>JALMGJ010000049.1:2172500-2760000 GCA_023362775.1 Charina bottae | reverse complement strand
GAGACGCGCCTGCTGGGGCGGGGGAAGCGGGAGGACCCCCCGCCCCGGCCTTTCCCCGCGCCCTGGCTCCGCCGGGCGAGCCCGAGGAGGCGGAAGCGGGCGACGCTGGGGCGAGCCGGGCGGTAGGGCGGCTCGCCTTCGCCCGAGAGACGCGCGGCGGCCAGGCAGGGGGCCGGAGCAGCCGCCGGTCCCCGCGTTGCGGAAGCCCGCAGCCGGCCGGGCGACGCGTGTCGTGAGAAGGCGGCCGGCCAGCCTGCCCCGGGGAGGCTCCTCCTCCGCGCGCGTCCCTCGCCGCTCACCCTCCCTCCCTGCCTCTTTCCTCGCCCAGAGCGGCGCCGCGCCGTGCCAAGAGCCTCCGCCGGCCCTGGCGGGGGGCCCGGCCCGCGCCCTCCCCTGGACCCCCTCGACGGCGGCGGCGGCGGCGGCGGCGGCGGAGGTTGCCTCGGAGACGTGGCTCGACGCGATCTGGGCCGCCGCGGGTCTCCCGGACGACGGCGCGGGCGGCCTGACTGCGGCCAGCGGCAGTAAGTGCGCGCCGTCCGGGCGAGAGAGGGGAAGGCGGGACGCGGGAGGGATGCCGTCCGCGGCGCTTCTGCAGCGAGGTCCCTCCGCCGCTGCCGCCGGGCGTCGCGTCCGGTCCTGCCGGAGCCCAAAGCAGACGGAGGCGCAGCTGGGATGGAGACAGAGAAGAGGGCGCCCCCGGGCCTTGCGGGGTCCCCGCCCCAAAGAGGGAGCAACGGCCAGCAGCGACTCTGCGCTGCCCGGCACACAGCATGGCCCCTGCCGGAGCTTCCGAGGGCGCTCAGTGGGATCGGGGACCCCTCCAGGGTGGAAGAGGGGAAGCCCAGGGGCAGTTCCTCCAAGTGGGGATCGAGCCCTGAGGAATACAGGGCAGGTTCAGGTGAGGGATAGGTCCTCCAAATACAGAGGCAGTTTACCTCTCAGTCAGTGTTTCTCAACCTTGGCTTGCTGGCTGGGGAATTCTGGGAGTTGAAGTCCACACATCTTAAAGTTGCCAAGGTTGAGAAACACTGCTCTAAGTGCTGAATGGTGGGAGGGGCCCCAAAATGGCCCCTTTGTACCAGGCTGAGTCATGGATCACTCTCCAAGCCCAGGACCTCTTTATAAAGGCTGTCTGAAGGGAGACACTTATCAGACTTGCAGGTGGCCTGAAGATGCAGGGACCTACAAAATCACAGTTGAAAATTACCTCAACAGGCCTGAATCCAAGAGGTTGATGAGGTTGAACTGTAGCGGTGTAGGATAACACATCCTGGTAGGAAAATCAGTTGCAGAGACACCGCATGGGAGATCTGGTGATGCGGGTGAGAAGGATCTAGGTGTCGTAATGGGGCCCCAGCCGCACATGAGCCAGTACTGTGATGCTGCAGCCTAAAAGGCCAATGCAATTGCGAGCTGCATTAACAGAAGCACGGCATCCGGATCATGAAAGAGAATAATGACATCGTGCTCCTTGCTGGCCACACCACACTTGGAGTCCTGTTTCCATTGCGGGCCATCGCACTTGGAGAGAGAAGCTGGAGTGGGTTCAAGAGGATCGGGTGCAGAAGCCAAGCCTCAAGGAAATGGGCACATTTAGCTCACAAGAGAGGAGTCTGGGGGAGATCGGATGTTGGTCTAGGAATGCCCCAAAGGCCGTCAGGTGCGTGAAAGAGGGGGCGGACCTGCGCACCGATGAAGACCAAGGGCTTGCCATTGAAAGGCAGAAGGTTCAGCCGGAAGGTGAGGGGGAAATGCTTGGTGGAAATCACTGTGGAGCAGTGGGACTGCTTGCCCAGGGCGGGGGTGGACTCCCCCTCCCTGGCGGTTTTGAACAGGGTCTCGGTGGCCCCAGAAGAGCAGGGGGCTGGAAGACTCCAGAGTTCCCGTCCAAGTCACACATCTGATGAAAGTAGGATCGTATAATCATGAGGATAAGCTCTGGCGTTATAAAGGCAAACAATTTAATTACAGGGTTTGTTTTTTTTACGCATTGTGCAGTTAGTTATCTTTTTGAATGTTGGAATAAGGAACATTATGACTCATATTTGCTAATGCAGCTCTTCTGTAAGTTGATCCAACCTTTTAGAAGGGAAGCCGACGCTGCTAAAAACCAAAGTGCAGAAACTTTGCTGGTCCTCAGAGCCTTCAGGCGGTCAGAAGTTTAAACCAAGCAGCAGGGCCATCTGCAGGGAGGTCAAGAAAGCAAAAACCGCGACTTCAGCTGTGTGATTGACGTCCCTCCCCTTCTGTCTGTGTGTTGCACACGGAACGCATGTAAAGAAGAAACAGGGTTGTGGCTGCCCCCCTTGACTTTTTTGACCCCCCTCCCAGCATCTGATTCATGTTAACCCTGACCAGGTTTTGGGGTGGGAAACCAACCCATTTTGTTAGTTTAGAATTAAGAATACAGGTAGTCCTCACTTAACAACCATTCATTTAGTGATGGTTCGGACTTACGACAGTACTGAAAAAAACAACTTACAACCGGTCCTCACACTTACAACCATTGCAGTGTCCCTGTGGTCATGTGATTGCCATTTTTTACTTTCCCGGATGGCTTCTGGCAAGCAAAATCAATGGGGAACCACGTGATTTGCTTAACAACCACGTGATTCGCTTAACTCCTGTGGTGATTTGCTTAATGACCACTGCAAAAAGGTCGTAAAATCGGGTCAGATTCGCTTAATGACTGCTTCACTTAGCAACCAAAATTCTGGTCCCAATTGTGGTCGTTAAGCGAGAGCTACCTGTATTGTAGAAACCCAGTAAGAAGGTTAATTCATAACAAGGTTAAGCATGTTCTGGGGACAGTTTCTCAAGGCCCAGCAATGGGCCTCTGCAAGGCAATGCATCAGGACAGATCCTGGTCTGTCTACGCAAAGCAAGTAGCTAGGCTAAGCGTCTTGTGTGAACCCAGCCTTACATTTCCCGTTCCAGCACAAGAACGCTTGCCACGGTGGCTCGTCCAGAGCATCAGGGCTTGAGGTCTAGAGTCTGGTGACTCCCTGGAATTAGCCCATGATGTTGGCAACCACAAAAGGTGTTACCTATTGCTTTTTTCAACTTCCCAGTAAATGCACAGCCCTGGGATTTCCTAGTGGTCTCCCATCCGAGCACAAACCGGGCCTGACTCTGCTTCGTTTTCAGGTCCAGACAAAAATGCCATTGTGCTGCACGTCCCTTCCAAAATCCTGCTCACGACCACACAACTCCCTCTTCCTCCTCCTGCTCTCAGCCTTTAAAATCTGCCCGGCTTCTTCTCTTGCGGACTGCCCAGTGGCTCCCTTGAGCAGAGGCGGGGGCTGGGCCGCCCTCTTCCTGCTTTTGCTCTCTGCAGCAGGTGACCTGCCTGTTCTCCGGTCTCCTCTTTGTTCTTCTTCAGTCTCCACTAAACACCCCACCCCGCTGCCCCTTCCCCCCTTAATGAGCTTCGTCCTGCCTTGCTCCACTTGGGGAATCGAGTGAGGAAGAAGAAGGGAACCACCAGGGCAGGCAGCTCAAGCGCTCTCCCGCCATCGCCATCCTTGAGTCAGCAAAACGTTGCCAGTCTCGCTCGCTGATCTCTCTCCGCCCTCCCTGGCATCCGCTCCAGTCTCTGCCAGATGGGCTGTCCTGATGGGGAGGCTGGCGGTCCGGTCCGGTCCGTGGTGGTGGAGCCAGGGCTTGCTTGTCTCCTCCGGCTTGGTCCCCCTCCCCTTTCGTCTTGTCACCAAGTGGGGGAAAGGCCACCGATGCAGAGGGCAGCGGGAACAGGGAGGTGGTTCCAAGGCGACACACCAAGTCGTAGGAAGAAAGAGCTTGGTCTGCAGATGGGGAGAAGGGAAACTGACTAGCTGCTGGACACTCCCTCTGACCTCCTGGGAGAATGGGACAGTGTAGATGACCGTGATGGAGGTGTGCAAGGACCATTCCCTGGGGAAAAGGGGCCGAAGCATTTTGCAATCCCAGAACTGCCAAAGAACATTCGGAAGCGGCTCAGCAGAAACCTCCCTGATTCACAGGAGTATAAGAAGGGGGCGCAGCCCGATCAGACTGGCAAGATTCTGTTCTTAGAGCCCATCTCGACAAAAGGAGTTTTAGCCTTCCTGTGGAGCGGATCGCCTGGTCTGGCCTACCTGGTGGGGCTGACAGACAGAGACTGAAAGAGACAAATGCAGGAAAACTGGCAAGTAATCAAGCAACATCCCTCAACAATTTCTGGACACCGTAGGGAAGAAAAGTGGGCCTGCTGAATTTTAGGTAAAGGAATGTTTTAGAATCACGGGGAGGGGATGGAGTGATGGAGAAAAATGGCTTGTGGAACAGGCAGGGTGGTGACTGGAGGGGAGGTTTCCGCACACTCAGAGCACGCCTGCAAGTGCACCCACAACAGGTCCCCCACCTCCCCCGCCCCAGAAGGAGTGGCAAATGGGAAGGTGTTGGCTTAAGAGGGGAGGGAGGCTGCGCCCAGCGGTGACTTCAGGCTGGCCCCCTCGCTGGTTGGGGTGAGATGGAGGCAGCCCTGTGCAAGCAAGGGGGGAGAGGGGTGTGTGGACCTGGTTTCTGACATCTTCGACGTCTTCCTTTGTGCAGATCAGTTCTACTCCCTGGACGATGTCCTCCAAGATGGCGCGCCCTCTGGAGACCAGCTGTCTACCCAACTCTTCCAAAACCAACAGGTAAAGGAGACAAGTCAACGAGAACAAGGGTGAGGACGATGCTTCCACCTCTGTGATCCCCCCCTTTGTGGAATGGATGGCAGAACGCTGCAAGCATCAACTGAGTCTTTGAGGCCGTTTGTCCTATAAGGACCTGATGTCTTAACCAGCCATTTTAAGTAACACCAGCAATCTGAAGCCAACCACGGGGCTGTGTGCATGCGACACGCTTTTGAGGAGGTCCAGGAAAGCCTTTGCAGCGGGATTTGCACAAAATGCTGCATTTGGATAGTTTTATCTTTGGATGGGCTTGTTGGTGTGCTGTGCAAACCCAACCTGTTTGGATAGTTGAGGGTTTCACTGTGTGATGCAAACCCAGGAACTGGGTTAAGGCAGGAAGCAGAGGCCGTGCGCTGTGTGAATGCAGCCTCTGGTGGTGTGGGGTCCAGGGAGGGGGCAAACGAGGCAGTTGGTACTGCAGCGTCACCCACCATGCAAACTCTGCCCCTTTTTCGTACGTGCATCGCAGTGTTGCGTAAAAGTACACAAGGGCAGAGCTCGCCTCGTAAGATCCCAGGGCACTTTTCTTCATTTTGAGGAAACCTGTTTGCTGTAGGTGTCCTTTTCTGGCTGGTCATTTCAGATCAGTCCGTGAACTGCAGCCATGATCGCTTCGGCCTTTTTGGAGCACATCTCCCTCTCATCAACATGTCCCAGGCAATTTCTCCCTCCAGTCTGCTTCCCCAACCCTCTTCTTCCCTTTCTTTTCCTAAAACCCCGTGGGTCTGTTCCCAACCCCATCCAAGACTGATCTGCTGCAAAAGTAGGTCCTGCTTCCAAACACTCATCCGAATGAAACAGGCAAATCCTCTCGTCTTCTGAAGAAAGGGCGAAAGCTGTGGGTGTCTGCATGGAAGCAAGTGATGGAATTAGTTTTTATTAGTCACATGTTTGGCGGATGTAAATAAATCACATGGTCCACATCCATTGTGTAGTGACAGCCTGAGTCCCATCACAGTGGCTTCTATCCGCAGCCCGTGTTTAAAGCAAAGCCCAGAAAAACATCTGAAATAACAACCGGCTCCGAGGAGGAAAGAATGAAATGGAGTTTTTGTGTGGGACGTATCATTCCATATGGTTTCCTGGCTGTTTTTTTCTGGACCGGAGGCCTTTTATTCAAAGATGACAGGTTGGACTACACCGAACCACATAGTTGGGAGGGACCTTGGGAGTCTTCTCGTCCAACCCCCTGCCTGGTGCAGGAATCCTCAGACCATTCTGGACAAGTGGCTGTCCAGTCTCTTCTTGAAAACCTCCAGGAACGGAAGCAGGCTGTTCCCTGCTAAATCACTCTCAGAGTCAGGAAATCCCTTCTTATTTCAACTTTGGATCTCTCATTGTTAAGCTTCCACCGCTGGGTCTTGTCTTACCCTCAAGTGCTAAGGAGTAGAAATTTACTCCCTGGGACATCCCTTCATGTATCAGAAGACTGCCATCATGTCTCCCCTTCGCCTTCTCTCCTGGAAGCTAAACACACCAAGTTCCTTTAACGTCTCTTCGTAAGATGCAGCCTCCAAGCCCCTCCCCGTCTTTGTTGCTGTTCTCTTCACTCTTTCCAGGTCTTCGGCATCCTTTTTGTATTGTGGCCACCAGAACTGGACATAGTATTCCAGGTGTGGCCTGACCGGTGCAGCACAGAGAGGAACGATCACTTCCTGTGATCCTGACACGATACCTCTGTTGATGCTGCCCAAAACTGTATTGGCCTTTTTGGCAGCTGCAGCCCCTTGCTGGCTCATCCTTAATCTGTGGTCTCAGATCTCTCTTGCAAACCCGAGAAAGATGCTGCTTGGAGGCGAAGCATCCACCCTCAAATCTGAGTTCACACATATCCCATCAGGCTATGCCGAGGGAACCCTGTGCAGATGTTCAAAGACGGCCAGGCTGTTGTGGATGCTTCCCAAAAGCTGGATCAGATCCTGACCTGACTTCTGCATTTGTGAACCTGCTGTTGCCATTCTTGCTAAGAGTGAACCAAGTGTTTTGTGCAGACAGAATAGCTGTTGGGCTCCAGAATGTTTGCAAACAGTGACTTACTCTTCTCTGGGATCTCTCTGTGGGTAGAGGATTAAATTGCAATAATTACTGGTTGCTCTGAAGTCATGAAATCACAGAAGAATGGCTTAGTTAATTTAGAGTCCATTCCATCGCTCATTTTTCTGACTTTAACTTTCTTCAAAGGCATGAGCTTTCGTGAGCTTTGAAGAAAATTCGTGTCAGAAAAGATGCTCCCAGATTCCTCTGGATTTAATGCTTCCATAGGCTAACACAGCTGTCCTTCTAAAATGAGTCCAATGTGTCATGCAAAAGCCACTCCAGACTTAGACAGCAGCTGAAATACAGGTAGTCCTCGACTTACGACTGTTTGTTTAACAACAGTCTGAAGTTATGACGGCCTCGGAATGGGTGCTTTACGGCCTGTAAAGCACTTCCAAGCATTGTATAACGTTGCACATCCTCCCTGTAGTCACATGATTGCATTTCGGGCGCTTGGCAACCAGCTTGCATTTATGACCGACTGCAGCGTCCCATGGTCACGTGATTGCGTTTTGCAACCTTCTTGCTGTTTTCCAGCAAAAAACACCCATTGGGGAAGCTGGGTTCGCCTAACGACTGCGGTAATTTGCTTAACGGCCGCTGTTAAAATGGTCATAAAATCGGGTCCAGCCACGTGGTGACTCGACTTACGACCACAATGACAGTCCCAATTGTGTTCGTAAGTTGAGGACTACCTGTATTCATTTTGGTCTTGCTCCTGCTTCCCTGCCAGAGGGCAAACAGAGCAGGAAGAAACCCATCCCTTTGCACTGGGGAATTCTGGGAGTTGAAGTCCACGCGTCTGCAAGTTGCCCAGGTTGAGAGACACTGTTCTACACCAGGGTTCCTCAACCTCAGCCATTTTAAGATGTGTGGACTTCAACTCCCAGAATACCCCAGCCAGCAATGCTGGCTGGAGTATTCTGGGAGCTGAAGTCCACACATCTTAAAATGGCTGAGGTTGAGGAACCCTGCTCTACACCATTTGGGGTGGGACAAGAAGCTCCCCGGGATCAAATGCCAAATCCTTCGCAGGTCATAGGGAGGGTGCGAGCTGAGAAGCTTCAGCCGCCAACCTCCTTAGCCACCTCTCTGCTCTGCAGCTGCGAGACATCTTGATTCAGAAGGAGGTGGAGCTGGCCAGGCTTCAGGAGGAGAACCAGCACCTCCGGCACTTCCTCAGCTCTGCCCTGGTCAAGCGGCTGGAGAAGACCAAGGTAACTGCCCTCTGTGGATCTGCGGGCACTGGGCCTGCTCAGCTGCACGGGATTGACCCTTGGGGCAGGGGCACCTGTGGGGGGGGGGTGTCCCAAAAAGTCAAAATGGCGGCTGCAGCTGTGTAACTGCACCGTGACTTTTTTATTTTTCACAGAACGGTCTGCATATTTTAACCTAACATGGGTTGATTACCTGCTATCGACTCTTAGTGACCTCATAGAAAGATTTTCTCCAGGAGGGTCTGCCCCCAACCTGGTCCTGCGGGTCTTCCAATGGTGCCCCCATCGCCCCTGTCACTGAGTCCCTCCCCCTTGCCTCTGGTGGTCCTCTTCTTCCCTTTCCTTCCACCCTTCCCAGCATCAAAGCCTTCTCCAGAGAGCCGGGTCTTCGCATAATGTGTCCAAAATATATGATCATTTGAGTCTGGTCCTTTGTGCCTTTGAGTGAGAACTCTGGGTTGATTAATCTAAAATACCTATATTTATTTCCAATTTTGGGGCTCTAAACCGTGCCACGACATACAAATAAGTCAAGGACGTTGATCCAGGAAGGACCAATTAGGTTTCCTTATTAATTCAATCTGAACGCACTCACTCCTTCGCATGTGTGAGGCCGGCCGGCCAGCCAGACGTCTTTAATTAGCCCCTTAATGTTTTAATCTGCAAACGATGCTCAACCTCTCCCCGCTGACTCTCCCCTTTCCTCCTCCTGAGCAGAAGCTGCTGCTGCTGCGGGACGGCCAGGATGGCGACGGGACCTCCAAGACCGGCAAGAGGCACCGGAAGGCAGAGGGGGGCCGTGCTGCCCACGAGGGGCGCCACCCACAAAAGGCCAGGCGGAACCTCTCTGGCGATTTCTCTGCGTGCGAAGCGCAGCCCGTCCCTCCCGTGGACTCCTGGGTCCTGCAGACGCTGGGGCTCAAAGACGTGGACACCGTGGACGAGTCAGCTAACTACAGTGCCTTGACCGGGGGCCTCTCCCCGGGCTCTTTCCTCTGGGCTCCCTTTGGGGCCCCAGACCTGGGCATCATCAGCGAGGGTCAGCCTGGGGTGGGCAGCAGTGCCACGCTGACGCCCCCAGTGGACAGCACTGCCAGCCCAAGGAAAGGGCCCTCGGCCTTCCCCCCGCCCTGCCAGCTGCCCTGCTGCTCCGACAACCCCTTGCCGGCCAAAATAGACCTGGCTTTCACCACGTCCCTCAGCCCCCATTGCAACGTGAAGACCCACACCTTCCGGCAAGGACAGGCTTTCGTGCGCAGGGATGACGACGGAGGGTGGAAGCTCACCTGGGTCCCCAAGCAGCCGGAGTGAGGCCTCCCCCCCCCCAAAAAAACACCTTCCTTGACACTGCCGGCAAAGGGTGTGTTTACAGACAGATAAGAGTGTTTCCTTTTCCCTTGTAAAAACCCATAAAGCTTGTATTGCACTTCTTTGAGAATGGAAGGATTATAATCGCAACGATTGTAATAATCAGGTTGGCCAATTTAATACACAGCCATAGAAATGTTGGCAATCTGAGCCGCGTAACGTTCTGCTGAGGAAGAGCGGGCAAAGACCCAAAAGTGCCTCCGGGTGCCAGGAAGAGAAGCTGCAGGGTTGATGCCTCCTAAATGCCTTGTGCCTTCTACTCTGCAGGGCAGGGTTTCTCAACCTTGGCCGCTTTAAGCTGTGTGGACTTCAACTCCCAGAATTCCCCATGCTGGCTGGGGAGTTCTGGGAGTTGAAGTCCACACATCTTAAAGCGGCCAAGGTTGAGAAACCCTGCTGTGGAGAGTGTCAAAGTAGAGATTGCTCCAGGGCAGTCATTACCAGTTGGGTTCTAGAAAAAGGTCCTGCTTGGAGGACCTTCTCACCTGGCCCAGAAGCCTTGCCTGGGGATAGCAGACCAGTGAGAGAAGACCGTCCATTTTGCATGTACTCAGAGGCACCTTCATCTTTACCCACTCGGCACCAGCCTTCTGGGACTCCGCTCTTCTGACCAAGAGGTCCCTTGAGACGTTTGCTCTCTGGTACAGCTGCTATTGTTGTCTTCGTACCAGAGCATGGGAGAGACACCACCAACAAAGCCTGGAGAAGAGCTCGGCAAGGTTCAAAACCTTGCCAGTGAACTCTGATGAAGGAACGCTGCTTCAGTTGAAGGACCTCTTGGTGGCCAGTCCCTTCTGGCCCAAAAAGGCCAGCTGTGCTGCTTCCACCCATTTTCGCTGTGCCCGAAGGGGAGTCCCATCCGCCGAGTCACTGGAGAAGTCAGGAGAGACACAGCTGCTTTGGGTAATGGACTAAGATCAAGTAGGGGAGAATTCAGAAGACCCAGAACTTCAAAGCCCTCTAAAAGAGGGTGTTTGGAGAAGGCATTTCCCCAGCAAGAGCTACTTGGTGCTACTGTGATACTCCTTGGAGTGGACTGCAGCTGTGTTTGTCGGTCTCTTTCTAGATATTTTCTAGGTTTCTCTGCTTCAAGTGATTTAACCAGCAGAAACTGGGAATTGCTTTGACACTGACCGATGTGTGATACACCTGTGACTATTACAACTAAAACTCTGGAGGAAACCACTCCCCAACCAAAATAATTGGTCCTTCTGATCCCTGCCTCATGTTTTTCCCTAAATTAAAATTCTCTCTCTCTCTCTCTCTCTCTCTCTCTCTCTCTATATATATATATATATATATATATATATATATATATATATATAGAGAGAGAGAGAGAGAGAGAGAGAGAGAGAGAGAGAGAGAGAGAGAGATGACACATACCGCCCATAGGGGTGACAAAGTATTTCTTTTTATTTGCAAAACTTCTAATATCTCTTCTTAAAGCAATAAAGTCAAATATTAACTTCCCAGGCTCAATAATAACTTTCTTCATTTATTTCAAATATCACTTAGTTCAAAAGCTTCCATAAATGATAACAGGGTTGGTGCAGGATGGAAAAATATATTTATTCTCTCTCTCTCTCCTCTCAGCAGTTGCTCAGGGAATTTCTTGATTTTCTTTTCCACCTTGGTTCAAGCTCTGCTTTGCTGGGATAATTGCATCAAAGGAATGTGGACTGGGGTGCTTTGGGGGGGGGGGTATACATTTGCTAATTCCTAGGTGGATAAACAAGGTTCTGGATCTGTGCCCTGACCCCTAGAATTGGAAGGCTGCCTTGGTCTTGTGGTGCATATTAATTAATGGCTATTAAATTAGTGCGATCTAAGCCCAACTAAAATACTAGTGGAATGATCAAAGGAAGTGACCAAGATTCCTTTGCTGGCAGAGGTTCTTCCACTATAAGACCTTCAGGCTTCGTGCCCTACACACACAGAGAGAGATACTGCATGTCCATACACAAACACCAATGGAAAGCTTTTTGATCATGTGCTATCAAGTTAGGGTTGACTCTTAGCAGCCACAAGGGTAGATTTTCCCCATGATGAAATGTTCCCAACCTGGTCCTTTAGGTCTCCCAATGGGGCACCCAACTAGGTCCATCCCCTTTGTGGCTGGTCATCCTCCTCTTTCCTTCCACCTTTCCCAGCATTATGGACTTCTCCAAGGAGCTGGGTCTTTGCATTGATTGACCGATTGATTGATTGATTGATCAATTCATCGTATGCCATCAAGTCTGGGTCAACCCTTAGTGACCACATAGATAGACCTTCTCCATGACAATCTGTCCCTAACCTGGTCCTTCAGCTCTTCCAACGGTGCTCCCATTGCCGGTGTAACTGAGTCCGTCCGCCTTGCCTCTGGCCGTCCTCCTCTTCTCTTTCCTTCCACCTTTCCCAGCATTATGGACTTCTCAAGGGAGCTGGGTCTTTGCATTGATTGACCGATTGATTGATCAATTCTCTCTCTATGGACTTTTCCAGGGGACTTCTCCAGGGGAGCAGGGGGACTGAACCTAGAATGTTCTTGTAGGATGGTTGCTCCAGGTTTCAGCAGCACCCCCTCCCCCCTGACCCACACTCACCTGGCCACCTCCAACTGCCTTTAGTGACCCACAAAGGCCACATTCCTGGTCATTCCAATAACTCTGATCCATATCCTTAGAACACTGCAGCATCATGACCAATTTAATTTCATAAATAGTACAGTATTGATTATTTAACATGATGCAAGCCTGATCGTGATCTTGGGTGCATATGTTTTCATTTTCAAAGCTCCATTTGGTAAAGGTGCTGCTTTCCTTGAATATTTGCCCTGGAGTGCGCGAGCTTGGTTGGGCTCTTGCAATGCCACCTTGAAAAGGTGGAATATGAGCAAGCCTGCCAGTCCACTAGTGGAGATGGGTTGGGCATCTTCACTCCAAGCTCTGTGCATATTGCTTGACATCCAAGCTAGCTTGCCTTCTGCACGAATGGATTCCCAGTCATCTCCTTGCTCCAAAATGACAGATCTCCACTTTTCCACAACGCTCCATTCTGAGCTTCTCTCTTCCCCCAGAGGCCATCGTTTTGAAGTCACCTGAGCAAAACATCACACCCCAGAGTGGCTTCTTGCACTGTCGCAAGGACATGTGAGGTGCTCCTAAGCACATAGAGCAGGAACGGGCCTCCCATTCCTTGGGGGATAAGCCTAGTGGTGGGGAAACTAAGAGGTCTAAGAGCCTGGTGGGGGTTAGGGCAGACAGAAAATTTGGGTTTGGGGCTTCAGTGTCTGCTGGGGCTTCAGTGTCTTTCCTATGCTCCCACCTGCAGTGCCAGAGGTCAAAACCCTCCTCCTGTCCATGTCATGATTCTCATCCGTTGGGCTCCATGCCATGCCTGCCTGTCTGCTGGACAACCATAAGGTTTGCTTCTGTGCCAGTGAGCAGGTGCCCTGTGCACACTTTGGCACCCGGCCCATTGAACACGGCGGGCTCAGACCCTCAGTCGCCTGCCATGAAACGGGGGGAGGAAGCAGGGCGTCTTGTGCGCCATGAAAAGATTGCCAACGCCTTGACTTTATCACGCACTTCCCCCCAGATCCCGTATATCGGTATCTGAGTCTGTACCAGCAGCTCCCACTAATTCAGGGCATATATCAGCATTCGGAGCGTGTCCGTTTTCAGCCCCTAAAAGTTCTCTCCTGGCAGGGTTGTCCCACCAGGGCACCCTTGAATTCGACTGCCCCGCTTGAACCCGTGCGAGCGTGGATTTGCTTTTTTAAGACAAAGCGGCTCTTCGTCCCTAAGGCTGGTCCTACTCACGGCAAGACAGTGAAGCGGAGAGATTAAAGCAGGAATGGAAGAAACGAAGTCTTGGAAAAGTCAGTTGTGCTTGACTTATCTGAAGGCCAGTTGTGTTATTGATTAACTCCTCCTCCCAGGCAGGTTGATGAATAATTGGGGGCCAGGTGGGATCAGAAAGAGATGTTCCTTCCATCGGAATGCAAATGGATTTATTGCCCATCAAGGAACAGAGGGTGCCTCAAGATCCCCTGGCTTCCTGCGAGTCACATTTGATCTTCCATCCAGGCCTTGATTCCCCTGGAAGGTGGGATATTATTATCTCTTCCTAGAAAATCGGGAATCTAAGAATCATTGACAGAATGGGATCAAAGTCCCCCCCCCACAACTAGGTACTTACTAATTTCATTTTTCCCCACATCTTTAAATTTGTGGTCTGCCTTTCATAAAAGTATTTCATCCCAGAACAAGTTGGAAAAGTGGAACTTGGCCTGCATTCTCACAACACACTTAGCTAGGTTAAGTCAAGACCGAGTGTCTGCATTCACACAACAGGCTAAGCTTGGTTACTATTCCCTCGTGATTAGGTTTTTGGGATCTAGAGTGTCATGTGAATGCAATCCCTTTGGTTAATTTATGGTTTAAGGTATGAACCCAGGAAATGGGTCCAGTGACCAGGTTGAGCCTGTGTATAAATGCAGTTACGGATCAACAAAGCGTTGTTACAGACTTTTTTTTGAGGATATGGAAATGTTCTGGTGGGGAAAGGCACACTACTATGTCCTTCTTCACATTTATTTTTATAGTTGTGCAAAGCTCTTAAACACTCAGCAGAAGCACCCTGCCATCTGGCCTGGAAAACCAAAGGGGTAAAGGGGGCCTAAAACAGGCTTTAGGAAACAAATCCTCCCTCACTTAAACCCGAGCATCCCACTGATTTATGGGGTGCCAAGCCAGCCCTGGGTCCCTCTCTCTCTGTTGGGCATCCTGGTGGTCCAGTGGCGTCTCTCCTGCTTCAAGGGCGCCTGTTCTCCAACTCAAGGCATATTGCCTCTGACCAAGGTGCTGATGGCAGAAACTGCCAAACTGCAGCCATCACAGGCTCACGGCCAACCGCCAGCACCTGAGCCTGTGGCCATAAGCAAGCGATCTTCTAAATGTTTCAAAACAAAATGGAATTGGAAAGGCCCAGAGATGGCATCGCTTGACATTGCTTGGCACGTGCCAAGAACCAGGGAGGCCTGGCTGCAAACAGCCTTTTATCCTTTGGAGTGGTTGAAGAGCCAGCGCAGATGGATTTCTCGGGCTCCGCCAAATTAGTTTTACTGGGGGTAGAGTGTGGCTTCTCTTAGCAACTAGCAATGCAGTGCGTGGAACGCGGGAAGGGGAGTAACCCAGGTTAACTCACCAGATTAAAAATTCCCCTGGCCTCAGTGATATCAGTGGACCGTGACAGACATTTCTCTCCACCTTGTAGGTATTTAGGGTGTTTCAGACTCAGCTCAGCTCTTCTCCCAGGACACAAATGAAAGTGTTCTACAAATGGAAGTGCGTCTGCCCGCAACATCCTCCTTTGGGACCGAGATTTCTCTCCATACCCAGTCCTTTGTGAACGGCAAGCTGGCAGCAGCTAAATGACCAGATCTGGGCTTGGAAGCTAAGAAGGTTCAGACCTGGACAGGAGACTGTTCTCCCTCCACCTGTGCATTGGGAGGTCTAAAACGGGTGATCCCTCTTTCAGACCCCTAAAGGAATTGGTGCTCTTTTCATTCTCCTCTCACGTAATGATGCAGAAGATCTTTGATAGAGAGGAAGCTACTCCAGATGATACAGGATACTCTTTCTGTCATCTGAAGGATCTTTCTTCTAGGGTTGACCCTCAGCCAAGAAGAGCAGATCCTGGGACCAAGCCTTAGGGGACCTTCGCAGGGTGGAAGACTTTGGCTGGGCTTCCTGGAGATGGAGAGGCAGATGGTCTTCAAACTGTCCCAGGACATTTTAGCATGTTTTGCATCAACTGAGAATCATGAATGGACTGGGGTTCATTCTGAGGGGGACCCTTTCACACATGACTCTTCAGTCCTCCCTAACTAGAGGAGGAAGTTCTTCAGGTTTTGAACCCTCCCACCGACCCACCCAATTTTTTTTTTCTTTTGCTGGGCCCTTGTCCCCATGCTGACTTTATTGCTGAATTAAAGTTGTAACTGCTGAAAACCAGTAGCATGCAGTAGCTTTACACCCTTTTGAAGTGGGAAACAGGAATATTGTACTTCTAAGCCTTAAAATAAGGGGCGCGATGGCTCAGCGGGTAAGACGCCAGGCTTGTCGATCGGAAGGTCGCAAGTTCAGAGGTTCGAATCCCTAGCCCCGCGTGACGGAGTGAGCTCCCGCACTCGCCCCAGCTCTTGCCAACCTAGCAATTCGAAAGCATGCAAATGCAAGTAGATGAATAGGTACCGCTTTGGTGGGTAGGTAACAGCGTTCCGCACGTGTCATGCGGCCACATGACCGCGGAAGCGTCTTCGGACAGCGCTGGCTCTTCGGCTAACAAACGGAGATGAGCCCCGGCCCCTAGAGTCGGACACGACTGTGCAGGGGAAACCTTTACCTTTACTTTACCTAAGCCTTAAAATAAACATAACACAGGGAAAGAACCCAAGTGAACTTTAACTCCCCACCCTGAGAAAGTCTGGAGGGGAACCGCAAGGGTGTGAAAGCTAGATGAGTTCATTTTGCACCATAGGCCGGCCACTAAGCTTCAAGCCCCTTAAAACTGGGCCTGATTGCCCAAATCTTGCCCAGCTCAGTCTGGCCCTGAATTTAATTTCCCTTCAGGCATCTGTCTGGGGTTCCCCTCCCCTCCCCTCCCCTCCCATTGCAGAGCTTCACTCCATCCTATCCGAAAGCACCATATTCTGCCTTGTGTCTAACCAACCTTGCTGACATTTTCCGCATGTCACAAATGAATCAGAATTTCTCTCTTCCCCTCTCTCCAGGCCTTACTTGTTAGGTATTCAGCACCCGAGCAGCTGCTGCAAAGTAAAAAATTAACTCCCACTCCAGAGAGAGCAAATCAACCTGAAATGGATTGAGTTGCAGCCTCACTCAGCAGCTGTCCAGATGCTTTGGCGATTCTTCAGCACTCCAGTCTGGGTTGCCTTTCCAAAGCCAAGGCCTTCCATTTTTTTTTGGCTGGACTGTCATTCCCGTCACAAAGAGGCGGCCTCTTTTTCTCAGGGTTGGTCTGGAACAGCCCCCAAACTGTGCTCGGAGAGCTGTGATGGATCGGGTCCCAACCCTTTCTCGTTCAGCTTTCTTGCCTCCAACCACGTGCCCATGAGCAAGGCTCTGGTCAACTACAAATAGGAGATTCTCCCTGTGGCCTCAGAACTTGGAAACGCTCCACAGCATCGGGGGTTGTCCTCCTCATCAGAAGTAATAAGGGGGAAGGGGGCTTGAGACCACCCCTGTTTATTGGGGGACTCCAGATTCAAGCACCCCAGAGAGGTGGCTCTTCAGCCGCCACGTGACATGTCCAGCGAAGAGAAGCTCTCCGCCTCTCTGCTTATTCGCTCCATTGTCAGCCCCACAAGGGGGCCCGACCAGGAAATCAACCCATGGGAAGACCAAAACTGCACTTTATTGTGTTTGGCTGTAATAACAGAATCTCGTAATCCTGGTTGTGCGGTACTTCCTCCTCCTCTCCCTTCTTCTAGATCAGTGAATTAGGGAGGTGTCTGTCTGAGCCTCTTCCAAATCTCACCTGGATGTTCTGGACTTAAAAATGTTGCAGCCCCTTCTGCCTAGGCAATAGCTGCTGCATATTACAGGTAGTCCTTGCTTAACGGCCACAATTGGGACCAGAATTTTGGTTGCTAAGCGAAGCGGTCATTAAGTGAATCCGACCCGTTTTACGACCTTTTTCCAATGGTCGTTAAGCGAATCACCATGGTAGTTAAGTGACCCATGTGGCTGTTAAATGAATCATGTGGTTCCCCATTGATTTTGCTTGCCATAAGCTGGCTGGGAAGGTTGAAAATGACAATCACGTGACCACGGGATGCTGCGACGGTCATAAATGCGAACCGTTTGCCAAGCGCCCAAATCGTGATCACATGACCGCGGGCACGCTGCGATGGTTGTAAGTGTGAGGACTGGTTGTAAGTTGGCTTTTTCAGCACTGTCTTAAGTCCAAACCATCACTAAACGAATGATTGTTAAGTGAGGACTACCTGTACTGTCAAGGTCATCTTCCTTACTGTCTACACCTGTTGTGAAACTGCTCCAGTGTTAGGATCTTTTTTTTAATCAATCCATTGGAATCCGTTATTCTGCACTTTGAGATTTAGCCTATTTCACCTCATCTCCGAATATTGGAGGAAGACAAGCAGGTTCATTCTGGGAGGGATCTTTCAGGTATTCAGTCCTCCTCAATTGGGCTACATCTTCCCAGCTCCTTCCATCCCTCTCCAGAGGATGTGGTCTCCAGTCCTCTCACCCTTCCTGTTACCCTTCTCTGGACCTCTTCCTTCCTTTCTCTCTCCTTTCTTCTTAAAGAGCGGTCCCCAGAACTGGACACGGGACTCAGGGCGGGGGTCTGATTAAAGCAGAACAGGGCAGATTGGTTATTTCCTGTGATTTAGAACTTATGCTTTTGTTAATGCAACCTGAAATCACATTTTTGCGTGGTCCCATGATACGGCTGGCTCAGAGCCAATTTGCAACAAACTACAAATAGAACTTTTTCACAGGTTTTATTACCTAACCAGGTAGTTCCCACCCTCTCCCTGTGCATCTGGTTTTCGTTTTCTATGGGAGGAACTTCTGCGCTGGTTTCTGTTACTTGCAACACATTTCTGCAACCCATCGAGATGGTTTTGAACGTTATTTCTGTTTCCTAGCTGTCCCACCCAGCATTCCCTCCACCCCTTCATCCCAATCACTAATGAAAATATTGAGGAGTGGAGGACCCAGAACTGAACCTTGCAGCACCCTGTTGAAATCTTGCTCCAATTTCATAAGAGCCCTTGGAGTACAGTTTTCAAGTCAGCCGTTTATCACTTCCTTGTACCCCTATCAGGCCCACCTTTCGCTTGTTTGCTCATCAGCATCATAGGATACTTTGGAGTCCTTGGTGCTCTCTGAGTTTCGTTGTTTGCCTGCAGACATTTCGTCACCCAACTAACCAACATCATCAAGGCAAGGGGGCGGGGCCTGCTGCCTCTGCAGTTCGACCCTGATGCTCTCCTCTGTAGGATACTTTGCCAAAGACTTTATTTATTTATTTATTTATGTTTCAATTTATATACCGCTCCATCTCCCCACAAGGGAACTCTGGGCATTAAATGTGAATGCCATCACAGGCTCAGATAAATCAGAATTCATGACTGTGTGAATTGCTATGCATGCAATGTCTCTTCAGATTTCCTTGCAGAATGGGAGTTGATCTGGGAAAAGGAGAGGCAGGGAAAGAGGTCAGAAAGAATGCAAATGTTGGGCTCAATGTGGAAGAGACGATCCTTCGACATGGTTTTAACCCTCACCTGTTGACCAGAATGTATGAAAAGTGCATGCTTAGGAAGATGCAAGTTATGAATGTGCAAATCCAGAAAATGGGTTAAATGTCTGCAGCAAGACTTCAGTTTTCAGAAGTAAAATGAGTTTGATGAATAGTAATAAAGTATGTTAACCCAGATTCATACACACCAACCCTTCCTGGGTAAATTTAAAGGTAAAGGTTCCCCCCGCACATTTGTGCAGTCGTGTCTGACTCTAGGGGCCAGTGCTCATCTCTGTTTGTTAGCCGAAGAGCCAGCGTTGTCCGAAGACGCTTCCACGGTCATGTGGCCGGCATGACGTGCATGGAACGCTGTTACCTTCCCACCGAAGTGGTACCTATTTATCTACTTGCCTTTGCATGCTTTTGAATTGCTAGGTTGGCAAGAGCTGGGGCGAGTGCGGGAGCTCACTCTGTCACGCGGGGCTAGGGATTCGAACCTCCGAACTTGCAATCTTCTGATCAACAAGCCTGGCATCTTACCCCCTGAGCCACCACACCCCCAAGTAAATTTAGACAGAGCTTAACTCATCCACAAACACACACAGGCACACACACACATATCATGGGAGGTAATGATAAAGGGGAGAGCCAGTTTGGTGTGGTGTTTAAGGCACCGGGCTAGAAACTGGGAGGCTGTGAGTTCTAGTCCCACCTTAGGCACGAAGTCAACTGGGTGACCTCGGGCCGATCACTCTCTCTCAGCCCTAGGAAGCAGGCAATGGCAAACCACTTCTGAAAAACCTTGCCAAGGAAACTGCAGAGACTTGTCCAGGCAGCCTCCGAGAATTGGACACGATGGAACTGATTAAAAAAAAAAGATGGGAGGAGGGAAGGTTGAAATGGAAGTATTTACTGCCTAGACTCAAATAATACATTTGCTCAAAAAATGTACCCAATACATTTTGAGTAAATCAAAATGAAGGATTAGGTTTTAAGAAGGCCATGAAGAGGATTAAAGAAAATGACCATTTGCAAAAGGAAAGTTTATGTTTGTTTACACAAGTCTGAAAACCCTCAATAAATCATAGTGATTGTTTAAATATTGCTAAGAAACTGAACTAGCAAACTGTATGGAACAGGCTGAAGTGACTTTGATATATTATCGCACACACATTTTTTTCTCTCTCTTTCTCTCTCTGCAACAAGGCAGTGATTGAATAATTCCCCGTGATAAGGAGTCAGAGCTGTCAGTCAACTAAACTGGTTGGGGAGGGGGGTTGCATTTTACAGATACATTAGGTGGGCTTCACTGCAGAGTCTCTGGCAGATCTAGCCTCTGCTGGAAGTCTTCCAGGAGAACATTTCATGAGGCAGCCTGTTCCACTGGCTGACAGCTTATACTGTAGGAAAATTTCTCCTGTATCTAGCCTGAATCTCCTTCCAGGTAGTGGAAGGGCTGGTCTTGCCCTCTGGGGCAACAGAGAATCAGTCCCCTTCTGTGTGACAACCCTGCAGATATTTGCAGGTTGCCAGCACATCCCCCTTAACCTTCTTTTCTGCAGGCCAAACGTTCCCAGATCCTTTAACTGTTCCTCACTCAGCCTGGATTAAGGGCTCCTCGCCAACTCAATAGCCCCTCTCTGACCTTGCTCCAATTTGCCCCTGTGACGCCTGCAACCGGACACAGGACTTCAGGATGTGTGAAACTGCTGGACACAGCTTGCTCATTGGATTTCCTTAAACTGGAATACTGGAATGGTGAGGATCACCTCTGGAGCTGGAACCCTGGAAATGACCTCCTTTGTACCAGCTTAGATTATTTGTCTAGTGCTCCTCAGGGTTCCCATGTAAGTAGTAGTATTTCTAAGAGAAGTATCCCATCAACACACACACAGAGGTAAACAACATTTACATACCATTCATAAGAGGCAATAGAAAAGCCAGAAGACCAGAACACCTCCTTGCCAGCAATCAACACCCAGATATGCAAAGATTAACACCAGGATTAGCACCAGAGGAGCAATCAAACAGCACAATATACCCTAATCAAGGAGCTATTAACTCAGTCAATCAACCAAGTAGCAAACAACAGCCCAATCAAGGAACTACTAAGGAGAGAACAACACCCCCACCAACACAAACAGGACAAGCCAGGGTATATAAACAGAGAGCAAGTCCCACTCCCTTTTCACACTGAAGATGTTTCCTAGTCTGGCAATGAAACATCTGCAAGAAAACAACAAGGCTCAGAGAGCACCAAGGACTCCACAAATATCCCATCACCTGGTACCTAAACACTTTGTAATTCAAAGTGGTTTGTATTAAATTTGAAGTCCTTGGTTCCGCCACTGAGCTTCCCCAGACCACAACCTGGTTGTCTTTGAGTGCCAGTGGAGCCAGAACACCAGTGCTCCTGAAGCTGTCATTGAGCTGTGGTCCCTCCAACAGTCTAGACCAGTGTTTCTCAGCCTCAGTGATTTTAAGATGTGTGGACTGCAACTCCCAGAATTCCCCAGCCAGCATGCTGGGCGTTGAGTCTACACTAGTGTTGAGAAACACCATGGCAGCTTGAAGATGTGTGAACTTCAACTCCCAGAATTTTGGGAGTTGAAGTCCACACATTTTCAAGTTGCCAAGGTTGAGAAACATTGGTCTACATGTCTTAAAGTTACTGTGGTTGAGAAACACTGGTCTAGACCAACATTGGCCTGATATTCTCTTGGCCAGCATGGATCAGGAGGCAGTTTTCTTAGATCAGAGCAGACTTTCAATCCTTCTGGTCCCACCTTGCCTGACTGAAACCAGTTCCCCAGGTTCTTTCCCTTCATGTCTTGTCTGAGATCTTCTCATATGAGGAGATCTAGGGCTGAACCGAGGCACGCATGCATGCACACACACACACACACACACACACACACACACCCTGCTTTCCCCAGAGAGATGTGTCCCATTGGTCCTCCTTGCCTCCATTTTTAGCTGCTCTGTGGACAATAAGACTGGTGGTACCCTTGGGTTCGTAAGCCCTTTGGTGGTGTAGCTTCCCTAAGAATTGTGATCTGAGCCAAGTCCTGCCTTAGTCCTTACGAGGCTCCTTGCTGAAGAAAGACCTTTGGGGGGTGCAAAGGAGAAGATTATTTCCAAGCTCCCCCCTCCCCCACCCTTGGGGGATACTTGAGAAGTCCATTTGCCATTTGAGCTCCTCCCGAGAATCAGGGCTGGCTTCAGCCAGGCGCGCACTCAGCTCTGTCTGACCCACAGGGCTGCTTTGCTCCATCGGTTGAGGTGTGCTTGCCAGCTTTTGTTGAGAAATAACGGGAGGTCATACGTGGCTGAGAAAACACACCCAACCCTGGCATCGCGCACAGAAAAAGGCATTGTATGAGCGGCAGTGAATTCAGAACCGCTGCAGGTGGGATTTATGAAATCTCTGCCTGATTCTGTGCACCTTGATGCGGCCCTGGGAAATTTTATCGAGACTGTGGTTTCACCATCTTGGATTTTATATTTCATATTTTAGAGTTTTATGTGTATTTATACTTTTATAATGAATCTGTTTTAATGATATTTTAATTCTTTTATTGTCTTAATTTGCTTGTAAACCGCCCAGAGATGGGCGGTGAAGAAATGTGATAGATAGATAGATAGATAGATGATAGATAGATAGATAGATAGATAGATAGATAGATAGATAGATAGATATAGATAGATAGATAGATAGATAGATGATAGATGATAGATAGATAGATAGATAGATAGATAGATAGATAGATAGATAGATAGATAGATAGATAGATAGATAGATAGATAGATCTGAAGCTGGACACAACGGCCAAAGCCGAAGGCCCAGAGGCAGGCCTACCAGGGCCAGATCAGCAAATCTTTGTTTTTCTAAACCACAGGAGTTGGCAGATTTAGCTCCAGGCAAATTGCTCCAGGCAATCCTTGCAGATCTTCCTGATGCAATGCTAGAGGGTATTGTGCATGGGTGGCAAGCAGGCATGGCAAACCCACGTCTCTCCATGCCATGCTGCATGCCCACCTAGAGAGCACTGATTGTTCCAGCCACTGGCCTTTTTCAAAAGGAGCGCCCTTGGTGACAGTCTTGGCCACGGAGTCCAGACGCTCCGCTCTAAAATCCAAGAGGCAGCTTGGAACATCTTTAAGCAAGTTGTAGCCCAGGAAAGCCACATAGATTGAGAAACCTCCGTCCTAAACAAGTGCTTTCCTTACGGGGCCCCTTTTGCTACTGGTGTTCTGTTTCTGGCTGAAAATTATCTTGGGTTGTTTTAACATTCTTTCATACGTAATGGCTGTTTTATATAAACCCTGACAGCTATGTCCTAAAAATACTTATTTCCATCCAGTAGGATTCAACCTGCAATACTACAAAAAGAAATACATGAATAAATGCCTACTCAGAAGTAAGTCCCACTGAGTTCAGGTAAGGTAACCTGTATGATTTTGTACGTCACAGAGAGGTTTGAAGAATGAAGTATCACAGAATTGAATCCGGCAACTTAATTAAAACAAGCAGACTTAAATTAAGAAATCATTTTAAAATTCCAATCTGACCCAGACTGTTAAAGGAAAAAAATGTTTCTCATCTCTTCTCTATATAGGCTCAGATTTCGACACATAAAGTAAAAGGCTTCTGGCCATTTTATGATGAAGTCAGTTGGCTTCCTGGATTCCAGATAGTGACTAGGAAGGGACAGGAATAAGTGAGAAACACTATGTGTGTGTGTGCGTGTGTGTATACAGTACACACACACACACACACACACACTATAATGGTATGAGAGAAGACCTTGAGAGATGGGCGAAGAGATGCTGCCAAGGGAACGGTCAGATAAGAGACGGCATAGCCCGCAGCTGGATAATGGCCGTGGCAAGAGGCTCAGGAGGGACCCTCCCTCATTTCTCAGGCTGTAAAAGAGAGGGCAGGAGAATTGTACTTTCAGACTTGCCAGATTCTGTTAATGCAGCTTTACAATAAAGTAGAACTAGCTCATCTGGTCACGTTTCCTGTCTGGTCCACCTGGAAAGGCTGACATCAATCTTGCAAGTCTGCAAGTACAAATCTCCTGTCGTCTCCTTTACAGCCTGGGAAGCTAGGGTGGTCCCTTCTGAGCCTCTTTCTCCACCCATTATGCAGCTGCGGGCTACGCCCTCTCTTATCTGACCGTTCCCTAGGCAGCGTCTCTTCACCCCATCTCTCAAGGTCTTTCTCATATACCATTACACAAACACATATTTTGTTGTTGTTGTTGTTGTTCAGTCGTTTAGTCGTGTCCGACTCTTCGTGACCTCATGGACCACAGCACGCCAGGCCTTCCTGTCCTCCACTGTCTCCCGGAGTTTACTCAAATTCATGTTCATTACATCGGTGATGCTATCTAACCATCTCACCCTCTGCCGTCCCCTCCTCCTTTTCCCTTTGGTCTTTCCTTAGTGCAATTAAACAACTGTGCATTTATTCCCCTCATCTGGCTCCTCTGCTCTTACTGTTTGCATTCCAGGGGTCCTGTTATTTAGAGGGAAGATGGACCAAGGAAAATTTCCACCATTGTGGGTCAAAAGGCCCTCGCTCCAACTGCCAAAAGGTTGACTTCCTGTCCCCAATGGGAGGAACAGAAATGGACTCCCAAGAAGCTGTAAGAAGCAGTAACATCTCAGCCTTCAGGGCAGACTTCCCCAACTAAGCCTTCCCAAGGTGGGGGATGACATCTCCCACCCTTCCAGAGGCCTGTAGCAGGAGGAGAGCACAGCTATTGTCTACCCGTGGCCAAAGATCGATACACTCCTTGTACCTGGGATGGTTGTCGTCTTCCACTGAAGGCACAGCTTTGAGAGGGATGCACACGAGGTGATGATGAAGGAAGGGGACCCCATCTAGCCAGCCAGATCAGCGGACTCAACCCCGGAGATCAACGGGGTGACCGATGTCACAGTCAGACTGACCTCACATCCTGCAGAAAGACCTAGCAAAAGAAGAATTGACGTTCCAGAGGACATCAGCTGGGGTGCAGGACATATTTCTGGGGGCCAGCAGCAGGAATGGCGGTCCCCAGTTTCTTTTCCCAGAAGGCACTGGATGTGGTGTTGATCTGAGAGATACGGAAGGAGGGAAATGTTAGTTCTCCCACTGGCAGCTGCCATTTCTTGAGTGGCTCCCACAGAGTCTGCTCTCCTCCTCCCCTGAGACCACAAGACCGTATCTTGGGCTTTCTCAAAAGCTGCCAGGAGATGCCATCAAGAGAGTCATTGCCACCAACCAGAAAAGGCACCCACTGCTACCCGTCAAATGGATAATGGAAGGGTTACTAGCATTGACGGAGGACATGGCTCTTAGCCCATGGTAGCTAAAAACCAGGAGGATTCTGGTAGCCCTTTTCAGACTCGCACATTTTATCCAAAGATTAATTGAATGATTATGTGCCATCAAGTTGTTGCCAACTCTTAGCGGCCACAGGCACAAGCTTTAATGGACTGCTGCCCATGTCTTCAGATCATGGGTTGCAAAAATGAGTCTTACGCATTATTCTTTGTGTTTTGTTTCCTAAGCATCAAAATTGGCTCCATTTGGTTAATTTTTCCACTGATAGCAGCGTGCAGAAGATTGGACCAAGAGCGACCGGGGCCTCGCTGCTTCACGCAAGGCTTCCTCTCAGCCAAGCTCTTCCAGGAGGGCCATTAACTTAATTAATCAGAGAGAGGCACTGCAGTGCTCCTATCTTCTGGACTCAGGGCCTACGGAAGGAGGTAACCAGCAATGGCCACTTGCATTAAACATTAAACCTACCAGAGTCTCCAATTAAAACTTCTTCGAAGAGGAGGAATTCACTTCCCGGCTTGTGGCTGGCTGGGTGTGGAGAGTTATTTTTTAAACAAGATGTTAAACAGGCTCCAGGAGGAGGAGGAGGAGGAGGAGGAGGGGAATGATGTTCAGATCAAGAAGTAAGAACCAGAGATTTTCAGTGGCAAAGCAGATGCAGTTCTGTTGGTTGCCATTTATGTTTACATATGGTACACATGTTCATGTTATATGGTGGGGAGACACATTGTTTGAGTTGGGCAGCCTTGTACATCTAATAAATAAATAAAGACCCCAACCCGTCACCCACAGTTACCCCGGCAACGTCTAGAATTCCCAGCTGGCCCATCGGGAGGGGAACCGGGCTGAGGGTGACTGGTCTTAGCTTCCCTGGACCAGAGTTAATTTAAGAAAAATAACTGCCCGATTATCTCAGTTTGAGCCCAAACAGAGAAGAGGAACCTACTTCCTGAATCAGGAGCAGAGAGGCTTTCACACAGGACCTACTCTAGCTTGGTCTGGTCCTGGTCTGCAAAGTGTATCTCCTTCCTTAGGGCCACTCGAAGGTGCAGGTTGCGTTTTTTCATCTCTTTCTGAAGAAGAGTTCTTCTACAGGTAGTCCTCCCTTAACAACCATTCATTTAGTGACGGTTCAAACTTACAACAGTGCTGGAAAAACTGACTTACGACCGGTCCTCACACTTACAACCATGGCAGCGTCCCCATGGTAACATGATCACAATTTGGGTGCTTGGCAGCTGGTTTGCATTTAACCCTAACCCTAACCCTGTGGTCACGTGATTGCCATTTTCGACCTTCCCGCCCGACTTCTGGCAAGCAAGATCAGTGGGGAACTGCATGATTTGCTTAATGACCATGTGGTTTGCTTAACACCTGCAGTGATTCGCTTAACAACTGCTGCAAAAAAGGTCATAAAATCAGGTCAGATTTGTTTAATGAGCGCTTCACTTAGCAACAGAAACTCTGGTCTCAATTGTGGTCATTAAGCGAGGACTACCTGTAGTTCCAAACCTCACCCATTACTTTGGGCTATTCCCTAAACTGATGGTGCCCCTTTCATTTCAAATGTATTATGCCAGCTTTTTTAGTCTGTATGCAACTGCTTTGGTTCCATCTTACAGTAGAGCAGGGGTCCCCAACCTGTGTAACTGTGTAACTAGTGGGCCGCGGCCCGTTAGGAAGTGGGCCGCGGGGCTCCCGCCTGCAAACCCCGCCCCCCAGTGCACGCAATTGGTTCCCACCTGCAAACCCTGCCCCCCGGTGTGTGCGATTGGCTCCCGCCTGCAAACCCCGCCCCCCGGTGCACGCTATTGGCTCCCGCCTGCAAACCCCACCCCCCAGTCCATGGAAAAATTGTCTTCCACGACCGGTCCCTGGTGCCAAAAAGGTTGGGGACCGCTGCAGTAGAGCACCCCCAACATTTAGAACATGACTGAATCTCACCCCAGAACCCACAGGTTTTATAATCTTAGAGGAAAGAGAATTTGAAAATCTGTGCTTAATAACTGCCCGATGACCTCAGTGCTGCTAAATGCGACTCAGCACTGACTTCAATCCCACCATTTCACTGATTTGTGCCTGTAATTGTTGGCATTAACTGACCTCGGCTGATCTCAGAAAGCTAAGCTGGCCTGGGCATGATCAGTCTGGGGAGGGGATACCACCAGGAAGTCCCAGGGTTGCAAAGGAGACCGAGAAGGCCCACGACATCCTGGAAAGCAACAACGACAACCCGTTTCTGTTTTGAAGGGGCCAGGAGTCGAGGCTGACTTGATCCTCTCGGCCTTTTCACTGTTTCAGCCAAGTGGGGTTTGTTCCTATTCTGACCCTTCCCTCCCCTTTGCATTCTGCAGATGCTTATGTGAGCAGTGTAAGCCGGGAGCCCAGGAGGATGGGATGGAGGAGCAGGGGAGCTGGCCTGCAGGTCCAATGGTTTGTGGAGGGGGGCAGCCCCTGCCCTGGGGGGAACCTTCTGCATTCACTCCAGGCCCGCCCCGAACATTCCCAGCAAACAATGCCAGACACACGCCCGACTGGAGCCGGGCCAGCCCCAGGCATGACTGAGGAGGGAAAGCTGGAGGAGAAATCCCATCAGGTTATCCTAGCCTTTCCAGCAAAGCTAACGCAGTGATTTATCATCATTAAGCAAACCACTCCAGAAGAAAAGCGCCTAGGATGGCAAAGGAAAAAGAACAGCTTCTACTCTAGATCAACCTGTCTTCCCTGACCTGGGTCTTCCAGATGTGTTGGACTTCACCTCCCATAATCCCCAACCAGCATGGCCAGCGTTCCTCCAGGCCCTTGGCCCTGCTCTGCAGAAGGAATCCCTGAGGGAGGGAGAATGGTAGCGGCTTTGTTATGGCTTTATTGCTACTGCTTCTGGCTTCAGCTCCGGAGGGAGATTTCATCAGCACACCAGCTTCGGGGTTCTTGGACCATGGTGCCGGCAAGCAAGCCAGGAAGAAGCTCAGACCTTGCCACGTCTCTCTGCTGCCTCCAGGATCAGAAGCAATCGGTTCCGAGCGAGAGTTCCTGGGAACAACCTCAGGGAAGGGTCTCCTTGAGCAATCTTATCCAGCCACGGGCTTCCCAAGGGGCACCAGGCCAGCCCCCATGAGAAGGGCAAGGCTGCATTTGGACTGATCCACCGGGACTTTTGCTTGACTCAACACGTGCATTCTCCCGCCCCGTTTAATCTCCTTACTGAATGAGCTTTTTTTCTACTTGGCTCAGTCTTTGAACCGTCATCTAACCCAGCCTTTCTCCACCTTTTGACCCCGGAGGAGCCCTTGAAATATTTTCCAGGCCTCGGGGAAGGAACCCCTGCCCATTCAGGCTCAAATATGGGCCAGAAGTTACAGAATTATTCTATTTGTTTCATGGGTAGGCCTGTATAGATGCACTAACAGTGTTCTTAAACTAAAAATAAATAATGAAACTGACCTCTTTAATGTGAAGTTGTCCAAATTTGAAATAATTTTAAAAATAAATCAGGATCTCCCGGGGAACCCCTAGGGACCTCTCGCGGAACCTGAGGGTGCCACGGGACCCTGGTTGAGAAACCTTGATCTAACCTAACAGGCAGGGTTGCATCATATGTTAAGTCTAAAAGAAAAGCATGATCACGCTAAAAATCAATCAAGCTGCATCTGCGAGGTCCTTACAGGGCCTGGCGATGGCTGGCAGAGTTAGACATTTCATCTCTGCTCAGCATAAGTGCTTATAATATATAAGTGCTAAGTGCTTACGCACCAACACTAGATGCAGATGAGGATATCAAGGAAAAATTTTATACCCAGCTGGACACCATCTTATCAGAGATACCAAAGGAGGATAAAATTATCCTCCTGGGCGATTTCAATGCAAGAGTTGGGCGTGACTTTGATTTGTGGCCAGGGATCATTGGGAAAGAAGGAGTTGACAACAGCAACATGAATGGAATCTTACTTCTGACTAAATGTGCAGAGCGTAACCTTGTCATTACTAACACACTCTTTCGCCAGAAAAATAAATTTAAAACATCATGGAAGCACCCACGGTCAAAGCACTGGCATCTTTTAGATTATGTAATTGTCCGTGCTAGAGATCGCCGTGATGTACTTCTCACCAGAGCCATGACGAGCGCCGATGACTGCTGGACAGACCATCGATTAATTTGATCCACGATGGCCATAAAGATTGTCCCTCATCGTAGGCTCCAAGGAAGAAAACCAAGGCGTAAAATGAATACACTGGCCCTTCAAGATTCTATTAAACGAGCTTGCTTTCAATCAACTCTCAAGGAACATCTGCGTATGGAACTTCCTGAAAATGTTGAGGGACACTGGATTAAATTGAAGACATCTATTATTTCAGCCTGTGAACAAACTATCGGATACCAGACTAAGAGACATCAGAACTGGTTTGATGAGAACGATAGTGAGATTGAACATATTATTGACAAGAAAAGGAAAGCCTTCCAGATATGGCAAAAAGATATTAACTGTGCCGTTAAGAAAAAAATCTACGCCAGTGCAAAGGCAGAAGTCCAAAGAAGAACTAGAGAACTTAAGAACATATGGTGGATAAAAAAAGCCCGAGAAACCCAACATTTTGCAGATGCTCATGATGCACGAGGCTTTTTTAATGCCATAAAGGCCATCTATGGACCAACAAACCATGGTACAAATCCCTTACGCTCAGTAGATGGTGCTAAACTTCTAAAGGACAAAGAGTCTATTGCACTGCGCTGGAAAGAGCATTACTACAATCTCCTTAATCGTCACTCTACTGTGGCTGATGAAGTCTTCTTGCAAATCCCGCAAAAACAAATAAGAAATGAGCTTGCAGTACCCCCTAGCTTGGAGGAAGTCAGTAAAGCCACTAAACAAATGAAAAATAACAAAGCTAGTGGACCTGATGGGATTCCTGCTGAAGTCTTTAAAGAAGGCGGGCCTGAACTTACACAACAACTTCATAAGCTCATCAAAAAAATCTGGATGAGGGAGGAGATTCCAGCAGACTTTAGGGATGCCATAATTATCACTCTCTTTAAAAAGGGTGATAGAACAGACTGTGGAAACTATCGAGGCATCTCCCTTCTAGCCACAGCAGGCAAAATCCTGGCAAAGATCATCGCAAACCGTCTCCCATCTGTATCAGAAGACATCCTCCCTGAAACGCAAAATGGCTTCCGCCCTTCCAGGGGAACAGTGGATATGATCTTCACTGCACGACAGCTTCAAGAAAAATGCAAGGAGCAAAACCGCCCTCTGTACATGGCGTTTATTGATCTGACTAAAGCTTTTGATACTGTAAATCGTATTGCTCTCTGGACCATCCTTCTGAAAATCGGATGCCCTGATAAATTTGTGAACATCTTGCGGCTACTCCATGACGACATGATGGCAACAATCCTGAATAACAATGGCTCTCAAAGCGATCCATTTAAAGTGGAATCCGGCGTTAAACAGGGATGTGTTATTGCTCCAACCTTATTCGCTATCTTCATCGCTATGATTATACACCTTGTTGAAGAGGAACTTCCTACTGGTGTAGAAATTATATATCGAACAGATGGAAAGGTTTTTAATCTTAGTAGGCTGAAAGCAAAAAATAAGGTAATTACAACTTCTGTTATAGAACTTCAATATGCTGATGATAATGTAGTCTGTGCACACTCCGAGGAAGATCTTCAAACTATCCTAAACATCTTTGCAGAAGCATATGAAAAACTCGGCCTCTCGATTAACATTAAAAAAACCAAAGTGCTTTACCAGCAAGTTCAAACCAATCCCTCTCCAGCGCCATCAATCCAGCTTAAAGGTGTGTCACTAGAAAATGTCGACCACTTTTCTTATCTCGGCAGCCATCTATCTACAAAAGCCGACATCGACGCTGAAATTCAGCATCGCCTGAGCTCTGCGAGTGTAGCTTTCTCCCGAATGAAGCGTAGAGTGTTTGAGGATCGGGACATTCGCAGGGAGACCAAAATGCTTGTTTACAAAGCCATTGTACTACCAACCCTTCTGTACGCCTGTGAAACATGGACCCTCTACAAACGCCACCTCCAACTTCTTGAAAGATTCCATCAACGCTGCCTCCAAAAAAATTCTGCAAATTACTTGGGAAGATAGGCGGACTAATGTTAGCGTATTAGAAGAAGCGAAAACCACCAGCATTGAAACAATGATCATCCAACATCAACTTCGCTGGACCGGTCATGTTGTTCAAATGCCTGACCATCGTCTTCCAAAGCAGCTACTTTACTCCCAACTTAAGAATGGAAAACGGAATATTGGTGGACAGCAAAAGATTCCAAGATGTTCTCAAAGCTAATTTTAAAAAATGTAATATCAGCATTGAGAACTGGGAAGCCCTAACTCATGAGCGTTTCAATTGGAGGTCAGCCTTTATTAAAGGCGCTATGGACTTTGAAGAAGCACGAGTACAGGGCGAAAGGGAGAAAAGAGCTAAAAGGAAGGCACGTCAGGCAAACCCTCATCATGACCGTCTCCCACCTGAAAACCTATGCCCTCATTGTGGGAGGTTGTGCAGATCCAGAATTGGCCTTTATAGCCACTTACGGATCCACTGTTAAAATTTTACCTTTGGAAGACAATCTTACTCGGCTACGAGTGATCGCCAATGTTCAGCATTCTTCGCACCACTGTGCCATCATCACACACGGGCATGCACAAACACACACGCACGCTGAGGGCTCCTATGTCAAAGGGTACAAATCAGCCTCTAAACCAAAGAAATAAATTAACGAGTCCCCCCTCACAAGGAGACACTGCAGGGAACAAATGGTCCTTCAGCAAAGTGACTGCCCGGGTGGTGGTGTCTGGATGTTGCCAACCCCTCGAGTTAATGTGCAACAGGGAGATGCCATGCAACAAGAGGCAGGATGGGCACCCGTGGCCCTGCACCTTAATGGAGCCCTCTCCCATTTGATCATTTACAGGAGGTGTCTTTGATGAGCTGCTTCTGCATTGACATTAGCCTTGGCTGGATGGGCTGAGGGCCACCAGAGGCTTCGCAGCTGCTTCTGTTCACACAGACTGATATTCGGTGCCCAGCAGCTTCGCAGCTGTGTCCTGCTTCTCCTGGGCAAGGGTGGAAGAAGAGTCGGGCTTGCGGGGAAGCGATCTCCACTTGTTTTGAAGGCTAGGCTCAGCTATCTGGCGGTCTTAACGTCTTTGGTCACATGACACACTTATTGAGGTCAGGGGAAGAGCTGGGCGATGCCCTGACAGAACACGCGAAACTTGGCCACTGTTCCGTGCACTTATTTATTTAATCATTTCATTAACCGCCTTAATTGCTGAAGCAACTCTCTTGCAAATCTACAACTGCCCCATTCTCCACTCCCTCATTTCCACCTACTGGCCCAAGAGGGGTAGCCAAGCTTTATATGAGCGTTATTCCTGAGAAGAAGACACTTGTAAATTCTGTCCTAGCTTCTCTTAAGCAGGCCCAAAGGGAGGGAGATGTCATGGCTCAGCTTGACGCATCACTCTTCATGTGCAAATCCTCCAGCAGAATGTTTCAAAGCACATGATTTGGATCTTTTGGAACCTTTAAAGCAGCTGCATCCCTCCACTTCCTTTCCTTTCCTTTCCTTTCCTTTCCTTTCCTTTCCTTTCCTTTCCTTTCCTTTCCTTTCCTTTCCTTTCCTTTCCTTTCCTTTCCTTTCCTTCCCTTCCCTTCCCTTCCCTTCCCTTCCCTTCCCTTCCTTTCCCTCCCCTCCCCTCCCCTCCCCTCCCCTCCCCTCCCCTCCCTTTCCTTTCCTTTCCTTTCCTTTCCTTTCCTTTCCTTTCCTTTCCTTTCCTTTCCTTCCCTTCCCTTCCCTTCCCTTCCCTTCCCTTCCCTTCCCTTCCCTTCCTTTCCTTTCCTTTCCTTTCCTTTCCTTTCCTTTCCTTTCCTTTCCTTTCCTTTCCTTTCCTTTCCTTTCCTTTCCTTTCCTTTCCTTTCCCTTCCCTTCCCTTCCCTTCCCTTCCCTTCCCTTCCCTTCCCTTCCCTTCCTTTCCTTTCCTTTCCTTTCCTTCCTTCCCTCCCTTCCCTTCCCTTCCCTTCCCTTCCCTTCCCTTCCCTTCCCTTATAAGGTTTCTATCCTGCTTCAATTCAACAGGCTCTCCGTGGTGTACAAGAATAAGTGGCAAGTGTGTATTGTAACCCTGCAGAAATAAACAAGAGTAATAACAATTGTTATTAGAGTATTGGAGTAACAATAAACTCCCAGTCAGGTTGCTGAGAGAGTTTTGCCTACCTCTCTCTCAGACTCAACCTCTAACGGCCTTCTAGGAAAAGCCACATCCTTACGAGACCCCAGAAGGCTGACAGGACTTCCATGCCCACCTCTGGAGGCCAGCCATTCCACAGCAGAGGGGCCCCTACGGCGGGGAGCACCTGTCTCCAAGCCGACTCCCACTGTACCTCCGTACAGGGGGGCACCTGCAGCAGGAATCCTCTCTTTATACCCATTAGCTAGGCAGGATCTACCTGGGATGGGTGGTCTTCAAGAGGCTCCAAGCCATGATGGGCTCTACAGGTAATGAACAGCAGCATCAACAGATCAGTTGCTAGTGCGGCTCCTGCATGGCAGAAATTAGTCTGATTGTAATCATCTGGTTAGCCATGTTTTGCACCAGTGGCGTCTCCAGGGGTGAAGCGGATGGCAAGAAACCAAATGAGAGGTGACCAGGGGGCAAGTGATATTTTTCAATGGTCCCCCCTTTCAAGGAGTGGCCAAACCTGGAGCACCAGCTGAAGCTGGTCAAAGGTCCTCCTGGCCACAATCTCCACCTCCTCTTTCAGCAGGGAGGACCCTGAGATTGTGAAGCACAGCCCTGTTTGCCCCCATGCCGGCACTGTAGGAGGATTTCTAGCAGGCCTCCCATTCTGCCCAGGGTGGAGCTGTACAGCTGGGTATCTTCAGTGCATGAATGATAGTCATGCTGAACTGACCGATGACCTCCCCCAGTGGCTTCATGCAGATCTTAAACAAAATGGGGGGGAGGTGACTGAGCCTGGGAGCCCCCCATCCCCAACCTTGCAGGCAGTCTAGAAGGATCCTGTGGTTGTGGACAGCCACAGAGGAAATCTTGGAGAAACCATGCGGTGATCTGTTGCTTCTCCGAGGTCACTTCTGTGGCTCTCCCCAGTGGTCAACAGTACTGAAGACGGCTGAGTGGGACGGCTGCTCTCCTCCCCTCCCCATGACAAAACAAGCATTGCACTGTCACAACGCAAGCTCACGCCTGTACAAAAAGGGCAGAGCTCACAGTGATTTCCTCATTTTGATAAAATGGTTGGATGCTGCTGACTCCTCTGGTGTCTTTGTGATACAGACCAAGCAACAAGAAAATGTTTAGCTTCCTCTACTGCAGAGCTTTCCAAACTTTTCATGTTGGTGACACACTTTTTAGACATGCATCATTTCGCGACACACTCTTACAGCAGGGCACAAGGCAGGCACTAGGACCTGTGTGGAATCCTGGCAGGGCTCGGAGGCAGCAGCAGCCGCGACACACCCAGACACTGCAGCCAACACACTAACGTGTCCCGACACAAAGTTTGGAAAGCTCTGCTCTACTATATGTCATTGCCTGTAACTGGAGATTTGCAGTTTGAGTTGTTCGCTTGGATTTAAGGAGCATCATCTTTTAGTCCTTGGCCTGCATTTGCACAACGTAACTTAACCCAATTACTGTATTGACCCATTTTCTGGATTTGCATAAGACAAGGAATCATAACCTATCCGAACAGGCTTGACTGGCACAACATACTCAGTCACACAACAACCCACCAGGGTTGACACTGACCAAGCATGGTGCAAGTGTGGCTGGGGGACCAGTTTATCTGACTTGGGTAAATGCAGCCCTGACCTCTTTGCTCCCCTGCAGACAAAGCTTTTGGCCCATCCCTCTTTCCTCAAAGCCAAAGGGCCTTCCCGTTCCTCCCCAAGAGAAGCTTCAACGCTCTACAAACCAATGTAATCTGTGCTGGCCGGAGGAAGGCCGGAGTGCCAAGCTCTTCTCAGCCGTCCCTCCAACAAGATGCCCTCCTTCCCGCCCCCGGGCCCCTCCTTGAGTTTTGCGCCTTGAAGGTAACAGCAGGATTCTTACTCCAGAGTGACACTGGCAAACCTTTCCCTTCCCCTGCCCTTTTGTTGGGCACTGAACAATTGCAGGCTTTAAAAACATAACATTTTAAAGGTTCCAGCAGGTTTAATGAAAAGAGAAGGAAATTGGGAATTGGCCAGGCTGGGGCCAAAAAAGTGAGAAAAAGCCAAGGTGTGAAGTGTATAAACAATAGAATAGTTCCTCTTGGTGAGCAAATAGATGTCAAGAGGCAAACAGGGTGTATCTTACAAAGAGCTTGGCAAATATTGCACCAAGTGAATCCTAAAATAAGCACCACGAAGAGCCTCTGCTGGATCCATCCAAGCTGTCCCTTCAGTCCAACGTTTTGTTCCCTCAACAGCAGTTAGACAGAGGCTTTCAGAAAAACCCATCAGCAGCCCCAGAGGACAATGTTTCTCCTGTGACTTTTGTCCCACCGCCATTGCTGCGCTCCAAGATGGAGGCTCCGTTGAGCCGTCTCTCCCCTTCTTGCGATGTTCAGTAGAGCAGGTGGCCAGAGAAGCACCATCTATGCACGAAAGGGAGAGGCTGAGTGGAACCCAGGATTGAAGAAATGCAGCCGTCCCAACCGAGCTTGAAACGGGGGCCTGCCTGCCATGATCGTACATCATGATAGCCAGCCACTGGGTTGGCTTTCCAAGAGAATGGCCACATTCTTGGAAGATGGGGACCAGCAATGGCTGGGGATCTGGAAGGAAGGATCCTGCTGCTTGGATACTTACTAACAACAACTTAGATTACACCAGTTTCCGCCACGTTCTTATTTTCTAACCATCAGCCGTTTCATTCACATCTGAACCTCTACCTTCACTTCTCTGTGTTCATCAGCCCGACTCCACAAACTCAGCACACCTTCATTTCGATCTATTACCTCCTTCCCCGTTCCCTGGGGAAGGACAGCATCAGTGCATGCTGGATATTTTGGTGCAACCATGCTTTTACCCCAATCATGGTCATGCTATCCTATACAAGCTAGGATCTCTCATCTGGAGGCAGATTTTGCCAGTATGCCTTGGGCTAAGAGATCTACAGAGTGTGCTGACCCTCTAGGCCACAGCTTTCCAAACTGTGTGTCGCGACACTTTAGTGTGTCGCAACACACAGTCTTGTGTGTCGCCACACAACCCGGAAGCGGCAGCGGGGGTGCGTATGGTGGCGGCGGCAGCGGCGCGCCATCAGCGCTTCCGCATTTTAGTGGAGGCCACCACCGCTGCCGTGCACACCCCTGCCCCTGCGCGCGCCCCCGCACCGCCGCCATGCACGCCCCTGCCGCTGCGCGTGCCGCCATGCCGCCGCCAATGCTGCCGTTGGTGTGTCATCAACGGCGGCACTTTAGAAAGCACTGCTCTAGGCACTTAGTTTACCATTCTAGTGATAAATAAATTAGAGACTAAAAGTAGTTTACTTCTAAGTAACCCAGTTTTTCTCTTTCTTCTCATTCTTTTTGCTTTCCCTTCAATGAATGTGCAGGATCCACTCAGCCACTGTGTTGGGCCAGAAGAGTTCCTAAGCCAGGGGTCGAAGCTGCCAGATGTGCATAACGGGATCATTTGAAGACCTGGCTGTTGCATTTGCTACGTTATGTTCTTTTTAAACCTGATTAGTTTTTTGGTGGCTTAGCATGTTGTATGAATCCAGACTGGTGAGTTGATGGATGCTTCCACACCACCAAACTCTTAGAAGCAATTCAAAGGAGATCAAAACTAGAAAATAGTTGTAGCTTGGGGTTGAACTGTTGGGTTCTTGGTGTTCTCTGAGCCTGTTGTTTTCCTGTAGACATTTCATTCCCAGGCTAGGTAACATCATCAGTGCATGGGGGATTTTATTTTATTTTATTTTATTTTATTTTATTTTATTTTATTTATTTTATTTATTTTATTTTATTTTATTTTATTTTATTTTATTTTATTTTATTTTATTTTATTTTATTTTATTTTATTTTATTTTATTTTATTTTATTTATTTTATTTTATTTATTTTATTTTATTTGCCACCCAGAGTCGTCGTGTACGAGATGGGCACCCAGGAAATTTGATAGATAGATAGATAGATAGATAGATAGATAGATAGATAGATAGATAGATAGATAGATAGATGATAGATAGATAGATCGTCACATTTATATAGCAAGCTACTGCATATAAACAGGGAGCAAACCTCATCCTCCCTCGCACTGATGATGTTCCTGGCCTAGGAATGAAATGTCTGCAAGAAAACAGGAGGAACCCAAAAAGGAGATCAAAAGACTTCACTTTTGCTAGCTTGCAAGGCTAAGAGCAGTGCCCCACCTCCAGTGCTGCAAGTCCTGAAGCCACAAAATCCCCTTACTCCAGAAAAAATAGAGAGAAAGAAAAAAAGAGAGCTCCAACAGCTTGGTTCTTTGTATACAGACTTGTTCAGTGTAGAAAAAAAGCAGGAATACTGACAAGTATTTGCAAATTTAAAACCTGTTGGTTTTCTCTGGGAGAGGAGCTGCAAAGCCAGCAAGCCCAGTATTCCTCTTTTTGTTGTTTATTCGTTCAGTCGCTTCCGACTCTTCGTGATTTCATGGACCAGCCCACGCCAGAGCTTCCTGTCGGTCGTCGCCACCCCCAGCTCCCCCACGGACGAGTCCGTCATCTCCAGAATATCATCCATCCATCTTGCCCTTGGCCGGCCCCTCTTCCTTTTGCCTTCCAGTTTCCCTAGCATCAGCTTCTTCTCCAGGGTATCCTGTCTTCTCATGATGTGGCCAAAGTACTTCAGTTTTGCCTTTAATATCATTCCCTCAAGTGAGCAGTCTGGCTTGATTTCCTGGAGTATGGACTGGTTTGATCTTCTTGCAGTCCAAGGCACTCTCAGAATTTTCCTCCAGCACCACAGTTCAAAAGCATCGATCTTCCTTCGCTCAGCCTTCCTTATGGTCCAGCTCTCGCAGCCATAGGTTACTACAGGGAATACCATTGCTTTAACTATGCGGACCTTGGTTGTCAGTGTGAGGTCTCTGCTCTTAACTATTTTATCAAGATTTGCCATTGCTCTCCTCCCAAGAAGTAGACGTCTTCTGATTTCCTGGCTGCAGTCAGCGTCTGCAGTAATCTTTGCGCCTAGAAATACAAAGTCTGTCACTGCCTCCACTTTTTCTCCCTCTATTTGCCAGTCATCAATCAAGCTCGTTGCCATAATCTTGGTTTTTTTGAGGTTTAACTGCAACCCAGCTTTTGCACTTTCTTCTTTCACCTTCGTCATAAGGCTCCTCAGCTCCTCCTCGCTTTCAGCCATCAAAGTGGTATCATCTGCATATCTGAGATTGTTAATGTTTCTTCCAGCGATTTTAACTCCAGCCTTGGATTCCTCAAGCCCAGCACGTCGCATGATGTGTTCTGCATACAGGTTGAATAGGTAGGGTGAGAGTATACAGCCCTGCCGTACTCCTTTCCCAATCTTAAACCAGTCCGTTGTTCCGTGCTCTGTTCTTACCGTTGCTACTTGGTCGTTATACAGATTCATCAGGAGGCAGACAAGATGACTTGGTATCCCCATACCACCAAGAACTTGCCACAATTTGTTATGATCCACACAGTCAAAGGCTTTAGAATAGTCAATAAAACAAAAATAGATGTTTTTCTGAAACTCCCTGGTTTTCTCCATTATCCAGCGGATATTGGCAATTTGGTCTCTAGTTCCTCTGCCTTTTCTAAACCCAGCTTGTACATCTGGCAATTCTCGCTCCATGAATTGCTGGAGTCTACCTTGCAAGATCTTGAGCATTACCTTACTGGCATGTGAAATAAGTGCCACTGTTCGATAGTTTGTACATTCTTTAGTGCTTCCTTTTTTTGGTATGGGGATATAAGTTGATTTTTTCCAATCTGATGGCCATTCTTGTGTTTTCCAAATTTGCTGGCATATGGCATGCATCACCTTGACAGCATCATCTTGCAAGATTTTAAACAGTTCAGCTGGGATACCGTCGTCTCCTGCTGCCTTGTTATTAGCAATGCTTCTTAAGGCCCATTCAATCTAACTCTTCAGGATGTCTGGCTCTAACTCACTGACCACACCGTCAAAGCTATCTCCAATATTATTATCCTTCCTATACAGATCTTCCGTATATTCTTGCCACCTTTTCTTGATCTCTTCTGCTTCTGTTAGGTCCTTACCATCTTTGTTTTTGATCATACCCATTTTTGCCTGGAATTTACCTCCGATGTCTCTAATTTTCTGGAAGAGGTCTCTTGTCCTTCCTATTCTATTGTCTTCTTCCACTTCCGCACATTGCTTGTTTAAAAATAATTCCTTAAGCATTCCTCTTAGGGGACCTGAAATGCAGGTCTGGGGGATGGGTGAGGCAAGGTGTCCTGCTAATGGGGACATGGAGCCACAGCATCTGACAATGGAAGCATCTATTCCCTTTGCAATGCACCATTTTTTAAACTTATTCCTGACCCCCTCATTCTCTTCTTCTTTCTCACACCATCTTCTTTCCCAATCAGCAGGCCACCCCTGGTCTACTTCCGCTGGCAAAGGCTCTCTAAACTTTCAAGCTGGGGCAGGTCTTTCCCAGTCAGGTTGGTGCAAGGAGCTGGCAGCTGAATCGGACTACACGCACTCTTGATTGGGAGCGGCCATCCTGCACACTTGGGCTACGGTCAAAGTCCCTGCGCATTTCTCCCATTCCTCAAGAGGTCTGGCCAGGGGTGAGAGGTGAGAACAGTCACCCTCCACCCTGCAGGTGTCTCTGGGTGTTCACCAGGGTGTCCCGTGGAACCTCCCTGCAAAGCCACCTTGTCGATCAATTGTGCCCAGCACAAAGGCAGCCAGCCAATGAACCACGTAAACAAATATCACACTTCAGTGGAGAATAACAGTCTCCAGTAGGTGAAAATCAGGATCTGTAGTTGTTGGGAATTGGCACCAAGAGCCAAATTAGGAAACAACTTGCGACATTTGTCCTCACTCCCAACCCCCCGAGCTGCAGGGGGTCTCGGCTCTGGAACCTAAGAGCCAGGAGTGTCCTTGCTGAAAATCTGCGGGGTCCACCACCCTTTCCTTTTCTTGACCCTTCAGCTCCTGGCATGGTGCACTAGGATGCATGGGCCACCCTGCCAGCAAAGGGCCGGGCATAGCCCTGCCTGGCGGCTTGCCACGGAGACTCAATTATCCTTGTCATCTAAAATGATACCTTTGCACACACGAATCCCAACACAATCAGGTGTGCTGTTGACAAACGGCAAGGGGTGATGGAAGCTTTTGGCAGAGAAAGCATAGCACGAACACAATGCTCGCTGCCCAGGTCAACACTGGCAGCTCAGCATGGGAAGCGGAAGGGACTGGACGCTCGGGGGAGAGTGTGATGCAGGGTAAGATGCCAACCCCAAGCTGGGAGGTTTTTGTGCGGGAACTGGCAGAGCCGTCTTCCATGGACCTGTCACATTCCAACTTCTCCAGGTTGTGTTGGGGTGCCACTTGGAGAATTCCCGGAAGCAGGTCGTCTTCGGTGGCCGCTCGCCACGCTCCCCGCTCCCCCCAAGTGGTCTCCTTCAAGGTCAAGCTGGCCCTGAACAGGAGGGTTAAACGTCCCTCCCTTCTGCCTTTCGGTGCCAGCCCTTGTCACATGGACTCCCCTAACAGGGAGGTGGAACCCGGAGGAGGACTCCAAGCAGCCACCAGGCCCCAGCGTTGTAATTCATCTCTGCCAATCCAGGTACAAAGAATGGGAAGAATCGACATAATGAGCAGTGCAGAAAGAACAGGAATGAATAGACTGGAATAAGGTAAATGAGCTGCACTTGGAGCATGCAGAAGAATGATGAGGACATTGAGCAAGGAAAGAATGAGGGGGCCCTTTTGCCAACTTAGGGCATCAATCTTCCTCATTCCTTATTGCTCCAGTTCCTCGGTTCCTCCCCCAGCCTCTTCCGCATGTGCAAAAAACTGCTGCATGTCCGCCAAGTAAGGAAGGATGCATCCAGGTAGGCGTAGGGCATGCCATCATCCAGCTTTGGAACTGCACGCATCACCTTTGGGCCAGAGGGAAGGTCTTCTAAGCCCTTGGGCAGAAAACAAGCTGTGACTTGACCCTCTGCAGCTTGAAGTCTCCTCACCTCGAACTAGGTGTTCTGCGTGGCAGTCAGAGCAGGTCTCCAGGCTTAAGGATGTAAGCATAATGCACAATTATAAGGGGGTACAAAGTTCTCCGGTAGGGGCGTAGTGGCTCAGCGGGTAAGACACCAGGCTTGTTGATCGGAAGGTCACAAGTTCGGAGGTTCGAATCCCTAGCCCCGTGTGACGGAGTGAGCTCCTGCACTAGCCCCAGCTCTTGCCAACCTAGCAATTCGAAAGCATGCAAATGCGAGTAGATGAATAGGTACCACTTCGGTGGGAAGGTAACAGCGTTCCGTGCGCGTCATGTTGGCCACATGACTGCAGAAGCGTCTTCGGACAACACTGGCTCTTCGGCTAACAAACGGAGATGAGCACCGGCCCCTAGAGTCGGACACGACTGCACAAATGTGCGGGGCGAACCTTTACCTTTACCTTACAAAGTTCTCCAACTGGACGTAGAGCTCTCTAGCATCTTTCCAAATACCACAGCAGGAGAGGGAGACATCTCGAGGCATCTAGTTGGCTTCTGTGGAAATGCAATTCTGACCTAAAGAAGGGCTGTTCTTCTCTTCTCAGCCCATCACTTTCTTTGGGGATTTGTTTTAACCCTCTTAGTCTAAACTGAAGCCTTCTTGGGATCTCCTGTTCAAGTTCTAACCAGATCTAACCCTGCTTAGTTTCTGGATCCAGACCAGAGCCGCCGAAGGCTGCTTCCAGCTGAGATGCAGAACTACATACCTGTAGCTGATCAGCAGAAAGAATTGTAAATGGGGAGGTGAGCGGAACATTCAGTGATATGGTAAATTCATGGTCTATTGAGGGCTATTCGTCTTGAAGACCGTGTTACAACCAGGGTGGGGTCAGCCAGGAAATAACGGAAGGAGAATACAGCACAGTAGCACATCCCTATCGCCTGCTCACAAGCACCCAAGAGGCATCCATTGAAGGAGATGAAACGCTGTACGAAGATCGGCCTTGGCCTATCCTATGGAGGAGATGTGTTCTCATGGAGGAGATGAAGCCAAGGCCCTGTTGGCTGGGGATTATTGGAACTTAAATTAAATAATTATTGGATTATTGAGTCCAACCCATCTGGAGGGCAGTGAGTTGGACAGGGCTGCCAAAACCGAGCCTGTCCATCTGGTCTGGAGATCTAGAGAGAGCTGGCGGAGGATCCTTCCCTTCAGGAAGTATGTGGGACGTGGACAAGATGGCAGGCCTTCTCCGCAGTCACCCCCATTCCCTGGAACATCCTTCCCCCAGAGGTGCATTTCCATGGTCCTTTTCCAAGAAGCCTTTTCCATCATAGGAACTATCTGCTTTATTGCTTGATTCTTGATATAATAGAGAATCATATTCTTATTATATTGTTTGTGTTTGTCTTGATAATTGCTTTTGAGCTTGATGTTTGCTGAGTCCATTGTGTGGGTGGAGGGGAATGTAGGATAGAGAGAGAGAGATTCATAGATAACAGCTGGTGTGAAAACTAGCTAAGTTGTCCAGGAAAATGTCCAGGGTTGCATTTCCTGCATCTTCTTACGTTTGCACAGGAGAGAAGTCAGGGTGGAAGAGCGCTGCGCAGCTCCCACTCCCCGGTTTTGTAAATCTCTTCCTCTCCCCACCCCACACTATTTTTCCCTTCCCTCTCCCCAGCTTCCACGAGCAATTTCTCTCTCCCTTTCCCTCCTGCAAGCTGTCCCCCACCCCGCAAAGAAATAACCCAGCTAGAAATTAAGATGGGGGCCAGATACAGGAGGGCCTGGTGAGAGATACCCACCATCTGTGTCCCCGTGACATGTTAAAGGTAAAGGTAAAGGTTCCCCCCGCATATTTGTGCAGTCGTGTCCGACTCTAGGGGCCGGTGCTCATCTCCGCTTGTTAGCCAAAGAGCCAGCGTTTTCCGAAGACGCTTCCACGCTCATGCGGCCGCATGACACGTGCGGAACGCTGTTACCTACCCACCGAAGTGGTACCTATTCATCTACTTGCATTTGCATGCTTTCGAATTGCTAGGTTGGCAAGAGCTGGAGCTAGTGCCGGAGCTCACTCCGCACGCAGGGCTAGGGATTCGAACCTCCGAACTTGTGATCTTCCGATCAACAAGCCTGGCGTCTTACCCGCTGAGCCACCACGCCCCACAATGTTAGACTTGGCTAAAATGGCACTGGGTGTTTGTGGGCCAGCTTGTGGTAGGAATGAGGCCACTGGGTGAAGACACGCTTGGGGGGCCACCTGTTGGGGGGCCAGCCATCGGGCGTGGTGAACTGGCACCTATGATCTAGCAAGTTGCGCAAATCCAGCCCCTCCGAAGAAGACGATTCCGCAGGTCAGACCTAAATGGGGTCAGAGTTCTTTGTCAAGCCCAGGTTTTTATTCAACGGCGTCTCCTTCGCTTTCTTTTTTCTTCCGTGCAGAATCAGTCATTAAGTCCCCTGAGTGGGTAGAAACCAAGCTGGCAAAGGCCCATGAATGTCCTTTTGCAAAAATCATGCCGTAAAAACACTTATACAATCGGACCGAAACACAAACAGGAGTGGGCCTAACACTGTTTACCTTTGACTTAAGGCTCCCTTTGAGTCGCTGCCCCGGGCCCAGCTCAGCTTACAGAAATAACCATTGGCTGCTAATGGACCAATTTGTGGCGCGGCCATGCCTTGGCAGCTGGGCTTGGCAGCCTGGAGCTGGGCTGAACAAAGGGAGGGGAGGGGAGGAAGAGTCCCTTGCGGGCCCTTCCCTGCGCCTGCCTCTAGCTGAGTGCACTCTGCACTTCCTCCACAAACAGGCGCCGGGCTCCCCCCCCCCCCGCCTTGTTCCTTGGGAGGCGTGGGTTAACTTCGCGGGATCCACGGTGGTGCCTCTGAGTTGGGGGGGCAGATGAGATGCCAGGGAGGGTTTGGCAGCTCCCTGCATTGCTGAGCCTGGCCAAGGGGGCTCGGTGGGAGGGCAGATCCAACCGGGGATGGCTTGGAGCAAAAGCTTCTCTTCTGAAGCCGAATCTTCCCCAGGGTTCACTGCGAATCAGGATCTCTTGCACATGCAAAGTCACTATATCCCGCCCCCACCATGCTGGGGATCAAGTGGAGAGGAGTAGGAATTGCTTGCTCCTGATCCAAGCATCTTCAGAAGCGCAGTGCTGGGGGGACGGGGCTGCCCGATTCACGCTTGATCCCTGGGCACCCCCCCCATCCCCACTTCACTAGGTCCAGCAGCTGGATTCTAGAATGTATTTGGGGGAGCAGGGAGGGTGGCCAAGCCATGCAACTCTGCCTCCCAACCAGGCGTATCTGCAGGGTGTGGTCAAAAAAGTCAAGATGGCGCCCACAATGGGGCAATAGGATTTCCACCTGTTGCAATGCACATAAAAAACAGCTTCGACTGCACCATCATGGCCGTCACCTTGATGTGTTCGACCAGACCCTTTTTCTGGCCCCTGCTCCCAACGCAACCCATTACGAAGTTTAATTGCCTGCATTCACACAATAAGGTTTAGCCAGGTCAGGTCTAGCCGTGCAGTTACACAAACTGCTAGCCTTGGTTAGTTTTAACCTTGGTTTGGTTTTGTGGCTACACAAGTTATGAACCTAGCCCTTTTGGTTATAGGTGTATAATTAGTAATCATCAACTAATGATTGAATTAATACATTTGTTAAGCGTGACATAAACATGCAATTAAACTAGTCATAAACTGGGTGTTTTGCAAATGGACTAATTTTTAACCAGGTTAAGGTGTTGCATGGAGGCAACCACTCTGTTTATGTGCTATCCAAGATCCATCCCTTCTTCTCTCAGATTTGGGAATTTGAATTTTAAAAAACCCAAGATGCAAATGATGCAATTAATGTAATTTGCATTCACTGATAGAGGTAAACTACATTATTCGCATTACCTGAGGGACCGTCTCGTCCCGATAACGTCAGCCCGCCCCACCCGTGTGTGCAGAGAGGGCATGCTTCGGACCCCCTCAACAAGAGAATTCCATCTAGCGGGGTCCAGGAGGCGTGCTTTCTCTGCGACAGCCCCCCCCCCCTTTTGGAACATCTTGCCCCCGGAGGTGAGACTGGCCCCCTCCCTGCTGGCCTTTCGGAAGGCCCTTAAGACCTGGCTCTGCCGCCTGGCCTGGGACGACGGAGGTGGTAGTGCCTCCTGGGGTTGGCTGGCCCCGTAGCTCCACGATCTATTCTGCGGGTCCAAATCCATCTTGGATTTTATTTTATTATGTTATGCTTGTGTTTTTAGATATTTTGTATAGTTTTTAAATTTTTTATTTATTGTAACCCGCCCAGAGTCCCTTGCATGGGAGATGGGCGGGGAATAAATTGGATAAATAAATAAATAAATAAATAAATGAAATTTGTGCAATGATGTCTTGACATCCTGACGTTCTCTACCACCCGCACCTCTGCCTGTGGACACCCACAATCCACAGGAGCCGTCTGAATTTTTCAGGGAGACTTTTCCAGATGTGGAGCTGCTCTTTCTCCAGATTGGTCAGGAATGCAGCAGTTTGGCCAGTCCACTGCCTTGGGAGGCTACAAGATGGTCTTCCTTGGAGGTTTTTCTTCTTAGAGCCAAGGCAAGGCCGCCATCTGGTGGAAATGCTCCAGGCTGAGACAGTCCTTTCCTGTCCTTTGAGCCTAGAGAGAGCATCCAGCCTCCTTCCTTTCTTCCCAAGCTCTAATTATTGGTCAGTTTCCATCTCTTGAAATATAAGGAAGACCAAACTCATGAGAACAGGTGCAACAACCAGTCTTAGAATGGAGAATGAAGATATCTAAGTGGTGGATGGCTTCGGCCTTTTAGGATCAACGTTCAACAGTAAAGGAACAAACAGTCGAGAAATACGCTGTGGATGAGAACTTGGTAGGGCAGCCATGAAGGCCTTGGAGAAGATATTCAGATGCCGGGATGTGTCTCTACCTACAAAGATCAGAACTGTGCAAGCCGTGGTGTTCCCTGTGACACTCTATGGAAACCAAAGTTGGACTACGAAGAAGCAGGAGAGGAAGAGTATTGATGCCTTTGAACTTTGGTGTTGGAGAAGACTCCTGAGAAGACTGTGGACAGCCAAGAACACAAACTGATGGATCATTGAACAAACCAACCCAGAGTTCTCACTCAGGGCACAGATGACCAGGCTTGAATTCTCCTCCTTTGGACACATTATGAGAAGACCCAGAAGTTGATAGTGCTGGGGAAAGTGGAAGGAAAGAGAAGAAGAGGACGACCAGTGGCAAGGTGGATGGACTCTGTTACAGTGGTGATGGGGGCACCATTGGAAGATCTGAAGGACAGGCTAGGAACAGATTGTCATGGAGAACATCTATTTATGAAGTCATTAAGAGTCAGCAACAACTTGATGGCACATCAACCAATCAATGTATCACAGAGATGACACTAGACAGGTTTCAGCAGAGCAGCTTCTCTTTGATTTCCATAGTACAGGTAGTCCTCGTTTAGCAACTGCCTTGTTTAGCAACCATTTGCAGTTATGACGGTGATGAAAAAGTAACTTTGCGACCAATCCTCACATTTACAACCTTCACAAGTCTGTAGAGCAAAGGAAAGCTGAAGTCAGATCATAAGCCACATTCAAGCACAGTCATTTATACAACTGCACGTGTGGAGAGATTACTCCATGGGATTTGAGGGCATGATCGGCGACCCCTGAATAGTGGGATCTTGGTGTTCTCAGCATTGCATACCTGAGCTACCCATCTTCTCCGCTATTATGCCAGAAATAACCTCATTAGGAATTCTAGATCATGTCTTCAAATTACATCAACTCTGGGCAGTTCTTTTTGTTTATTCGTTCAGTCGTTTCCGACTCTTCGTGACTTCATGGACCAGTCCACGCCAGAGCTTTCTGTCGGCCGTCACCATCCCCAGCTCCCCAATGGTTGAGTCCGTCACCTCCAGAATACCATCCATCCATCTTGCCCTTGGTCGGCCCCTCTTCCTTTTGCCTTCCACTTTCCCTAGCATCAGCTTCTTCTCCAGGGTATCCTGTCTTCTCACTGGGCAGTTCTAGAAGTAACCTAATCTGCATCCAGAATGAAGTCTGGATCTTCCTCTAGCTTGGGGGAAAACAGAAATTGCTTTTTTAAAAAAAAAAAAAAAAATCGCCTATAGCTGGGTGCTACCAGATTGAGAAGATTGGCTTAGACCCTCGTTTGGGTAAGTTGTTCTGAGCCCCCGAATGTGGCCGAACAAGGCCCCCCTCCTGCTCTCTGAAAATAGAACGAACGGTCTCTTCTTCCCATATCTCATCCCTTACCTGTAAACATATTTTTAAACCTTGTCATTCAAGAAAAATCCATTAAAAGCTATCAGAAATAACAACATATATAGTTTTTAAAAAAGGTTTTCCCCTGCACAGTCATGTCGGACTCTAGGGGCCGGTGCCCATCTCCGTTTCTTAGCCGAAGAGCCAGCGCTGTCCGAAGACGCTTCCATGGTCATGTGGCCGGCATGACGCACGTGGAACGCAGTTACCTTCCCATGGAAGTGGTACCAGTTTATCTACATGCCAATCGAAGAGAATATTTGTAGCTCAGGGTTGAACTGGGGAGTCTTTGGTGCTCTCTGAGCCTTGTTGTTTTCATGCAGATGTTTCATTGCCAGGCTAGGCAACATCTTCAGTGCGAAAAGGGAGTGGAACTTGCTGTCTGTTTATATACCCTGGCTTGTCCTGCCTGTGTTGGTGGGGGTCTTGTACTCTCCTTGGTAGTTCCTTGATTGGGCTGTTGTGTGCTGTTTGGGTGATTGACTGAGTTAATAGTTCCTTGATTAAGGTTTATTGTGTTGTTTGATTGCTTCTCTGCTGCTAATCTTGCTGTTAATCTATGCATATCTTGTTGTTGATTGCTGGCCCAGGGGTGTTCTGGTTTTCTGGCTATTCTATTGTTTCTTATGAATGGTATGTAAATGTTGTTAACCTCTATGTGTCTGTTGATGGCTGCTTTGTCTGAGTGCCAAGCTTCTAGGAATTCTCTAGCATTTTTGGATTTGGCCTGGTCTAATATGCTCACAGTTTCCCAGTTGAAAGTATGGTTATGTCTGTCCATGTGTTGTGAGATTAAGGAGTTTTCATCATGTCTTCTGACTGCTAGTTGGTGTTCGTGGATGCGTTCTGCTAGTCTTCTGCCAGTCTGTCCTACATAGTGGCTGTTAGAGTCCTTACACTGTATGTTGTAGATAACTCCTGTTTTTTCTTCTTGGGCTACTGGGTCTTTTGGTTTACTTACAATGTTCTGAAGGGTTTTGGTAGGTTTGTGTGCTACAGTGATGCCGTGTGGATGTAACAGTCTATTAGTAGTTTCTAAGATGTTTCTGATGTATGGCAGTGTAATCCTTTTCATAGCTTCTGTTGGTTTTGCTGTGGTGGGTTGAGTGGTCAGGCACTTTTTGATAAAGTTGTGTGGATATCCATTTTGCTGGAAGATGCTATATAAGTGGTCTGTTTCCTTTTTCTGGTGTTCTGGGTTGCTGCAGTGTGTTTGTGCTCGTCTGAATAGTGTTCTTACACAGCTCCTCTTGTGTGAGGTTGGGTTATTGCTTTGATAGTGGAGCACTTGGTTAGTGTGGGTAGATTTCCGGTAGACTTGTGTTTCTAGAATGCCATCATTTCCTCTACTGATGAGGTGTGTTACGTAGAACTGCTGCCATGGATTCAATCGCTAGTGCTTGGTCTATGGATGTAAAGAGTGCAGTGACACTCTTGAGAGTCCCTTGGACTGCAAGGAGGTCAAATCAGTCAATCCTAAAGGAAATCAACCCTGACTGCTCATTGGAAGGACAGATACTGAAGCTGAAGCTCAAATACTTTGGCCACCTAATGCAAAGAGAGGACTCACTGGAAAAGACCCTGATGCTGGGAAAGACTGAAGGCAAAAGGAGAAGGGGACGGCAGGGGATGAGAAGGTTAGATAGCATCACCGATGTAACAAACTTGAATTTGAGTAAACTCCAAGAGACAGTGGAGGACAGGAAGGCCTGGCATGCTATGGTCCATGAGGTCACGAAGTCGGACACAACTAAATGACTAAACGACTGAACAACAACAAAAAACCTCCTTTTAAGAACACACCATCTTTTGGATTTTTAAAATTTATTTTTATATTAGATTTTAGATGTATAGGTTTTTAATTTTTTATACACTTTTTCAGACACGACTAAACGACTGAACAACAACAACAATAATATTCTACTGGGGCCCCTTTCATGTCAGACCCATCAAGTTGACAAAATATTATTGGTACCTTGAGTTTATATCATTTCAGTCTCAGTCCAGTCACTATGGCAGGGTGAATCAAACACCTAGAACACCCCGAGTCCAACATAGCTAGCAAACTAGCCTGGTCCCTCCCATCCAAAGTCTCAATTTTTACCTTAACTCGCATGGTGGGACAGTCACCGCTCACCAGGGGATCGGCGCGCCTATCTGCAAATGCCTGTCCTCCGGCGCATCTCAGGGCAGGCCCTGACAACTGGCATCGCTTAGCGACAGAATCCTGGCAGTCCTAGGTACTGTTGTAACCCCAGGACCGTGTGGGTCGTTAAGCAAGGACCTCATATGACCGCGATGTGGGAAGAGGCGGGAGTCCCAGGCAAGCAGCTTGGCGGGAAGAGCTACGGGCAGGGGCGGTGCCATAGTGGGGCCCGACAGACCGTGGGCAGGGAGTGAGGGCTGCGAGGGGACTCTACGGAGCGTGGGTGGGTGGGTACTGCAGGTGGGTGCTACGGAGCACGGGTGGCTGGGTGGGTGGGTGAAAAGCCATTTGCAAAGTGCCTGAATTGCGGTCACATGACCGCGGGGATGCTGCGACAGCTGCAACTTCACAGACCAGTTCTAACTCCCCTCATTTGGCACCATTGCAACTTGCAACGGTCACTGAATGAGTGGTCATAACCCAAGGACTACCTGTAGTTTTTGTGGTGGCAGCTTGTAATATGTAGGAACCTGCAGCATTTGCAGATCTTGCCAATGTCTCCTCCTTCCTCTCTGTAGGCTTGTTTTGATGTTTATGGCTATCCTGCTGTTCTTTGTCAGTGGCCCAAATGAACCGATACCCCTAGAAATTCCTTTTGGATTTACGTATGTATGAGAACCATTTCTAAAGAAGAGCTGATGCCCTTTTCCTGGAGATTTATGCCTGCTTTTATCTGATGCCCGTTAGGTAGTCCGTCCTTCCTTCCTTCCTTCCCTCCCTCCCTCCCTCCCTCCCTCCCTGTCTCCTTCTTCCTTTATTTGTGGAATTAATAGGTCACCGAAGCTATCTGGGTGTTTTAGGGATAAAATAATAACACAACAATGTAGATCACATAAAATTATGATTCTGATGAAACTCTACCATCTAGGAAATCAGAATACAACACAAGGGGTCCTTCTCACACTCAAACCCAACGTCTTAAGAGCTTGTTTGACAAAATCAGTTGTGCTGAGTTGAAGGCTACCATTGGGCAAAGATTTCTATGGATAGATTGTGTCCAAAAGATGTTTGAGAAGAAATGGCAGAAGAGGAACAAGTTTTATCTGAGAATACAGAGATAGAGTTGGTGCTGAAAGTGGATCTACAAATAACAGGCTACAAGAAGGACATGAAAAATGATGTTTCATGGGACATACAAAAGAAATCAGTCAATGCTTTCAAAATCAAAAGGGAATTACAAATAATAAACTAGGAGAGGGACCTGGATAATTCTTTTATATTGGATTTACAAAAGAGGTTTGTTAAAGCTTAGATGAATCTTGTGAGAAGGGGTAAAAAAGAAAGGAAAGGAAACCAAGTTCCACAACATGACGTCTGTCTTTCTTTCTTTCTTTCTTTCTTTCTTTCTTTCTTTCTTTCTTTCTTTCTTTCTTTCTTTCTTTCTTTCTTTCTTTCTTTTATTGTAATTATAACCTTTAATAAAATTATTTTTTTAAAAAAGAGGGAAACACTGCATTAAAGCACAATTAAGGGAACACTGAAACCGAATCTCCCAACAGTACCAGCAAACCACTTGTCAGGGTGAATGTCGTGGAAGGGGCAGACTGAATAGACGCAATGGAGAATCAGGGAAAGCTGACTGCAAAGGATGCTTCACCTTTTCCCTCTCTGCCATTTCTTTCCTCCAAATGTTCCTCAAGCAGCTTGTCAGCCATGTAGGTTTCAACCGTGGGTCTGAACTGGGCAGAGAGCTCCTTGAGGCCACATTCAAGCGCAGTCATTCATACAACTGCACGTGTGGAGAGATTACTCCATGGGGTTTGAGGGCATGATCGGCGGCCCCTGAAATAGTCAGATCTCGGTGCTCCCAGCATTGCATACCTGAGCTACCCATCTTCTCTGCGATTATGCCCGAAATAACCTCATTAGGAATTCTAGCTCCTGCCGGCAAATGACATCAACTCTGGGCAGTTCTAGAAGGAACCTAATCTGCATTCAGAATGGAGATTGGATCTTCCTCTAGTTTGGGGGAAAACAGACATTGCTTTTTTTTTAAAGAAAAAATTGCCTATAGCTGGATGCTACCAGACTGAGAAGATTTTACTGAGCAGGTTGACCATTTTGGGTTTCCCCAGGGGGCACTCGGGGGCATTGTCTGCATGTGGGGACCCAGCCCGGCCTCTTTGTGACACGCCCCGGGCATCGGCAGATATCAGGAGACAACTTGGCAGGCCTGGGTCATTTGGTGACCTGCCCTGAGAGGTTCAGCTCTTCGAGTGGCCATCACCATACAGCCTGAACTCCATACGTGGAGTTCCTTCTTGTGGCGGATATGGATTTCTACATTGCCTCTGGCTGGGACCCCGGCTTCCTCTTCATTGCCATCATCCTGCTCTTCCTGGTCTTCTGTCCCAGGAAGCTGTTAGATGGCCGTGTTCTTCCTGACTGGGAGGACATCCAACTTGGGAGGAGAAGCCAAGCCAGGTCCCGAAGGTGGTCTGCAGCCCAGCAGGTGGGTGGATCTCTGGCTGGCTAGCTGGTTGGCTGCTGTGGTTCTCCCCAGGGATTCAACCAGGGCTGTGCGCAGGGTGTGATAAAAGAAATCACAACACGTGGCTGCCATCTTTACATTTTTGACCATACCCTGCGGACACCCTAGATCAGTGGTTCTTATACCGTTTCACCCCATTATCCCTTCTCCCGGTCTTGAAGGATGCCATTAGCCCCACCAGAAACCTGGCATCTCTGATTTTACACAAGGGTCTCGGCAGCAGCAGTCCAAACTGGATCCTCGAACCTTTTTATGCCCCATTCCTCCCTTGGGTGATTCCCTCACTCCCTTGGGTGATTCCCCCCAGCTCTGCTCCTGAAGGGGGACAGAGAGAACCTGAGAGGTTGGGTGGTTCCTGCACAATCTGGTTGTGAGCACAGAGGCTGATTGGCATGTGTGAAAAGGGTTGGGGAGCAAAGACAAGCCGTCTGGGGCTCCGCGGGTCACCTTCCTGAAGACGTCTCAGGGAGAAGGAGACTTCACAGATTAAATCTCGTGGTCTCCCCATAAAAGATCACTTCTGTTTATAAGCAAAGATCATTTATGTGAGAGAGGGAGACTGCACAGGCACTTTTGATATAACGTTTTCACCTTCAACACTCTACTTCCATTTTTCAACAAGGGGTGAAAAAAGTCAAGGTGGTGGCTGAAGGGCCCCCCCTTTTCAAATGCATTGTGACACGCGTGAAAGGGGGGCTTTCCTCATACGGTCAAGACCCCCTCTGCTTGCAGTCAGCTGCCCCTGGTTACAGGATTTCTCACGATGTCACAAGAGGCTTTGCCACCCGCTGCCAGCCCAGCCAGGTAGACCAGACTGAGACACGGAGAGGCCAGGACTCCTTTCGGGTAACAGCCGTAGGAACAGAGCCTGCCACGTCTGGATGAGCTTCCCCCTCCTCACTTGAGGAGGGAGGGGCTTGTCTGGACTTTTCTCCAGTTATTTCCTTGGCCGGTCTCACAGCCCTCTTCTCTGACCAGAGATGGACTGATTGAAAGGAATAAAAACAATAAAAAGCACAAAAACCAACCAAAGCAGAACATACCTGACGCCCCAAACACAGCACACGCAAAATGTGGACCAACTGCAGAGCTTCCCTGGGCTCCAGCCTCACATCACCCCAAGTCTTGCGGGAAAAGCTCGGCCTTTATGCCCGTGGAAGCCAGGAGCGTCGGGCCCTGCGGGGTCTCAGGGGGAGGGTGTTCCAAAGGGCAGGGGGCGCTACCGAGAAGGGGTGCTGCCTAGGTCCCCCTAGGCCACATTTGAGGGAGGGGACCTGGAGGGGGCCCGCCCTGTCGGACCTCGTGGATGGGCAGTTACCCTCAGGGAGAGCCGAGCGTTCCTTCCAAAACAGCAGGCTCAGAGTGGTCAAGCGAAGTCCAAGGGTCCAAAGGTTGTAGAAGGGTACTCAGCCGGTCCAGGTCCAGAGTCAAAGTCAGGAGGTGTCAAGTTGGGAGTTCAGGCACACGGAGTCTGGGCAAACCCTCAGACGTCTGCAAAGCACGTGGCCCACTCCCTTTGTGCTGCCCACGTGAGAAGACCAGAGAGTGCGATATGAGTCCTGCAGGGGCGATCTGGAGAAAAAGGACTTTGATAAGAGCAGATGCAGGATCTCTCTGGAATCCACATCTGCAATCAGGAGGCCGAGGAGCCCGTTCCCATGAAGTAACTGTCCTGCATCTTCCCTTCCCAACAGGGTTCCCCAAACCTGCAGGACCAGGAAGAGGACATCATGGGAAACATAGAAGGTAATGGGAAGGCATCCCTCTTCCCCCCCCCCCCCGGGCCCCAGCCAGCCACAGAAAGGGCTCCTGTTCTCTCCCATTTACTCCTTATCACAACTCCGGGGGGGGGGGGGGGTCTCATGGCTTGCTTCACCAAGACCCGAATGTTGCCTCCAGGGGATTGGGAGCTTGCTAACGTTGTCCTTCCTTACAGACCTCAGCACCATCCTCTTCGATGAGGCAGAAGAGGACCTGTCCCAAGGAGGTTCCTGTCGACTGCCATCCCCGGCACCAGTCCTTCCTTGGATGGGACACTCCAGGGTTTGGGACATTCCGGAGCCCCCCGATCATGCCACGGTGCCGCGGAGTGCGAGTGCACCCAGCCCTTCCATCGGCTACCTTCCAGTCTCTCTGTCCAGGAAATGGACCCCATACATCAAGAATCATCTGTACATGATTCCGAAGAGGCTGGAGAAGGAGAAGAAGAGGTCCCCCTTGTCAGGGCAGTGGAGGACTGAGAAGGGGGCCTGGCATCCTCGCCGTCACGAGGAGTATATTTATCATTCTGGATGCTGGACTGTGCCAAGCGGAAGCTTTTGTTCTTCCATGGCTAGCTCCCGTTCGGTCAGTTCCCTGAGCACGGTGGACTACTTGTCCAGCCGGCTCAGACCAACTGACCAGGAGCTCTGGGCATCGCAGATGCTGAACAGGACTCTCCAGCACCTGTGGGACGTGCCCATGCTAGTCCAGCGATCCTTGCGGCGGTTCCATCCAGCTCACCCACCGCCCTCAGCCGTACAGATTGCCACAGCCCTCTATCTGGCGAGGATAAAACTTCTGTTTGTCAGCCAGCTGATACTCATCGTGATAGATACGCGGAGGCAGCTGGTGGAGCACATCAGAATGATGGTCATGCGGGTCGATGGGGTCCTCCCAGGCGGGCAGTGCAGTCTCGATGGGTGTTCGTGCCGGTCTCTCTACAGCGAGAGTGTATCCTACCATACCTCAGACTGAGGAGGGAGCCCAGAGGAGGGTGGGCTCCCTAAGACAGAAAGACCCAGAATCATGGACCTCATCGACCTCGGCCTCACTAACTCACTAACTTCAGTTTGATGGACAAATAGACCAACAAATCAAAGGAACACCCATGGGATCACCACTTTCAGGACTCATGGCAGAGATTGTAATGCAGTGTCTAGGAATGATAGCACTCGCACGTATACAACCCAAAGTATGGGTCCGGTATATAGATGACGCCTTTGTCATAATAAAAAAGGAACAACTGGAAAAAACACATGAAACCATCAGAAACATCTCAGAAACGACCAATAGACTATTGCAACCTCATGGTACAACCATCGTACCACAGGAAAGAAACTCGGCAGGCAAACCGGGTTCCAGCTGTGGTTGCAGAGCCAGGAGCAGAAGACAACCTGGGACGGCCTTGCAGAGAGGCCCGAGGGCCACTGAGCCACGCTCCCAGCCAAGAGCGGACGTGCCGCAGAGACACCTCGAGCAGCTCACCATCACTCAGGAAAGAGGTGAAACTGAGCAGCCAAACCTTGAACAGCCAAACATCGAGCAGGCAAGAGCGGAAGTCAAGCAACCAAAGACGGAAGAGCCAAGAGCAGGAATCGGGCAACAGACAAGGGAAGTCGAAAATCCAAAAATGGCTTCTTGGCAGTAGAAAAGGGATATTGGGAACGTAAGGCCCGGCCTTCAAGTAGCAGGCAAGGGAGACCGAAAAGCCGAGTTCAGAAGAGCCAAGCAGAAGGAGATAAGCCCACCGTAAGGATCAAGGCCTAACGAGGCTGAAAGTCAAGATCCAGGAGAAAGAGAGATGTGGAGTTCTTGGTGCTCTCTGAGCTGGGTGGTTTGCTTTGATGCCCAGCTAGGTATCTTCATGATACAGGTAGTCCTGGCTTAACGACCCCACCTGGGAGCAGAAGTTGGGTTGCTAAGCAAAGGGGTCATTAAGGAATCCGCCCCGATCTCACGACCTTTTTTGCTGCGTTGGTTAAGCGAATCCCTGCGGTCATTAAGCAAAGCACGTGGTGGTTAAGCGAATCACAGGGTTCCCTCTTGACTTTGCTTGCCGTAGGCTGGGTGGGAAGGTGGAAAACGGCGACCGTGTGACTGTCGGACGCTGCTAGGGTGGTAAATGCGAACCGGTTGCCGAGCGCCCAGATCGTAATGACGTGAGCGTGGGGTTGCTGCCGCGGTCCTAAGGGCAAGGACCGGCTACAAGTCTTTTTTTCCAGCACCGTCTTAAGTCCGAACCATCACTAAATGAATGGCCATTGAGCGAGGACTGCCTGTAAATGCGAAGTTGTGTGTGGTTTTCTGTCTGTTTATACTGTATACAGTAGCTTGTCCTGCCAATTTAGGTGGGAGGGGGGTTTCCTCCTTGGTGGTTCTTATTTTTTCCCCAAAGAACTTTATTATTTTTCAAAGTATACAGTAGTTAAAATACAAAATATTGATTTTAAATTTGTTGTGAACCGCCCAGGGTCCCTCCTTGTGGGGGAGATGGGCGGGATATAAATGTAATAAATAAATAAATATAAAATAAAATATAGAGTATAGAAAAGCTAGAGAACAGAACTAAAGAAAAAAGAACAGAAAGAAAGAAAGAAAGAAAGTAGAAACAGAAAGTGACTTCCAACCTTCTCCAGTACAGATATGAGTACATTTACAAATACCATCTCTTACAACTATCTAAACCTTAATCACATTATTTCGATCAGATCAGACCATTTCATCATTGAAACCCAGAATCAAAACTTCATTTTTTTCTGACAGAAGCAAGTACTCTAAAAGCAGTTGCCAAATAGACAATAATCCAGAAATAGTATTTTCTCTTATCAACGCTGTGAACTTGGCCATTTGAGCCAGATCCATCTATTTAATAATCCATTCTTCCACTGCAGGTACTTGTGGATCTTTCCATCTCTGTGCCTCTTGCTGCTGTAATCATCTATAAAAGCAAACTCCCATGTTGTTTCTCGAGTTGCTTCTATAATGTCCAAAACACTCCTACATTGTCCTTTCACTGTCTTTTGGGTAAACACCCACATTGGTCATGATGAATAAAGTCCTGTAGAATTTTCTTCATTCGTTCCGCCAATATTGAAGCAAATATTTCATAGTCATTATTCAACAGTGAAATTGGTCTATGATTCCTAATTAGAGAGGGGTCTTGTCCTTCCTTTGGTCAAAGTGCAATGTTGGCTTCTTTCCGTGAATCTGGCATTGCAGAACCTAACAAAAGAGAGTTCACCAGTCTTTTCAAAGGTTGAAGAATCTGATCTTGAAAACATCTCTAGTGCATCTCTAGAGCAGATAACCCATCGGGACCTGGTGCGTTCCCCAATTTAGTTCTTTTGATAGCTTCAGCTATTTATTTCAAAAGTAGTTATGGGATTATTCAACATTGCTTTCTGTGCCTGTGAAAGTTTTGGTAAGTCTTGTTTGTTCAAATATTCATCTATCTTCTCCAATGAGACTTCTTGTTTTTTCTACAAGTTAGTGAAAAAACTATAAAAGGCTTTCTTAATCTTCTCATTATCCAGTAATTCCACCTTTCCTTCTTGAATCTTTAATATCGTTTTCTTCTCTCTTTGTTTCCTCAATTTATATGCTAGCCATCCTCCTGGTTTATTAGCAAATTCAGAATGTCTCTGTTTAGCATGTTTCAGCTTTGTTTCTCTTTCTTTCAGTGTCAACATTGACAATGGCTGAGGTAGTAACTTTAGTTGACGCACAATATGATTCTCTGTCGGTTTTTGCTGTAACTCAGTTTCTTTCAGCTTAATCTGATCCAATATCTTTGGAACTTTTGTTCAGATTTCTTCTTAAGACTAGAATTATGATAGATAAAGTGCCCCCTCCTAACCCCTCCTTGGTGGTTCTTGAGGAGAGGATTGTTTTCTTCCCGACTGTTTGTCTGGGGTTGACCCCTGTTTCTCCGCGTGTGGCTGCCGGAGGGGACGCGCTGAAGTCTTTCGGTTTCCTTCCTAGGTTTCCATTGTCTCTTTGGGACGGGACGTAAATGGGGCTGATCTCTGTGCGTCTATCCGTGGCTGACTGGTCTGAATGCCAAGCTTCCAGGAAGTCCCACTCTTTTTGGATTGGGCTTATCTAAAACACGAGTAGTTTTCCAGTTGAAAAGGTGGTGGCCTCTGTCCACGTGTGGTGAGATGGAGGAGTTTTTCCCACGTCTTCTGAGTGCTGGTTGGTGTTCCTGGATGCGCTCTGCTAGTCGGTGGAGCCCTCGGTGCTCGCTGAGCTTTGTGGACTGCTTGCAGTTGTTTCAGTAGCCGACTAGGTCGCGTCATCCGTGCCAGTGAGGGTGGGGTCTCCTCCCTGTTTCTGGATCAACCCCAGACAAACACGATCCTCTCATCAAGAGCCACCAAGGAGGAAACCCCCCTCCCACCTAAATCGGCAGGGCAAGCTTCTGTATATAAACAGACAGAAAACCCCACCCATCTTCGCATTTACAGGTAGTGTTCTTGTTTAATGGCCATTCATTTAGTGACAGTTCAGACTTAAGACGGTGCTGGAAAAAAAGACTTATCGCTGGTCCTCGCACTTACGACCGCCGCAGCAGCCCCATGCTCACGTCATTACGATCTGGGTGCTTGGCAACTGGTTCGCATTTGCCACTCTTGTGAAGTCCCGCAGTCACACGATGGCCGTTTTCCACCTTCTCACCCAGCTTAAGGGGGCGTGGTGGCTCAGCGGGTAAGATGCCAGGCTTGTTGATCGGAAGATCACATGTTCGGAGGTTCGAATCCCTAGCCCTGCGTGCACAGTGAGCTCCCGCACTCGCCCCAGCTCTTGCCAACCTAGCAATTCGAAAGCATGCAAATGCAAGTAGATGAATAGGTACCACTTCGGTGGGATGGTAACAGCGTTCCACGTGCGTCGTGCTGGCCACATGACCGCGGAAGCGTCTTCGGACAGCGCTGGCTCTTCGGCTAACAAACGGAGATGAGCACCAGCCCCTAGAGTCAGACACAACTGCACAAATGTGTGGGGGGAACCTTTACCTTTTTTCACCGCCTACGGCAAGCAGAATCAAGAGGGAACCTTTTGTTGCTTAGCAACTGAACTTCTGCTCCCAAGTGGGGTGATGGCTCCCTGTATCATGATGATACCTAGTTGGGTGGTGAAGCAGGAGAAGCAGGGGTCAACACCGGACAAGCAGTTAGGCAGAAGACCAGGCTCTGATCACGGAGCCACCAAGGAGGAAAGCCCCCTCCCCGAATACTGGCAGGGCAAGCTTCTGCAGACGTACAGACAGCACACCCCACGCTCCCTCGCCCTGGTGATGTTACCTCGTTGGGCCATGCAACGTCTGCAAGCAAACCACCAAGCTCAGGGAGCACCAAGAACACACGGTTCAACCCAGAGCCAAAAAAGATTCTCTTCTCTTAGAAAGAGTTGCCAGAAGGAAAGAAGGGCAACTGCTGGATCCTTACCCACAATTCTCCCCGTCTCCACAGATCTCCTTTTCATCACTGACTTCTGCCTGTCACTATTATTCTTATTCAGCTTTCAGGAATCAACATACAGCTGATCTTGGAAGTGACCAGGCTTTCGTTGTGCTTACTGTTTGGTCAATGGTTGGCTTCAAAATATGAATAAACCTGATTAAACTTTAACTCCATCTTGATCCACACATTTTTGACCAATAGCAGGCTGGACCGATTCAGTAGGTAATCTCCAGAAAGCTTAGTGCTGCTGGTGTGGTTTGACGAGGGCCCTCTGTCCTCAAGGAAGCAGGCTGGCCACCTCTGTCCCACCTTTGTAACTGCCAGCTTATTCCGGGTTAGCTACCCTGCCGCAATCTGGCCCCACATGATCTGAATAGGATCTCACGGGCTCAGAGTCACGGTCTCCTCTAGCCGGTGTCTTATTAGCGGCCGGTTCTTCAGCCACTTGGGTTGGGCATGCGCTGCGTGGAAGTCTGTGGCGTCCTCTCCTCAACCTCTGAGGCCCAAGCGGGCAGTCCCTGAATTCTCAGAAGTGAGTTCTCTTTTCTTCCCCAAAAAGAGCAGCTTGAGGTAGAAATTCATACTGTAAGGTCCCGGATTACGCTGTTTTACCCAAGTTCCTGAAGTTGTCAATAACAGTCTTGAGTCGAGGCTTGGAGATTTAAAAGAACAGCATTTATTTGGCCAAGTGAAGCTGGGTGGGATTTCTACAGACAGACATCATGGCAGTGAATGTCTGGGAAGAAACCCACACACACCCATCGCAAGTTCAATGCTTATATAGGGCTTGCAAAGCTCAGTAAGAAGCATAGTGAACTCTCTCCTAGAGACCTCTATCAGCAGCCTGCATGTCTCCTGGTATGTTAAGCAATCCTTGTCATGTGTTATCTATCCCTAGTCCCCTTTCACCTAATTTCTAACAGCAAGCAGTTTCCAAAAGCAGAATGGCGTTGGTTAAGCTAAGCGAACCCTTACAATACCCAGAGGAAGAGATTGCAATGTGAGCGGGGCATTCTGGCTCTCATTGAAAGGTCGCTAAAACCCTTCGTGCCAGGCCCCCTCGGCTGCTACCTAGCCAGAAAGCTGAGGTTTGGGGGACCATCTCTGTGGCCCGGCCTGGTTGCTGTTCTGCGGGCGTGAGCCAGCCGTTTGGGTGAGGAAGAAGAGGAAAAGCAGCTCTGTTTTGGCAGGGCTGGGGTGGGGAGGCGTTGAGTCAGCGGGGCTGTTGGTGCAGGGCGCTATGCAGGCATTGAGGACTAGAGCCCTGGGGGACACTCGCCTCCCCATTTGTGAGTCCTCCTGCCGGTCTCACCCAAAATTGGAGAAGAGAGGAGAGAACTGAAGCTGGACTGAACGTAGGAGCTGGAGAAAAGGCTGGAGAGAAGCTGGAGAAAGACAAGTGTGCAGAACAGTTGTCGGTTCCTGTTTGGGGAGAGGGGAACGGACCAGGGGGGCTTCCCTGGGAGACGGGAAGTGGAGGCCCAGGAGGGGAAGGAGGGACCCCGCTGGCTGCAGGGAAGCCCTGGTCTTGGGGGGAAAGTGGGCAGAAGGGCCTGAGAGAGGTTCTTCCCCCGACGCAGAAGCAGAAGGGGTTTGGCTGAGCTGGAAAAGGGTCAAGCCACGCTGAGCCCCCCACAGTAATCCCAGCCCTTTCCCGGAATCAGAGGGTGCTTGATAGACATGTGGGGGGGAGATACATTACCCTCCTTTCCTTGGAAGCCACGTGGAGGAGTTTCGGCAGAAGTGAAGCTAAAACAAATGTCCGTGTTGCCTGTCTCTAGAAATGCAGGTAGTCCTTCGGGTGCAATGCAATTGGGACTGGGATTTCCATCGCTAAGCGATGCAGCCATAAAGCTCGATGTCACCTGACCACATCACTTAGCGATGGAATCCTGGCAGTCCCAGGTACTGTTGTAACTGTAGGAATTGTGGGTGGTTTCACTTAGCAACCGCTTTGCTTAACATCCAAGTTGCCGGTCTCGATTGTGGTCACTAAACGAGGACAACCTGCAGTGGGCTGTTTTCTGTGCGTGTGGTCCCAGGCAAGTGAAATTCAGCAGCGGACCACTGGTCGCAGGAAGATGGCACCTGTATCCCAGGCTCAGATGCCAGTCTTGACGCCACATTGCCCACCACATCAAGTGGAGTTTTTATTTAAAAGGATGCAATCAAAATCAGCCTGCAGGAGCACCTTTTTGTTACCAAAGTGCCCCCTGGTGGTGGTGAGCTGCTCTTCACCCAGGTGAGCTGACCTCCTCCGTCCCACCTGAGACCGAGTTGCAGTGTTGCGCCCTGGGATGAACCAAGGCGCTTCCCTGCAGCGTTTGAAGATTGCTGTCTTCCAAGGAGGCCTGGTGAAGGTGCTTTTCGGAGACCCCGGGAAGGACCCCGGGAAGCCCAGGGAGATGTGACTACAGGTAGTCCTCACTTAACGACCACAATTGGGACCGGCATTTTGGTTTGTTTATTTATTTATTTATTTATTGTTTGATTTATATCACCGCCCATCTCCCCCCACAAGGGGACTCTGCTAAGTGTTGTGGTCATTAAGCGAATCCAACCCAATTTTACAACCGATTTTGCAGGGGTCATTAAGCAAATCATCGTGGGCATTAAGTGAACCACGTGGTTGTTTAGCGAATCACATGGTTCACCATTGATTTTGCTTGCCAGAAGCCGGCCGGGAAGGTCAAAAATGGTGATCACATGACCATGGGACGCTGTGATGGTCATAAATGTGAACCAGTTGCCAAGCGCCCAAATTGTGATCACGTGACTGTGGAGACGCTGCAACGGATGTAAGTGTGAGGACTGGTCGCAAGTCAGTTTTTCCAGCATTGTCGTAAGTTCGAACCATCACTGAATGGTTGTTAAGTGAGGACTACCTGTGTAAAGCCCACGCAGAAGGAACTCATTAAAGGAGGGTCTTGAGGGCCTGTCAGCCAGGTGGGAGGATTCTCTGTCCTCCTCGAGCATCTGCGCTGAGCGAGAGTCAAGTCCTCTGTGCTTGCCAAGTTCCTAGCCCACATGGCTGCAGAAAAACATTTTTGCTCCACGTGCCTGCCAGCCAGACTGCACTCACCAGGCATTCAAGGAAGGAAACTGGATGGAGCAGATGGAGCCGGTGAAAAGCTGGGAACAGCCTAGAAACGGAGGCAATCGAGGCCACGGTCACCGATAAACCTCCCTCCCAGCTTAAGGCTTATATTGCGTGTGCTTATATTTTTTTTTAAATTAAGTGCAAACTTACTCTGTGATCACACAACACCCCACCAGCAACAGGAAAGACCCAAAGCGGCTTTCACGCAACAGAGTAAGCTGGATTCCTGTTCACCCTGGTTCAGTTTCTATCAAAGGGTGAAATTAGGAACCAGGTTAAGAGTGTTGTGGGAATCATGCCTAGGATGAGACAGACCTAGACTGTCCTTTGGAGACACAGAGCAGCACAGAGCAAAGCGGGGGGGGGGGGGGGGACAACATATTTCATTGTTTCCTGGTCTTTAAAGCAAGCCCCGGTCCAGGGGCATCGTGGGGGTGGGGGATCAAAAAGATAAAATAGAGACTGCAACTATGCAATCAAAGTCCCGCCCCTTTAAAACATCTATAGCAGTGTTTCTCAACCTCCGCGACTTTAAGCGGTGTGGACTCCAATTCCCAGAATTCCCCAGCCAGCTCTGCTTAAAGTCGCCGAGGTCGAGAAACACTGATCTATAGTGATGCATGTCGAAAAAAGGTGGGGCTTCAATTATGTGGTTGCAACTGCCATCTTGACTTTCCTGACACACACACACACACACCTGCTTCAGCAAGCTTCTTTTCCTTTTTGAGTTCGCTAGCCTTGTTTTAGGGGTCCGCCGAGCGGGGTCCTTCTGAACTGGCTTCGGCTGTTTGGCTGCGCAGGCGCCCCCATAGAACGACCAGCGGGCCTGTCCCTCCCTCTTCTCTCCCCTCGCAAGGCTCCTGCCTGGGGTTCCTCCCACGGCGGGTTCGGTTACAGGTTGCTCCTGTCTGAACTGAGCTGTCGCGGGGGGGGGGGGGCAGAAACGTCACCCAGGAAGCCTGCCTGCCCGCCCAGCCACCCGCCCACCGCCCTCTTCCTGGGACAGTTGGAGACAGCTTTAGCTGCGTCACATTGCGCCACGCCTGGCTCTCGTTTCGTCCCCCCCCCCCAGCGAAAAGGGCCTCCCACCCTTGGCCACACGGACAACGCGCGTCTCAGCTGAGTGCTGAAGTTGCAGCGCGCAGAATCTCCATTTCCCGGGGGTCGAGGAACACCTAATGCCTGGCTGGCGCGACACCACCGACCTTTCCCAAGGCTGCCGCTTCAGCAGAGGGGCCAGCCCCGGGAAGGGTTTCGGTTGCGGCCACCACAGTTTTTTCCAAACCAAAAAAATGGAAGAGTAGGAGATGGGGGACAGTAGAAGCGGACCGTCGGGAGTCTGGACTTTTCTCGCCCTCTTGGCGAAGGAGTGCAGTCTCTCCAAGGAGGCAAGGAAGAAGGTCCCCCGTGCTTAGGGTTACCAGACCTCTGGCCAAAGGAGGACATGTCCTCCTTGTGGTCCTCACGTCCTCCGTCCAGCAGGCACAGCCTTAAAATCAAATATTCGCCGGCTTTCTGAGCACCTCCCCCTGAGCAGCTTTGTTCCCCAGAGCAGCGCTCCCCTAAGAAGTCTGAGTGGAGCCAGTGGGGTCTCCCTCCTGCTCGAAGTCCCCCCGGCTTGTTGGCTCGCCAAGCTCAGCAGGCCGGGGAGCAAACGGCGGCTTCTCCTCTGGGCTGGGACGCTGCTGGGCGGTGGGCGAAGGTCGGGCGAGAGGAATGACTTTGGAGGGAGACTCGGGGAACCCCCAGCAGCAGCTTCGGCAGGCCCCCAGGGACCCTGACCTCCAGACTCAGCCCGGATCAATCAATGCCTCTTGGATGTCCTCCTGAATTGTTTCTTGATGTATTGATTTGATTTCAGCACTGCCTGACTCCAAACTGATTTGGGGTGGTTGAATTGTCCGACAACTTTCAGGCTGTGTTCATACAGCACGCTGGGCAACCTTTTGGCATCAACACACACGCACACACGCACACACACACACACTTTTTTCTCTGCACAGCACCTGTAACAGGTGAGGACAACACTTGCGTTTGCAGGACCTCACAAACCTGGTGAACATTCCCCCTTGGAGTTTCTTTTGGGTGGGTGGGTGGGTGGCTTTTTTTGAGTAGATTGGTTTTTTGTGCAGACCAACACCATTATGTTCTAGGCCATGTGCAAAGCCAAAAATGGATTAATTCAGGAACCAGGTTCCTGCACCTTCGGAAGTCCTTCCCAGAACAGGGGAAGAGATTTTAGTTGTTGACAATGACGGTGATGATGATGAAGATGATTTAGTTTAGAAAGGATGATTTAGAAAGATGATTTAGTTTAGAAAGCTCTGCAAATCCGGAAGATGCTGTTCCAGGCAGTTTAAGAAGAGAAGGGGATTTCTCTTGGATGAATAGCCGTGGAGTCTCGCTTCGTTCCTCTGTTTGACTGGTAGCCATTTATTTATTTTGTAGGCCGTCGATAGGATCAGCCGGTGATTTATTCTGCGCCAGTGTCCGTGATCGGGCAGAGAATAAAGATCCCTATCAAAGGTGCGAGCCAAGCCACCTCCAGCAGCTCCAGTAGGGGGGAGGGAGTGTCCTGCCCAGCTCCATTGAGAACAATCTCCAGGAGGTCAATCCCACAGCTGGTTTTTCTGCATTTCTCTCTTTTCATTGAACTGTCAGGGAGAAATCTCCTGCCGAGACAGTTACGACAGTTACGCCATGCAGGGGATTTGGGAAAGGGATCGATAATTCACCTGCATCGCCCACCAGCTCCGCCCTCCTGGAGGAGCGCCCGGCCTGCGGTTCCAAGGCCAAACAATGCTTTCTATATGCCCTCACTCCAACCTTATAATTGCACCTGTTCAAACATTTATCTTTTAATGTATCTTTCGAAAGGGTGATCCCTGCACCCTGGAAGTTACGTGAGACTCCGGAGAAGCGGAGTCCTTCTTCCTGGTCCGGGAGGGAGGGAGGGAGGGAGGGAGGGATGGCGCTGAGGAGACCCGGAAGGAGAGACCCCAATGTCTGGGGACCACGAAGGGGCAGCTTCCTCACCCCCCAGCTGCCCTGCCCCCTGCTGCCCGCGCATGTTGCTTTTTCTATTCAGCTCGCTCAGAAGTTCGCGATGGCTCAGTTGGCGCAACAGGCTTAAGCTGGAGACTTATTTTCTGGGATCACACGATACAGGGCATCTGCGAGGGGCATCTGCAAGGGGTCAGAAGTCAAGATGGGGGCCACAACTGTGCAATCAGAGCTGAATCCCTGAAAAACCTAACATTGACCAGGCACAACAGGCAGTGTGAGGGCAATCTTCACCTTTGCAGCCCTGGTTATGCCTCCTGGGTGACCACAGTCTATGGGTAATGTGAAATTATGGGCTGCTCGTTATTTTTGCTTTAAAAAGAAGCAAATGGGTGAGATCCCCATTTCTGTCCTGACTGGGCTCTGATGCAAACTGGGACCCCTCCCCAAGTTTTCCTCAGGCTGCTGGAAAGGGCAAAAAGGAAGGGGACTTTAGTTATGGATGTATGTGACATATATTCCATTTTTCTGCCCTGAGGGCACTGAAAGCAGCTTCCTACCTCTATGCCTCTGTGTAATTTTTTTTAAAAAGTTAAAATCAGATTTTGAAAGGTTAAACTCATCATTAACTACTTCCAAAGGAAAAATTGTGGTTGAAGAGGTGAGCTTCATTCAGGTGTCTCTCCAAATGGCCTGGCCTGGGAGCAATTCAAGAGAAGACCCTCGGGGTGTGTGTGTGTGTGTGTGTGTGTGTGTGTGTGTGTGACAAACAGACCTCAGAGAGCAAAGACAGCTTTGTAGGTCTTTGCAGAGCCCCAGGAAATGAGGCACCAAACTATTAAAGCCAAATCAGCACTTGAAAAATGAGAGGAGGCCAGAAACATCTGCACAGTCTTCAAGGGTGGGCTCCAAGTACAGCCCACTGTAGTAGTCAAGTCAAGAGGATTCCTGCAAAGCGTTAGAAGAAGTAAAATAGGGGAGCTTTCTTTTAACTCTTCCTCTTCCTCATCCTCGTCCTCGTCCTCGTCCTCGTCCTCCTCCTCCTCCTCGTCCTGTGCTATGCTCTTGATAACATTCCGCTGGGGGGGAGGCAAAGTTGCCATTAAAATTATTGTTCTAAAGAAATACCCTCCCACACCATTTCAGACCTAGCTTTCCTGGTCTAGTAGAGCTTCTTACCCAGAAATAGAAAACATGGAGTCCCAGCACTGTTACCTGCACAAGCTACGCCCCCCAATTGCTGAATCCCTCGACGGGGGGACCAAAGTCCACTTCTTGTCCCCTGCTGACTTCACGGCATCGCTTGCTCTCCCCCCCAGCCTACCTCCCAGGGTTGTTGTGCGGATGGCATAGGGGAAAGAACTCTGCATGCTGATCTGAGGAAGGAAAAAGGGACGAGAGGGGCCCCCTCTGTCATATAGGGGTGCTTGGCTTCAACAGCTTCTTTGCGCTGCTGAGAAACTTTGGGGTTTCGGGGAAGGGTTTCACGGTGAGCCCCCGCCCACGATGAGGATCGACGGACTTCCTTGGGGGTCCCCAGGCACAAAAATGCCATCGGAGATGTTGTTAGTTTTTTGACAAAACTGAATGAAACCTTGCCGTTCCTTTTCTCTTGCTTAAGGTATATTCTGGCCTTCAGAAAACACTTTGGATTAAATTTTAAACCACAGACCAGGGGCCTCTGTGGGGTGGGGTCAGAAAAGTCAAGATGACGGCCAGAACCATGCCACTGCATGCAAAGAAGAGGAGGGGCTTTGATGACATGGTTGTGTTATGTGTAATGCTTTGTTTAGCCATTTTTAAATAAATTTTTTAGGATATATATTTTATAACATACTATCAAAATGATAGATCTATTAATGTTTAGATAAATAAACATGTCATTATTGTAATAGGGTTTTATTGTAATAGGGTTTTATAGATTATATTACAATTGTCTAAATTTATAGTTTTATTCCATACAATGGCAACCTATGTATAATTGTATTTAATTGATTAGTGTGATTTTAATTGTTATTTTTATTAATTTTAAGTTGCTGGTCATTGACCGGATAAACAAACATTCATTCATTCTTGTGTAAAACTGTCTGCTATTCTGTGCTGAACTTTGCCCAGGGCACCAGAGTATCCGGCAAGCCCTTGGATGCCACAGCCACATAAGAGGACATGGCATGGTTGTGGCTGCCAACTTGCCTTTTTTGACCCCCTCCCCGTGGACTCCCCTGGGCGTGGCATAGAATTTCTCCTATTCTTGGGCCGCCCGTCTTCCAGGATTCAAATCAGATCCGCAATTCTCGGCACTTTGGCAAAACCTACAACTTCCCCAACGCGTCCCTTTCTGCAAATGTACTTGGGGGGGGGGGTCATTGCCAACTTCGTCCCCCCCCCTCCCCATGTGTCCTTTTATTCCTTGGCATCCAATATGGCTCTGGAGTTGGGGCAAGCTCTGCATGGCTTGCCCAAGGTCCGCGAGGGCCGCCTGCGTCCGTCCCCAGGGATCCGGCGGGCGTGTGAGTACATCCCTTTGCGAAAAGACGCTTCCCTGTTGCGGGGTGGGGAGACTCCCTTGGGCTCTTCCCCAGCCGTCCCCTCTTCAGGGGGGAGCCTGGCAGCACCCCTCTCCGGCTCCAAAGCGCCCAGACGGAGGGAGCCGAGCAGGTGGGGCCGGCTGCGGGGCCGCCGAGGCGGGACTGTGCTCCACCGCGCCAAGCCGTGACTTCTGGGCTGGGTTTACAGCGACACCTCGTGGCAGGCGCTAAAAGCACGGGGGCTAAGCAGGGGGGGCCAAGGCTGCTGTGTGAACCCAGCCGGGCGGGTGGCGTTATGCTTCGATAGACGGTACTGAGTGAATCCCAGACGGAGGTCAATTTGTCACCAGCTTAAACAGGCACCTGGAATGCTGGGTCCAGTTCTGGTCACGAGCAGGCAAAAGGGATGCTGAACAATTGAGAAGAAGAGTGCAGAGGAGAACAGCGAGAAGGCTAAAAGGAACGGGGTCGGTGGAGTCCATGGTGCTCTCTGAGCCTGGTTGTTTTCTTGCAGACGTTTCATTGCCAGGCTAGGCAACATCTTCAGTGTGAAAAGGGAGTGGGACTTGCTCTCTGTTTACATACCCTGCCTTGTCCTGCCTGTGTTGGTGGAGGTGTTGTTCTCTTCTTGGTAGTTCCTTGATTGGGCTGTTGTTTGCTGCTTGGTTGATTGACTGAGATTGACTGAGGAACGGGGTCTGTCCAGCCTGAAGGAGAGAAGGCGGAGGGGAGACTCGAGAACAGGCTTTTCGTGCTGGAGGGGCTGTCCCAGGGAAGGGGGGGATTCAGTGCCGAAGGTAGGATGAAACCACCAACGGGTGGAAGCTGTGCCGAGGGAGATCCGGATCGTGAGAGCCATTAAGCAGGGGAACTGCCTCCCTCCTGGAACCTGGAGGGCTCCATCACTGGAGGGTCTTAAGCCAAGGTGGGCAGTCTGGGATGGTCTGAAAATCCCCGCCCTGGGCTGGGGGTGGACTAGAAGATCTCCAAGCCTTCGACTCTATGATTCTATGTTAAGTAACTGGTTCCGATTTGTTAAGCCTGTTGAGCGGAGCTGCTGGCGTCTGGAAATAACCCAGACCACGTGTACAAAATATTCCATGCCAAAGACACTCTGTTCCAAAAGAGAAAGAAAATCATCTGATTTGCATTGGAATGCAAACTTTTTTAGTTTCACATTTTTCCACCAACCTAGTTATCATGAACAATTCGGCTGTTCTCTCTGTTTTGCAGTGCCGTTTATCAATTGCTTGTTTTAAAAAGAAAAACCTGTAGAAAGCCCCATGCCCAGGGTCACACCGGGATTCTTGGTTCCATCCACACAACACACTTAATCTCATTCCTGAATCAACTCACTTTCTGGATTCACCAATAGGTCGCAACATAGATAATCTAAGGGTCAGTCCAAAACCTAATATTGTCCAAGCATTGCATGTCACATGAAGGCAGCCAGGAGAGCTTTCACTGACCCAAGGAACTTTTGCAAACCACACCACTCAGAAAAAGTGGCTTGTCAAAGAATCAATTTTGAAGTGGCCTTTTGCATCCTTCACCAGCTCTATAGCTTATTCTGTGCTTTTCCTTTCTGAATATCATTTGCAAATGTCCAGGCTAGGCTGTCGGTCTGTTCCCTGTACTCGTCACCTCAGAGACATCTAGAAAAGCCGCAACGAAGCATCATGAGGTCATTGCACAAATGCCATGGATTATAATTGGCATCCGTTGCATCGTCTGGATGTCCAGGGGTCACCTGTCCCTCTTTTCTAGCCGTTTCGCTTCTTCTGCCTCCTTCCAGTTTGGTCACCGTCATATTGTGACCGTGGGCTCACTCACCAAACTACTTTTTCAGGGATCCGGGGCCTTACCAGCTATCCCAGCCCAGAACCCCAAGATTGTTACTGAGAGGCAGATGAAATTTGCCCTCTCCTTCTCCTCCAAATGCAGCTCTGAACTTGGAAAGAATAGCTTCCTTTCACGGGTATCCCAGCCAACCCACTGGGGATCTTGGCACAGACCATCCAGCATGATTCAAGGCTGAAATATTTGAGGCCGCCCTCCGTGGCCCCACACCCCGAGGGCTGACCTCGGGCGCATGGCGTCCGAATTTAGCCTGGCGATCGCCCAGAGATGAGGCAGGGGCTTCTCTGAAAAGGCTGTCTTTTCGCATCTTTTTTTAACACTCTGAACAGCTGCCAGCCCAAGCCAATTTCCTTTGGTCAGAGGGACCAGAGCTATTTCAAGCACCCCGTGTGTTGGGGCTGCGAAAATGCACTCTGTGGGAGAAGGAGTGGAGGAGGGAGGGGTAAATATAGCAGCACCACATTCTGGTCCCAAAATACACGGCGGGGAAAACTTTTGGCATCCATTGTCAGTTCAGAGGCAGGCCATCTCCATCGGCAACTGGGGAGGAAATCATTCAGCATGTTTGCAGCAGGGAGAAGGGAAGGACTGAGCAATGTCTCCCCAAGACAAAGGGGGGCTTTTCTACAGGGTCGCTCTCAGAGGCAACCCAGCCTGCGGACAAGAGAGACTCTCTTGCACGCCCACAGCCCACCCCTGGCCTATTTTTAAATCACTTCCATCTTCCCAAAAGTTCTCCCCCACCTGTTTCTGGGACTCTCCCGTAGCTTCGATGTTATGCTTCGATGAATGATTTCTAATTATTATTATTTTTTTTAAAAAAAATATACTTCTGCTCTCTCCAGAACTTGGAGAATTCCCCCAATTTTTATCTAGTGTGTGCTAACAACAGCAGCCACAGCAATCTTTAGAAGAACTAAATATTTTAGCTCTATCAACTGGAGGTTTACATGTTATGTTTTACGACGTTACTTGGATCATCCCTCGATTCCTGGCTAGAACTCAAATTGCCAAATACCACCCGTCCAAGTTGTTATTCTGCTTGTCCTTTGTATTGTGTGATCCCTTGTTGAATAAAAAAAATAATAGTCATAGAAGAAGGTAAGGATGAAGAGGAAGAGGAGGAGGAGGAAATGGCAAGGTGAACTCCATAGAACAGCTGAAGTGGGCCATGAAAGCTCACTCCAGAACAAATTGGCTGCTTCCGTCAATTCAGTTCCTCTTTATTTCTCCCTTCCCCCTTCCCCCTTCCCCCTTCCCCCTTCCTTCCTTCCTTCCTTCCTTCCTTCCTTCCTTCCTTCCTTCCCCTCTCCCTCTCTCTCTCTCTTTCTTCTTTCTTTCTTTCTTTCTTTCTTTCTTTCTTTCTTTCTTTCTTTCTTTCTTTCTTTCTTTCTTATCTCACTGAAATGTTTTGGTATTTTGGTACACATTTCTCCCAACATGTGCCTTTCAATTTCCAATGCTGCCTAACAACCCTTTCTGCAATTTCCAGAAAGACAGTGCCCTTTTGTACATAATATTCATAAATACATACATTTTTGTGCTGACTTTCCCCCCAATATACTTCTTTTTCTATTTTAATTGAAGAAGTGCATCTGGAAAAGTGAATTAAGGGCAAATTTTGACACATGCGTTGGTTTGAAAATACCAAATTAGACACATTCGCATTCAAATGCAAACAAAACACATTTCTCTCTCCTTTCTAAGGACAATATCAGTACGAGTAAAGCTCCCTCTGCATTTCTTGTTTCCATAATTACCATTTATTTTTCAACAATAGCAAATACAAGCAATCAATATATTCAGAGCTGTTGATTGTGTGTGTTTGCAGACGAAGTTCATCTAAACATCTAAAGCGGGGGAATTACGCCTGAAAAGGTCCTCCCTATTTACTCTGACTTTCTTCGGGTAACAGCAAAACTGGGATTCAGTTCAATTTATGGGAATATCAGGAAGTGGGGGGGGGGGGGAGGCCAGCAGTCTCCCAGAGCAACTGCTCTGATCCAGCTGGACCAGCCCCCACAATGATGCCAAAAATGCGAACAAAAATAGAATAACTCACCAAGTCTGAACACTGATCTCCCACATTAACGTGGAATTTGGCCCGGATTCGGAATCCTTTCAGGGACTAATGGCGGTTGTCTCTGCAACTGTCATTAATATCAAACAAGCTTTTCTTCCCAAGAATCTGGTAGTAGATGTTTCGGTCCAATGAAGTTCAGCCATTCTTTCCATCACAGCTCCAACTCCCCTTCTTTAACCCCACCATTGATGCCACCCCCCAAAGCCCTTTTGGAGACAGAATCCAAAACTCTGCACAGTTCTGTAGCTACCCAATTTGAACTCAATTCTCCTGCACAAGTGAGGCACTTGGGCGGCTCCCACTGATATCCAGGAGCAGGAGAAGATCTCTGAGGTGGACCCAGTCCAAACACCAAGCATCTCGGGGGTTTCTCAGGGGTTGACCAGACCAGACACCAGGATGCTCTGGGGAACTCCTAGTGAAGCTCCTCTAAGTACCTTAGTCCCTGAATAAAAACTGAGGTCCTGTGGACTTCATGAAAGGGTGGAATTAATGCAGCCCCCTTCATCCCTCACCACTTAAGGCTCATTGGCTGCTTTTCCCACTGGACTCACCTCCATTGTTTCAGGAGTCATCTTTCCTCACCAAGATGTCGTGATGGCCTCCATGCCACACAGCTTGAAGTGGGAGATCCTCAAATTCCTGCAATCAAATGCAACCAACGGCTCCTGGTCGTGCTGGCTATGAAGCCCCTCAGAGATCAGCAAGTCTCACAAAACAAATTGTTTTATTGGGGAATATGAACAGAAAGGAACTCTTGGGGCCCCCAGTTGGTGGGACCCTGGGCTATTTGTGCCACTACTGCCAATCTAAAGAGATGTTCTCTGAGGTTGTGCACGAGACAAGATGAATGTTAGCATCACTGCCCCCAGATGATCCAGGAATCTTCATTTCTCCCATTTGCAGGAGAAGTCCAGAAGAGAACAGTATCCGAGCAAGTGCTGGTGCTGGAGAATGTCTTCAGAGACATGGGTGGGGGTTTGTATCCACAAGCAGCAGTCAGGGATGATGGCAGCACACAGTCATACAAATTGGGTCAAGAATCACCGTCAGCCCACCTTCTCCAGAAAATGCCTGGTACCCCATAAGCCCTTGGGCCAGGCCAGTACTTGCAAGGCTTCTTGCTTAGCCCCTTCAACTCTGGCCAAGCATGCAGCAGCCACAATCACTGCAGGAAAACTGTGTTGAGAAGCACGTTGTGTCCTGCCAGGCCTTGGCAGTCTTGTAATACAGAGCAGTGTTTCTCAACCTTGGCAACTTTAAGATGGGTGGACTTCAACTCCCAGAATTCCCCAGCCATGTTGGCTGGGGAATTCTGGAAGCTGAAGTCCATACCTCTTAAAATTGCCAAGGTTGAAAAACACTGCTATATAGACTTGCTTTTCAGCCCCTCTAGCTCCCCAGCTCTTTTTCTTGGAGGACCAGATAGGCAACTAGAGCATTTGAGTGGGTTTTGGTAGGTCTCCATGATTCCAACTAGATGGAGTTAGTTTAACCCTGTGCCTGACTGGGTCACTTTAGGATTGAATTTCATTTCCTGGGGTTCATTGATTGAGTCAGTTGATCCCATTCTGGTTTTCCTTCAATGTGTTAACCCCCAACCAGTTCAGCATATTATGGGAACGAGCCCAGTTTAATGCTCAGATGTTGGGTTCATGATTTCATTTATGACCACCTCAAATCCAAACAAAACACTGCAGACCTGAAACTTCCCCTCTGGTTTGGGTTTTAATTTGAAGAAAAGATCAAGTCTCTCACCCTCCTGTCTCTCAAGCCAATCCGAATCTGTAGCTCAGAGAAAAGGTCTCTATTTCGCCTACCCAAGTTCCCAGATTGGCTCTCCAGTTAGGGCTGGGAGAAGCCCTTCCTGGAATCATGGAAATCTCCTGCCACACATCTTATTCGGAGGCGGAGGCTATGAGCCAGGGGTGTCCCTCCCATCCCTAAGTTTGGCACAGGATGGCACCAGGAGACAGAGGTGCTTGGTGACCACCAAGACTACCATCTATGGGCTGCTACACCACACAACACCACAAGGGGGCAGCAAAGAGGGCTAGGGTTTACACCTTTCTCCACCTTTTGACCCTGGAGTAACCCTTGAAATATTTTCCAGGTCTCGGGGAACCCCTGCACATTCAGGCTCAGATATAGGCCAGAAGTTACAAAATTATTCTATTTGTTTCATGGGTAGGCCTGTATATAGATGCATGAACAGTGTTCTTAAACTAATAATAAAGAATGAAACTTACCTCTTTAATGTGAAGTTGCCCGAATTTGAAATCATTTTTTAAATAAATCGTGATCTCCTGGGGAACCCCTAGGGAACTCTCGCGGAACCCGAGGGTGCCACGGAACCCTGGTTGAGAAACCCTGGTTTAAACAGACCCTCTTTGTAGTCCTTGGTGCTCTCTGAGCTGGGTGGCTTGCCTGCAGACCTTTAATTACCCAACTAGGTAACATCATCAGTGCGAGGGAGGGTGGGGTTTGCTCCCCGTTTATATACAGACCCTCTTTGCTTCCATCCTGTGGCCATTTCATTTTGCAGTTCATATCTGGTCGCCCGACCCCCCGATATGGGAGTAGCCAGATTTCTCAAGGTGGAGGGAGGTGCCTCCTCTTCACAGCTGTTTTAGATGTTGGGCGCATGAAGGGGCCAGAAGAAAGGGGACAGGTAGAGGAGGGGGGTGGGGGTACATCCTGTTTCACGTATGATGACTTTGCTGGGAATGCAGTATCTGCTGCAGCTTCAGGCTGGAATAAATCGTACTTGGAGAGAAATGTGCGGCGTGAAGTGTGGAAAAACCACGCATGAACAGCAACCCACAAACACAGATGCTGTAAAACCATTCACAGGAATGAAAATTTAATTCTAAACAACTTGGTTTCCAATAGCCCAGCGTCCTTTTTGTTCAAAAATACAGCCCCTAAAAAAACAAAAAGGAAGAAAAAAGAGCACTTTTAAAATGATTAAAATGCATTTCCATATGGCAACAGTGCCAAAGGGAGTTGGAACCTTCTTGTTAAAATAAAGCAACCATAAAAACAGGGGTTTTGTTTTTCAACTGAAGTTCTCTTCAGAAATCTTTCTGAATGTGGGGTTGCTGTTGCTGTTTTTAAGTCCTTATAACGGAGCCCCCTTGCCTGACTGGGGCCCTAAAGTTAAAGCAGAAGGACGGACAAGGCCACGAACATGATATTCTCCCTCACTTACTGCCCTCCCCATCGTTTCTGTTGGGACTGCAAGGCCCAGAATTCCCAACCAGCATACCCAAAGACCGTGTGGGCTGGAGATTCCTGGAGGTGGACTCCCGACACGCCTGGAATGAGAGAGGTGGGGGAAACTGACCACTAAAACAGGGAGGAAAGAGGCCTTAGGTAAGGGTGCTCATTCTCCATGGGGTGGACCTGCTGTGGTGGAACCATCTCCCCGGCACGTCTTTCAAAGCCTGCTCTTAGAAAATGTACTTGGTTTCCAGAGAACTTGGATCTCCACCTTGGTCCACGGAGCAAGAACCTGGGGCAGTTCCCAAGCGTCCCCCTCCTTCATAGGCAACCTCTCCCCCTACACAGAAACACAGCCCCCCTTGTTTGCTGGTCCCGCTGCTTCCAGGAGCAACAGGCCCTCAATGGAGGTAAGCCTTCCGTTCTTCTCTCAGAGTCTGGGGGTTTGCAGCTGACCCCACCGCTGGCTGGTTAAAGTACGTAGAAGTCATTGTTGTTTGACACGTCAGCGAAACGCTGGAGGCCGAGAGCTGCCACCTGGGACCCCAAGGGCTGCAGGTTGCCATTATTCTGGAGGGGGAGCCCCGCAGGGTCTCCCAGGAGCAGCCTCTGGCACTGCATCTCCTGCGTGGGCTTGGGCACCGCTGGGCCAGGGCTCCCGAGCTTGCGGCTCTCGTTGCAGTATGCCACGCAGCAGCGGCAGGCCAGGAATGGCTTGGGGGGCTGTTTGGCCTTCCGTCCGGGCAACAAGGCCAGCCCTCTTTGGACGGGGACATCCTTGGGCCTCGGGGCTGGCCCTTTCAACCGGCTCCTCTTCTTCTGGGCGTGGTCCAAGCTGGTGTCCGAATGGGAGGAACAGCTTTCGTTCCAGGCAGCGTTGCCACAGGTGGTCAGGCTCTGGAGCGGTAAAGCCAGGCGCAAGGCCTTCCAGAACTTGGAGCCCACGTGCTTGGACTTCTCCCCCTTCCAGGCCACAAAGGCCACGGACTCCTTCAGCTGCTGGATGCTTGGGTGGGCCCGTGGGAGGGGCTGGTACTCCACCACCACCAGCTTGGTGGCAATGTTGTTCTGGCACAGGAGGCCAAGTTTGAACTCCAGGAGGCTGATGCTCTTCTCCAACAAATAGTCGGGGCTCAAGACGACAATCATCTTCCGGCTTTTCTGGATGAAGTCAAAGATGGCTTCTGTGATATCTAACCAGAAGAGGAAAAGACAGGGGTTAGAGAAGTTGAGCCAAAACCTCTGCACCAGAGCTTTCCAAACTGTGTGTCGCAACACATTAGTGTGTCAGCTGCAGTGTCTGGGTGTATCGCGGCGGCTGCTGCCTCTGAGCCCTGCCAGGATTCCGTGCAGGTCCTAGTGCCTGCCTTGTGCCCTCCTGTAAGAGTGTGTCGCAAAATGATGCCCTCCTGTAAGAGTGTGTCGCAAAATGATGCCCTCCTGTAAGAGTGTGTCGCAAAATGATGCCCTCCTGTAAGAGTGTGTCGCAAAATGATGCATGTCTAAAAAGTGTGTCACCAGCATGAAAAGTTTGGAAAGCTCTGCTCTACACCAAGCCACAGGCTCTTAAACCATCTCAGACTGCAACTCCCATCCAGTTGAAGAAGGTGGCTTTGCACTTATGGGCAGAAGCCAGGTAAAGCTTCAGCCAACGGGGTGAAGCTTTTCACCAGCCTGTGTAAAATAGGCCAGAATGAATCTATTTCTCCATCAGGAGTCACAAGATCCCTTCTCAGAGCCTTCAAACGAATCTGTCAGTGATGAAAAGGCTGCAACTGATTCCCTGGGTGCCTACAAAGAAGACGGGTGGTCCAGCCTCTGGTGGTTCTGCAAAAGCCTTCTTGTCCTCCACCAGTTCCTGCCACCCGTCCCCAGTCTCATCTCTTGCGCCTGGCAGTAGAACCACAAAGAGTCTTGAGTCCAAAGAAGTTTGTGCATGTAGAACACTACCACTGCATTATGTGCCCCTCTATGAGACGAGATCAACCCCTTTCTCCAGGTACCACCTTCAACTGAAGGTGTCTGCTTCTTGCATACCTCAAATGGTTGTTGTTGTGTAGGATCCCTGTACATAGAAAGCTAGATTCTGAGGCGGAGGGGTGAAGTGCTTTCTCCTTCCTGCCTGCTTTCGGTATGAAGGGATTAACTGATCTCCTGACTGTGTGGAGGAGAATGCCACCATACAGCCCCCTTGAGCAGGCTGAAGGGGCACAAGCTGGGCATGGCATATTCTTGCTGCCCCACCTACCTAACTGGATTTGCATGGCCAGTGCCAGCCACAGGCATTTTGTGGCTTGAAGCAAAAGATAATATGTGCCAGGTTTCTCTTGGAAACTGGGCTGGAAACAGATAAACAGGCCTGCAGAAGGGCTTCCAATAAGCAGGCTTGCTATAGAAAAGGGAATGGAGCGACTGGGAAGGAACTCCAGCCATTAAAAAGGTAAAGGTTCCCACCGCACATTTGTGCAGTCGTGTCCGACTCTAGGGACCGGTGCTCATCTCCGTTTCTTAGCCGAAGAGCCAGCGCTGTCCGAAGACGCTTCCGCAGTCATGTGGCCGGCATGGCACGAGCAGAACGCTGTTACCTACCCACCGAAGTGGTACCTATTCATCTACTTGCGTTTGCATGCTTTCGAATTGCTAGGCTGGCAAGAGCTGGGGCGAGTGCGGGAGCTCACTCCGTCATGCGGGACTAGGGATTCGAACCACCAAACTTGCGATCTTCCGATCGACAAGCCTGGCATCTTACCCGCTGAGCCACCAGCTATTGCAGAGGGTCAAATACGAGCCCCATTTAGAGCGATGTCAAAGTTCCAGATCTTGAGCCTCTTTTTCCCCCTTGCACAATGCAATGGACTAAAAACCATTCTCTTCTGAGTCTCTAGTAGTGGACTGATCTAGCATCGAGGTGTTTGTTGATGAAGGTTCTCAGTCATCCAGGTGGAATTGTCTGTAGCTTGAATCATGTCAACTGGATTTCTATTTTCTCAGTGGAAACGTTTCGCTCCTTATCCAAGAAGCTTCTTCAGTCTGAGCAAAATTTGTAAGGGAATCCTTAAATATGATTCTAGGGTGGCTGTGTGACCTTGCACCTGGGGCTAGGTCATGGTTATTTGAGATGTTATTTCTAAGTCCCTTTATCATCCAAAGGAGGATCGTTAAGATTACCTTGCTGTTGTTGAGCTTGCGAAATGGTCTTAATCTTCCTAGGCACAGAAGACAAAGCAGGAAGGAAAATAGGGGAAAGATTGTGCCTGAGGCCCCCACCTCTATTCAAAGAAGGATTTTCCAAGTTGGCATAAATGGATTCCTTGACCCCTCTTTCAAACCACTTATCTTCCCTGTCTAAAATGTGAACATTAATGTCCTCAAATGAGTGTCCTTTTCCTTTAGATGAAGGTAAACTGCTGACTCTGGTCCTGTGGTGTTGCTCCTCCTGTGTTGGGCCATCCTCCTGTACAAAGGTTGTTTGGTTTCTCCAATGTAGAGCTCAGAGCACTCCTCACTGCACTGGATTGCATACACTACATTGCTTTTCTTGTGTTTTGGAGTTTGATCTTTGGGGTGTACAAGGCTTTGTCTCAGTGTGTTGGTGGGTTTGAAATATACAGGTATGTGGTGTTTGCCAAATATCCGTTTTATCTTTTCAGACACGCCAGCCATGTAAGGAATGACCAGGTTCTTCCATTTACTCTGAGTCTCAGCCCTGTCTGTCGCCGTTTTAGGTCTGGTAGACTTAGATTTAGTGAAGGCCCAATTTGGATATCCACAGGCCTTCAGAGCTATTCTCAGGTGCTGATTTTCATTATTTTTGGAATCCATGGAAGTGGGGATGGTTTCTGCTCTGTGTGACAATGTCCTGATGACCCCTAGTTTGTGCTGCAGTGGATGGTGGGAGTCAAACATCAGATATTGATCTGTGTGTGTGGGTTTCCTGTAGATCCCTATTTCTAGCTTGCCACCGGTCCCAATGAGGACTTCACAGTCTAGGAATGCCAGTCTGTTGTCCTTGGTGTCTTCTCTGGTGAACCTAATGTTGGCATCTATGGTGTTTATATGGTCCGTGAAGGCCTGTACTTCCTGGGCCTTGATTTTAACCCCGGTGTCATCCACATACCTGAACCAATGGGTGGGCGCTGTTCCCTGGAATGTGTTGAGTTGTTTCTTCTCCACTTCTTCCATGTATAAATTGGCCACAATGGGTGACACAGGAGAACCCATGGCACAGCCGTGTTTTTGTCTGTAAAAGTCACCTCTGTATGAGAAATAAGTGGTGTTGAGACACAGGTCCAGAAGTTGGCAGATCTGGTTTGGGTTGAGATGGTTTCTCCTTTCAAGGGTGCTGTCCTCTTCTAGTCTCTTCCTGACCAGCTTCTCTTTTCTCTTCTCTTTTCACCAGCATCCCCACCACTCATGCTCTATCCGCGGTCAGGAAGAGACTAGAAGAGGACAGCACCCTTGATGGTCCATACAGCAAGACCTGATCGATGGTCCATACAGCAAGACCTGTGTCAGGAGAAGAGGGAATACCTATTTTAACACTGAACTAGCTAACGACTAATTTAAGCCACCTCCGCTGTAAACTGGGGATGAAATGGTGACATCATCTGAACATGCCCTTTAAAAATGGTCGGCAGGGCATCTTTGTGCCATGGCTGGTGGGACGTGAGGATGAGTCCTCACTGGTGGGATCGAAGAACCACAGAGTCTTAAGAGGCCATTTAGGCTCTCAAGCCCACCCTCTGCTCAAGGTGGGGGCGCGGGGGCTCAGCGGGTAAGACGCCAGGCTTGTCGATCGGAAGATTGGAGGTTCGAATCCCTAGCCCTGCGTGACGGAGTGAGCTCCCGCACTAGCTCCAGCTCTTGCCAACCTAGCCATTCGAAAGCATGCAAATGCAAGTAGATAAATAGGTGCCACTTTGGTGGGTAGGTAACAGCGTTCCGCGTGCGTCATGCGGCCGCATGACCGTGGAAGCGTCTTCGGACAGCGCTGGCTCTTCAGCTAACAAACGGAGATGAGCACCGGCCCCTAGAGTCGGACACGAATGCACAAATGTGCGGGGGGAACCTTTACCTTTACCTTAGGCTCTCAAGCCCACCCTCTGCTCCAGGTAGGTCTGAGCTGTCTGTAATTAACCAGGACAAATCTTGGGTTACCACGTACAGCACAATAAAGATACTGATTCTGGTTGGTAGCCCTACAAAAGGCCAATTCCATACTCGGATACCTAACAAATGAGGCAAAAATAAAGCTGCCAACTTGGTAATGCCACCGCACAGATCCAGGGCACCTCTGCACGTGGAACATTGGCTACAGTTCTGGTTGTAACATCTGAAAAATGATAGAAGAGGTCTAAAAAAAATGAAGAAGGACCAGGGGTCTAAAACACTTCCTTGGCTAGAAGGTCTGGCACTCTTTAGTCTGGAAAAAGATGGCTGAGGGGAGACGGGATCAAAACCATGCGCGGCCTAAGAAAGCGGGCAGGGAAATATCTTCTGCCCTTTCTCCACACCCTGCAAGATCCATGGCCAGAAGATTAGCGATGGTCGCTAATGTGGGTGCCTTTCCTGGGAGTTGGGTTCATCCATGTTGCTCAGGTCCATCCAAGGCTCTTGGTCTTGAGGGCTCCAAGTTACTCCCCAGTTAGGGGCAGAGACCTCAGTTCCGGTTGCGGAGAAACAGCCGTGGGAGGGGGAACAGGCCTCCATCCAGGGGCGTCTGCAGGGCAGTCCTTGGCTCAAAAGGGCAAGCATGACCGGGCGATCCAAGCCACGTCCTTTTTATGCACGCATGATGCATGCAACATGCATTAAAAAGGAGGGGGGCTTTGTTCCCCCAGCCACACCTGCCATTTTGAAGCCAGGAGACTTGGTTGGGGACCCCCCCCCCTCTCATTTGCGGGCACATCAGGATACAAAGAACCACCGTCTGAACCAGTGAAAAATGTCCAGTTCCAGAGAGGAAAAGGCTAAACTAATTAAATCCATGTTTTATAATATCTTAAAAGCTCATTTTCTTCTACTCCTTTTTCACTTCTTTTTGTGAATCATATTCTGATATAGAACAAAACGAACTCACAAATTCTCTTAACAGCTCAAAAATGCGCCAATATTTTTGTTCTTTTCCTCCTTATTACGAATAAAGCCAGAGGAAAAGGATTTTACATAATAGATTTATCTTAGCTGTGTTTATGTGCTAAAACCTGTCAATTAGAAGCCACTTGTCAAGGAGAGAGAACAGCTGGTTTAATTTCTAATGTTAATGGGAAAGGGTTGTTCTATTCTTAAAGGGCATCAAGCTTAATATATTTGGATGAGCAGAGTAATAGACTTGGGGAAAAGAGTCAATGCATTTTCCTGGGGCAAATACTGTACTTCAGGAAAAAAAACCGGGGTAGGAAGGAAGGAAGGAAGGAAGAAAAACGGCAGTCTCTAAGAATCGAATACATTGTAAATTTTGAGTGTCTTCATTTCATCCATTGGGGATTAAGGTACTTAGTGACAATATCCATTTTATTTCTTTTCTTAGTAACGGTGTTTCCTTATTACTTTTTTTGATCTATAGCCCCAAACCATAGCTCATAAAATGTTTTACTAAAGTGATCCCTACTCTGATTTTTTTTTAATTCCCTAAATGTTCCCCAATCTTGACTTCTAGGGGTTTTAAATCTTGTCCTCATACATTTTAAGGCATGAACCCTGAATTATATGTACAGGTAGTCCTCGCTTAACAACCATTCATTTAGTGATGGTTCGGACTTAAAATGGTGCTGAAAAAAACGGCTTATGGCCGGTCCTCACACTCACAACCGTTGCAGTGTCCCCAAGGTCATATGATCACAATTTGGGCACATGGCAACTGGTTTGCATTTATGACTGTCGCAGCATCCCGTGGTCATGTGATCACCATTTTCAACCTTCCCAGCCGGTTTCTGGCAAGCAAAATCAATGGGGAACCACACGATTCACTTAACGCCCACATCGTTCGCTTAATGCCCATGGTGATTTGCTTAACGACCACCACAAAAAAGGTTGTAAAATCGGGTCGGATTCACTTAATGACTGCTTTGCATAGCAACCGAAATTCTGGTCTTAATTGTGGTCGTTAAGCGAGGACTACCTGTATAGCATTTGTACTCTTACGTGTTTTATAAATAATTCATGTACTAACATTGGTGTAACACTATTCCAGAAGAGTGTTAAACCCCAGTTCCAAAGCAGCCACTGAGTTGCACCATGAAGCAGCCAAAAGCCACTGGCCTCCCCCCCTTTACCAGGCAGACCCTTCCCCCACCGCTGCTGCTCAGCTGCTGTTCATGGTCCCCCGTTTGGAGATCTAGTGGTTATGGGGGGCACCCGGTTTATTTTATTTATTATTTATTTTATTAAATTTATATTACCGCCCATCTCCCCCAACGGGGACCCTGGGCGGTGCACAGCAAAATAGGGAATTAAAATATATAAAATTACATAAATACAAAACACAAATTCCAAGAAAAACATTAAAATAGGTCACTGGGAGGCTTCAAGGGGCCAGCCATCCCCAAGAGGAGCTGTTGACGTTTCCCTCCCAGGCAAGACGGCAGAACCAGGTCTTTAAGCCTTTCCGGAAGGCTGGGAGCGAGGACATCAGCCTCAGCTCCGGGGTTAAGATATTCCAAAGGGCGGGCGCCACTGCAGAGAAGGCCTGCTTCCTGGACCCCGCTAGGTGAAACTCTTTAAGCGATGGGGTCTGTAGCAAGCCCTCTCTGGCTGAACGGGTGGGACGGGTCGATGTTCTGGGGATGAGACGGTCCCTCAGGTAACCTGGTCCTATGCCATGTAGGGCTTTAAAGGTGATAACCAACACCTTGAATTGTACCCGGAAGCAAACTGGCACCCAATGCAGCTCGCGTAACAACGGTGTCACATGGGCCGATCTTCTGGCCCCGATAATTGTCCTCGCAGCCGCATTCTGGACCAGCTGAAGCTTCCGGATATTCCTCAAGGGTAGCCCCATGTAGAGCGCATTACAATAGTCTATGTGGGAGATGACGAGGGCATGAGTGACTGTTCGGAGGGCATCTCGGTCCAGGAAAGGGCGTAACTGGTGCACAATCCGAAGTTGTGCAAAGGCCCTCCTGGCCACGACTGCCACCTGCTCTTCCAGCAGGAGTCGTGAGTCCAGGAGAACCCCCAGATTCCGCACAGGCTCCGAATGGGGTAGTGCGACCCCATCTAGAGCCAAAGATGACAGCTTCCTAGGACCCGAGCGGCCATCAATCCACAGCCACTCCGTCTTACTAGGGTTCAGTCGAAGCCTGTTGTTCCCCATCCAGGCCCCCACAGCCTCCAGACACTGAGACAGGGTGGCAACTGCATCACTTACTTCACCCGGGATGGAAATATACAGCTGTGTATCATCAGCATATAGATGGTATTTCATCCCGTGGTGACGGATGATCTCACCCAGCGGCTTCATATAGATGTTAAACAGGAGAGGGGAGAGCACCGAACCCTGTGGCACCCCACACAGGAGGGGCCGTGGGTCAGATCTCTCCTCCCCTATCATCACTGATTGGGAACGGCCCTGGAGGAAGGAGGCGAACCACTGCAACACCACACCACCCACCCCCAACTCCCTGAGCCGTCCCAAAAGGATACCATGGTCGATGGTATCAAAAGCCGCTGAGAGATCTAAAAGGATAAGGATGGATGCACTACCACCATCCCGTCCTTGCCAGAGATCATCCATAAGCGCGACCAATGCAGTCTCCGTCCCATATCCCGGCCTGAAACCTGACTGAAAGGGGTCTAGATAATCCGTTTCATCCAGAATCCTCTGGAGTTGCGACGCCACCACTTTCTCCACCACCTTCCCTAAAAAGGGAAGGTGGGAGACTGGATGAAAATTGTCCAGAACAGTAGGGTCCAGGGAAGGCTTCTTGAGGAGGGGGTGCACCAGGGCCTCCTTAAAGGCTGCTGGGAACACCCCCTCCTCCAGAGATGCATTGATCATCGCCTGGACCCAACCATAAGTCACCTCCCGAGCCGATTTTACTAGCCAGGAGGGACATGGGTCTAGATAACACGTGGTGGCCTTCACAATCCGGAGGACTCTGTCCACTTCCTCAGGTCCAACAGGATCGAACTGTTCCCAGATAACAGAGTAAGTACGTGTCTTCGTCATCTCCCCAGACCATGTATCACGTGTAGAGTCCAACTTAGAATGGATCTGAGCGATTTTCTCTTGCAGATGCTCGGAAAACTCCTCCGACCGACCCTGTAAATAGGTCACTGGTTTAGATTGACCTAACAGAGATCTCGTTATCTTAAACAGGGTCGTCGGTTGGCATTCTGCAGAGGCAATAAGAGCGGAGAAATATACACGTTTCGCCGCTCTTACCGCCACAAGGTAGGCCTTAATAGCGGCTCTAGATTGTGTGAAGGAACCACTCTCCAGCTGCTCAGAGGAGGGTCTGGAGGGAAGGGATCACATCCATCCCAGCCTAGATCTAGCTGAACCCAACACCAGGACCATCTCGGCCACCAGCCACTGACGCTCACCACGCTGCAACCACAGGGAAGCTGGTGTTGGGATTAAGAGAACGTGCAACTTTAACCCTGGAGTGGGCTAGAGGTAACTTCAGGCTGCCTCGCGTGAGAACGGGCAGTCCGAGGAAGTCCATGTCTTGAGGACAAAGTGGAAAAGAGAGGCTGCTGGGGCATGGCTTGACGGCCAGTGGGTGCAAGGGAGGGAGGGCCATCCCGGGCATGCAACAGGCTGCCCACTGCTGCTCTCCCCCCTGCCTCTGTTTCCAGCCCCTCCCTGCCCTCCGAGGCAACAGGTGGGAAAGCCCAGGAGATGTTCCTCACCCTGAGGCTCCCTTGGATGGTGTCACACAAGAAGGGGGGGAAAGGCGGCTTAAACCCTGGCAGAACATAAGCTTCTCCCACTCCTCAGCTGGAGCCGAGAGACAGGCAACACGGAGGGGACGTGGCCGAAGACGGAGGTGACCAAGGCGCCTTTGCATCAGAGTTAAGGGCGAGACACGCTGCCCGGGATCTCGTCCTGCTTCAGAGTGAGCCTCACTGTGCTCGACAGGACTTGCTTTGGGGTAAACGTGCTTAGGAGAGCAATGCACGCCTTCCCTTGACTCTGAGAAGACCACCAACGGGACGCTGCTCTAGGCCCGTCCATGGTGGCCCCCGCCCTTGGGCGGAAAGGGCCTTCCGCAGAAGCCCAGCCGGCCGCTCAGCTCCACTGTGGTTCTTCGCCAGCTCCCGACAGCGTTTCTACTTTTCCCAAACGGGACCCTTCGGGTGCGCTGCACTACGGCTCCCAAAATCCTCAGCCAGCATTCAGTCCAACCTCACATGCAAATGGCATCTTGGGTCGTGGTTGATGATGATCATATTGGGAAGGGGGAGCGAACAATGGAGTAGAGCATTTCCGGGGCATCTGTGGGTGGGAGTGGGGAGGTAGGAGGAGTCAAGATGGCAGCCACCACCACGTGATCAGAGCCCCGCCCCTTTTACATGCGCAACACCCATAAAAAGGGGAGGGGCTTCATTGTCTAGTGGCAGCCACCACCTTGGCTTTTGGGACCCCCCCCCACACCCCATGCGCACTCCTGCAACGCACACAGCGCACACACACGCACTCATGGAGGGGAAATGGCAAAGCAACTGAAACAATAGAGGAACGTATCAAAATAAGTGTTTTATTAAAATACAAACCAAAAAGAATCAAAATAAGGCAACAACATCACCCTCCAAAGCAGATGGCAGCAGGGAATACATGGAGGTGGTGGTGCGGATGGGACAGGAGGAGGATGAAAAACACGAATGAGCAACCCCGAGAACCTCCTTGGCCCCGACCTTCAAGAACACGGCTCACACTTTGCTCCCTGGGGGGGCCCAGAGCCAAAGAGACCCCGAAGAGATTGCCTGAATGTACCTCGGATTGGCCTCTGCCTGCCCCATCTCCGTGCCGTGGGAATCTCGGCACGGAGACCTTCCACACAGCGGGGGCAGAGCTGGGCACTCCAGATTTCTGGCCAGGAACCTGCAAGCTGTGTATCCTGAGGGGGCAATGTGGGATCCCGGGCAAAAGTCTCCAAGCAGTGGATTCTGGGTGAATCCACGGTATTCTCTCCAGATTTAAATCCCTATGTTACTGCTTTACAGGTAGTCCTCGACTTACAACCGTTCGTTTAGTGACCGTTCAAAGTTACAATGGCGCTGGAAAGTGACTTACGACCGGTCCTTGCACTTATGACCATCACAGCATCCCCGTGCTCATGTGATCAAAATTCAGGTGCTTGGCAACCGACTCACACTTAGACAGTTGCAGCGTTCTGGGGTCATGTGATTGCCATTTGCAACCTTCCCAGCTGGCTTCCGACAAGAAAAGTCAATGGGGGAAGCCGGATTTGCTTAACGACCGCGGTGATTCACTTAATGACTGTGGCAAAAAAGGTAGTAAAATCGGGCATGACTCACTTCACCACCACCTTGCTTAGCAACGGAAGTTCGTCCCAACTGTGGTCCTAAGTCGAGGAGTAGCAGCCTTGATCAGATCTGTGATCCATCCCTCTCTCTCTCTCTCTCTCTCTCTCTGCACCTCCCGTTGTCTGCATGCTATGTAGTTGTTTTCCCTGAGGCACCATTAAGGTTAGGATTAACAAGAGGGGCCCAAGAACTGCTGGACACGGGTGGGGACCGTTCCTTCTTCAGAGCAGCTTTGCCGCCAAGTCACTCAACGCACACGCAAGCCAAGGATCAGAATGGCTGTGTTCACAATGCATTTTGTCAGGCAGTGGTGTCTGCAGGGCATGGTCAAGGTGGCAACTGCGAGGGTGCGACTGAAGCTCCACCTGTTTCTTAGGCGCAATGCACATCCACATTTTATGTTTTATGATATGCAATGCACGTAAAAACAGGTGCAGCTTTTATCACACGGTTGCGGTTGGATTTTGACCTGACCACACCCTGCCGACACCCCTGACCAGGTCAGATACAATTCCGGCACCTGCAATATTTGCACGGTTCCCGATTTTGTTGGTTTTTATGGAGGCTAAGGGTCTTAATAAAACCAAGCCGTTTGGCCAGCTTCTGCTTCAACGGCTTAATTTAGTAGCAGATGACTCAGGAAATGGGTGGAGTTAATAGCCAGGATAGGCATGTTGTACGAATGCAGCCTGTGATTTAAAGGCGGTCTATCTGTGCAGGTGGCCCTGCTGAGTCCTGCTCTGGACTGGACCGGGAAGAAGAAGTCTTTCGGACAGCTGGACGGCCTGGGCGCAGCTGCTTGGACGTTTGCACGCCCATCGCTCCAAAGCGCCTCTCCCCATTGCCTGGGAAGCGTCACGCCGCTCAAAGCCAACAGGCCCTAGTGTGGCAGGGCAACAATTGGAAAAAGAATCAGCAATGAGGCAGGAGGATAAAGCTGAAAGAAAATGCTACACCCAGATGGAAAGGGCAAGTTCCACTCAGGAGGACAAGAAGTTTCCAGTGTCACAATTAAAAGCTGGGTGTAAACATGGGAGTGTCTGTTCTGCCCTCCGGATACTGTAAATACCCTTGAACTTAGCCTAGGGCAGTGTTTCTCAACCTGGGCAACTTTAAGATGGGTGGACTTCAACTCCCAGAATTCCCCAGCCAGCGTTGCTGGCTGGGGAATTCTGGGAGTTGAAGTCCACCCATCTTAAAGTTGCCCAGGTTGAGAAACACTGGTCTAGGGAATAATACTGAGCATTCAAGTTAAAAAGGAAAAAACCCATCTCTCTTGAGTTGCTCACCTGCCATGGAGAAAGCAAACCAAACCGAAGTTACTAACAACGTCTGGAAGAGGGGAAGACAAACTACGATGCAGTCATCCTTGCCTCTCTCCATCCTGCCTGGAGCTTTGGGACTGCCCCCAGCACTCCGCCACCCATGGCATTTGGCTGGGGAACAAGGACAACTCACAGACATATATTTGGCTGGGAGCTTTTTATCAGGAAAACCTGTCGGGAAGGGCCACGCCAAGTTCTGATTTGGAGCTTCGGTTGCAGCGAAGCCCCACAGCAATCCCAAGGGTCCGGGAAGAGGCTTCAAAGGGTTCTGGATGAGTCACATGGCCCTGAAGCGGGTCGGATTCACACACCCGAATGGAATCGGCAGGATTTCCTGAATGGCATCCACCTCTGTCCGCATGCCCCAACAATCCTCTGGAGCTGGCAATTAGGGTACAGCGGGTGGTTTCAGTTGGTAGTGAACCCCCGTGAACCAAATAAGCACTTTGGATTGTGAACTGACCCTGAAACACAAACACACTCCCATGGCTGCCCAGATCTGCCACCACCCCATAGCTAACCTGCTAATGCTATAGTATACAGGTAGTCCTCGCTTAACAACCACAAGTGGGACTGGGGTTTCTGTTGCTAAGCGAAGCAGCTGTTAAGCAAATCCGACACGATTTCACAACCATTTCTGTGGTGGTCATTAAGCGAATTGCGTGGTCGTTAAGCGAATCATGCGGTTTCCTATTGATTTTGCTTGCCGGAAGTCGGCTGGGAAGGGTCAAAATGGTGATTACGTGACCACGGGACACTGCGACGGTCTAAGTCGGTTTTTTCAGTGCCGTCGTAAATCTGAACCATCGCTAAACAAATGGGCATTAAGCGAGGACTACCTGCAGAGACTAGGAGTTGGATGAACAAAAGAGGAGATCCTTTACAGAAACCTGCTTCTGACATTCTGCAGCTGGGTTTACCCCTTGCCTCCCTGCTACGCTAACGATAAAATTTTCACCAACCACTCCGAGTGCAACCTCTGACGGTCTGATAAAGCTTGGGTGCAACCATGGCAGAAGCTCATGGAACAAGCCTGTGGGCGTGGCAGCCACTTCCTATGTTGACCGACCACTGAGAAACGGGTGCAAGGAATGGGATCCTGCCAATTTAGTCATTTCAAAGTCAAACAGCTAGAAACAGCGGTTTCCAGTGCAAAAGGGCTATTGTCCATTCAAAGTAGGCTGCTCTGGTCATTTTGGAAGGGTTTGGAGTGCAAAATAGCTGCTACAATGTCCAAAGGAAGCGAACCCTTGCTCTGCCCTCAAACGTATCTCAAGCCTTAAAGAAAGCATTTCAAAATTTAAAATGGCTTGACCATTTGCACGCCCATAACTGGTGAAATGCCCTTAACTTGATGTCTCCATCTTGATAAAAGATGAAAACGAGGAATGCTTCATCCTAGCAGCTCAAGAAATGCTGAATTCCCACTGCATGACTTACAGCTGGCCGCTCCTTCCTTGAGAATCTTCCAAAATTCACCGCCGTTAAGTCCCTCCAGCAAAAAGATTCCCACTGTAGCGTGTGGCCTACGTGAAATCGGGGATAATGGGGGCAGGAGCCCCCACGCCTCTCCTTCCTTAGCGAAGGGGCTGCCTCCCACTTTCATGCGCTCAGCACAAGAGGCCTTGTCATTCCACAATGAGGACAAAAGGCCACAATGAATCTCTTGGCCCAATTGCAAGGAGGGGTGGTCGCCTTCCCCAGCCTGGAGCCCTGAAGGTGTGTGGATTTCAAAGTCCACAGTGGCAGAGGATTGTGGGAACTGAAACGCCTGGACAACACCAGGTGGAGGAAGGTTGGTGTCAATTCTCCACTGACCCATTTTGACCCCGATGAAAAGGCCCCAGGAGGACCCCTGTTCTTTTGTCTCTGGACAAAGAACACGGGGGCAACCACACAGAGCAAGCGCGGCTGTCCACAGTGGAGGGGGCAAATGACACGACGGGCATCATGCCGTCATTGCACAAATGACATAAATGATGCCACTTGATGCAAAGTAGGTTGTGTCATTTGCATGAGGCAGGATGGACACCCGTGCATCAAATGCCTTAAAAAGCAGGCCGAGTTCAGGTGGGCATCTCTGGCCGTGCCAGGGGTGGAACGTGTGGTTCCCAGAGACTCCAGACCAAGCCCGCAGCCCGGCTTTGGTTTCCTGGCCTTCCCCTTCTTAGGTGCTCTCTGGAGAAAGGATGAGGAGGTCTTGCTGACCCACAAGGCTCTTGGGCTTGCTCTTCACCGGCAGCTCAACCAGCAGCTCCTTCCAAAACCTTCCCCGCGGGTAACGCGACTTCTCGCCCTTCCACTTAATGACGGTGAGCACCGTCTTGGCCCGCCGGAGCTCCTTCACCTTGCTCTTCTTGATGGGCTTGTACTGGACCAGGATCACCTTGATGGTGCCCTTGGAAGCCATGTTCTCCAGGCCAGCCTTAAACTCCAGCAGAGCCTGGGTGCCCCGGAGGACATAGTTGGGACTCAGGAGAACCAAGAGGCGGCGACTTCTCTGGATGAAGCTCAGAGTCTCATCCGTGACAACTGGGAGAGAAAACAGGGACGTTAGGGGCGAGTGCGCCACAGCCCTCCCGCAGCTATGGGCAAGGACGTCCAAGGGTTCAGCGTGGGATCGACACTCCGCGTTTCCCAAACGTTGCCTTCTCAAGCTCCTGGCCTTTAAGAAGAACAAGGTACGAGTGGTGAAGCCAGGGGCTGCACCGAGCAAGCCCTCTGCTCCGGTGGAGCCCAGCAGCGTTTCTCCTTTCATCGTGGCACCTGCTCTCGGCTGCCTTGCGTTCGTTTCCCTCCCAACCTGGACCAGAGCTTTCTCAAAGATGCCCAGCTGGGAAACAGGGCCAGCCCAGAGAAACAAAGACTGTTTTATAAGTTGGGCGATGCTGCCATTAAAGTTATTTACTCTGAGCTTGCGTGTTTTGGGGCAATTAAGAAAGGCCCTTCCTTGACCTTCTGGACTGCTGACTGCCCATCTCAAGCCCACCGTTCCACTTTCAATGTGTTAAGGATGGACAACCTAGCTAAGCCTCATGATCTGAGCAAATAGGCCTTCTTCACTTCTGAAGAAGTGTTCTGAAGGGGCGTGGTGGCTCAGCGGGTAAGACGCCAGGCTTGTCGATCGGAAGATCGCAAGTTCGGAGGTTCGAATCCCTAGCCCCGCGTGACAGAGTGAGCTCCCGCACTCACCCCAGCTCTTGCCAGCCTAGCAATTCGAAAACATGCAAATGCAAGTAGATGAATAGGTACCACTTCGGTGGGTAGGTAACAGCGTTCTGCACGCGTCATGCCGGCCACATGACCGTGGAAGCGTCTTCGGACAACGCTGGCTCTTCAGCTAACAAACGGAGATGAGCATCGGCCCCTAGAGTCGGACACGACTGCACAATTGTGCGGGGGGAACCTTTTTTCACTTCTTCCTGGTGACAGCACCTAAAGCGTGGAACTCTGATTGCCTTTTGCCAACTGGGTAAGACCTCTCTATTTAAGGAGGAATCTGTGATTCCATCTAAACCTTACTTGAATAAGGAGAGTAATCTGCCTGCTTTTGCAAGACGCTGTTCTTTATCTCATGCTTTTCTGTTCCTGTCTTTCCTTTTTAAACCAATTTTAATTTTGTTCTTTAAAGCCAGCTAGGTGGCAGCGTCTGACTGATCTCTAAAGCTAAGCAGGGTGAGATGTGGCTGGTCCTTGGTGGGAGAGCATCATGAACCCCCCCCCCCCCCGGGCTGTGGGCTAGACTGAAAAGCTGATAAAACCTCCCAAAATAGGGTGGGGGCAAAACATTTCCACGTTCTTGCCAAGAAAACTGCACAGATGTGCCCAGGAAGTCACCAGGAATCAAGCTCGACTCCAAGGAAAATTCACATAACCTTCCCCGCTGGCAGGGGCGACTCCCTGGGTCTGAATGGGGAAGAAGACGACAACTCTCGGCCCATGGTTCCCAACCTGGCAACTTCAGCACCCAGAATACGCAGCAGGGCCATGCCGGCTGGGGAATTCTGGGAGCTGAAGTCCACACACCCAGATGTTGCCCAGTTGCAAACAGTGATCTGCTAGTGGAGAAATCCAGCTGATCAAAAATCTAGATCTTTGGAAATAAAGAATGCAATATCAATACGCCCTGTTGGCACCATTTCTGTGGAATAAAAAGGTTACGCTGCCTGGTGAAGGTCTGGAAGTGGCTATAGTTCCCCCTGCTTTTAAGAATTGGTGAGAAAAAGTTCCCTTGTCCATGATCCCATCTGCACCCTGGACTGGCCTCACGCAACTTGGACGGACTCTAGATATGCGGACTTCGGCACCCAGAATGCTCAGCAGCAGCAATGCAGGCTGGGAAAATTGGGAGTTGAAGTCCACACATCTGTGGGACACCCCAGCTGGGATGGCTGCTCTAAGGCAGTGTTTCTCAGCCTCGGCAGCTTGAAGACGCGTGGACTTCAACTCCCAGAATTCCCCAGCCAGCATGGCTGGCTGGGGAATTCCGGGAGTTGAAGTCCACCCGTCTTCAAGTTGCCGAGGTTGAGGAACACTGCTCTAAGGAGCTTATTAGCCACCTTCACCCCTGGGAGAGATATAAAACTCAGGCGCCAGCTGCAATTATAGGGAGACCCTGGCAAAGTGTATTCACATAGTAACTAACCCCCGACACTCGTATTTAATTAAGAAATGAACCCAAATCACACCACGTCCAGGCTTTTTGGTCCAGAGGCAGCTCACTTCAACTCCCGTTCCCCATCAACTCTATAAAGAGCCAGGCTGACTCTGATGTTAGACACCGTGGCTGTGTTCACACAAAATGCTAGTCCCGACACAGTAACTAAACCATGTTCTGGGTTCTGCATCACACACAGAAGCATACATGAATCCAGTGGGTCTCTCGCAACATAAAAAAGGCACAAACATAATTAACTGTGCATGTCATGCGACCGCAGCTTCTAGTGAGGCACGGTTAAGTGCTTCGCAGGCACCCAGCACATATCCATGGCTATCTTGGCAATATGTATGAATTCAGGAATAATTAATAAATCCCTTATTAAACCGGTCTAGTTGGGGCTGTCTTTATGGCAGCTGATTGGATTTGTGTGCTCACCTGAAGGCGTGTGCCCTTCTCCCTCCCCCCCCCTCCGTTGCACAGAATGTTTCCAAGTCCCGGGACGGTGAGGGAGGAGAGAGAGTTGGGAAGGGAGATCCTGTGCCACAGCTGCCTTCTCTCCTTGCACCGAGCACACCTGAGCCACATTCCGATTTAGTGCGTGAAGCCAGTCGGCACGTCCCTGCCTTTCTCTTCACCAACTGCTGTTTATGGGGTGCGTTATAGCAGTGTTCCTCTACCCCCGCTCTCCGCCATAAACCACCTGCCTTGGAAATGGGGGGGGGGGGGGGACAGCTACGCAGAGACATGGGAACACACGACTCCTGCAGCTCCTCATAATGGAGAGCCTGGTTCTGACATTCTGCAGGTCCAGTTGAAGCTCTACCTGTTTTTTTTACCTATGCACATGAAAAACATCCAAAGCTTCAACTGCATCATTGTGGGCACCATCTTGACTTTTTTGACCACGCCTGAGATAGCCCTTGCTACAATCCAGCTCTTTCCCCTTTGCATACAAATTAAATGGAAGTATGTCTTCAACCACATTAAAGAGCCCTCCTTTTTCACCGCTGTGGCTCTGGTTAGAGACATAAGCGTGGTCCAAGGTCATTGGCATGCCATGCCCCCTTCCACCATCTCCGTGGCAAAGCTGGCCTTTTCCTCTCCAAAGCACCACCACGCCGGAGGGATTCGGGACAGACCTTTGGCCCCGATCTGTAGGAGCAGCGGCAAGGATGCTGCCAAAACTGCGGGAGGCGCAGACCCACGCAGGCCGAAGGGGGCTGCTTGAGGGCCTGCTTTGCGGAAGGGCGCTGGGCGAGCGGAAGGCACAAGCCAAAGGCAAGTTGGCCCCACGTGCTGCTGGGCGCCAACTGCGGGCAGGACAGCTGAGCCTGCCTCCTCTTCCTAACAGAAATTTGGCAGCTGCGTTTCCACCCTGAATGCAAATGGCACCGGAAGCCGGGCTGGCTGAGCGCACGGCTCGGGCCAAGGGAGGGAGGCTCTTCCTTTGGCTGCTCTCACAAAGGGAAGCGGGCAAAGCCTGGCATTGACTGATCTTGGTAGCCTCCTGGTCGAGCTTGTTGAAAGGAACCTGTCAGCGTAAGGAAAGAGGGACGCTTTGGTGCTGCAGGAGGGGATGATCTCCTCCTGCTTCTGGCTCACCAAAGATGGCTTAATCCTCCACCAGCAACAGACATTGCTGAGATGCCCTACGGGCATTTCTGTAAAGAGATTAGCAAGCTTTAGCAAGCGAGTGCCACACAGAGTCCGGCCAGTGCCTAAGAAAGGGAAGGAAGGCATCTCTTTGCTACCCTGGAGAGAAGTTTTGTGTGGCTGGACAGAGGCTGGGTTCACACAACACCCTTAACCAGGGCAGGTAAAGTCCCAGCAGATCCACCTGTATAACAAGCAAAGCTGGGCTAATATTCCTCTTAGTTGCTGGGCCAGCTAGTCCCGTGTAGTGTGCAGAAGCCAGAAAATGGGCTCCTTTGGCAAAGAGATCAAGCACGTATGAACCCACTGAGAATGGCCAGGAAGCAGGACGAGCAAGGCCTGTGCTGGCAGCTTTCCTGAGGAGTCTTCAAGATCCTTGGGCGTGGCAGGCAGCAGAGGGGCTGACATCCCAGCCTCTCCCCCACAACCGGCAGAGCCAAGCTGCCGTCCCAGGCTGGATGCCTCACATTCGCTTGCTGGAATGGGCAGCAACTCTCCTTGAGCCTTCCACGAACCAACTGCGGGTCCCAGATTGCAGCAAAACCCCAAAGGGCCCTCGGTGATGATGCTGAAGGGCCACCGCGCCAGATTTCTTTTTTGCTGCCCAGCATTAACAAGGGAGAGGAAAGGGAGACGGGCTGATAAGCTGATGACACCTTTGGAGCGATCAGAGACCCTGGATCAGTGTTTCTCAACTTTGGCAACTTTAAGGCGTCTGGACTTCAGCTCCCAGAATCCCCCAGCCAGCCACTGAAGTCCAGACGCCTTAAAGTTGCCGAGGTTGAGAACCGCTGCCCTGGATCAAGGGCCAAAGATGCTGTTGCAATGTGACCTGGCAACAAGAGTAACAGCCGCTTCCAAGAAAGGGAATGGACGTCTCTCCATCTGAAGCAGGATCCTAGCCAAGGGAGAGGTCCCCATGCCTCCCCCTCGCCAGGGGGAAAAGCTTTGGGGAGCTGTGGGGGGCTCTCCTCCGGAAGGGAGACAAGCAAGGGGCAACAAACCGCGTGATGAAGCTGGGGGCGGAGGGAAGCAAGGATCTCCTCCAATCTCCAGTGCTGGATTGACGGAGGGATGGTATCTGCTCAAGAATGCATCCTTGCACTGCAGTCCCATCCACTGCAGAAAAACTGGGCTCCAGTGATAAAACACACCCAAATTATTTGCACAAGATACAAATGAATGCCAAGATACAACCAGATTATCCACCAGCTCCATCAGAAGAAGCACCTGCTCCGAACAGTTGGCAAACTCAATATTCCCAACCAGGGAAAAGACACCGCGCAAGGGTTGCGTCCCCTGCCTCTCCACGCAGCCTGCACATCAAGTCGCTTTCTGGGTTTGCCGCATCGTGGGCTGAGTTCACGCCACCTGTTCAACCAAGTCAAGTAAAAGCCTTGTAGTTACAGGTGCCCCACATGCTAAGCACGGTGAGTAATAAACTTGGTTAGGATTCTTGAGGCTGGCCAAGGTCAGCATGTTGTGGGAATGCAGCTCCTAGATCAGAGCTTTCCAAACTGTGTGTCGGGACATGTTAGTGTGTCTGGGTGTGTTGCGGCTGCTGCTGCCTCCGAGCCCTGCCAGGATTCCACGCAGGTCCTAGTGCCTGCCTTGTGGCTTGCTGCCTCCAAACCTGCTGTGATTCCATGCAGGTCCTAGTGCCTACTTTGTGCCTTGCTGCCTCCAAACCTGCCCTGCCAGGATTCCACGCAGGTCCTAGTGCCTGCCTTGTGCCCTGCTGCCTCCAAACCTGCCCTGCCAGGATTCCGCGCAGGTCCTAGTGCCTGCCTTGTGCCCTGCTCTAAGAGTGTGTCACGAAATGATGCATGTCTAAAAAGTGTGTCACCAACATGAAAAGTTTGGAAAGCTCTGTCCTAGATCTTTCACAAGCTAAGTGGCTTGTGTGAATGCCACCTCCCTAATCAAAGCGCCTTTCCCAAATGGGTGTCATTCAGGAGCACTGACCATAACACCACACCACTTCCAGCCAGCATGATCCAGGACAGCGGGGGCCATTTTCTAACCCCTCAGCTTGGAATACAAGAGTTCCACATGGCAGGTACCAGCCATTCCATAGCCTCAATGAGGAAAGCCTCCAAGCAAAATCATGCATGCCGATGACTGATGTAACTCTTGACAAATGCCACGCTTCGCAGCATTCAGACAGAAATGGCCCGAGGAATGGATTGGAGGACCAGGGATGGTTGGCAGCATTCCACGAGCTCAGTGGTGGGGCAATGTAAGCACTCCATGCTATGTATCAGATGCCAAACTTGCTTGCTGATGCAAAAACAGAAAAAGGGACCCCCAGCCCTTGTGGGTTCCTGCAACAGGACAAGAGGGGAAAGCAGGAGAGGAAAGCGGATCACTTTCATCAGTTATTCTGGCTGCTGGTTAGAAAGTCCTGCAAACAAAGTGGTCCCATTTTTTCCAGGGATGCTTCTGGGCACGAGCATGACTGAAGGTGTGTCAAAACTAGAACAAAGCACGGAGCGTTAAAGGAGAGGAAACCTGAGTGCAGCTCCAGAACGTGAGCCCTTTCCTTTATTTATTTATTATTTATTATTTCTAACTTATATCACCGCCCATCTCCCCCCAGAAGGGGACTCTGGGCGGTTTGCCAGCTGGGCTCTGGGCTCCTTTGCCAGCAGCCTGGCTGAGAATTTGAGAAGGGGTCCACCAACAAGGACCAGGGCTGCTTTGGCGGACCCTCCCAGGCATGCAAAGAACCCCTGGAGATCCTTGGAAGACCGGACGTGCATCTGGCCTGTGGAAATGCATCCAGATCACTGTCCCCCCCTTCTCCAAGACCAGTCCAAGGCCAGGAACAAGTAAAGGCGCCTTTCACCCCTTGGAAGTTTGGACCGGACTTCCCTGAACCTTTCAAGGTGGAACAGGGAGATTTGATGAAGGAAGGAACCAGGCCAGGATAATGCTGGAAGGGGGTCTTGAGGCTGTTAAGTCCAGCTGCCTGCTCCGTGCAGGAACCCAAGTTAAAATATTCTGGACAGATGGCTGTCCAACAGAAGAGGACATATGTAGCTCAGGGTTGAGGCAAGCTACTGTATATAAACAGGGAGCAAACCTCACCCTCACCAGCACTGATGATGTTACCTAGTCGGGTAATGAAACGTCTGCAAGCAAACCCTCCAACTCGGAGAGCACCAAGGACTCCACGGATGGCTGTCCAGCCACTGCAGAATCCAATAAAGGGGAGTCCATCCCTCTCTGGGTCTTCGGTTCCACCTTGAAGTTTCTCCTAAAATCCCATCAGGATCTGCCCTCCTGAAGCTTAAATCCATTATTCTGAGACCTGCACTTGGGAACGGGTGAGCTCTTGGCCAACTTCTGCGTGGCCTCCTGTCAAGCACTGGGGGAGGGCCATCCTGCCCCACTTATCTCCTCCACGCTGATCATGCCCAGTTCGTCCATCTCTCCCACCACAGCTTCTGGGCTCCTGGTCCGTCCTGCTGCCCTTCTCTGGACCTTTCCCGTCTTGAGATAGAGTGCCCAGAAATGGACAAAGAACGTGAGCAGGTCAAAATCAAAGCGCCTGGTGGCTTGGGAGGCGAGGCCTTCCCTTCTGGGCCTCCCTCCTCTGGGCTGCTCCGTTGTAGGTGGGCGTGGAACAGGGCGACCTCGACTCTGCCCGCCCAGGAGACCAGGACTTGCCCCAGATTCTAACCCTCAGGAAACCTCCTTGGGGAGAGGTTGAGGGAGAGGCCGAGCGCCACAGACCTGCTGACCGACCAGTTTGCTCCTCGCTTCCATGGACCAGCTTCTTTCGGCCCCACCACCAAATGCACGGAGCAAGGCTGAGCTGCCCTGGCCCTTGACCACAGGCTGGCCTCTTCTCCGGGTTGACTCCTTTGTCTCCTGCATTTCCCCCCAACCCTTTTCAACGCCACTCCGTAGCTTCAGGCGCATCCGCAGGGGAGGTCGAAAAAGTCAAGATGGTGGCTTCGATTGTGTGGCTGCCCTGATTTTTTTGACCCCTCCTATATGGACTTGCTTATCCAGATTGGATAACTTGCTAAATAACTTGCTTATCCAGCTTGCATAACGTGCTAAAAGATGATCAAAATCTGCAGAAATGTAAAACACTGGCATGAGAACCAGGCTACTGGATTCCTCCCCCTTCTCCAACATGACTTCTGTCCAGATAACACTGGTATCTCCATTCCAACAGCCAACAGCTTGCCTCTGCTGCTGGGAACCATGGGAGTTGGTGTCCCAGTGGAATTCTTTTCTAGAATTCCCTGATCTACCATGTGCTCTTAATCTGCGCTGTCCTAGGACACAGAGATGGAGAAACTTTGCTTCAAGACGGGCAGAATCTTTAAGCTTTGAGAAACAACACCCCCACTCAGAAAATCTGAACGTTTGGAGCCAAATGGGTCTCTTGTTACCTTCGGCCCCACAGTTTCCCTGCAGCATAAGCTGGAAAAAATACGCTGTGCATTTAAAGCAAGGTCACTCCACAATGAAATTGCTCTACTTTAAGCCAGTGTTTCTCAACCTGGGCAACTTTAAGATGGGAGGACTTCAACTCCCAGAATTCCCCAGCCAGCTTGCTGGCTGGGGAATTCTGGGAGTTTGAAGTCCACCCATCTTAAAGTTGCCCAGGTTGAGAAACACTGCTTTAAGCTAAAAGTGGGCAACCTTTGGCATCTGTGGCTGACCAGGAATGGATTGGAGGCCACAGAAGAATTGGCAAAGATGCAGAACAAGCATCAGCTGAGGTTCCCGTTTTCCCCCTTGGGAGGAGGATGGATTCCCTTCTCCAAAACTGCTACGCCTTTTTAGGGTTTAGATCACAGTCTTCCCGGGTTCCTTATCCCCCCCAAAGGAGCCCACGGTTTGCACAGGGCCCCGAGTTGCCCACCCCGCTTCCCCTCCTGGCCTACGCTGTCTTTGCAGAAACTCCTTGTGAGTGTCCTCAGCTCTTCCCCCCGATCAAAAGCCGCTCTGTTGGAAAAAGAGCCACATCTGGCATTTCCAAAGCCGCAGGCGGCGGCGTTCCAATCAAATGCCCTCGCGGAGCCCACAACTTCCCTTCTGGGGGGAGCCGCGCCGGGACTCTTCCTTCGCCCTGTCAGCCAAAGCTGCGCGTGCACGTGGGGGTGCAGGGCGGGGAGGTGAAGAGGGAGGCAGCCCAGCCCCCCAGGGAGAGCTGCAGGGGCACCCCGTTCGGGATACTCACTTCCCCCGGGGAGACTGTCTCGGTCAAAAATGCACAGCTTGTAGCCGTATTCGTTCTCCAGCACGCCCCGGAGCGTCAGCAGCACGAAGTCCTCTTCCTCCGTGTTCCTTGCGTAGGAGACGTAAACATCGTATTCCTTCCCGTCTGATGGCCGCAGGGAGGGAGGGAAGCAGAAAGAATTAGGGGCACCGACCACAGCTGGTGCCTTCGGACCTCACTTGCCCACTCATTAAGTCTGCATCCCTGGGGTACAAATCGAACGCGGAGGGATGTCATCCATCCTCTGGAGGGATGTCACAGCAAAGTGCAAGGGGTCTGAAAGAAGCCCAAGCCAGAAAGAGCTGATTTCTTTTTAAAAGGAGCCTGGGGAGCACCAGATAACTCCTAATTGTGAATATCCATATATGTGTTAATGAATATATTTTGCTTTATTGCATTGCGCATTGCAGAATTTAATGCTGGCCACAGCTGCCGCCGATCTTGAAAAAGCCACGCAGGGCTGGGCCTGGTTAATACACAGGTGGGGAGCCACCAGTAAATCCCACCGCTGCAAACTAGACTGGAAAGTTAAAAAAAAAATCCTGGAACAAAGCAAACCATCGCCAAGAAAACAGCACAAATCTCCCAGTGAAGTTTCTGGTTCAAGTCAAATGAAATCTCTACGTGCTGCCTTTGGGCAAAGTTAAGAAGGCGTATTATTAAAGCAGACAGAGATATGTGATAATCCTCTGAAGCAGCCACGGCCAATTTGCATGACAATTAAAATGCAATAAACATAGCTGGACAAAGGACAGCAGCAGCAACAGATTAATCACCCAGCAAATGTTGTGCACGATATTGATATCGTCAGGAGTGTTCCGTGCGCTGGCATGGCTAGACCCTTAAGCCAGAATCCTGCAGGAAGGGTCCCGATTCTTATCCCCACATTGCAGATGGGGGGGGGGAGCAGAGAAGAAGCCAGAGTAAAGCGCAGCCAGGGCATTCAGGGCAGAGGTCAAGCTGACTTCATCTCAAGGTAAGAAAAGGAGTAGCTGGACAGGCCCAACCCGTCTCCTGTCCCAGCAGAGGCCAGCCAGGGGCCTTCAAGAAGACCACCATCTTGAAGCTCTGGCACCCAGCCATTTGCACAAAATAAACACCAAAGAACTGGCCTGGGATGCCAGCTCTCCCCCCTTTCTGCCAATCCCCAGGAAAAACATCATTGTTTCTGTACATACTGTAGCATTATGCATGCATGCACCCTCGCCAAAAGCAAGCAGAACAAAAGCCCGCCATGCCATGAGAGACAGATGGAAAAATGGACAGATGTGGAAGATGGAGCTAGGCTCAAAAGGAAAGGGACTGTCTCTAGAGTAGTGTTTCTCAACCTCAGCCACTTGAAGATGTGTGGACTTCAACTCCCAGAATTCCCCCAGCCAGCATGCTGGCTGGGGGGATTCTGGGAGTTGAAGTCCACATACCTTCAAGCAGGCAAGGTTGAGAAACTCTGCTCTAGAGGTTAAAATATAGGAGGCCCCAGAATGGGGAAAGGAAGTGGGGGGCAGAGGGTCAGGGTCCAAAGCGCTTCAGAAGAGAGATGGGGAGGATGGGAGTCAATGCTTTTGAGAGAAAAGGTTGGAGGCGTGAAAGAGAAGAAACAGCCAAGAGGAGAAGGGGAAGGAGGAGTGAGGGTGGTGGTGGTGGTGGCAGAGAAGAAGGAACGCAAAGCACACACACATCTGACCGAAGAGCTGGAAAAACAAGACATCCAAGTGGAGACAGGGCAGCTTGCCGAGGGGCCACCGTCAAACCAGAAACCCCTGTGGCGAAGAAACTGTCCCAGCAGCTCTGGAGGCCAAGGGCCAGCGGACGAGCCTCCCTTACCAAGGATGGTTTCATCGGTCCCAAAGTGAGCGCGGTAGAAGAGGACCAGTTCCAGCCAGTAGACATGGTAAACGACCGTCAGAAGGACCACCAGTAGCACGGTGGCCCCCAAACCACAGGCGAGCTCCAGGGTGTACCTCGTAACTGGGGCTGAGGGGATGCAGCAGAAAAGAAGAAGAAGAAAAATGGGATTCTCTTTTTTCATAGCAAAGGCGAAACACGCTGAGGATGGCAATTTCCAGATGTTCAGAGGCTATGCCATGACTTTTAAAACAAGGAATCGTTCCCCCAGAGGAAGAACTTTCCCCAAAGGTATGAGGTAGACGTGGATGTTTGGGGAGGAGTGGGGAAACCTAAGTTTCTACTTAATTTTAGCCGAAATCCCTGCAGGCGTACTTCCCTGGGGATCCATTTCAGAGACTCAGCGCTGGTTCAGAAGCCAGGAGGCGCATGGTCACCTGGATGGAACATCTGCAAGAAAGTGTTTCCTGCTTCTGATTCCAGGCATCCCCCATCAGTTCCTGAGCTGGGACAAATAAGGAGCAGAAATCATCCAGGACAGCCCCCAAAGTCCACTCCGTTCTTGCTTTGGCGGCCCTACACGCCAGTGGGATTATTGTTATGATGGGTGAGCCAGCCTGGAAGCACATGTCCTCCAGGGACGCTCTCTGGCTACTTCCGAGGTCACAGTTCTGGTGTCTGTGGTCACTGATGGCCAACACTGCCATTCCTCAGAGCTCTTCCCCTTCCCCCGTGCCCCCCTCTCATTTGTCAGCTAAGCTAATTCTGGACACCTGAGTTCAGGTACTGAAGAACAGGTAGCAAGCAGCATCAAGAGAGCGTCCTCCATTTCACCCTGCACCCTGTTTAGTGTCTGCCGCCTGTTAGTTGGCCAGCTGGACAGGTGTTTATTTTATTCGTTTATTAAAGAGATTTATATGGCCGCCCAACTCACCCACAGTGACTCTGGGCGGCTGACAAAAATAAAACGCCAAATACAAAACCCACTGCACCCCCACCGCCCTGGCGGCAACAATGCATTCACACAAACCACTTGATGGGCCCCGCATCAACCTGGGATCCCCAGGCCCGCTGGCAAAACCACGTCTTCAGGGCCTTTCAGAAGAGTATTAAGCTGGGGGCCAGTCTTATCTCCACGGGGATGATGTTCCACAGGGAGGGAGCCCCCACGGAGAAGGTCCTTCTTCTCGGTCCCACAAGATGGACCTCCTAAATTGGGGGGACCCGTAACATACCGCACCTCCCCGATCTGGTGGGCCGGGTGGATGTAACTGGGGAAAGGCGGTCCTGCAAATAACCTGGCCCCACGCCGTGCAGGGCTTTCAAGGTGATAACCAGCACCTTGAATTGGACCCGGAAGCAAATCAGCAACCGATGCAGCTCCCGCAAGAGAGGTGACACATGCGCAAATCTGGACTTGCACAAGACTGTGCGGGCCGCCGCATTTTGAGGTATTCTAGGCATTTTAGGTAGCTAAAAAACCATCATCTAAGCATTGCCTAAACGCCTCCTTTCCCAAAAAAATCAAGAAGAGCGACTGGTGATGCTTGAAGGGAGGGAATCAAAGCCGGAAGAGTCCCAAATCCTTTCCTAAACTCCTAAATTCATCAACAGATGGTTTCAAAGGACTTGTAGGCTGGATAGGCGCCCCTTTCCCCAAAAACTAAATGGCGTTCAGCAGCATGGGACAAGTTCTGGTTGGGCGTCCAACAGGCTCCCCGTTTCTTGCTAGGTCAAGCAAGGTTGCAATTTCTGGTGTGTACAAGCAAACAAACCCTAGCACTTCCATTTATTTATTTATTTCTTAAATCTCCAGACTTCTCAGCAGTGTTCCTTGGGCAGGGCACACATCCATTAAAAACAGACAATCTCAAAGAAACCAAGATGAAACAATAAATCCACCATCTTCTAGAGAGATTAAAACCCAGCTGCACTCAACCGCATTGTAAATGCGCCCCTGGAACTCTCGTATTAGTTCTACATACGCCGGCAGCCAAGAGGGGTTCTCATGCAGAAACAATATTCCCCAGCGGGTGCTGTGCAGATATGTTGGCTTTGGGCTCTCATAATTCAGAGCCAACGTGACGTGGAAACCCAACGGATCTAAAGGCACTGACTCAGGAAAGGCTATGCTAAAGCCACTTTACAGAGGCAAACCCAGGCTTTACTTATGTCTGAACATGGCTCCTTTCCTCTTTGGGGAGGCCCTTCTGCTGGAGAAAGCAGCAGAACAAGTCTCCTCCCCTCGTGGACATTTGTAGCAGAGCAGAAGTCCTGAAAACAGAGAAAATAAAACCCCCCAACTCCTTCCCTGCACGGATCAAAGCCACAGGGTTTCCAGAAAGGCCAGTGGTTGCTTTCGGCTTTCTTACGTTTCATTCTCACGATTGCCTGGACGTGAACGGTGCCTTTGTTGTTACTGGCAAAGCAAGTGTAATTGCGTTTCAAATCCAGCTTTGTCACGCGGGGCACGATCAGACTCCTTTGGATGGCCGTGCCTCCGATCGGTAAGGGGGTTTCCCTAGAAGAGGCCAAGAAGAGAAAGAAAACAGAAATAGAGACTTTGTCCACCAGCAAAAAACTTGTGACCGTCTTCCTCTTGCAGCTGGCCTGGGGCCGTGCTGGGAGCAGAGGGCGGGGGGGGGGGTGCTCCATCCCCTCCTCCTCCACCACCTGGAGCCCACTGCTCCTCGCCAGGGGTGCCGAAAGACTGCCGAAGCCCAACGCTCCCCTTGTTTCATCTCCTTTGGGCACTGGGAAGGCCAGCTCAGGTTGAAGCGTGACCCCACCCTCCTGGCCAGGATGCAGGGCATCCTTTAGGGGTGTGCAACCTGGGATCAGTCTGAAGGCCTGGTGTCTGCCACTCAGTGGCCTTTAGACCTTTTATGCATGCCATGCCTTTCTTCAGGGTTTTCTCTACAACAAGAACCCTGTGAGGTAGGCCGGGATGGACGAGAGAGGCCGGGGAAGCATGAGGGTCTCGCACCACTCGCCCTCTGGAGTAGGAACCGAATCCCTTCCCAAGCAACACACCCCATCTACCCAATTTTAGCTGCACGTTTCCCATCCACCACTGAGAACCTCCGTCTCTCCCTGGACGAAGCCATGACATGCCCCTTTGAGCCAACAGGACAATCCTTGACTCTTACACGTAGGATATGTTGAACTTGAACTCGGGGATGTCTTGCGGGGGTCCTCCATCAACGGCCCACCAGACGTCCTGGGGAGAGTCCTTCAGGAACGTAAAAGTGACCTCACAATGGAGAAACAGTTCGTCTCCTAGCATGGGAAAGATCAGGAAGGTTATTACTCACAGGGCCCACACAGAATAAGAACCATGTGCCAAAAGATCTCCTCTTAGACCAGCCTGGCATTTTCAAGGGTGTTGGGACTGCCCCAGCCATCATCCCCAGCCTGGCATTTCCAAGGGTGTTGGGACTGCCCCAGCCATCACCCCCATTGTAATGGTATGTGGGAATGACCTTGGGAGACGGGGCGAAGAGACGCTGCCTAGGGAACGGTCAGATAAGAGACGGCATAGCCCACAGCTGGATAATGGATGGGGCAAGAGGCTCAGGAGGGACCCTCCCTAATTTCTCGCGGTGTAAAGGAGACGGGGAGAATTGTACTTCCAGACTTGCAAGATTGATGTCAGCTTTATCAGGTGGACCAGACAGGAAACACGACCAGATGATCTAATTCTGTTGTTGTTGTTCAGTCGTTCAGTCGTGTCCGACTCTTCGTGACCTCATGGACCATAGCACGCCAGGCCTTCCTGTCCTCCACTGTCTCTCGGAGTTTACTCAAATTCATGTTCATTACATCGGTGATGCTATCTAACCATCTCATCCTCTGCCGTCCCCTTCTCCTTTTGCCCTCAGTCTTTCCCAGCATCAGGGTCTTTTCCAGTGAGTCCTCTCTTCTCATTAGGTGGCCAAAGTATTTGAGCTTCAGCTTCAGCATCTGTCCTTCCAATGAGCAGTCAGGGTTGATTTCCTTTAGGATTGACTGGTTTGACCTCCTTGCAGTCCAAGGGACTCTCAAGAGTCTTCTCCAGCACCACAGCTCAAAAGCATCAATTCTTCGGCGCTCAGCCTTCCTTATGGTCCAACTCTCACAGCCATACATTACTACTGGAAAAACCATAGCTTTAACTATACGGACCTTTGTCGGCAAGGTGATGTCTCTGCTTTTTAATATGCTGTCTAGGTTTGCCATAGCTTTCCTTCCAAGGAGCAAGCGTCTTTTAATTTCATGGCTGCAGTCACCGTCTGCGGTGATCTTGGAGCCCAAGAAAATAAAATCTGTCACTGCTTCCATTTCTTCCCCTTCTATTTGCCAGGAAGTGATGGGACCAGATGCCATGATCTGGGTTTTTTTAATGTTGAGTTTCAAGCCAGCTTTTGCACTCTCCTCTTTCACCCTCATCAAGAGGCTCTTTAGTTCCTCTTCACTTTCTGCCATTAGGGTGGTATCGTCTGCATATCTGAGGTTGTTGATATTTTTCCCGGCAATCTTAACTCCGGCTTGTGATTCATCCAGCCCGGCATTTCTCATGATGTACTCTGCATATAAGTTAAATAAGCAGGGTGATAATATACAGCCTTGTCGTACTCCTTTCCCAATTTTGAACCAGTCGGTTGTTCCATGTCCGGTTCTAACTGTTGCTTCTTGACCCACATACAGGTTTCTCAGGAGACAGGTAAGGTGGTCTGGTACTCCCATCTCTTTAAGACTTTGCCACAGTTTGTTGTGATCCACACAATCAAAGGCTTTAGCGTAGTCAATGAAGCAGAAGTAGATGTTTTTCTGGAACTCTCTTGCTTTTTCCATGATCCAGCGAATGTTGGCAATCTGATCTCTAGTTCCTCTGCCTCTTCGAAACCCAGCTTGCACTTCTGGTAGTTCTCGGTTCACATGCTGCTGAAGCCTAGCTTGTAGGATTTTGAGCATAACCTTGCTGGCATGTGAAATGAGCGCAATTGTACGGTAGTTTGAACATTCTTTGGCATTGCCTTTCTTTGGTATTGGAACGTAAACTGACCTTTTCCAATCCTGTGGCCACTGTTGAGTTTTCCAAATTTGTTGGCATATTGAGTGCAGCACTTTAACAGCATCATCTTTTAGGATTTTAAATAGCTCAGCTGGGATACTGTCTTCTCCACTAGCTTTGTTGTTAGTAATGCTTCCTAAGGCCCACTTGACTTCACTCTCTAGGATGTCCGGCTCAAGGTCAGTGACCACACCATCGTATTTATCAGGGATATTAAGATCTTTCTTGTATAGTTCTTCTGTGTATTCTTGCCACCTCTTCTTAATCTCTTCTGCTTCTGTTAGGTCCCTGCCTTTTTTGTCCTTTATGATGCCCATCTTTGCACAAAACGTTCCCTTGATATCTCCGATTTTCTTGAAGAGATCTCTAGTCTTCCCCATTCTATTGTTTTCCTCGATTTCTTTGCATTGTTCATTTAAGAAGGCCTTCTTATCTCTCCTTGCTATTCTCTGGAATTCTGCATTCAGTTGTTTATATCTTTCCCTTTCTCCCTTGCCTTTTGCTTCCCTTCTTTCCTCAGCTATTTGTAAAGCCTCATCAGTCAGCCACTTTGCTTTCTTGCATTTCTTTTTCTTTGGGATGGTTTTAGTTGCTGCCTCCTGTACAATGTTACGAACCTCCATCCATAGTTCTTCAGGCACTCTGTCTACCAGATCTAATCCTTTAAATCTATTCCTCACCTCCACTGTATATTCATAAGGGATATGATTTAGGTCATACCTGAGTGGTCTAGTGGTTTTCTCTACGTTCTTCAATTTAAGCCTAAATTTTGCGATAAGAAGCTCATGATCTGAGCCACAGTCAGCTCCAGGTCTTGTTTTTGCTGATTGTATAGAGCTTCTCCATCTTTGGCTGCAAAGTATATAATCAATCTGATTTCGGTATTGACCATCTGGTGATGTCCATGTGTAGAGTCGTCTCTTGTGTTGTTGGAAAAGAGTGTTTGCTATGACCAGCGTGTTCTCTTGACAAAACTCTATTAGCCTTTGCCCTGCTTCATTTTGTACTCCGAGGCCGAACTTGCCTGTTATTCCGGTTATTTTTTGACTTCCTACCTTAGCATTCCAGTCCCCTATGATGAAAAGGACATCTTTTTTTGGTGTTAGTTCTAGAAGGTGTTGTAGGTCTTCATAGAACCGGTCAACTTCAGCTTCTTCGGCATCAGTGGTTGGGGCATAGACTTGGATCACTGTGATGTTGAATGGTTTGCCTTGGATTCCAACTGAAAGCATTCTGTCATTTTTGAGGTTGTACCCCAGTACTGCCCTTCCCACTCTTTTATTGACTATGAGAGCTACTCCATTTCTTCTAAGGGATTCTTGCCCACAGTAGTATATATAATGGTCTCCTGAATTAAATTCGCCCATTCCTGTCCATTTTAGTTCGCTGATTCCCAATATGTCGATGTTCAATCTTGTCATCTCATGTTTGACCACATCCAGCTTACCTTGATTCATAGTTCTTACATTCCAGGTTCCTATGCAATATTGTTCTTTACAGCATCGGACTTTCCTTCCACTTCCAGACACATCCACAACTGAGCGTCCTTTCGGCTTTGGCCCAGCCGTTTCACACTTTCTGGAGCTACTCGGAATTGCCCTCCGCTCTTCCCCAGTAGCATTTTGGACACCTTCCGACCTGAGGGGCTCCTCTTCCGGCGTCATATCTTTTAGCCTTTTGATACTGTCCATGGGTTTTCTTGGCAAGGATACTGGAGTGGTTTGCCATTCCCTCCTCCAGTGGACCACGTTTTGTCAGAACTCTCCATCATGACCTGTTCTTCTTGACCTGACTTCATTGAGTTACGCAAGCCCCTTCGCCACGACAAGGCAGTGATCCATGAAGGGAGATCTAATTCTACTTTATTGTTAAGCTACATTAACAGAATCTTGCAAGTCTGCAAGGACAATTCTCCCGCCGTCTCCTTTACAGCCTGAGAAACTAGGGAGGGTCCCTTCTGAGCCTCTTTCTCCACCCATTATGCAGCTGTGGGCTCTGCCCTCCCTTATCTGACCGTTCCCTTGGCAGCGTCTCTTCGCCCCGTCTTCCAAGGTCATTCCCACATACCATTACACCATCCAGCATGCTGCAGTTCCTAACCCAGGCATCCCGTTAAGGGAGTCTACTGTACAGGCAGCTTCAGAGGCTCCTGTGGATGAAGGCCTTCTTCTAAACATCACCTTTCTGGCAGGCAGAAGCTGCATCCCTAAACACCACCACTCCCAAAGAGACTCCCAGCAGGATTGTTGTGGGAGCAGGGTTTCCCTGCAGCACAAGAATTGTTCTGGTTATGGAAATGGGGTCCTTGGGCCAGGTGGCCGTCTGCAGAGGGCACACCTAGCCAGCCAGGTGCTGAAGCTGGAATGCTGGAACGAGGAGGTGGGCTAGAGGCCTGCGTTTTGCTACCATCGATTCCAGATTTAGTCCCCGAGCAATTCCAGCTGTGAAAAGCAAGAACTGCTGGAGGGCAGCAGTTGGGTGGGAGATGGAGGAAGAGTCTGTCTGGGAGAAGGAAGCTGCCTAAACCCCTAACTCTGTACAGATTGTCCTCACTTAACAACCATTTGTTTAGTGACAGTTCAGACTTACAACGGTGCTGAAAAAACTGACTTACGACCAGCCCTCGCACTTATGACCATTACAGCATCCCTGCAGTCACGTGATCACAATTTGGGCGCTTGGCAACCGGTTCACATTTATGACCATCTCAGCATCCTGCAGTCATGTGATCGCCATTTTCAACTTTCCCTGCCAGCTTCTGGCAAGCAAAATCAATGGGGAACTGCGTGATTTGCTTAACAACCACATGGTTTGCTTAATGGCTGCGGTGATTCGCTTAATGACTGCCACAAAAAAGGTCGTAAAATCAGGTCAGGTTCGCTTAATGACCACTTTGCTTAGCAACCAAAATTCCAGTCCCAATTGTGGTCGTTAAGCGAGGACCACCTGTATAGGCATCCCCAGGTGTTAAGAAAGGTCCACTCCCTATCTTGCAATCCGGCTTTATAAGGAGGAGGCAGACTTTGACAGCCAGGATTTTGAATCTGAAGAACAGGTGGCCGTGGCTGGATCATTACCTGGTTTGAGTTCATAGATGATCCGCTCAGTTGGGGAGATGATCACTGGGGGCGTAGATTTTTCTGGCGACCCTACAAACCAAGTGAAAAATAAAGGCAATGAAGAGGTTTGTGGAATTCATTTCTTTATGCAGGCTAAATAATCTGTTTGAACTATCGGTGGTGGTGGTGGGAGCATCTTTTTAAAGAAATTTATACACAACATCTACGAAATATTAAAATCATGTCATTTCTGTCCTGTTTTGTTCTGAGATGATGATGAAGAAGAAAAAGATGATGATGATGATGATCATCATCATCATCATCATCAAGTTTGTGTTCTCAAAAATTACTAGCATCGTTATAGGAAATTCCAAAGTGTTTCATCCTTACTGTCATGAGACACCAGTAACACCAAATTATTATTATTATTATTAGTAGTAGTAGTAGTAGTATTTTACATAGTGGGATTAATAATATTTGGCATATTGGACAGAAGAATTCAGCTGAAAAACAGCTCCCTGGGAAAAAAGGTTGGGGGGGATGATGGAGAGAGAAAGGAGTCAACCCAGTTTTTGCTTTCATTTGGAAATAAAGGGCAATAAATGAATGAATAAATAGGGAGGCTGATAACGTCACTGTTCAGGCCTAGAGTAACAATGTTATCTGTCAGGGCATCAGGGCAAATTTATATTTCCTCTGGGCAAAAGGTGGCAACTTTCAAGCTTTGCAACTTGAAAAAGAATAGCAGAAATTAGAGAACAAGAAAAGCAATCAAGCCCAACCTGGAATTTTATTTTCTCCAATGTGCTTCCTACTCCATACTAGCAATTTAAATAGCATTTCTTTTCAAGATTATTTGCATTTCTAATAGAAAGCTAAACACGGCAGGTCTGCTGCTTGAACATCATTTGTTAAAATTTAACCTGGTTTTTTAAGCATCCGTTCCAGGGGGCTGGATTGGCAAGTCCTGGCTGAGCTTATCAAACTGGTTGATGCTATAAATTGCTGCAGCGCACCTTAGCAACAAGTTCCCAAGGGTGCAAAATTGCCACTACACCCCCAGACACAACCAACTTTCTGCCAGCTGGGATGCTCCAGATGTGCTGGAGCTGGAGGGCAGCAGGCTGGTGAAGCAGGCAGAGACTTGCACCAAAGGCTTAGCAAAAAACAAATCAAATCAGGATTTGAAGGAAGAGCAAGCACCACTGAGGTTTACTCACAATTGACTGCATTTCTGCAAAAATGGGTTTTTTTTTTCCACCCATCAGGATAACAAGGCCCCTATTGTTTACCCTGTCCGCTTTTCCCAAATTAAGAGAAAGGCTAGTTTCTCCGCGATCTCCAACACCCCCCCCTAATGCGAAGCAAAGCAAATGCCGGGCCCCTCCTTGCATCATTGCACATCGTTCCAGGAAATATACGTGTTGGAACACAACGTCTCAAACTTGCCATAAAGGTAAGCAGGCAAATTGCAAGCCCAGGAAAACACAAGAGCTGTTTTCACACTTTCAGCAACTAGCAGGCACTGGTTGGTCCTACAGGATCCTGGCTTACGGGTCCCCAGTAGATCCCCGTCTCCACACCCACTTAAACCAACGAAAGGTGGAGGGCGATGGTCTGTTCTTCTACAGCAAACCGCTTTCTCCTGGCTGCTTCACCACCGGCAGCATCGGCATCGGAAAGGCTCATTAAAACGTGCCCCTCCCCAATTTGTGCAAGGAGAGGCATTTAAAGACCAAGAACCTGGCTTCTAACGGTCAAGTCGTGGGAACACGCCTCTCGGTTGAGGTGAGATGGGCTGGGAGCTTGAGAGAGGTTGAGGCTGACCAGGAGCAAGGCGGAGTCCAGGGTGATCAACCCAAACCCTCTTTCTTCCCCGCCTGGCCCCCGTGCGTTTCTTCCTAGACCCTCCTCACCTACCACCTTGACTCTCAAAGTCCGTGTCAGAGCAAACTCCCGGCCGTTCTCCTGGTAACTGGCCACACACGTGTACTCGCCGTCGTACGTCTCGCTGACAATGCCGAAGGTGAGGTTGAGGCCGTTGGGGATTCGGTCAAAATACTGAAATTTCATGAGGTTGCAGTTCTGGGAGAGAGAGAGGGAATTGCACACACGTCACACACACACGCCTCGTGGGCAAGGTAGATTTTCGGGGCAGCGGTCGGCTAGGAAACCGAAGCATACGCATTGGATCCTGGGACAGCATTCGTACAACCGGATGAACCAGCTTAGGTAAAGACTGAACGGCTGCATGCCCACAAGGTGCGAAGCGTGTTCAGATTTAACTCGGATTAGCTTCATGTAGGCTAGGATGTGGTGTGACTTGAAGATTCCCGTGACTTGAAGATTCAAGGGATTACTCAACTCTGTAAAAACAGGGTAATTCAGTCACCCCGATAAAGGCCTTTAAGTGAACGCAGCCCCCAGGTTTTCCAAAGGCCATTCTTGGCCCCTCCAAATTTCTGGAGTCATCGTCAAATTTATCTCCTAAGAGCAAGAGTTAGAGACACCCCCACATCCTTCCCTCTAAAGCAATCCTGAGACTGGCAGGATGCCCAGGCTGTGTCACAACGGTACCAAGGCAGGACCGGGACCAGGAGCCGCCAGCCTCGGAAGGCAGAAGCGCCCGTTTTGAAGTCCTTCCCAAGAGGCAAACGCGGCATGTGGTTGGAGAAATGATTGATCTGCCTTCGTAAAGACACCTTGACGGTTTAGTGCCGTCCCTACGACAACCCACCACCTCTGTCATCTTGTGGTCATCCTTGCATTGCAAACTGGAAATTAATTGAGAGCAACAGCTTAATAGCACTCAGAGGACTTTCCTGGCACAGGTGGGGTTCGGGACACCCCAGCTTCAGTTCCTAGCTGGGAGCAGCCTTCTCCCAAGCCCAGCAGCTGCGAACAAAGCCAAGGCGCAGGATTCCCGAATGCCAGCAAACCCTCCACGACTCTGTGCAAGGATATTTCTGGCAGCCCAGCCCAGCCAACCGGCTCCTTTCCTGCGCTGCCTTTTCTGACATTTCTGAGAGGAAAGGGTCGAGGGAGGAAGAGGGACACCGGGCAGCATCTCCTCGGTCCCAAATGTTCACACTGCGCACCATTTGGCCACAATTACTGGTGAGCATTACCCTGTCACATCCGTCTCTGCCGGGCAATCGAAGACAGAGGCTATATTCCGTTCCTGATAGAGTTTTATTAGCCGGATAAACGAGCTGCCATCTGCAAATTTATTTCCACTGGGATTCAGTTTCGTTTGGCTAATAGATGGCTGAGATTTGAATTTTAATGGATGATGCCCTTCAGCCTAATGAGGTAATTTCTCTTCACTCTCGGGAGAAAAATGGGCAGGGGGGGGGGAATGGCCCGAAAGACAAACAGCTTTCAACATGCCCGAGTCGTGGTCGCCGGGAGCCGGAGAGGCTGTTCATCAGGGCGGAGGGACATTTGGACCCGTTGATGATGGATGCACACTTCCAAGTATCTGCCTCTTTTCCCATTCCAGCATGGCAAGGATCCAAGCCATGCCAGGCTTCAACCTCTCCAGAAGCTAAGGACCGGTTCCCATTTATTTATTTATTTATATTTATTTATTTATTATTGTATTTATACCCCGCCTATCCCCTCCCTAACGGAGGACTCTAGGCGGCTTACATACATTGTTATACAATTTCTTTAAACCACGCTTCAAGGAAGGGGGTAAGGGAACTGACTCTTCTCTGGCTTCTGGACTACATGTCCCACGATGCCTTGCGTCCTATAGATGTTATTACTTCAGGATCCAAAGTATCTTCAGTTTCGGTGGAAGCCGACTCCCGGACAGGACGTCAGCAAATTTTCCCACTTAAGGTGGTACCCAATTTATCTACTTGCAAGCTTTCGAACTGTTGGGTCGACAGGAGTCCCATACTTGGCTTCTCTGGACCAGCATTGCCCTGAGATGGACAAAGGACCCCGGGCTGCTGGCCGGTCCTCAAGCCACCGAGAGCTGGCTGTTTTAGGGAGCTAAGGATTGGTCTGGCCTCTCCCGGGGGCTGACTATATATAGGTGTAGTTGTCCCTCAGCGCTGGGAAACGTCACTGTTACAGCATTACGAGTCTGCTTTTAATCTTATTACCGTTTTGGACTAAGTGCTCGAGAGCCAGGCGTGATTAGAGTGGCGTTTAAGCCCAGCAAGTCGATTAATCCATAACACCTGCAACCCCTGAGAGTCCCGGAGAACACCCCCCCTCTAGTTTTGCGTCGTTTGGGGGCCGGATCTGGGCACCGATGCCAGGGACGAAGTCCAACCTCTGCAATTGATGGAAATGAGGGGGTGGCCAGAAACTGGCCTTCGATTAACGGAGAGGCAGGCAGTGGCTCAGCTCTGGCGCCCCACTGGACATCGGGGGGGCTTGGAAGACCCGAGAAGCCTTCTCTTTCCAAAACTCTCCAGCATTCAGAATTAACCTGGGGACAAAGTTTGGGGCTGGCAAGGCGGCCCTGCCCACATCTGCTTTGCCTGGGCAAGAATCCAGGAAAAGACCCCCCTTCCCAGTTCAAGCGGCAGAGGGGCTGGGAACCCCCCCCCCCACCACCACAGGACGGCCACCGAGGAAGCTAGAAATGGATCTTGGCTAAGTGGCCGGACAGGCCTGTCTCTGGCTGACCCCTTGGAAAACCACGGATAACCTAAGCTGACAATGCAGACCCAAATCCATTGGGTCCCCCCCCCCTCCCTGGACCACCCGGTCTTGTAAGCGCTGCCAGCCTGGCCTGAGACGGAGGCCCCCTCCTGCCACGGAGACCCCGCCCCAACCTCCGGATCTTCCTCACTCACCATGTACCAGCGGACCGCTGGCTGGATGCCGGCGGAATAAAAGCTTTCAACATCTGGGCAGGTGAGGTTCTGCTTGACCCGGCCGGAATACATGAGCACGTCTTCCGGCTTGACCACTTGGCTGATGCAGGACCCGGGCTCTTTGCTTACGACCTCCAAGGGGACGGCGAATTTGCTGCAGTAGGTGGTATTTCTGTGAGGAAGGCAGGCAGGCAAAGGGGTCGTCACCGCCACAGCGCAGAACGGAAATCCAGACCGAAGACACGCAACGGGAACCGCCGTTCACGCAGAATCAAGCGGGACACTGCAAAACATCGCCCTGAGAAGCCTGTGGAATTCCAGGCCAGAAGGCCCTGCAAGGGGAGCTAGCAGAAATGGCTTTTCCAAATGTTCTATTTACGGATAGCAGACTTGCACACGCACACGCACACCCCCCATGCTATTCCCTTTCAGAGTAAGCAACACGATGCAGAGCATGGGAAAAGTGCAAGAAATGGGAAGAACGGGATTTAAGGCAGGAAGTCAGAGAACGAAAGAGCCAAAACTAATTTACAGCAACGCCACTCCATCGTTTTCTGTCTGCCCACACTTTCCCCTCCTTACAAACCATCCTTGCTGCCCCACCTGTATCCGCCCCTCGGCGCATTACCTTTTTCCCTTCAACTTCTCACTTTTCTCTTTGGGAAGCGCCCCAACTCCACCCAGCCGTGGCTTCCTCCGTATTTCCCTTCCCTTCAGCCCCTTCGCTCTTCCTTCGCCGTTCGGTTTTGCAATCTGACCTTCTGGACAGGATCAGACCCGAGGAGGGCCCCCCTTCGCTCGCAGTGACTCCAGGTTTCGGTATTTGCCCCATACTCATTCAGCACCCATTCCTGCCTGACTGCATGGAGCGGACTTCTTTTGTGGGATGGGGGGGTGGACTGGAGGCCTTGTGGGATGGCAGCAGCGGGGCACAAACACTCCCGGAGATGGGCAGAGGGAGGAATGTTGCTGGTTGGTACTGGGCCGACTATTCCGAGAGGGGAGACTGGCAATTGGGGGCTTGTAGCCCATCAGCCTCATCCCCGGCCCCAGATTGCTGGGCACCCTCAGGCCAGTCTGCAGTTGGTTCATGCCAGGACATTAAGAGCGTATCCATCCACAATTAGGTGGTCTGGTGGATGAACACGCAGACTTGGCTTGTACTGTGGAAGCTTGATTGGGTGAGGATGGGGACGTCCCTCTGCCCATGATTGATCTTCTCTGGCTCCAGATATCCAACCCCTTCTGGGCCAAGGCCAGGGGGGGGGGTGATAGTATTTGAGAGTCCTCCACAGTGACCAGATGGGCTGCTGCATCAATGGGATGGGAACAGCTATGAAGCTGGCCCAGGGGGACACGCCTGGGCTGCTGCTGGTGATGCCCCGTCCACCTTTTCTTGGCAGCAGCCCTGCACCAGCTGGTGGGCCTCAGAACTGGCCGGAGATGAGTCCCCCCAGGATAGGAGGGCTGCAGGATCTCCGTCTCCATGTCTTAGGTGTGGGATCCAACTGGGCTCAAGATTTTCCTGCCTCTTTAGTAATGATGGGTTTGCCCGAAGTGATCTAAAGCCCAGGACAGGTAGGCAGTCACGTGATGAAGTCGGCTTTCATGCTGGAGAAGATAACTTTGCTCCAGGGCAGATGCTTCTTGGCCAGAATGTGATGAGAGGACTGAGCCAATGCCTGGTGTTATGGCCTAGGACTCTTCTGCACTGGTGGAATTTGGGAAAGTGGAGAAGGTTCTATGTCACAGGAAGTCGATGAAGTCTGTGGCTTGAATCATGTCAACTGGATTTCTATTTTCTCAGTGGAAACGTTTCGCTCCTTATCCAAGGAGCTTCTTCAGTCTGAGCAAAGTTGGTAAGGGAATCCTAAATATGTTTCTAGGTAGCTGTGTGACCTTGCACCTGGGGTCATGGTTATATTGAGATGTTATTTTAAGTCCTTTTATCATCCAAAGGAGGATCGTTAAGATCACCATGCTGCTGTTGAGCTTGTGAAATGGTCTTAATCTTCCTAGGCACAGAAGACAAAGCAGGGAGGAAAATAGGGGAAAGATTGTGCCTGAGGCCCCCACCTCTATTCAAGGAAGGATTTTCCAAGTTGGCATAAATGGACTCCTTGACTCCTCTCTCAAACCACCTATCTTCTCTGTCTAAAATGTGAACATTAATGTCCTCAAATGAGTGTCCTTTTTCCTTTAGATGAAGATAAACTGCTGACTCTGGTCCTGTGGTGTTACTTCTCCTGTGTTGGGCCATCCTCCTGTACAAAGGTTGTTTGGTTTCTCCAATGAAGAGTTCAGAGCACTCCTCACTGCACTGGATTGCATACACTACATTTCACGGACCATATAAACACCATAGATGCCAACATTAGGTTCACCAAGGACAACAGACTGGCATTCCTAGACTGTGAAGTCCTCATTGGGACCGGTGGCAAGCTAGAAATAGGGATCTACAGGAAACCCCCCAACACAGATCAATATCTGATGTTTGACTCCCACCATCCACTGCAGCACAAACTAGGAGTCATCAGGACATTGTCACACAGAGCAGAAACCATCCCCACCTCCATGGATTTCAAAAAGAATGAAAATCAGCACCTGAGAACAGCTCTGAAGGCCTGTGGATATCCAAATTGGGCCTTCACCAAATCTAAATCTACCAGACCTAAAACAGCGACAGATAGGGCTGAGACTCAGAGTAAACGGAAGAACCTGGTCATTCCTTACATGGCTGGCGTGTCTGAAAAGATAAAAAGGATATTTGGCAAACACCACATACCTGTATATTTCAAACCCACCAACACACTGAGACAGAGGCTTGTACACCCCAAAGATCAAACTCCAAAACACAAGAAAAGCAATGTAGTTTATGCAATCCAGTGCAGTGAGGAGTGCTCTGAACTCTACATTGGAGAAACCAAACAACTTTTGTACAGGAGGATGGCCCAACACAGGAGAAGTAACACCACAGGACCAGAGTCAGCAGTTTATCTTCATTTAAAGGAAAAAGGACACTCATTTGAGGACATTAATGTCCACATTTTAGACAGAGAAGATAGGTGGTTTGAGAGAGGGGTCAAGGAGTCCATTTATGCCAACTTGGAAAATCCTTCCTTGAATAGAGGTGGGGGCCTCAGGCACAATCTTTCCCCTATTTTCCTTCCTGCTTTGTCTTCTGTGCCTAGGAAGATTAAGACCATTTCGCAAGCTCAACAGCAGCATGGTAATCTTAACGATCCTCCTTTGGATGATAAAGGGACTTAGAAATAAACATATCAAATAACCATGACCTAGCCCCAGGTGCAAGGTCACACAGCCACCCTAGAAACATATTTAAGGATTCCCTTACTAACTTTGCTCAGACTGAAGAAGCTTCTTGGATAAGGAGCGAAACGTTTCCACTGAGAAAATAGAAATCCAGTTGACATGATTCAAGCTACAGTATGTCACAGGAACTTGGCCATCTGTGGCCCGAGGCCCCATCTGGCAGCTCAGACAGGGGTTAGTGGATTCATTCATTCATTCATTCATTCATTCATTCATTTTCATTCATCCATCCATCCATTCATTCATTCATTCATTCATATTCATTCATTCATTCATATTCATTCATTCATATTCATTCATTCATTCATTCATTCATTCATTCATTCATTTTCATTCATTCATTCATTTTCATTCATCCATCCATTCATTCATTCATTCATTCATTCATTTTCATTCATTCATTCATATTCATTCATATTCATTCATTCATTCATTCATTCATTCATTCATTTTCATTCATCCATCCATCCATCCATTCATTCATTCATATTCATTCATTCATATTCATTCATTCATTCATTCATTCATATTCATTCATTCATTCATTCATTCATTCATTCATTTTCATTCATCCATCCATCCATCCATTCATTCATTTTCATTCATTCATTTCCATTCATTCATTTTCATCCATCCATCCATCCATCCATCCATCCATCCATCCATCCATCCATCTATCCATCCATTCTTTCGATTTTTATCACTGCCCCATCTCCCCCAAAGGGTTAGGGTTCCTCATGAAGTGATTAATGGCTCTTGGAGGCCAGGTGGTGCCTCCTGTCTTGAAGGAGGCAGTGGTGAGCCCACTCTCAACCCAGCCACATCACACAACTTCTGCCCAGTCTCCAAACTTCTCTTGTGGGAGAAGGTCTTAGAGAAGATACAGAAGGTCCTAGAGGAAGGATGTTATCTGGATCCCTTCCAGTCAGGGTTCAGACCTGGACATAGGACTCAAAGTTCATTGGTCACTCTGGCGGATGACCCCAGTCCTCACAGGCGGTCTAGAGGGATGCCATGAGTGATGGTATCAAAGGCCACCAAGAGGTTCAAGAGGATCAAGAGGTCCCATGGTACCACCACCCGTGGCATCCCTCTAGACCGCCTGTGAGGACTGGGGATGTCATTTTGCAGTGAGTTCCAGTCCGTGGGTGGGCAATCGGTGATCATGCGGGAAGCCCAGCTGAGCTGGGTGCTCTTCCTTAAGTTAATCAACATGTATCAATAAGGTTTCTTCAGTACTGTATGCATGGTCACCCCAGGCTGGACCAGAGACGCAGGAGGCCCTTACTTGGGGTCTGGAAGCCTGTGAAGAACTGGAGACGACAAAGTCTCAGAAAGATGGAGGCCTTGTTCATAAGTGAATGATCTGGCCCTTTTCAGGGTCTCAGGTCAGCTCTGGACACGGCCTCACTCACCCAGAAAATGGTCTGCAGCCTGGGATTTCTCCAGGACTTGTGGATCCTGTTTGAGCAATGGGTGAAAGCTGTGCTCGGGGGAGCCTTTGTCCAGCTTTGACTGGTGTCTCAGGGTGGCATGCAAACTCCTTAATATATAAATATATAAATAAATAAATAAATAAATCTCTTTCCCCCCCCCCATGCACGCTTAAGTACTCATTCCTACTCTACCCAACTTACCTGCCCATTTCTCCTGACATACACAACGCTCACCTCGGTATAACAAAGAGGGTGGAAGCACATTCTTACCTGCAGCCCTTTTAACTTCTTTCAATAAACATTCATTGCTCACAACAGGCCACCTACTACTTTTCTACAAGCACCTGCACATCTTAAATGTTCGCCCTCCGTTTCCCCATAATTACACGTAAATATTCTACCAAGGTATGCAAATTAATCTACAGCTCTAGATTTTTTGCCATTGGGATATAACTCGCAATCATTCACTCCATAGTCTCTGTCAAACACAATTACCTTGGTCTTTGAAACGTTAATTTTCAAATCCATACTCCATATAATCTAGCATTTGCTGCAAATCATCTGGGTTCTCAGCCAACAACATGGCATTCTCTGCATATAAAAGTGCATGCATATTTGTGTCTCTGTCAAGCATGCCTCCATCCTATCAACAAGCATTCCTCCTATATTTTATCCACCAAGGGGATATCACGCACCCTTGTTTTACTCCCTGTTCGGTGTCAAACCATTTGCTAATTATTCCATTTATTTTCATGCCTGCTTTCCTTTCCATAATTCTGGACTTACTGCATTCAGCAATCAAAGTCCAACGCCACATTCAACCCAAACCTTCCACCGTTCAACTCTATTAAGACTGTCATATGCTCCCCCTAAATCACCAAATACATAAATACGTTTTCTTGCACCTGACCATTTCTCAGCGATCTGCTGAAGAGCAAAAATCCGGTCTGCACAGCTTTGGCAAAAAGCCACAGGGCCATTCCCAAATTTTGCTCACGGCCTCCTCCTGCACCCTTTCGGGCAGAATTCGTCCAGGCATTCACCAGCACGCTTAGCACACTAATTTCCCTGTCGTTTTTTGCACACCCTCCTGCGGTTGCTCCCTTGGGACAGAGGAATGATCCCAGGGTTCTTCCAGTCGCCCAGCCCAGCTGCAGCCTTGCGTGATAAGGCAACCGCCTCCATATTTTAACACTTACCCCAATTACACCATCTAGCTTGCAGCCTTACCATTTTGCAACATTCTCACCGCATTTATGACTTCCTTTTAATCAATGTTTTTCCTGGACACTAAAATTTATAGCGTTCATTTCAACTCCACTCCTCGACATACGGCTCTCATTTCCATACAAATGCCCCTTCCTCACGTCGGTTTCATCCCCGTCACTTCATGGCTCTCGTTTTCACTTCCATTCGCTCCGCTGGAGGCTCTTGGCTTCGCCGGTTTCACCCCCTTTCCAAACCATTTTTACAACCCTCCAAATTGCCTCTTTTAATCTCAGCGTTTCTTAGTCTCTTCGGCAACATCTGTCTTTTCTCATTCCAGTCTCTTCCATTCCATCATTCCCCCAAGCACCCGTTTTCGTGCCTCCCGTTAGCAGAACTCCACACCCTTCGGTGGCACTCTCTAACGCAAGGGAGGTCAAAAAAGTCAAGATGGCAGCCACAAAGCTCTGCCTCTTTACATGTGCGTCGCAGGTGCTTTGATTGCACAGACCTGGCCACCACCTTGACTTTTTTTCACACTACCCTGCGAACCTCCCTGCTCTAAATCTACTTCTTGCACTGGTTCCAGGCAGCCTCCATCTTTACATCCGCTTTTCACCCGTGCTCTGCATCTTCTCCGAAGCTGCGTCACTTGCACTATCAAAACCAATGTGCCCTTTTGTTTTCAGCCCTAAGAGGGTCTGCGGCAGCAGAGAAGCCCCGGGCAGGGATGGGCTCAGCTGCTTTAACATCGCAGAAGGATCTCTGATCAGCGTAAGCCAGTGTTTCTCAGCCTTGGCAACTTGAAGACGTGTGGACTTCAACTCCCAGAATTCCCCAGCCAGCATTGCTGGCTGGGGAATTCTGGGAGTTGAAGTCCACACATCTTCAAGTTGCCAAGGCTGAGAAACACTGCCTTAGAGCAACCATCCCAACTGGTGTGTCCTGCAGATGTGTGGTCTTCAACTCCCCAAATCCCCAGCCAGCATTGCTGCTGCTGAGGATTCTGGGCCCCGAAGTCCTCATATCTAGAGGCCATCCAAGTTGCTTGAGGCCAGCCCAGGGTGCAGATGGGATCATGGACAAAGCTATGCTGGCTGGGGAATTCTGGGAGTTGAAGTCCACACGTCTTCAAGTTGCCAAGGCTGAGAAACACTGCCCTATACAGCGCAGGTTCAAGTCCCACCTGAACCTCCTTCCTTGTAGTTTTAACCCACTGGTTCTGTTCCTGCCTTCCGATTGGCTCTGGCCCTGATCTATTGATTTGGTTTGCAGGCTGCCAAAAATGTTTCTCCTAGTCCCTGAGAGAGGCATCCCATCACTTAAAAAGAGGGGACACGCTCCAGGCACACACACACCCAAACACGTTCGCCAAGCTCACACAACACACTCGATCAGACCATGACCAGGACTAGCAGATCCATTTGCACAACGTAGGACAATCAGCGAGCGTTAACCTTGGCTATTTTTTTTCCCTGGCCGGTCGTGTTATACAAACCCAGCCGGTTCGGTTCCTCCAAGGCTCGGTATACGTAGCAAACCCAGGAAAGGGGCAGATTCAGGGGTTGGCTTGAACAAGTGGCAGGGAGGCAGCCAATCTGGTCTGGAAAACCGAAGCCCACCCCAGCAAGAAAAAGAAGGGGAAATCGGGGAAGGGTACCTTAGCATGCAGGTGTAGTTCCCTGTGTCGTTGACCAGCGCGGGGCGGAACCAGAGCGTGTCCTTCTCCTTGCTGATGCGATTGTCGGGGTGTCGAAAGTTGATGGGTTCCTCCAGATCTTGGCCTTGGCCGATCCAGTACCAGATGAGGGTCAGGCGGGCCGAGTGGGCAGTGGTCTGGTTGTACTTCAGGGAAGTCTCGAGGATGGGGCATTTGATTTTGGCCGGTTCACCGCTGTACACCAGCTTGTGCTTTGTGGTGCCGACCCCCCAGTCTTCACAGTGCTCTGGGAACACCCCCCCACCCCAAGAAAAGGATTAGATGCTGGTCGTCCGCTTCAGGCCCCGGCTGCTTCCAACCTGTGCAACTTCCAGATAGGTAGGCCAACTCCCAGAATTCTCAGCAATGGTCCTGCAGGCTGGGGCATTCTGGGAGCTGAAGTCTACTCATTGAGAAGTTGGGCAGCCTGGATTAGAGTGAGGTTAAAACCTCAGGAGGTAAAGTGCGCTGTTCTTATTCAAGCTAAAATTCATACCGGCTCCATCCTCCAAGCAGATGCCCCGCAAAGGGTTTAAGCCAGAGCTTTCCAAACTTTTCATGTTGGTGGCACACTTTTTAGACATGCATCATTTCGTGACACACTCTTACAGCAGGGCACAAGGCAGGCACTAGGACCTGTGTGGAATCACAGCAGGTTTGGAGGCAGCAAGGCACAAGGCAGGCACTAGGACCTGCATGGAATCCTGGCAGGGCAGGTTTGGAGGCAGCCAGGCACAAGGCAGGCACTAGGACCTGCATGGAATCCTGGCAGGGCAGGTTTGGAGGCAGCCAGGCACAAGGCAGGCACTAGGACCTGCATGGAATCCTGGCAGGGCAGGTTTGGAGGCAGCCAGGCACAAGGCAGGCACTAGGACCTGCATGGAATCCTGGCAGGGCAGGTTTGGAGGCAGCCAGGCACAAGGCAGGCACTAGGACCTGCGTGGAATCCTGGCAGGGCTCGGAGGCAGCAGCAGCCGTGACATGCCCAGACTCTGCAGCCGACACACTAACGTGTCGCGACACACAGTTTGGAAAGCTCTGGGTTAAGCCCAGCAGGTGCCCTTCTGCTTGTATTGCCCAAACAAACAGGGATGCAGTATGGTTCACACACGATCTGAAGGCACAATGTGATTCCTTTTCTTACCCCTTTAGCTAATAATCTGCAAACCAAGTGTATGACCTTGGTGGAACTAGGCAACTGACCCTAGATATAATACGCAGAGGTCGAGCAGAATCATTAATATTTTGAAGGGGGAAAAGGCAACTTTGCAAAGTTAGTCTCTCCCCCAAATTCAGGGATTAGGTTTTTATCAGTTCCATGCCAAACTCGGGGTGCCTGAGTTTCTAGGCAACAACCTCATCGTTTAATTTTCCCCCTTCCCCCCCCTTCCCCCCCCCCTTCCCTCCCCGTTTATTGCAACTGGAGCCTCTTACAGAATCTTGTGAAGTTGAAAACCATAAAAGGCACTCAACAGACATCAAAATGCATTTTTAAGGACGTAAAACTTCTCCCTGGAATCTCCACAATCCTTTCCTTTACTCTCTGAGCACTTCCAGCACGTGGAACCTTTTTTAAAAATGCAGGACATGGAATACAAACGGGCGTAGTAGAGTACGAAGGCTGAGCACCCACCGGCAGCGTGGGATAGAAGTGGCCTAAAGCCACTAAAATCCGACACCCACCCAGGGGGCGGCTTAGCCACTGCGGCCACCTGCCCAGGAAGGAAGGGGACAGCTCTTCTTCCCAGCAACGCACACCGCGGAGAAAGGGGATCGATCCCCCCCCCGCATATTTCAAATTATTTCATTTTTCCACGCTCTTCCGAGCCTCCAAGACAGCAAGCCAACCAACCAACCGGAAACATCAGAGAAAAACAGAATTAGCAACACATATCTGCAACTAAGCGCATCCTTAATCCCTGCTTTGGATGCTTTCACCAAAGACAGATTTTGGGATGAGCCTGGAGCAAAACTGCAGGGATTTTTTCAGAAGCAGCCCTCCCCTGAGCTTATTTCACACACGAAACCATGTGAAGGCGGCGACCTCAGGAGGAGGCCGGACTTTCTGTGCAGAAGTCTCAGGTGAGACGCCAGGAAATGAAGAGGGGCAGAGAGAGAGGGGTCTCTCCCGGAGACCCTGGAGGGTGTGTGTCAGGCTGCATGACCCCAGGACAGCTGCAGCCTCTTTGAACGCCCTTAAAATCATCGAGCTGGAAGGGACCTCAGAGGTCATCAATCCCAACCCCCCACACCCTGCAGGATTCGCTACACCATCCTGCTAGATGAATATCCAGCCTCCTTCGGAACCCCAACCCCCCCCATGAAGGAGAAGAAGCCATTCCACTGATCGACAGCTCTTCCTGTCCGGAAGTCCTTCCTCAGGCCTCATCTGTATCTACATCCTGAAGTTTCATCCCCTGCCTCACAACCAGGATCAACCCGCCATGAAAAAGCCTCTTGTCAATGACCCCCTTGTCGGTCACCCTGAGTGTAGCCTTTACACCAGTGTTTCTCAACCTCAGCAACTTTAAGATGCGTGGACTTCAACTCCCAGAATTCCCCAGCCAGCATGGCTGGCTGGGGGATTCTGGGAGTTGAAGTCCACAAATCTTAAAGATGCTGAGGTTGAGAAACACTGCTTTAGACTCACACGCAACTTGCCACCCCATTTCAGGTTGGTGGAAACGGGACCCCAGGATTTCTCTCTGTAGCAAGGGGGCAGAACGGAGGGGCCCCCTTCCCACCCCCACCCCAATTCTCCTGTCCCTTTTCTGACTGCACGGTCCTGAAAGGAGCAAGAGACTAAGATCCTCCACAATAGTCACCCCCCTCAGTCCTCCACTAAATACAGCATTTCAAAGAAATGGTTGTTGTCATCATCATCATCATCATCATCATCATCATCATCATCATCACCATCATCACCATCATCATCATCATCCCCAAACTTGCACAGGGCTTTAATTGTATTCAGGCCCTGCAAGGAAGAGGAATGGGCTGGGGTGGGGAAGCATAAATCCTCTCCTCTAGTTAAATAGATAATCTCAGCACTGGAGGAAAGAACAACTTGTTCCAATGAAATAGCAAGTTCAGGAAGCAATTAAGAGGCTGCTGGGGATAATTACTTAACGAGGTTGCAGACTGGTGTGCCTGCTCTCCGTGGCGGCCCCTTCTCTGCTTCTAAAGGTCATTCCCCACATTTGCAGGACCTGGCCGCGGGAGAAGAATGTGGAAGATGGGAAGCCCATTAAAGCAGCTGCGTCTTTTGTCCAGAAAGAGCAGCTGTGTGAAGCCGGAAAAAGACATGGCTGCTTTAACAATCCCAAAAAGGGGGGGGGGCTTTTTTTTTGCTTTGTCTTTCACAGAATTGGCACAGCCCCACTGGAGGATCCCGATTCTACCCTGGCCAATCCTGGATGATTTAAAAAAACTAGGCAGTTACAGCTGGTTTGTCCTTGGATGGGAGACCACTAGGAAATCCCACGGCTGTAGTTTATTCTGATAAATTGAAAAAAACATATCAGAAGAGGACTATGGCAAACTACTCCATATTTTTGTCAACAAAACTCCCTGGGTGTGTCCATGAAGTCACACGGAGTCAAACACAATTTGAAAGTGACTTTTCAAAAAAAAATCTTCCTGGGGTACGATTCTGAGTCATTTCCTGGCCTTACAGTGGAAGGGAAACTTCACCTTCCACTCATCCTGTCTCATGTCCTGAGCCATCCAAGCAGTTTACTTGGGTCAGTCCACCCATCTTAAAGTTGCCAAGGTTGAGAAACATTGGTCTAGAAAATAAATGCAGTGAGAGATTCAGAACCCCTTGTTGTATGCATAATACTAAGAACCTAAAGTTTCCATTCACCCAGCATGTAACCTTGCTAGGTACATTGTGGTTTATTGTTTTTCTGGGAACGTATCCTGGCTGGTTAGTTTAGGGTTCAAAAGCCAAAAAAAAACCCCAAAAACCCTGAAAGCAGGAGCTAAACTAAGCATTTGAACCAACAACGCAGGCTCCCTGGAGGAACTAGGGTGCAAACAGCTGATGCTCCATTTTCCAGTGAAGTCGGACAAGTCCTCCTTGCTCAAAAAGGCGCGATCCAGATGTGCTGGAGCTACAAAGCCTAAGCCCCCCCACCCCTCGGCCAAGACAGCTGGGAATTCTGAGAATGGTCATTTGGATGTACAGGTGGCCCTTGCTTAACGACCACAATTGGGACCGGAATTTCGGTTGCTAAGCAAAGCGGTCATTAAGTGAATCCAACCAGATTGTATGACCTTTTTTGTGGCGGTCATTAAGTGAATCACTGTGGGCGTTAAGCGAACCACATGGTTGTTAAGTGAATCATACAGTTCCTCATTGATTTTGCTTGCCAGAAGCCGGCCGGGAAGGTAAAAACTGGTGATCACATGACCATGGGATGCTGCATGGTCATAAATGCGAACCTGTTGCCAAGCGCCCGAATCATTATTATGGGACCGCAGGGACGCTGCGACGGTTGTAAGTCTGAGGACCGGTCGTAAGTCGGTTTTTCATTACTGTTGTAAGTCCGAACCATCACTAAACGAATGGTCGTTCAGCGAGGCGTACCTATATCTGAAAGGCTGAAGACCAGAAGAAAAAGACTTCAGGTTTCAGCATGAAGTTCTGATGCACCAGCTTTCTATGTGGATCTCTGAAGATCCAGGAACCACGGACCATGCATTTTGCAAGATGGCTTTGCAGCAGGAAATGCAGCATGTGGGGCAGCTACAGAAGGACTCCTTCCCCCTCCTCACCCCCTTCCCAGGGGAAGCTCCTCCTGCAGGTCCCCACTGGACACTCTCCTGCTCCTGGCCTCGGGGGGGGGGGGGGAAATCTTCTGCAGGAAGAAAAGGAGGTGGAGAAAACAAGAGACCGGTGACGATGAACTGTGGGACATTCTGCCAACTGACCGTGTCGTTTGCACTGGAAGCATCCAAGAGGTCAGTGTCCTTCTTAAAACTGCAAGCCAGCATTGGGGAGAGAGATCCAGAGGCAGGCTGGCTACTGAGAGGGAGGCGATCTGGAGTTTGCTCCCCTCCCCTGGCCTCTGCGGGGGGACAGTACCGGACTCACAAGCTCAGCACCCTCAGAGCCAAGGTGGGAAAAAGACAACGGGTCCGTTCAACCCCACTAACCACACAAGCGATCATCTTGATCCCTTCTGGGAGCTCTGAGCCTGGTGGGCCTCCTTCCATCTCCCAGACTTTCTGGTGGGAAAGGGAGACCCTATGTCACCTTCGAGGTAGGCCAGGTCAGGAAACAGACACCACAAGGATTACCGGAATCCCTGTCAGGTTTTCAAGATTCTGTTATTATACCCTTTATTGTTAAAGGGTATATATAATAACAGAATCTTCAAAACCTGTAATGGTACAGGTAGTCCTCGACTTACGACCATTTGTTTTACGATGGTCCAGAGTTACGATGGCCTTGAAACGGGTGCTTTACGGCCTGTAAAGCACTTTTGAGCATCGTAAAATGTCGCACCCCGCACCCTTGCAGTCACATGATCACATTTCAGGCACTTGGCAACCGGCTCGCATTTACGACTGGTTGCAGCATCCCACGGTCACATGATTGCGTTTTGCGATGTTTTTTGCCGTTTTCCAACAAAAAATGCCCATTGGGGAAGCTGGATTCGCTTAATGTCCGTGGTGATTCACTTAATGACCAATGTAAAAATTGTAATAAAATCAGGCCCAGTCACGTGGTGACTCGACTTATGACTGCAATGACTTATAATGGAAATTCCGGTCCCAATTGTGATTGTAAGTCGAGGACTACCTGTATGTGGGAATGACCTTGGGAGATGGGGGGAAGAGATGCTGCCAAGGGAACGGTCAGATAAGAGAGGGCATAGCCCGCAGCTGCATAATGGGCAGAGAAAGAGGCTCAGAAGGGACCCTCCCTAGTTTCTCGGGGTATAAAAGAGACAGCAGGAGATTTGTACTTTCAGACTTGCAAGATTCTGTTAGTGTAGCCTTACAATAAAGTAGAATGAGCTCATCTGGTCGTGTTTTTTGTCTGGTCTACTTGGGAAGGCTGACAAAACCTGACAGAGTCTCACTGCCCCCTCTTATACCCATGAGCATCAAGGTAGTGCAATCTTGAGTTTCTTTCTCACTCGCTCCTCCCTTTCGGGGCTAAGTTGGTGTTTTCCTAATGTTTGAATTCCTTCCTCAAGGCCATCTCCATACTCTTCTACACCCTGCTGTCTGCACGTCTCCCTTGGCCAACAGAAAGGAAAGCTTCACCAGTCAGCCTCAGCATCTACTACAAGGTCTCAGTTTCCTTTGCATTCCTTGGCTGGAGAAAGAGGAAGGCCTGGAAAAGGCATTCAGCTGTAGAAAGAAGGCACCAAGGCAGCAGAAGGATCTGGCCCAGGACCCTGGAGAGCTCCCATGGACCTCCAAGTGTGGCCACAGGAGGAAAAGCCCACCCCACAGCAGCTTCTTCAGTGCCTGCAACTCCATGATGGGGTACAGTTCTCCCAGCAAAGGGGGTTCTCCAGCTGCAATGGTGTCAGTTGAGTCAGACTTCATTGTTTATTCGTTCAGTCGCTTCCGACCTTCGTGACTTCATGGACCAGCCCACGCCAGAGCCGCCTGTTGGCCGTCACCATCCCCAGCTCCCCCACGGTCGAGTCCGTCACCTCCAGGATATCATCCATCCATCTTGCCCTTGGTCGGCCCCTCTTCCTTTCGCCTTCCACTTTCCCCAGCATCAGCCTCTTCTCCAGGGTATCCTGTCTTCTCATTATGTGGCCAAAGTCCTTCAGTTTTGCCTTTAATATCATTCCCTCAAGTGAGCAGTCTGGCTTGATTTCCTGGAGTATGGACTGGTTTGATCTTCTTGCAGTCCAAGGCACTCTCAGAAGTTTCCTCCAACACCACAGTTCAAAAGCATCTATCTTCCTTCGCTCAGCCTTCCTTATGGTCCAGCTCTCACAGCCATAGGTTACTACGGGGAATACCATTGCTTTAACTATGCGGACCTTTGTTGTCAGTGTGATGTCTCTGCTCTTAACTACTGTATTTCATTGAGTCAGACTACAATGTCCATAAATCCCAGCCAATGGCTAACCAATAGAGTCCCTTTCCTTCTTCCTTCTAGTCCTCTCTGAGCAGCAGGCTGATGGGAAAAGAAATGATTGCATGGAGCCATTTTGCACCAGACTCATTAAGGGAAGTGCAAGATGTGTTCTGCTGCTTCGGGCAACCCTAACCCATTTTCCAAAGGAACCCTTCTGCCCCCCTGTAAGACTGCTCACTAATTGTCGTTCTGCGCCCCTGGTCAAAACGGCAGCCCTTTTATGGTCTCCAAGGATTGTATCGATATATCTTTACTTTCCCCTTTAATCTCCTCGTTATCAACTCTTTCGCTTTAAAGAAATGCCCACTTTAGAAGCCAAAACCTACTGTGCTGGATATTTCTGACAATCTTCCAATTAGATAAATTGAATTTGATCGCTGTCTCCAGTTGGTTCAGTAACATTTCTTTCTTGCATTACGTTCCGGGCAATGCTTCAGAGCAGAGTTCCTCAACCTCAGCTACTTTGTATTAGTATTAGTATTCTTACCAATGTGGGAGTTAAAATCCGCACATCTTAAAGCAGCCGAGGTTGAGAAATGCGGCTTTAGATAAAGCCCAGAGGTACTTCTTTCCATGGGGGAACCCCAACATTTTATCTCACTACTTTAAATGTAGCACACTGAAGGCAAAAGGAGAAGGGGACGGCAGAGGATGAGATGGTTAGATAGCATCACCGATGTAATGAACATGAACTTGAGTAAACTCCGGGAGACGGTGGAGGACAGGAAGGCCTGGCGTGCTATGGTCCATGGGGTCACGAAGAGTCGGACACAACTAAACGTCTGAACAACAACAAGCTTCTATGTGAAGATGAGGCAGGACATCCTGACTGCAAGAACCGTGAAGCACTGAAAGAGGCTGCCTACAATGGAGATCGAGGTTTTTTGACACCAGCACTGGCCACACCATGTTCCCATCATCCAGCAATTTTATGGAAGACGCTGACCCTTCTGATGTTTGTTTGATGTGCAGAAAGATACCATCTCCACCACTCGCCGCGCCCCCCCCCCCCCCCCCCCCCGCCTTCCTTGTCCTCCCCATGGAACATTTCTGCAGAAAAGCCCTGCCTGGTCTTTCTTTTCCTTGGGCTGCTTCCGGAGGTTCACAAATCCTTTGTTCTCCTTTGAAAGCAAGCATTCCTGGCTTAATCTGTCAGGCAAGAACGGAGCTGAGAATATGAATTCCAGGAATCCCTGGAGTGACTGATTGTGTTTCTTTGCAGGAGGAGAGCCGTGTTAATCTACAGTAGCAAACAATATCAGGAGTAGTGTGGTAGCATGAGAGCTGATGCCTTTTAATAAAATTTGGTAGTTGGAAAAGGTGTTACCAGACTCCTTCTGATTCAGTGCGCTTCTGCGCATGAGGAGGGAGAGGGTTATGCCCAACTGTGCATCAGGCTCTTTCCTCCAAGGTAGCCGCTCTCCCCTGTTGTCCAAGCCGAAAGCATCACCGCCCTCTGTTTCGCTGGCAGGGCAGGAAGTGCTGAGAGCAGTCAAACTGGATGGAGCCCGTCTTGCATCATCTGTCATTTTCCAAGCTTCGTCCTTCCAGAAAGCAAGACATCGCGCAGATCGGAGGAGCAGGGCCTCGGCCTTGGCCCGAACTGCAGAAGGGGGGAAATGCTCCAGGCCTTGGAAACGAGGTGAGCAGAGGCGGTTTCTACAGGCCAAGATGGAAGGTTTTCCACACTGAGGACGCAAACCAAGTTAGTGGGATTTCCTAAGAGGACGAAATGTCGATGAAGGTTCTCAGTCATCCAGGTGGAACAGTCTGTGGCTTGAATCATGTCAACTGGATTTCTATTTTCTCAGTAGAAACGTTTCACTCCTTATCCAAGGAGCTTCTTCAGTCTGAGCAAAGTTGGTAAGGGAATCCTAGATCAGATTGCTCAGACTGAAGAAGCTCCTTGGATAAGGAGTGAAACGTTTCTACTGAGAAAATAGAAATCCAGTTGACATGATTCAAGCCACAGACTAAGAGGACGAAGTTTCTGTGCTTTGCTACCCAATCACAGAGACGAAAGCATTTACTCACTTGTCCAGAAAAGCAAGCTCTGATCCATAAACTGCCCTGGAGAAGCAATCAGGCACAACACCATAGTTTAGCTTGGTGGTTTCCAACCCAGGCAACGTCCAGCTGGGTGGACTTCAACTCCCAGAATCCCCCAGCCAGCACAGCCTTTGGGGAGAGTTCTGGGAGCTGAAGTCCACACGTTTTGCGTGGCCCAAGACTACTCGACCTGAGTGCGTAAGTTGCCATGACGCTCATGCAAAATATGCCTGGTTTGCACACTTGGGCAGACGCCGAAGTTCCAATAAAACAGAGAGGCAGCTTTTGGCGAGAAACAGACAGCCTTTTTCAGGAAAAGTGGGGCTAATCATAATTCGCATTTGCATCCTATGGCCCGATGCAGATAAAGAGACCTCCCATAAGGGAAGGAAATGCACCATCCTACAGATTTCTGTGTCGCAACGTGCAAAGCTTTACCCAGGCATCCGCAGGAGGAAAAAGTAGGTCTTTGTTGTGTTTGAGAGAGCAGCTCGGATGGTGCGGGTAAGAGGCAGCATCTTCCCGATACAGGCAGTCACCTTATTTATTTATTTATTTGATTTACAGTATATCCCGCCTTTATTTTATACAAACCAAGGCAGCGTACTTAATGCTCCCTTCTCCTGTTTTCCCCACAACAACAACCTTGTGAGGTAGGTGGTTCTGAGAGAGGAGGACTGGCCCGAAGTCCCCCAGCCGGCTTCCATCCTTAAGGGAGGACTAGAACTCACGGTGTCCGGGTTTCTAGTCCAGCACCTTCACCACCATCAACGACCTTCACAGCCCCAGTAACTTTTCCAGCCATGAAAAGCATCTCAGAAACCACCCACTTGGAGTCCCAGTAGCCCACCAACCAACAAAACCCCTCTGAACCGTTCTAAGCCGACCCAATGACCCACTAGCCAAAAAACAAAACATCATACAGGTAGTCCTTGTTTAACGACCACAATTGAGACTGGAATTTTGCTCGCTAAGCGATGCGGTAATTAATCGAATCTGACCTGATTTTACGACCATTTTTGTGGCAGTTGTTAAGCGAATCACATGGTCATTAAGCAAACCACATAGTTGTTGTGAATCATGTGGTTCCCCATTGATTTTGCTGGCCGGAAGCCAGCTGGGAAGGTCGAAAATGGCGATCACATGACTGCGGGGATGCTGCAATGGCCATAAGTGCAAGGACTGGTCGTAAGTCAGGTTTTTTCAGCACCATAAGTGCTCATAAGTCTGAACCGTTGCTAGACGAATGGTCGTTAAGCAAGGACTACCTGTAAAGTAATTTGCAACACAGAACATAAGGACTGCGAAAACCACCATGTAACACTAAGAAGGAGAGGATTGGTAGCAAGGGTATCTGCAGGATATGGTCCAAAAAGTCAAGCGAGCAACCATGATAGTGCGGTTGAGGCTCCGCCTGGTTTTTGCATTGCATGTAAAAACCAGGCAGAGCTTCAATCGCACCATTTCAGCCCCATCTTGACTTTTTTGACCACACCCTGCGGACACGCCCAATTGGCAGAATGAACATCACTTGGCAGTCAGAAGAAAGTTCTTCAACTCCACGGTACATCCAAGGGTGAAAGAACGGGCAACAGCCTTGAATGCGCCCACCCTTCTCACACACCCATTGACCCAAATCCAGGTCAACAAGAAGCATCACCTGATCATGGCAGGAAGTGCCAGGCAAGGCGAAGGCCGATCAACGAAGAAACCGTATCGTCCATCAACGCTTCCTGCCCAAAGCCACCCACGGCTGGTAGGACAAGCTGCTACATCTCAAAAGCCACCATGTCATAGCATTGGTGAGGCTGCTGCTGCTGCTGCTGCTATTATTATTATTATTATTATTATTATTATTATTATTATTAAAATTTATATAGCCTCCCATCTCACGTACATGACTCTGGTACCGAAATGTCTGCAGACAGAAAACCAGGGTCAAAAAGCACCGAGAATCCCGCCACTCAACCCTGAGCGACAGATATTCTCCACTATTCCAATCTCTCTTTCAAACTGAATGAAAACTGGGAAGGGGGGAAAAAGGGAGAATTTTGCTATCCCTGTTGGCTGTGTTCACACAACCCATGTGACCTGGTCAATGAAAGGTCTGCTGGTTGGGTTTTTTGAGGGTCAACTCAGCCCTCTGGGTAATCTATGGTTCTATGGGCTCATTTGGTACCAAGTTCAGTGTGTTGTGTGAATGCAGCCCCACCCTCCCGTTCTGCACAAGCTGAAATCGGTGGCTCACTCACCAGAGGTGCTGACGAGCAGGCGAGGCGTGTGGAGGCAGAGAGCGAGAAGGACGACAGGGTGGACCTTCATCCTGGACAGAAAACAAGAACAGACAGGCATGTAGAGCGTTTGTCCAGAGGCTTTGCCATCCGTTGTTCCTTGTGGAAGGGCTATGTGGAAACTGAACATCAGCAGACTTGGGGTCTCATGCAATGACAGCCAGATGTCTACCCCAAGAACTTAAAAGTCCATCGTGGATAAGAAGGGGAGGGGGAGGGGGAGGAGAGGAGGAGGAGGAGGAGGAGGAGGAGGAGGAGGAGGAGGAGGAGGAAAAGAGGTGGTGGTGGTGGTGGTGGTGGTGGTGGAGGAAGAGGAGGAGGAGGAGGAGGAGGAGGAGGAGAAGGAGAAGGAGAAGGAGAAGGAGAAGGAGAAGGAGAAGGAGAAGGAGAAGGAGAAGGAGAAGGAGAAGGAGAAGGAGAAGGAGAAGGAGAAGGAGAAGGGGTGGTGGTGGTGGTGGTGGTGGAAGAGGAGGAGGAGGAGGAGGAGGAGGGAATGCCAGCATGAGAAATTCAGGCACAGGGGATTGGAGCCTCTCCCTGCGGGGAGAGATCTTCGGAAATCTCTCTGTGGTTCCTCAATCCTTCCTAGACTTGGCAGGGATAGCCTGATTCCCACCTGAACCTGTCTTCCTTATTTTCCTGACTGGGATTGCTTTTACAAAGACACCCACCGTCTCCTTAGCAAAGCCTAGGGTAGCATTCAGAAACAAAACCATCACTGTGAAGTACTAACACAGCCGATCAAAGAGTTAAACATCAACAAAACAGACACAGACGTCGTCATGCCAGGGAGCAAACTGAAGCTTTGGCCTGAGAATCCTGCACAAACACCCTCGCTCCCTCTTGTGGAGCTCCAGGCCCGTCCTCCCCATTTCCCACGCTGACCATCTGCACAGAGGTGAAGCCACAGCGAGACACAGCCGAGGTCAAAAGTGGAAGCTGCGACGGGGAAAGCGGGCCTGTGACACTGATGCGGTTGGCGCTGGGCGAAACCCACAAACCGCACAGCCTGGGTTCAACACAGGGGACAAGGGGCACCCGGCTCCAAAGCTTGGTCCTCACTCACTTCTGCGCATTCAGCCAGGGGTGGTGATGCAACGTTTCTGAATTTTTTAAGCAGCAGAAAAACAACCCACCAACCCGGGGGGGCATCTTTTTGTCCCCTTTGGGGAAAACCCAGGGAAATACTATGGAAAGATAGGTAAAGGTAAAGGTTCCCCCCGCACATTTGTGCAGTCGTGTCCGACTCTAGGGGCCGGTGCTCATCTCCGTTTGTTAGCCGAAGAGCCAGCGCTGTCCGAAGACGCTTCCGTGGTCATGTGGCCGGCATGACGCACACGGAACGCTGTTACCTGCCCACCAAAGTGGTACCTATTCATCTACTTGCATTTGCATGCTTTCGAATTGCTAGGTTGGCAAGAGCTGGGGCTAGTGTGGGAGCTCACTCCGTCATGCGGGGCTAGGGATTCGAACCTCCGAACTTGCAATCTTCCGATCGACAAGCCTGGTGTCTTACCCGCTGAGCCACCACACCCCTTATGGAAAGATACGCAATAGTTATTTCAGCATTCTTTACACGGATTCACAAAGGGACCGGTTTTCTTTATTAGATATGCAGTACAGGGTACAATTTGGATTGCTCGTAAAAGCACACTGGGGGTGTAAAACTGAGAAACGTAGTTCATTCAGGCAATGCGCTGATAGACGGAATTTACTTTGCAATGTTTTGCCATAAGCAGTTGAAGTTCAAGGAAGGTAGCCTATCTTCATTTTGTCTAGGAAAAGCAGGTAGAGAAGAAATCATCCACATGGTAGTAAAATTAAAAAGGGTACACATGCTGGACTTCATCTTCTACTATATCACAGAGAGAGAGAGGCACATATTCCGAAAGAAAGCTGAGAGTGGGTAGAAAGCCAGGCCCGGCGTGCCCGTTTTGCGATGGGAAGGCTGCTTATCCGCGTGACGAGGTTCCTGAGTTAACCCACTGTCTGGATTCACACAAGAGAATCACAAAATCAGATACAGCTGAAACGGTCCTTAGAGGTCATTTAGTCCAACCCCTGCTCAGCGCAGGTTCCATTAAAGCAGAGCTTTCCAAACGTTTCATGTTGGCGATACACACCAACTGTGGCGGCGGTGGCGCAGCCTGTGGTGTCCTGGTGTGTTGCGCGCAAACCCGGAAGCGCTGATGGGGGGAACCGGAAGAAGCAGGAGGAAGAAGCAGCAGCAGCGTCGGTGGCGCTGATTGGCGGGGGTGCCGCTTCTTCCGGTTCCCCCCATCAGCGCTTCCGGGTTTGCGCGCAACACACCAGGACACCACAGGCGGCACAGTGGTGTGTCGCGACACACAGTTTGGTCACATTAGTGTGTTGCGACAAAACCCGGAACTGCTGATGGCGCATCGCCGCCACCCCTGCAGCGGCACGTGCGGTGGCATACGTGGCGGCAGCGACGCGCCATCAGCGCTTCCGGGATTTAACACGAAACACGAGGCTGCAGCTGCCGCCACCACCATGCACACCGCCGCCGCCGTTGGTGTATCACCAACAGCGGGACTTTGGAAAGCACTGCATTAAAGCATCTCTTGACAGACAAAAATTGAGCAATCAAGAGGTTCCTCCTGATGTCCAGCCTGGACCTCCTTCCTTGTAGCTTACAGTCCTCCACTGCTGCCCTTCGTTGCCCAAAACAGAGTTATAAAATCACTGCTTCATTAAAAAGTTTAAACGACCTCATATCCAAAGCGCTCTGGGCTTTTGGCAATAAAACACACTAAAAAATACAATTTGAATAAAAGCAGATACAATCAAATCAAATGTAAAATAAAAACACTATATAAGCTAGGCAGTTGCCAAACGGGCATTCGAAAACGAAAACAATCTGAATTAAAATCCAATCATATTGCGGAGCGGGAAGGGACCTCGGAGTCATCGAGTTCTGCCTGGCGGAGGATCTGCTGAAGCATTTCTGGTCTATCCAGCCTCTGTTTCAAGACCTCCGGGGAAGGGGTGTGCCCCACTTATGGGGCTGCTACTCCATTCCCTGACATCAGGAAGTCCCCCCAAATTTCGAACCCAGACCTACTTTCCTCTAGTTTCAGCCCCCTTTGGGCAAAGAAGACCAAATCCTCTGGTTCTTTGGGACCACCTTTGGATGCGGGCAGGCTGCTTCAAGATCAACCCTCAGTCTTTTTTTCTGGAATCTGAACATTCCCAGATCCGTCACCGTCCCTGCTCAGAACTTGCTCCCAATGGCCACTGGCCTTCCTGAACCGGACGCAGGACTCCGCGTGAGGCCTCCCCAGGGCAGAGCCAAGTCGCTGGGAGGCGGACGGCACCCAAGCTTAATAAATGAAGTTCGACGGCTTCCCCAGATCGGGAAGCTGCGCTCCTGCTAATTCACTGCAAGATAGGGTTGAAGGAAATGGCGTAATTTATTTACCAGCCCCCTCTCCAAAGCGCCAAAGCAGCTCTCTCGTCAGAGCAGAACTGACAAGTGCCTGGAACAAGAAACTGGAATGTTTGGGCAAATAAATGAAAGGATTTTCTTTCCAGACTTTCAACTCCCTCGTCTTCCTTTTCTAGACCGGCGCGGCTTTTTGTCCCCCGCCCCCGCAGTGATCGGCCGGAAGATCTCCCCTGCCGTCTTCAATATCCTCTGGACTACAACGCCCCAAATGCCCTGCCACCCTGGCCTTTGCCGCCCCAGGAACTCGCCCTGCTAGAGCACTGAGCCAATAGGAAGGAAGGAAGGAAGGAAGGAAGGAAGGAAGGAAGGAAGGAAGGAAGGAAGGAGATGGGGAAGGAAGGAAGGAAGGAAGGAAGGAAGGAAGGAAGGAAGGAAGGAAGGAGATGGGAAAGGAAGGAAGGAAGGAAGGAAGGAAGGAAGGAAGGAAGGAAGGAAGGAGATGGGAAAGGAAGGAAGGAAGGAAGGAAGGAAGGAGATGGGAAAGGAAGGAAGGAAGGAAGGAAGGAAGGAAGGAAGGAAGGAAGGAGATGGGAAAGGAAGGAAGGAGATGGGAAAGGAAGGAAGGAAGGAGATGGGAAAGGAAGGAAGGAAGGAAGGAAGGAAGGAAGGAGATGGGAAAGGAAGGAAGGAAGGAAGGAAGGAAGGAAGGAAGGAAGGAAGGAAGGAAGGAGATGGGAAAGGAAGGAAGGAAGGAAGGAAGGAAGGAAGGAAGGAAGGAAGGAAGGAAGGAGATGGGAAAGGAAGGAAGGAAGGAAGGAAGGAAGGAAGGAAGGAAGGAGATGGGAAAGGAAGGAAGGAAGGAAGGAAGGAAGGAAGGAAGGAAGGAAGGAAGATGGGAAAGGAAGGAAGGAAGGAAGGAAGGAAGGAAGGAGATGGGAAAGGAAGGAAGGAAGGAAGGAGATGGGAAAGGAAGGAAGGAAGGAAGGAAGGAGATGGGGAAGGAAGGAAGGAAGGAAGGAAGGAAGGAAGGAAGGAAGGAGATGGGGAAGGAAGGAAGGAAGGAAGGAAGGAAGGAAGGAAGGAGATGGGAAAGGAAGGAAGGAAGGAAGGAAGGAAGGAAGGAAGGAAGGAAGGAAGGAAGGAGATGGGAAAGGAAGGAAGGAAGGAAGGAAGGAGATGGGAAAGGAAGAAAGGAAGGAGATGGGAAAGGAAGGAAGGAAGGAAGGAAGGAAGGAAGGAGATGGGAAAGGAAGGAAGGAAGGAAGGAAGGAAGGAAGGAGATGGGAAAAGAAGGAAGGAAGGAAGGAAGGAAGGAAGGAAGGAGATGGGAAAGGAAGGAAGGAAGGAAGGAAGGAAGGAAGGAAGGAAGGAGATGGGGAAGGAAGGAAGGAAGGAAGGAAGGAAGGAAGGAAGGAAGGAGATGGGAAAGGAAGGAAGGAAGGAAGGAAGGAAGGAAGGAAGGAGATGGGAAAGGAAGGAAGGAAGGAAGGAAGGAAGGAAGGAGATGGGAAAGGAAGGAAGGAAGGAAGGAAGGAAGGAGATGGGAAAGGAAGGAAGGAAGGAAGGAAGGAAGGAAGGAAGGAAGGAAGGAAGGAGATGGGAAAGGAAGGAAGGAGATGGGAAAGGAAGGAAGGAAGGAGATGGGAAAGGAAGGAAGGAAGGAAGGAAGGAAGGAAGGAAGGAGATGGGAAAGGAAGGAAGGAAGGAAGGAAGGAAGGAGATGGGAAAGGAAGGAAGGAAGGAAGGAAGGAAGGAAGGAAGGAAGGAAGGAAGGAGATGGGAAAGGAAGGAAGGAAGGAAGGAAGGAAGGAAGGAGATGGGAAAGGAAGGAAGGAAGGAAGGAAGGAGATGGGAAAGGAAGGAAGGAAGGAAGGAAGGAAGGAAGGAGATGGGAAAGGAAGGAAGGAAGGAAGGAGATGGGAAAGGAAGGAAGGAAGGAAGGAAGGAAGGAGATGGGGAAGGAAGGAAGGAAGGAAGGAAGGAAGGAAGGAAGGAAGGAAGGAGATGGGAAAGGAAGGAAGGAAGGAAGGAAGGAGATGGGGAAGGAAGGAAGGAAGGAAGGAAGGAAGGAGATGGGGAAGGAAGGAAGGAAGGAAGGAAGGAAGGAAGGAAGGAAGGAAGGAAGGAAGGAAGGAGATGGGAAAGGAAGGAAGGAAGGAAGGAAGGAAGGAGATGGGAAAGGAAGGAAGGAAGGGAGGAAGGAAGGAAGGAGATGGGAAAGGAAGAAAGGAAGGAGATGGGAAAGGAAGGAAGGAAGGAAGGAAGGAAGGAAGGAAGGAAGGAGATGGGAAAGGAAGGAAGGAAGGAAGGAGATGGGAAAGGAAGGAAGGAAGGAAGGAAGGAAGGAAGGAAGGAAGGAAGGAGATGGGAAAGGAAGGAAGGAAGGAAGGAAGGAAGGAAGGAAGGAAGGAGATGGGAAAGGAAGGAAGGAAGGAAGGAAGGAAGGAAGGAAGGAAGGAAGGAAGGAGATGGGAAAGGAAGGAAGGAAGGAAGGAAGGAAGGAGATGGGAAAGGAAGGAAGGAAGGAAGGAAGGAAGGAAGGAAGGAAGGAAGGAAGGGAGATGGGAAAGGAAGGAAGGAAGGAAGGAAGGAAGGAAGGAAGGAAGGAGATGGGAAAGGAAGGAAGGAAGGAAGGAAGGAAGGAAGGAAGGAAGGAAGGGAGATGGGAAAGGAAGGAAGGAAGGAAGGAAGGAAGGAAGGAAGGAAGGAAGGAAGGAAGGAGATGAGGAAGGAAGGAAGGAAGGAAGGAAGGAAGGAAGGAAGGAAGGAAGGAGTCGTGGGTTAGGGTAAGAAACAACGCTGAGCCCGGAATAAAGCTCTAGATCTTTATTGATCTACCTGAGGAACCGTCTCATCCCCAGAACATCGACCCGTCCCACCCGATCAGCCAGAGAGGGCTTGCTGCGGACCCCATCGACCAAAGAGTTCCATCTAGTTGGGTCCAGGAGGCGGGCCTTCTCTGCAGTTGCGCCCGCCCTTTGGAATACCTTACCCCCGGAGCTGAGGCTGGTTTCCCCGCTCCCAACCTTCCGGAAAGGCTTAAAGACCTGGTTCTGCCGGCTTGCCTGGGAGGGAAATGCCAACAGTTCCTCTTGGGGATGGCTGGTCCCATGAAGCCTCCCAGTATTCTATTTTTAACATCTTTTATACTTGGATTCTATATTATTTATTTATTGTAATTTTATATTTATCTTTTTTAAGTATGTTTAATTGTGAACCGCCCAGGGTCCCCGACAGGGGAGATGGGCGGTAATATAAATTTAATAAAATAAATAAATAAATAAATAAATTATTGTTCTACCTTAACAGAATCTTGCCAAACTAAGTCTTGCTAACCAGTTCTCTGGGGAAAAACCCCTGGCGCTCTAAGGCGGATCTGGCCTGACTTTCTTGGACGGGCGCCCAAGGTCCTTGACGCTGTGAACACGTTTCTCTCCCTGGAAGGCACCTCCTCCTCCTTCGCCCGCCATCTCCATAACATCAGCTTCTCCCTCAGAGACACATTCCATCACGGAAGGAAGGAAGGAAGGAAGGAAGGAAGGAAGGAAGGAAGGAAGGAAGGAAGGAAGGAAGGAAGGACAGTAATAAAGCCACAGACGGCTGGGAGCACCAAAGCATCTTCCTGACCCCAAGAAGAAAGCCACACAAATCTTTCTGTCATGGGGTGGGTCCGGTGGCAAAGTTCTCCTTCCTTGGCAGAGCTAAAATGCGTGCGGATCCTTCCGCTTTGGGGCTGGCACAGCCCCATATGGGAGCCTGCCACAGCCTCCCCCGGCCTGCCTCCGCCCCCGATGCTCAGCTGGGACGTGTGAGAATTGAGATGGAGCAGTGCTTCTCAACCCTGGCCACTTGAAGATGGGTGGACTTCAACTCCCAGAATTCCCCAGCCAGCTAGGAAGTCCACCCATCTTCAAGTGGCCAGGGGTGAGAAACAGGGGTCTGGAGGGTGCCAGGTTGGGGGAAGATGCCCTAAACCTTTCTCAGCCCCCTACTTTAGGATGCCCCGAGGATTCCTGCCGCCTTTCCACTGTCCAGGGAGGTGTTCCCTCCCTTGACATCTTGGCATTATTCCGATGCAGCACCTGCCCCCAAGGACCCTCCTGTCCCAGCTGTGGGGAAGGCTGTGCTGGGGAGGGTCTCCCCGGGGCCCCGGCCAGCAAATCATTCCCTTGCCTCCCCGGCAGGCCCCTCTTGTTTCTCAAGGACCTTGTGGAGCCCGAGGCTCGAGACCTTCTCTGGGCAAGGCCTAATGACAATTTGTCATTCAGCAAACATACGCTTAGCAACCAGAGCCAAATGCCCTGGCAACGAGCCCTCAGCCTAAACACAGGAAATCTATTTTAATTCTGCTCTGAGCCGCTCTAGCGGGTGACGCCGCCGTGGTGGGGTCCAAAACCATGCAAATGCCCTAGACAAAAAAAAGGTGGCTCCAGATTTGGGTTGGCTCTGGATATACGGATGCCGTTCGGGCTCCGTTCGGGCTCTCTATGCATTGGAGATCTGTGGTCCAGAGCAGTCAATGCTCCCTGATCAAAACGGTTAGTTTTCCAAATTGCCCTTTTAAGAGCTCTGTGCAGCTCGGAAGTTGACATCAAATTCCCCATCCCAACTTTTTAACAGCCCTCTTGATTTGAGAGGTGGGTTCACTCCGAGAGAGGCTCTTTCTCTGACCAGCATTGGAGCCAAGCTTGGGTATACAAAGACAGAGTCCGTTTGCAACCAGACCTCCATGTTTCTGCGCTCCAGAGCCGGGCAACGGAGAGGAATCTCATCCGGGGCACCCACACACCTCCCGTCCCTGCCCACCCTCTAGAAGGGACTCTGTGTTCAGGCTGCATCCACACAACACGCTGGACCTGTCTGGTTCCTGCACCAACCCATTTCCTGGGTTCCCGCAGGACACTCGAGCAGGAATCAACTAACTGGGTTGGCTTAACAATAACCCAGTTTAGCGTGCTATGCAAATTTGGCCCCTCGGTCTCTAAGCTGACACGCGCAGTGGGTGCGAAGTCAATCCAGCCACATGTTAGCCACCTTTCAGCAATTTGTCATCTGAATTAACTAGGAAGACCAACGGCATTTGCCCTTCTGTTTTCATCTAGCCCGGGGCTGTCAAAAAATCAAGGTGGTGGCAATCAGTCCTGTCCCTTTTTACAACCATAAAAAAGGGTGGGCATCGAGCGCCTGGTGGTGGCTGACTTTTTTCACCCCACTCCTGATCCAACCAGTGCAGAAAACGCTACTGAGCAATACATTTTCCAACCGTTGCCAAATCTTGGCTTTTTTTCATGCCTCGATCATCACCGCTTAATAAGCAAAAAGGGAGTACAGTGTCTGCCGAGTGCGCCAGAAGTGCGCTGGAAGATTTGGGAGCAGCCTCTGAAGGGCCTCTTGGCTCACGCACGGACTGGCTGCACCTGGGCATCTCTGGGGAGGAAGAGGCTGCCGCTCTGCAAGGAAGCCAGCTTGCACCGCCTTCAGATAAACTAACCAAGTTTATAAACTTCCTCTGCGTTTTTGCTCCTCCTTGGCCGTTCGTTCCTGCAGTAGCTGGAAGGCCTTCCCGGGATGGAAGGAAGGCAATTCCACCCAGCAGACTCCTCCATTAATTGGGTGACTCTCACGGAGCGCAAACTCCTTCTGTGGGTAACATGGAGGGTCCCCACCTCTGCTGTTTTGAGCTCAGAAAGGAAAAGGGATATAAAATGATCTAATCGAGAAATAAATTGCATGATTATGCTGGCTGCTGGCCCACTAAGCTGCGGACCGTACCAATTTCACCAGGGAGCCATAAAGCGCTGGAGAATCTATCCCAGATTGGCAGTTGGAGACTGGCAGAGAAAGCAGAAGGGTTTGTCCCAGACTTTTACGGCCAGATTGCTCTCCCCACTTGGCCTCTGAATTGTGGGAGAGCAGCAGCAGCAACAGGGCTGCCCGCACAGGCTTTCCAGCTGGGCTGGCGACCTGTTTTGTTCCGGACCAAACAGCAGAAGGGGGCCCGGGAGGAGGCTAAGGAGGGACGGACAGACAGGGCGGTGCAGGGCCAACTTGATGGCTAGTGCCCTTCAAGGGAGCTTGGCTCTCCCGAGGTGTCATCAGCTAAGCCACCGGAGTGTCTGTGAACTAGCCAAAGAACGCCAGAGAGAGATGGTTGAATCCAGAAGCAGCCTCCTCCTACAAGCCAGTGGACTGTCCGGGCACCCCGTTCTCATCTCCTCTTTGCCCCTTGCAGCTATCGGGACAAATAGCAAATAGCAGGACAAATAGCAAACGAGAGAGAGGGGGGGGGAGAGAGAGAGAGAGGGAGGGAGGGAAGGAGGTCATCTTCCCACACTGGCCCTGGACCTGTTTCTCACCTGGCCAACTGTTAGTACCAAGAAGTTCTGTGCTTAAGAGACAAAAATGGGGCCTTCTCTCTTTCTTGTGCTCTCTTCAAGATGTGGTTCAGATGGAAGGGGAGCTTCTGAGGAACCATCTCGTCCCAATCACATCGACCCATCCCAGCCGGTCTGGCAGGAAGGGCACGTTACAGACCCCGTCGGCTAATTTCGACTGATGGGGTCCAGGAGGAGAGCCTTTTCTGCCATGGCCCCCGCCCTGTGGAACCTCTTGCCCCCTGAGCTGAGGTTGGCCCCCACTCTTCTGGCCTTCAGGGAGAACATCAAGACCTGGCTAAGGAGCAGCTGTACTGAACAAGCCACCTTCCTTCTTTTTTTTGCACGCACACGGGCATATTCAACATGACGCCTGCAACTTTGGACTTTAATTCTGGCTTAAACCATTACCCCTCCCCTTTCGTTACAGGTAGTCCTCGCTTAACAACCACAATTGAGACCGGAATTTCAGTTGCTAAGTGAAGTGGTCATTAAGTGAATCTGAGCTGATTTTATGACCTTTTTTGCAGTGGTCATTAAGCAAATCACTGTGGGCGTTAAGCGAACCACATGGTCATTAAGTGAAACACACAGTTCTCCATTGATTTTGCTTGCCAGAAGCCGGCCGGGAAGGTCGAAAATGGTGATCATGTGACCACGGGACGCTGCAACGGTCATAAATGTGAACCGGTTGCCAAGCGCCCAAATTGTGATCATGTGACCACAGGGACTCTGTGATGGTCATAAGTGTGAGGACTGGTCATAAGTCAGTTGTTTCAGCACCGTCGTAAGTCTGAACCATCACTAAACGAGTGGTTGTTAAGCGAGGACTACCTGTAGTTGCCATTCCCCATTTGACTGAACATGTTGCATAACTCTTTGCTGCGCACACCGCACCTCTTGTTCCTACACTGGCCCGGACCCGTGTCCGCATGCAAGTTCCCGGACAGTCCTGGGTTCTTTAGTTCAATTTCGACTCTGAGGAGGTGGCTGGGTTCAAAGTCCTCGAGGGCATTCATGGTCAGAAATATGAACCTGGCGGAAAGGGTGCAATTATGTTCACACTTGCCTGATGAAACTTCTAAGTTAGAAGTTAGAAACTTCTAACAATTCTAACTTCTAAATTGCTTCTAACTTCTAACATTCCAACAATTGGTCAGCAACTGTGAGAATAAAACGTGGGGCAGGACTGGATTTGCAGCTAATCCAGTCTCCAGGTTTTTATGTAATTGTAGTGGATCTCAACTTAGACAGACCTACAGTAGCTCAGTTTTAAAGGTAAAACTGAAGTACTTTGGCCACCTAATGAGAAGACAGGATACCCTGGAGAAGATGCTGATGCTGGGGAAGGTGGAAGGCCAAAGGAAGAGGGGCCGACCAAGGGCAAGATGGATGGATGATATTCTGGAGGTGACGGGCTCGACCGTGGGGGAGCTGGGGGTGGCGACGGCCGACAGGAAGCTCTGGCGTGGGCTGGTCCATGAAGTCACAAAGAGTCGGAAGCGACTGAACGAATAAACAACAAACAGTAGCTCAAGATAATTGCTCTGTGTGTGTGTGTGTGCGTGTGTGTGTGTGTGTGTGTGTGTGTGTGTGTGTGTGAAAAATCTCTTATTTTCTCTTGGGTGCACAAACATTGGCCAGACTTCCTGCTCCAGAATTCAGGTCAAACCACCTCCTTAGTGGAGGCCTGCTACCTGAACCCAGGTCTTGGGCAAGCCCTTGAAACCAGAGAGCAGGAGGAACTGAAATTGGGAAAGGAAGTAATTTGTAAAGAACAGTGGGGCAGGCAAGAGGGAGACAGCTTTCCAGGATTTAATGGATGCTGTGAAAAAGTTCTTCAGCCCTTTCAGGAAATGTTCTTGCGTTTTATCGCTGGGGGAAATGGACAATAGAGAAAATTGCAGCCGCTCCATTTGGGCTCCATTGAGTGAGGGACTATAAAGTGCCTTCTGCACAGCCGGATGGCTCTTCCAGGGGCAACTCAGATCGATGCCTCCATTTTATTCAAGTTCACTGGGAATTTCCAGAGAGATTGGTGCAAAGAGGGAGTTTGCTTTCGCAGCCACAAACTCAACGAACAGAGCCATCAATGCAGGAAACCTCTCCAAACAGTTATCAGCCTTGTGCACTTACAAAAGCACATAAAATGAAAGGATGCAACCTCTCAAGGTCACATTGCAAAAATAACACTTTTATAGACTATACGCTATGATTAATCATTCTGGCTTCTAATTTTGCAGGCGAAATCACTAAGCAGAAGTCCCAAATGCAGGACGCAGATAAGGAATTCCTGGGACTATAAATCACAGCAAAGCATTTGTGCCCTTTGAAGAAAACTCTTCGGATGTAGGCATGTTAATGTGTTAAATCAGTGAACTCTCTGTCTTTCCCTAATGTGTCACAATGTGTCTAAGGCCCTTGGCACTCACGGCATGTAATGTGCCTGCATAGCTGTGGGGAAGATGAGAAGTGCCCTTGAACAGCATTTGGAAGCTACAACAGGCCCAGAATGTGGTGGTACAGGCAGTTCTGGTGTTTCACAATACCGACATATAACACCACTGCTCTGTGAACGACATTGGCTTCTGGTGAGCTTCCGGCTCCAGTTCAATATGCTGCTTATCAGCTTTACACGGCACATGGCCAGACTGTCAACTTTGAACGGACCAAGACCCCGTTTAAAGAGGTTTTTTGCATGCATGCAAACATGCTATAAGTTCCTCTTGCCTCCGGTTTGTCACTTCCCGAATTGAGTGTATGTGAGGGATGAACTAGACAAGTCATAAGAACTAGACACCACAGCCTTAGAAGAACAACCCATTACTCCCAACCCAGCGAGCTAGAGACTAAATCTGAAAGCATCTGTATGCACATTCCATGCCAAGCATGGAGCGACAGACTCTCCCTACAAAGTCTGTCTATGAAGAACATTCAGCGTGCAACAACTCATATCTACAAAGAAAAGGAGGCTGGAGCTGAACGTCCTTCATCAATATTTATTACTTGTGGAGGAAGCATTCCACTGATCAGGCAAGGTCAATGCCTCCATTGTTGGTCTACATGACAATGTGGTGTAAACATCATGGCAGTTGTGGGCAAAAACCCAACCAACCAACCAACTCAGGTCTGGCTACAACCCTTGGAAATGGGAAGGTTTCTTTCTCTGGACACAGTAAGAGCTAAAAGAGAACTTTCTAATGCACAAAGAGGCATTTATTATCTGTGTCATGCTTGTCCTCACAATGAAAATAATATGAGCTCCTACATACAGAGGTAGAATAAAGATGTTGGGTCAAACAACGGGAGGCTTGCATCTTTCACACCCTACTTGTGTTCAGAGACATTCTGGTGGCCTATCATAAGACGTTGGGCTTGATGGACTTCAGATCTGATCCAACATGGAGCTTCTTAACACTCCTGCAATTGTGGCTATTAGCAGTGAAGTCAAACTGAGTGTAGTTGCATCTGTATCTTGGACTTCAGGAAACCAGATTTTAATTAACTCAGAGCAATGCTAAGTCGGATCTCATAGCAGGAGAAGGTAATTGGAAAAGAAGCTCAGCTCAAGATGGGGTGGGGGGAGTTTCTAAGGAAGGAGATATTAAAGTAAAATTGCAGATAATTCCAAGGAGGATGAAAAATGGAAGACTTCAAAACGAGCCTGTGTAGCTGCATGAAAAATGAAGATCTGAAACTAAAATGAGGATCTGAAACTATAAAAGGAAATTTACTGGAAATGGAGGGACGTCGGGTCAGAAAGGAAGAGTACAGACCCAGAACCGTAGAACTTTTATCAGGAAAGAGAAAGTTCAGAGTCAGCGGAGGTTGCTAAGAGCAGCAAAAAGGGCCTCTTCAGATAAGTTCAAAATAAAATTAAGAGCAAGAAATCAGTGCACTCACTGCTCACTGAAGACGCCAAAATACTCACAGGTAACAAAGAAAAAGCAGAGCTACTCAATTCTGATTTTGGTTCAGTCATTAGACTGAAAACAAAGAGGGACTGTAGGACATTGGGAATGCTTAACTCTGAAAAGCCAGTTTTAAAGCCAGCCTAACTGGTGGCCGTCCTTACATGTACTGTAGTAACACATTCCAGCAAGTTATGGCCTGTCAGAGAAAAGAACAACTGTGAAATCTTGGCTTTCAGCTTCCTATCCAGCAAACTAAATTTGATTTCCAGAAATTCATCACTACAAGAAGAAACTCAGAAGAGTTACACAATTTCACAGCCAATATCCTGTTTTCACAATGGCCGCAGCAGTTCCTAAAAAGCCACTTGTGGTCATGTGTCTGTGAACGCCACCAGTTAACTGCTACTAGAGTGAAGAGTTAGGAAGGAGGAGGAGGAGGAGGAGGAGGAGGAGGAGGAGGAGGAGGAGGAGGAGGGGGGGGGAGGGGAGAGTTCATCCAAGGTTGCAGACCATAAATTGTTATCTGGCTGGATCTACGTATAATTCTATGGTAGATATCTGTTTCTGGGGACATAACTTCAGGGGAATATTCCCTTGGAAGCATGCTTGGTCTTGTTTACACAGATCAGAGAGTTCCCCTCGGATTGCAAGAAGTCATTTTTGTAAGTAAAGATCTGTTCGCGCATGAGATCTTTTTATTCTTTCTGACATTTGCAAGATTCTCTCTAATAGTCCTTTCACTCGCAGCTTCTGTATGTCATATCTTGGCGTCAGCTTCTAGCCTATGCTTGACTTCCATTCTTTTAGTGACTCTACTTTTACCATTCTTTGCTGGTGGTGTAACTTCTATTATACCCTCGTGGGTGAATGTTTGCCTAGCTTTGGATCTGTGGTGGGTTACTGACCTTCAGTGCTACTTGTTCAGTCAACAGCCACACCAGACCCTATAAAGGACACCTGAAGACCTTCTTCTCCCTCATGGGGAGGCAGCAGTGTACCAGGAGGGATGTATTGTGGGGGGGGTGGGGGAGTTGATGGACATAATTTGACAACATGAGCCCATGGCACGCAGATCCTCTCCAAAGTTTGGCCCAAAATTGTGATAGAAGGAAAAACAATGAAAACATAGTAATGGTTGTTGTGGGTCTTCCGGGCTGTGTGGCCGTGTTCTGGAAGTTGTGGTTCCTAACGTTTCGCCAGCATCTGTGGCCAGCATCTTCAGAGGACAGGAGCACAGACAGAAGCAAACTCTCTGTGCCCAGGTAGAGTGGCAATGTTTTTCTATTTATAGAGCTAAATTATAGGAGATTAGGTGGGGTTTTTTGTTGTGTTGAAATGTTAACGAGTGGCTGCTGAGCGTGATTAGCATGTTCATTGTGAGAAGTATTCCCATGTCCTGGTGGTTGGACTGAGTTTGTTGACCTTTTGCAGGCTGTGTTTTTCAGGACTGGTAGCCAAGGTTTTAAGGGGCGTGGTGGCTCAGCGGGTAAGACGCTAGGCTTGTCGATCACAAGTTCGGAGGTTCAAATCCCTAGCCCTGCGTGCGGAGTGAGCTCCCGCACTAGCTCCAGCTTTTGCCAACCTAGCAATTAGAAAGCATGCAAATGCAAGTAGATTAATAGGTACCACTTCGGTGGGTAGGTAACAGCGTTCCGCGCGCATCATGCGGCCACATGACCGTGGAAGTGTCTTCGCACAACGCTGGCTCTTCGGCTAACAAACGGAGATGAGCACCGGCCCCTAGAGTCGGACACGACTGCACAAATGTGCAGGGGGAACCTTTACCTTTACCTTTACCTTTACCTTTACCTTTACCTTTACCTAGCCAGGTTTTGCTAAATTTTAGACTTTCTTCTTTTTTATTGTAACTGTGCTGGTGTTTGTGAATTTCAATGGCTTCTCTGTATAATCTGGTGTAGAGGCTTTTGGTGTTGTCCAGTATTTCTGTGTTTTTAAATAGGATTTTGTGTCCCGTTTGCCTTCGACAATACATAAAACATAGTAACTTATTTAATCAGTATGATAGAATTTAAAAAAGACAATTCAATTTTTGCCTTTCCCATATCTCTGCACCCATATCTTTCTCTGCCTACTTTTTGGAATAAGGCCCCAGCACATTGCCTGCCCTTGTTCTCTCTGAGAACAAGGTCTTCAGGTGTCTCTTATAGGGTCTGGTGTGGCTGCTGACCAAACAAGGACTCAAACAGGATTCAGTTCCTCCTGACCATGAGAAAGCTGCAAGAAGGCCGCTTCAGCCTGATGTCATCATTTCCATGAGGCCCTGGAACAGAGCAGCCTTGGCCAACGGAGGACCCTCTAAACTTGCTGCCTAGAGCTGTTCCCAATGGGCAAAGGTAAGGCACTCTGGAGCTGACTCAAGATGTAGGTGACAAACATCTGGGAGACCCGGGGTGGCTAAGGCGGCACCAGAATGCCTGTGTTTCATAGATCAAGGTTGAGATGCCACCTTATCCATGCCAAACTCTACTGGATCTCTGCAGAAACCAAGGTCTAGGGAGAGGATGGCTCAGGGATACATCACAAAGTCCTCAAGATACAGATCAACTATGGAGAGACAGCTGTAGCCAAGGAGAACTTTGGGAAGGGTGGATTCAACATTTCTGGTTTAATAATGTCATGCAAGTTTTCTCCAGATGATTTCATTAAGGATGGTTCATTAAGCTCTCCGTGATGAATCTCTTCCCTAATTTCTCACAGCCAAGGGGACAGACAAATGTTTGAGCAATCAAATCTCTTCTCAGAAAAGGCATCCGAAGCAATACATCAGAGGGAGCGCTGGCCAGCGTCCAAGCCTTCCCACTTAGGTCAAATGGCTGATGTTCTCAAGGAGACAAGACCAAGGAAGGATTCACAGGACCCAGTCTCAAGTCAGCAGCAGTCAAGAGGGAAGAACATTCACACAGAGTTCCCCAAAGGCCAGGACAGGTGTGAGATTATGGGACCAGAAATCCAACACATCCAAGAAATCCAACACTTGGGAAAGCTGTTCCAGTATCATGTCAGCCACTTTGGGACAGCAGGATGCAACCAGGTATGCCAACTTATCAGAATCTGGGTTGGGTTGCGTTGCTCTTGTGCCTTTAGCTTCATCCTGACTTTCAGAAATCTGAAGGTCCAGCTTTACCACCTGCTGCTTCTACACAATGTGGGAGTCAAATTAGAGATTCCCCGTTTTAAGTGTTCAAAACCACTGAACGAAGCGCATACAGTGAAGTCCTTGGTGCTCTCTGAGCTTGATTGTTTGTTTGCAGATGCTTCATTACCCAACTAGTTCACTGATGATACCTAGTTGGGTCATGCAATGTCTGCAAGCCAACCACCAAGCTCAGAGAGCACCAAGGACTCTACAGTTCAACCCTGAGCTACAGAGATTCTCTTCTATTGAAAGCTCATACACTCAGAAGATGGATTCACACAGCATATAGAACCTGGGTTAGCAAAACGCAGTGGCTGTGCTCACATTAGGACAGTGTTTTTCAACCTTGGCAGCTTTAAGATGTGTGGACTTCAACTCCCAGAATTCCCCAGCCAACCATGCTGGCTGGGGAATTCCGGGAGTTGAAGTCCACACATCTTATACTTGCAAAATTGAAAAACACTGCATTAGAAACTATATGACAGCTTAGCAACTTGACTTGCCAACATGCCAAGTTAATGGCTGGGTTACCAGAACTTCCTGAGATTTGTGTGTTGTGCAAACTCTTGCAGAGGGGCCTGCGCTACGCAAATCTGTTGAGAAGCAACCGCTAGACCTTCGAGAGATATAATTGGCAATATTAATGTGAAAAGAGGGAATAATTTCTATAAATGTTATATCACTTACAGTAACAAAATATTTGTGTGATGCTTTCAGGCACTTGATAGGCATAATTTTACCCTTGGCTCTCTCATGCATCCTAAGTCATTCTTTGCTTAACAATAACAAACCACATTGGCTGGGTTATTCCATGCTAAACCAACATGAAACAACCCACATTACAGCTTCTGTGATGCATGAACGGAGCAGAAGCAACATGCAAACCAGGGAATCCCTTCTTATCCTTTCTCACCTCTAGCCTCCAGTCCTGGGGTCTCCTGGCATCTCCCAGCCAACCACTAACAACGAACGGCATAGCCGTTGGGGATCAGCCATGGTTGCTCAGTGGACCAGAGAATGTATTTGCCCAAAAGTTTCCCAGGGAACTGAAGCCCCACTTCTCCCATAGGGAGAAGTTCCTGCCTCCCAACGCTGATCCCCCATCTCACTGCCGGGAACAGCCTCTGCCCGTCCTTCTGAGGCAAAGCCACCTGTAATTCTAGCAATTTGGAGAACTGAGACGCCACAAATCCTCCTGCGTCACTCTCTTCCGAATCTGCCCGGCTGAGCCAGCTTTGTCCGTAATGGATGGGCTCTCCCTGTCCGGCTCCTACGCAGAAGGTGACAGGTTCCACACTGGATCTGTCCACATCCTTAAAACACGCAGCCTGCCCTGCTAGCAGCCCTGGCAGATGTAGGGGACACACATGTGAGTAATCGCAGCAGGGGTGCCCACACGGGAGGGGGGAGGGGCAGACAGATTAACCTGTGCAAGATCCAGCTCTCCCCTGTGCAGAAGTCTGTGCAGGAGAAATGTCGCAATTTATGAAGCTGGACGTGGAGGAACATGGGGATCAAAGAGCGAGTTTCAAAACTTTAAAAAACAAACTAACAGTTGAACATGGCAAAAATATACCAGCCTTCAACGTTTGGGCCTCTCTCTGAATCACAAGGCAAGCGTGTAAATAAAATAACGTCCCCACCGGCGCATGCAGATGGGAATCATTGCCTCCCTTGTGGAAATACAAAGCTCTGCAGCAGATAAGCAATTCTGCCCACTGGTGAGGATCGCGCTTCACCTTTCAAGAACTTTGGACAGGCGGAAGATCAGGAACGGGACAAAGACCACGGGGACCTCTGCGGCTGCATTTGCATCTGTCCACAGCAAAGTCTGCTTTTGTACAACGGGGCTTTTATTGCGGAACAAATCACCGCTGGAAATGAGGCAAGCTCTCTCCTTATTACGCTTTAGGAGAAAGCTTACAATATATTTATTTACCCACCCTTTTTCTCGTTGCTGCTTTAGTTTGTGTTTTCTACCCATTGTGCCTTTAAATTGCTGTTTTTTTTAATGGATGTTTTTAATGGTACCTTTGTAAGCCGCCCAGAGCCGTGAAGGGAGTGGGTACGTCCACAGTTTCAAAATAAACCAAACCCTTGCTATGAAACTCAGAAACTCGAAGCACCGTTTTATTCCAGCCGGGAATCTTGCACCCCAAGAGTAGCCAGTCTCGTTTTCCTGTCTGGAACGAGAAAGCAAGCGTTTGGCCCTCCGTACTAACAGACCGGTTTCCAAGCTGGCAATTAACAGGAAGAGCCCAGGAAACTGGTGAAGGGTCCTTGTCCTGGTGTCTGCCTTGATATCAGCACATCAAGCCAAATTCCCATCCCACTGAAGGAGACAGAAGAGGAAAAAGGAGGAATTGCTTGGAATATTTACTATCCCCCCGCTATAGGCTGACCATACGTCCCATTTTGAACAGGACAGTCCCGTTTTTTTTTTTAACATTTCCGGACCGGACCGTTGTTTTAATATAAAAGTCAATTTTGTCCCATTTTTTAAAAAACCTGTCAGGAACTAGCCTGTCCCTGCCGCAAGCCGGAACCGAGAGCCGGAAGTAGCTGGAGCGGCGCGGAAGAGCCAGAGCAGCTGATTGGAGGGAACCCGGAAGAGGAATCACCTCCACCTATCAGTGCACGGCAAAGGAGGTGGGAGAGGCGGGCCAAGCAGCACGATAGGCGGAGGCGATTCCTCTTCCGGGTTCCCTCCAATCAGCTGCTCTGGCTCTTTCACGCCGCTCCAGCTACTTCTGGCTTTCGGTTCCTCTTGTCCCGTTTTTGTCTCAAGGAAATATGGTCATCCTACCCAGTTTGGAATTCATCTGCATGCATCAACCTTCCATTCCCACCTCCAGAATCCAAAATATTTCAGCAGATTTCCGCTGAGAGCTGTAAATCTACCCCTGAAAAAAATCAGCCGGCCGTCTATTTTGCCTTGATCAGGCTGAGAAGGCAAGGATTGAAGGATCAGAAATCCTCACTCCGAACCTCCCTGCTGCCAAGGATTCACCAGATCCCTTTTCTTCAGCCTCCACCTGCCACATCGCAGACCAGGACAATTATGCTCATCTCTCCTACCGGGTTGTTGCACATGCCACAATCAACTCACGCACCAAGAAGGGCTGGGAAAACTATTCCAAGGGAATGTCTGTAGCTTGAATCATGTCAACTGGATTTCTATTTTCTTAGTGGAAACGTTTCACTCCTTATCCAAGGAGCTTCTTCAGTCTGAGTAAAGTTAGTAAGGGAATCCTTAAATATGTTTCTAGGCTGGCTGTGTGACCTTGCACCTGGGGCTAGGTCATGGTTATTTTTGAGATGTTTGTTTTTAAGTCCCTTTATCATCTAAAGGAGGATCGTTAAGATTACCCTGCTGCTGTTGAGCTTGCGAAATGGTCTTAATCTTCCTAGGCACAGAAGACAAAGCAGGAAGGAAGATAGGGGAAAGGTTATGCCTGAGGCCCCCACCTCTATTCAAGGAAGGATTTTCCAAGTTGGCATGAATGGATTCCTTGACCCCTCTCTCAAACCACCTATCTTCTCTGTCTAAAATGTGAACATTAATGTCCTCAAATGAGTGTCCTTTTTCCTTTAGATGAAGATAAACTGCTGACTCTGGTCCTGTGGTGTTACTTCTCCTGTGTTGGGCCATCCTCCTGTACAACGGTTGTTTGGTTTCTCCAATGTAGAGTTCAGAGCACTCCTCACTGCACTAGTGCAGTGAGGAGTGCTCTGAACTCTACATTGGAGAAACCAAACAACCGTTGTACAGGAGGATGGCCCAACACAGGAGAAGTAACACCACAGGACCAGAGTCAGCAGTTTATCTTCATCTAAAGGAAAAAGGACACTCATTTGAGGACATTAATGTTCACATTTTAGACAGAGAAGATAGGTGGTTTGAGAGAGGGGTCAAGGAATCCATTCATGCCAACTTGGAAAATCCTTCCTTGAATAGAGGTGGGGGCCTCAGGCATAACCTTTCCCCTATCTTCCTTCCTGCTTTGTCTTCTGTGCCTAGGAAGATTAAGACCATTTCGCAAGCTCAACAGCAGCAGGGTAATCTTAACGATCCTCCTTTAGATGATAAAGGGACTTAAAAACAAACATCTCAAAAATAACCATGACCTAGCCCCAGGTGCAAGGTCACACAGCCAGCCTAGAAACATATTTAAGGATTCCCTTACTAACTTTACTCAGACTGAAGAAGCTCCTTGGATAAGGAGTGAAACGTTTCCACTAAGAAAATAGAAATCCAGTTGACATGATTCAAGCTACAGACAATTCCACCTGGATGACTGAGAACCTTCATAGACCTATTCCAAGGGAACAAAAAGGCCTAATCTAGCACACCCTGTTCAAACTCTGAACCAGAAGACGACGTCTGCAAAACCATTTTCACTCCAAGTTGACAGACCCATCCAGCTATCTCCTACAATGAATATTCTTCTTTTCTCTACAGGTGCCTACAAAGGACAGTGCAATGTGGCATACAAAACCGGGCTGGCCCCCTTCGCTCCCGGCCTTCCGGAAGACTCTCAAGACCTGGTTCTGCCACCTTGCCTGGGACGGGGGAGGTCCTTGAGGGGGAGATGGGCGGTCATAAACATTTAAATTAAATAAATAAATAAATAAAATAATAGTTCCTCCTGGGGGGGGTGGCCGCATCGTGTCCTCCTTTTTATGAGATTTTACCACTGCTTGGATTTTTAGCTATTATTTATTATATTGGTTTAGATTGTGGCTTATGTTTACAGGTTTTTAATTGTTGATTCTGTTGTAAACTGCCCAGAGTCCCCCGTTGGGGGAGATGGGCGGTGATAAATTTGAATGATAAAAATAAATATAAATAAATAAAACAAGAATTAATGCATCTTTAAAACGGTTATCCAAGATCTTTTAAAGACTCGCCAGTTCAAGTCATAACAGTAAGATGTACATTATAATTCAAGTACTCAGGAGCCTGGCCGCGCCTTTTCCAACTCGCCAATTTCATTCCGAGGCTGAAGATTTCGAAAGCGGCCGCTGCAGCTCACAAAAACTTCTGCCTTGGAGTAAAACTGGCCAGTCGGAAAAGGCGCGGCCAGGCCCCTTCTGTGTTTCAGCCACCAGAGATTAACCCGGCTCTCCTCCTCCAAGTAAAATTCAAAGGAGAATGCAGGGCACCAGCAAAAGAAAACTCTTCGAGCACGAAGTCAAAGCAGCTCTGAATGCTGGGGAAAGAGCCACAGCCGTCCTAGGCCAGAGTTTCTGCAGGGCAGAGCTGGGGATCCCTCTCCAAAAAGTCTGCAGAGACAGGACAGGAGGCATACTCGAGTCACAGCGGATGACAGAACTTAGCTGACTCTGGACCCAGCCCAGAAAAGTCAGTCGAGACACTGACACTCATCTGCCGGATGAGACACCACCAGGACATTTCAGGCTTAAACCCTGAGTCAGTGGCCAAGGTCACCCATACTGCAGCCAAGAAAACTACATGGGCATCAAGACCCTGGGGTCCAGCTCCACTCGAGGGAGCCTTTCCCCCTTCTAATTAAAATGTGGCATTTAATTAATTCAATGCAGGTCACACGATGACCTCCCATGTATTTGTTTTCCTTTCTGTCCCATTCAAAATTAAAATTTGGTGGCAGCTTTTGGATGGGACAGAGGGTGTGTGTGTCAAATCTCAGGCCGTGCGCCAAAGTCGATCCTCAGCATAGTTCTCTGGAAGGGCTTGGCATGTTGGGTCTATGTGACCCAGTTTAAACCAGGTCCTTCCTTCCTTCCTTCCTTCCTTCCTTCCTTCCTTCCTTCCTTCCTTCCTTCCTTCCTTCCTCATTCATTCATTCATTCATTCATTCATTCATTCATTCATTCATTCATTCATTCTTTGAATTTCATCACCGCCCATCTCACTCTAAGCATGCAGGGCTGCAAGCAGCCAATCTGCATTGCACAGGCCTCCAACAATTGCAAGCAGCAGAAGCTGGTGGCCTGCCTAGAGCGTCAAGGACATTGCGGCCGACCTTCCTTGGCCACTCTGCTAACCACTTCCCAGCTCTGCAGCCTAAATCCAAGATCACATTAAGACCTAGAAGAGAAGCCAAAACGCAGGTGGAAGCATGAGGTCATCTCCTGGACCCGTCTTAGCTGCCCTTGCCAAGAGGATTGGCTCCCCCCACATGGGACAAATCTGTGGCCAGAGGGCAGGGATGGCAGGCCCTGGGTGACAGATGGTACCACCATGCCGCCAACGGTCCCTGGCCGCAATGCAGGCCAGAAAATCTCTACGGCAGCTTTCCACCAACAGGGTCTCCAGCAAGCAGGAAGGAAGTCACCATGCCACCTCCTGTGCCTGGTAAAGAAACCAAGATGGTGCATTGGGCAGGCAGAGATGAGTCAGGCTGCATTCAGGCTAGCAAGCTGCACAAAACACTATAAGGCAGTATTTCTCAACCTTGGCTGCTTGAAGATGTGTGGATTCCAGCCAGGGGAATTCTGGGAGTTGAAGTCCACCCATCTTCAAGCTGCCAAGGTTGAGAAACACTGCCGCAAGGTAAAGAGGGTTGGAGCACTCTCAGAGGAACTCCCTTGACAAATTGGACTGGGCGTGCAGTAGGGCCCTCTTTCAAACCCATAATTTTTGTTTGGTTATTTCGTTGATGTTTTTAACTGGATGTGAAACAGGCCAGCAACAAACACTCTCCCATACCATGCAGCACTTCTCCATCAAGATGCTGGAAGAGAGGAGTGGGAAGAGCCAAGGTTTGCTGGGAGCAATTTTGATGGTTCCTTGTAGGCAGACCCAGCGGGATTGACCTCAACGGGGGCTCCAGTGTTGGGTCATGACCTGGGCAACCTTAGCAATGGCTTACCACATGCAAATGGGTTCTTTTCATCTGGCACATCTCAAACCGTTGCTTCACCCAGCTGATTAAATTTATTTATTTATTATTTGAATTTATCCCCGCCCATCTCTACCATGGTAGACTCTGGGCGGTAAATCATCTCTCTAGGGATGGACCTCCTGGTTAAGGGAAGTGATTGATGTCTCTGTAGGTACATCCTTCCAGGAGGCACTTATAAGACCCTTACTTAAAAAGGCTTCCTAGACCCAATAGCTCTTCCTAATTATAGGCCAATCTCAAACATGGGTAAGGTGACTGAGAAACTGGTGATCTCACAGCTCTGGATGCACCTCAATGAAACTAACTTTCTGGACCCATTTCATCGGGGTTTCTTGAAGGTTATGGTAAGGAGACAGCCTTGGTCTTCTTGGTAGATGACCTATGCTGGAACACAGATGTATGGAGTGCAACCTCGATAGTTCTCTTAGATCATCAACTATGACATCCTTCTGGGCCATTTAGCAGGGTGGATCCCAGGAGCATCACTCAGTATTAGTTCTCATCCTTCCTCCCCAGATATGTCTCTTTTCATTGGAAAAGGTGCTTCCTGATTTTCGCTAGAAAGAATTATGTGCCACCCTTTCACAAGGACTTGGCACCGTCCCAGAAAGACCCGCTGAGGGACAATTGGGCCTGCTGTTTTCTGTTCTTTTCTTGTGAAATCTCAGCTTGTTTAATGAATCGCAGAAAAAAACCCACCAAAAAAAAAAAAAAAAGGAAACAGCAAATGAACATAATATCTTAAAAGCCAGGGCAATGACTCAACTGAATTTCTAAGCTTTCTTCATTCCTGCCAACTCACTAGGCAAAAGAAACCATTTTTCAAAATGCAAACGGCCAACACTGTTCTTCTAGTGCAAATCCATGGCCAGCTTCTTCCATCCAATGGTCCTTACAGATGTCATGAATTGCCCCCAGATCGATCCCAAGCCATTGGGGCTTGAACTGCAAAATCCATTGGTTTAGCTGTTTACAGTGCATCTAGCACTACTCAGGAAGTTTACCTTGAACTTCCAACTCACTTAATGTTGACTGATTTTAATATACTTTTTATTTGTTTATTTGTTTAAATGTATTGCCTGCCCAACTCCAGTGAGTCATTATAGAATTGCAACGGTGCTTCAAAGGTCACGATTCCCCACATACACACACACAATGCAAGAAATCTACTATACTATCTGCCTGCATGGAAGATCATTAGCAAAACTCCTCCCTTTGCTTTATTCCACTGTCAAAGAGTCACCAGGATCAGGAATTGTTGTTTTCCACAAGTTTACTCAAGATTCCCTTCCTTGCCATTTGAACACATTTGTTGCCGTCACTGCCTTCTGGAACAACCTTTTCCAACCTTTTTGGGCTGGGAACAATGGGAATTGGAATCCAAAACATTCAAAGGCCCTAGGTTAAGGGTGCCAAGGAAAACCACGGCGGTTAAATTCTTTCACATATATTGTAAATGGTAAAGAATTCAGAACGCATCAAGATTCTCCGTGCCCTGGGGGAGACCAGGCCCAACCGAAAACTGCAGGGAGGGTGTCAATGGATGTCTCCCAGTGCCCTTTGGCCCTCCGACATTTCAGACAAATGCTTGAACAGTGCCCAAGTGTGCCCTGCTCCCAGCACAAAGAGGTCTCCCACGTGACAGCTGGCAGGATATTCTAGGTCACAATCCCAACGTATTTGGAGGGCGCCAGGTTGACCTAACACTTTGGCTGCTTTCACACAACATCCTTCTCCCTTGGGACAATGGTCAGCAGACACCTACTTTGGACACGGGATGCAAGGAGAAGATAAACTAGAAACAGTATTTATGCTGGGCAAGGTTGAAGGAAGAGGAAGAGGAGGAGGAAGGAGGAGGAAGAGGAGGAGGAGGAGGAGGAGGAGGAGGAGGAAGAGGAGGAGAAGGAGGAGGAGAAGGAGGAGAAGTAAGAGGAAGAGGAAGAGGAGGAAGAAGAGGAGGAGAAGGAGGAGGAGGAAGAGGAGGAGGAAGGAGGAGGAGGAGGAGGAGGAGGAGGAAGAGGAAGAGGAAGAAGAGGAGGAGGAGGAGGAAGAGGAAAGGAGGAGGAAGAAGAAAGGAGGAAGAAGAAGAGGAGGAGGAGGAAGAGAAAGAGGAGGAGGAGAAGGAAGAGGAAGAGGAGGAGAAGTAGAAGGAGAAGAAAGAGAAAGACTAAAGATAAGGAAAGATAAGGAGGTGGGAGATCACAGGAATGTCCTTGGAAGAACCACAAGCTACCATGGCAGACAGGTGAAGATGGTGAGCAGTTGCAGTAGACCCAACGGCATCTAACTATGGTTTGTTTGGGCACAACATATTGTGTGAATATAGCCATGCTGTTTTATTCACCCAGGTTCAGGATTTGCCATATAGTGTAAACCCAGCCTCTGTTCTGATAAGTGAGGAAAAATCCCTGAGCGGTGCACACAATTTATACACACACACACACATACAAAGTGAGCTTTCTTTCTGCGGGAAAGCAACACGCTGCCCAGATGCTTCAAACATGCGTGACGGAAATGGACAACCTACAAGCGAAGATTGGATTCCTGCCTCACCGGCTGCGAAAGGCAAGATTACACAGAGGAGCCTGTTGGGGACATTTGGGGAAATCTGGGGGGCGTCGCGGCCTCTGGGCTGATCCACGCATCTCTCATCTTTTCGTTTAATGCTACACCTTCCAAAACGAAACATTGCTGGATAGAAAAGTCAACGAGTCGGTGTTCTAAAAGGCAGGTTTCTGGCTCCCTTGGTACAGGGTAAGGAATGATTTTCATGCTATGTAGAATTGAAACCTTTTGATTTATAATTATGGATTCCACCGGGGCTGGTGCTCTCCCTTGATCATCACACCCTGCCCTTCACCAAGACCAGGCTGTTCAAGATCCATTCGATCTTCAGCATATAGAATTAATCTACCTTCTGGGTTTGCATAATGCATTGAATCATAACGTTAACAAAAGGGTTCAAACATGTTAATATACACTACTCCACCAAAAATGAAAGCACTTTCCCTAAATGTTTATCTGTAAGTTATCTGCTCTGCTAATTTTAGCACATAGAACGGCATATTTTTGGAAGGAAATCTGAGTACCAAAACACACAAATCTGGCTTCTGTAGATAAAAGCCCTCCACTTGGTGGGGATTATTTTAAAACATCTTTTGGGAGCAGGGGAGGCTCCCCGCTCTCCCCCACTGATAAAATATATATATATATATCTCCCTCCCTCCCTCCCTCCCTCCCTCATAGGCTATAAGCACATTTCAACATAATGTGCCAACTTCGTAAAAGGCCAAAAAGTTATCAGATTCCCAGTTCTACCTTTGTTGATTTGACACACAATCAAGGCCTTCCCTTCCAGGCCATTTCACCCTTTGCCACCTCCCCTTCCAATTTTTTTTTTCTCAATGCGCACAAGTGGCACATCAAAAGGCAGGTCATTTCAAAATCGTTAAAATGGGTTTAAAAATGAAGTTCAGATTTATTTTGATTCACCTAGAGCTGGAAAGGGAATTTGCAAACCGTGCTTCCTATGTTGCAGCCTTTGCTAATATTGATTTTATCGTTCTCTTCTCTTTCTTTTAAAATAGCTCTATTCAAGTCACCAGCTTAGCCAGACCAGTTACAAACCTAACCATTGCATTTCCATAACGTCCTAAGCTGGATTAGGGTTGACCCTGTTTTTTTCGTGGCTTAATGGGTTGTGTGAACCCAGCCTGCTTGGTTAATTTAGGGTTATTTTGCACAAATATTAATATTGCACAAATCAAGAAAAATGGGTTAACTCAGTAAGTCAGGCATGATGTCCGAATGCTTTGCAGCCTCCCAGAAAACATGTAGTAGATGCTCTAGAACAGCGTTTTTCAACCTTGGCAATTTTAAGATGTGTGGACTTCAACTCCCAGGATTCCCCAGCCAGCATGGCTGGCTGGGGAATTCTGGGAGTTGTAGTCCACCCATCTTAAAGTACTGTAGCTGAGGTTGAGAAACACTGCCCTAGACCTGCCCCACAGGTGGCACTTTATCGTTAAATTTTAGGATGTGTGGACTTCCACTCCCATAATTCCTCGGCCAGCTATGCTGGCCAGGGAATTCTGGGAGTTGAAGTCCACACATCTTAAAGTTGCCAAGGTTGAGAAACGCTGCTCTAGAAATACAACTCATTCTCCTTCCCTGCACTTATATCCCCCCCTTTGGCCTCCATCAGGATGTTGAAAGCTGGACCTACAACCGCAACAGGACACGATTTCAGCAAAGCTTTTAACAAGGTTCCACTAAATGTAGCTTGCATGGCATGTAGTTGGCTGGCTAACCACAGAGAGCCAACATTCATGGCCCTACGTCGAATTGGAGTGCAGAAGCCAGTGGGCTCCTGCAGGGATGTCTCTTGGGGGTAGTATTATTCAACACAATGAGGGTTTGCTTGACGTGCCTTCCTCTTAGCTCGTTTCTCCCTTTCGCCCTGTACTCGTGCTTCCGTCTCCCACCCGGAAACCAATGCCCTCATTGTGGGAGTATGCCTATGAAGGTTCTCAGTCATCCAGGTGGAACAGTCTGTGGCTTGAATCATGTCAACTGGATTTCTATTTTCTCAGTGGAAACGTTTCGCTCCTTATCCAAGGAGCTTCTTCAGACTGAGCAAAGTTGGTAAGGGAATCCTAAATAGATAATAAAAGGACTTAAAATTACATCTCAATATAACCATGACCCCAGGTGTAAGGTCACACAGCTACCTAGAAACATATTTAGGATTCCCTTACCAACTTTGCTCAGACTGAAGAAGCTCCTTGGATAAGGAGTGAAACGTTTCCACTGAGAAAATAGAAATCCAGTTGACATGATTCAAGCTACAGACTCGTTGTGGGAGGTTGTGCGGTTCCAGAATTGGCCTTTACAGCCACTTACGGATCCACTGTTAAGATTTTACCCCTGGAAGACAATCTTATGAGTGATCGCCAAGAAGATTTATTCAACGTTTTTATTAATGATCTGGGTAACAGGATTGACCGGCTGCTTCTCAGATTTGCCGAGGACACAAACGTGGGAGCCTGGGAAACACCCACGGCAACCGAGCTAGACTGAAGCTAATCTGAACAGGTCGGAAGGCTGGGCTGCGAGGACAAGATGTCCTTCAGCAGGGAGAAATGGAAGGCATTATATCTAGGGGAGGAAAACGTAGGGCCCACATCCAAGATGGGGGACTCACGGCTTGGAAAATCTACATTTGAGACGGGCTTGGGTGTGGTCACCGGGAACCAAGTGTGAGACAGAAGGGCTAACACAGTTCTGGGCTGCATCAGAAAAAGCACTGTACCCAAGACACGTGAAGTCACTATTCCTCTTCTTCTACTGATGAGGCCACGCCTGGAGTCCTGGGTCCGATTCTGGGCACCCATTTCCAGAAAGCTACTGCATTGACAGGTTAGGACAGGCCCAATGGAGGGCCCCAAAGACGTCGCAGGGAGTTGAGGAACTGGATGTTCAGTCAGGGGAAGAGAAAACCGAGCCGAGAAATTATAGCCAGCTTCAGGTAGATAAAAGAAAGCTCCAGGGAAGACGGTCAAGAACTCTTTTCCATGGCTACAGAAACTAGGACAGGAAATAATAAGTTGCAGCTGCCTACATTTTCTTCAGATATTAGGAAAAACGTCCCAACGGTACAATCTCTGCAAAAGTGGGACAGTCTATAGTGACAAATGTGGTGGGTTCTCCATTTCTGGAGGTTTTTAAGGAGAGGCTGCAGTGTCACCTCTCATGGATGGTTTAACTGTTTTCCCTGCACACTTCAAAGGGTTAGACTAGATCAGTGTTTCTCAACCTTAGCAACTTTAAGATGCGTGGATTTCAACTCCCAGAATTCCCCAGCCAGCCTTGCTGGCTGGGGAATTCTGGGAATTGAAGTCCACATATCTTAAAGTTGCTAAGGTTGAGGAACACTAGACTAGATGATTCTTGGCTTCCCTTATGGCTCCAACCCGACCGCTCAATGATGGGCCTGTAGCAGCCACCTGGCACAAGTCACAATGACATCTCACAGATCATGACATTATTCTGCCTGTGATGTTTCCTTGTCCCCCAGGCGTGGCCTTCCACAGCAAAGATGGGCCATGTGGAAGCATCCCTTAAAAGGGCATGCTTTCCCTGTCAATTTTGAAAAGAAACAGACACATTCACGCATTCCCAGCAACAAGAAAAAGACACAAAGATCATCCACAGAGCCATTCCAAAGAGCCGATGGCTTTAAAACGAACAGCTGCCCCGACAGATGTGTGGGAAGCTGCCAGGTAGGAATTCTTGAGATGGGATGTCCTAAGCTGAGAATGCAAGAAGTCAACAAGTCAACAGCATGAAGCCACGAGAGCAGCAGGTGAATCACAAGAACACAAGCAAACACAAAGCCCTGTTAAGGGAATGAAACTGAATAAATGCATGCACTTCCAACCACAGGTGCTGGTAAAATTGAAGGCAAAAGGGAAAGAAGAAGAAATGAATAAATTTAGGCACAGGTCCCAAGATTGTCATTTGCTTGATTTTTGCCTTTCCCAAACCTGAAATAAGGTAGGCGAGGCTCTTCAAAAAGCATCACACGAGTGCCAGAAAAAACAAATATTATTATAACTTACATAAGTGACATGGTGCATGGTGATTCTGGCTGCAGAGCCAAATCTCATACAACTGAGCAGCACGCAACTCCCTGCCCAGCAGAGTCCAAACGTGCCAGGGAATAAATGGGATTTGCCGCTTCAGACCAGGGCCCACCGCTCACGTGGAGAAGCCTTGGCCCGGAAGCCAGAACTCCGTCTTACGGAAGGAGGAGAACCGGTTCCTAATTAAGGGGTTACTTTCAAACATTCATCACTTGGCCCAGACTTCCTGGAAGCATCTGCCTTGGATAAAAGTACAGAATGAGCACAGAAGGAAGCGGGCCCTGCTCACAGGTGCACCACCTCAAATAAAACCCAGGCGGAAAGGGAGGGAAATCAACCAGGAAGAAGGCAGAGGACAAAAGATTCATCTTAGAGAGAGGGTGCCCGATGCCAGGAAAGTGGGCATCTCCTTGGGAAAGCCGCCGCGTCCATCTGCACCAGAATAACACCCACAACCCCAGCAAAGGCGGATTTTTTTTGCCTCTTTGCTCCCCCCCCCCCTTCTGCTCATTCTTTTTCCTTTTTCCTGTCCAAAAGCAATTTACGCCTTTGGGCAGCCAACTAATGAAGCGAGAGATTTGTTTATTTACCAAACTTCTGGGCTGCTGCTTCAGGGCTGAGATGCTCCTGGCCAGTCACCCCAAGATCAATACAGCCGCGGGTCCTAAGGGGGCCCCAGAAGGGCAGGACGGGGAGGGTCCTCAACCACCACCACAAGGGGGTGGCCACAGCCGCAGCAGCCGCCTAGCCCCCAGGTCAGAAAAAGCAAGGCAAGGCCAGCCGGGAAGGGAAGGGAAGCCTTCAGAGGGACACCCCCCAGGGCGGAAAAGGCCCCACCAGATAAGGAGGCCCCATGCTAATGAGGTCAGTTAAAGACCTCAGGGATGCATTCACACAACAGGCTAACCTGAGTAGGGATTGATGTGGCCTTACCTGGCAGGCAAGCCCATCCTTTGGGGCTGCTGTGTGGCTCAGTCCATTGCGCAACCCCGGACTTCATTGGGGGCAGCAAACAAGGGGGCATCGGGAGGGTGAAGGTGGCCCTGCTTTACAACTAAGCTGGTCAAAGCCATGAAGATGTGGCTCTTCCCTGCTCCAATCCTGCCCTTGTCCCAAAGATGCTAAAGCCAGGCACACTGGTTGGTCCCTCCCTAGCCACACACACCAGCCCTGTGAGGTTGACCAGGCTGAGAGGCGGGAGGGGAAAGAAAGTGCGCAAGACCACCCAGAAAGAGGATTGCAGTCAATTCAACCGGGGATCAGCTCGCTCCTGAGCTGTAACTCCACCAGGCCAGTCAGCCTTCACACAACACCCGCACTGACCCCTTTTGCAGACACAACGCAACCAATCCTAAACCTACGCGGAGGATATTCACGCGCCAGTTAGCCACAACCACCTAACCAGGTTAACACCAGCCACCTTTGCCTGTTATGCAACTGCCCCATGGAATCCTTTCCGGAGCGGGCCACCCATCACGAGCGGGCAGCGGGCCTGATCCCGGCTCCCATCCCATCCCATCCCCGCCGCCGCCAGAGCCGCTGACCTACCTCGCAGAGCTGTTGTCGGGACCGCCGGACACACGAAGGCGAAGGCCGCGGCTCCCTCCTGCGCGAGCGCCGGGCACTGGGCGGCAGTCAGCGGCCGCGCGGCTGCAGCATCCCCGCGGGCTTCGGGGTCCAGCCTGCGGGGAAGGCAAGCGGCAGGCCGGTTAGCGCTCCTCGGCCGGGCCGGGCCGGGCCGCGCCGCCATCCGGCGCCGCGCGGAAGGGGGAGCCCGGCGGGGACGGTTCGGACTCGCCGGCAGGGCGCTGGGGGAACCTCCTCCGGGCCACGCGCTCCGAGAGCGCCAGCCCCGCTCCGCGCATCCCCGGCCGGCGGCGGCAGTTCAGCTGCCCGTCTTCAGCTGCCCCGCCGCTCACTTTCGGACTTTGCCTCTCGCCGCCCGGCTCCGGGGAAGGCGCTCCGGGGAAGGCGGCGGCGAAGCCCGGGCTCCGAAGCGCTCCCTGCCGACGACTGCCCGCCCCCCCGCCGCCGGTTGGCAGAGCCACCCCCGCGGCCGAAGGGCACGCCACCGCCCCACCCGCCGCCGCCGCCGCCGCCTTCCAGGACGCTGCCCCGGAGGAAGAGCCGACCCTGGCCCCGGCGAGGGACCACCCGCCCTTGGCCCCTTCCCTTCTTCCCTTCCCTTCCGCCGAGGGCCACGCGGGAGGCCGGCGGCCGCTTCTCCCGCCCGCAGCTCGGATGCCCGGGAGCGGGGCGCGCGGGCAGGCGGGCGGGCAACGAGGGAGGGAGGGAGGGAGGGAGGGGGGCGCCGCTTACCCTCCCCGGCGCCCGGCACCGACACACCGACCGGCCACCCGGCTCGGCCGCTTCCGAAATTTCCCCACTTCCCCGCCGCCGGCCCCGCCTCGGGCGCGCTGATTGGCGGAGGCGCTGGCGAAGGCGCGCCCGCCCCACGCCGCCCCCCCCTCGCCGCCTCCCTAGCCGGGCCGGGCGGGCTAGCCGCGAGCCCCGCTCCCAACGGCGGGGAGGCGGCCGCCCGGCCATCCAGGAGGGGCGTCCTCCCGGCCCGCCACGCCGCGCCGGCTGCCGGGCCACCGGTTGCGGCGGCGGGGGCGTTCGCGAAGTCCTCGCGGGGAAGGGCTAGCGCGCGGACCCCGACGCCCATCGTGCACAGCAGAGGGAGGCGCAGGGGCGGCGGGGCAGCAGCAGGACTGTCGGGGCGGTGCCGCGTCCGGCAGACCCGGACTCAAGCCGGCGCTCGCAAGGGAGGACGTGGGTGTCCCGCGGGGGGGGGGGGACCGGAGCACTCGCGGTCCCCCCCCGGGTTCCGATTCCGAGATTTCTCCCTGGGCGGGGCGGGGGGGTGCGACTTGCCCTGGGACCAGCGGCGCGCGTGGTGGGTCACGTCTGAAAGCGGATCCCGACTGCTTCCCCCCGAAGCGCGACCCCAGGCACGCTGCCTGCCCGGGCGTTGGTGGCGCGGCTGCCTCTCCTGCCCGGCCGCGGAACAGCCCCGCCTGCCGGAGTTGGCGGCGCAACCCGCCCCCCGCCCACGCCTCCGGGGATCAGGCGCTGATGCCCTCCAGCCACCGAAAGAAGAATCGCCCGCAAAAGTTGCCGGCTCAGCGGCTTGGGCCGGCGGCTTCTTGAACGGGGCCGCTGGTGGAGCGTGTGGCGCGAAGGCGAGATCAAAGCAGCAGGCGGCGTGGGAGCCGGCCGGTGGGATCCGTAACCCTGCATCAAAGGGTTTAAATTCTGCTCGCCCTGAAAATCACTCCTTTTTCTGCACCGAAAGGCCAGAAATCGACAGGGCAGAACGCCAACCCTGTCGCTTCCATACAGGCCAAGGATGCCCGCAGGGTGTGTCAAAAAAGTCAAAATGGCAGCCATAATGGCGTGATCCAAGCTCTGCCTGTGTTTTATGTGCCACACGCATAAACAGGTGGGGCTTCAATTGTGCCATGCCCGCCACGCTTTTTTGACCATACCCCGCGGACACCGCTCCTGCTGGAGACGTTTGAAACGTTTTCTTTGGGAAGGTGTTAAAGCAAAGCACGGGTGGGCAGCCGGGCAGCCCAGAGTTGGGAGAGGGGCCCGCTTTCCCTTCGTGCCTCGAACACATTTGCTTCCCAGCTTCCTTCTTGAAAGTGTGGCTTTTTGCAATGAGGGGCGCAGGAGAGCAGAGACCAAATTTGTACTTCGCTCGGATAGACCATGCCAAGGCAACCCGGTGTTTTTGGATCCAGTGCCCGTTTGGTCTGCCTTGACTTCAGCCAAGCTTTCCCAGGGACCTGGCTAGAGAATATGGCCAAAGGTGGGCTGGATTATGCTATCGAACGCCGGGCTGGTTGAGAATCGTATCCAACAATTCTGCATCAAGCTGGAAGGAAGGGTTGGACTGAAGTTCTGCAAAGCTCCGTTCTGCGTCCTCGGCGTCCTTATCAGTAACTTGGATGAGGAGTTAGAAAATAAGACGATCACGTTTGCAGGCTGCACAAGGATAGGGAGAAGAGCTAAGGGGGGGGGGAGGTCAGTCTAGAGCAGTGTTTCTCAACCTGGGCAACTTTGAGACAGGTGGACTTCAACTCCCAGAATTCCCCAGCCAGCTATGCTTTGGGATGCTATGATTCTGGGGGTTGAAGTCCACCTCTCTTAAAGTTGTTAAGGTTGAAAAATTCTGGTCTAGGCCAGTGTTTCTCAACCTGCTGGCTAGAGAATTCTGGGAGTTGAAGTCCACACATCTTAAAGTTGCCCAGGTTGAGAAACCAGCAAGATGAATTTCCACAGGGACAAATGCAAAGGCCTACAGTTCTGTTGAAAAATCAACGGCATGAGTATGGGACGGACCATAGGATTATCTTGGGGAGGAAAACATGCAAACATTATCAGGGTGCCTTGGTGGATCACAAGTTGAACATGACCCAAGAGGGGCAGTATCAAGAGAAGTCATCTTTTCTCTCTATTCTACATTGCTCAGACACATCTAGACTATCGTATCAGTGTGTTCTCTTTTAGGAAGGCCGTTGACAAAGACTGGATGGCCATATTTTGAGGGTTCTCTGGATCGTTGTACTGAGAAGGGGTTGTAGAAGACAATTTATAAGGCCCTTTCCAACTTTTTCATTCTGGGAAGCTGGACCACGTCCAGAAGAGAGCAATCAAGATGATAGCAGGTCTGGAAGGAAACTTACGTGGAACACCAGAAGACTTTGGGTATGTTGTTTAGCCTGGAGAGGAGAAGACTGCAGGGAGGTATGAAGGCTATCTTCAAGTATCTGCAGAAGATGAGGTAGATCTGTTCCAGGCTGTTCCAGAAAACTGGACAAAAGCAAGGGATTTAAATTACAAGGAAGTAGATTTCAGCTGGCCCTCGGGAAGAACTTCCCAACAGAGTCGTTCATCCATGAAACAGACACCTCGGGACGGGAGGTGGCCGGCTCTCCTGTGCTCCAAGTGTGGAAAGAGAGGCTGGTGTCCGTCTGCCAGGACTGCTGCCACCTTGGTTTCCTGCCCCGGGACTAAATGATCTTCAAGGCGCCTTCCATCTTTCACATTCTATGATTCTATCATTCTGTCACACTTCTGGCAGTGCAGCCAAGCAAGGAGAAAACTAATTCAAAGAACTGAGTGCAGGAAGGAAATACACACCCACACATTAATAAACTCATCTCTTATAAAGAACAGACCTTCACACAACACGCCCAGATGTATTAAATTCTCCCCATCATCTCCTTAAAAATTACAATACAGCAGCAACTTGGAGGGACATACCCATGGATTTGGGGGGCTCCCTGGACTCCAAGGGTTGCTGATTGTGCACCTTGTTTTTGGAACATGACCTTTCTTAAAATCAGGATTAACCCACCCCAACCAGCTACGGGAGACAGTGGAGGACAGGAAGGCCTGGCATGCTATGGTCCATGAGGTCACGAAGAGTCGGACACGACTAAACGACTGAACAACAACAACAACAACAACAAAAACCAGCTACGGGACCTTTGTGGAACCTGTCCAAGCTTGTTCTTTAACCGCAATGTTGCAACTGCATCAGCTCCATATGTCCCCTTGGAGTTCGGTGTTGGTAGTGAATCTCTGTTGTTTCAATCATGTAAAGTAGAAGATTAAAGAATGGGAAATAAGTGCAATTAAAATCCCATCAGTTATTTACTCTGCTTTCTCATTTCAGCACCCCTGCTGAGATTAATGGCAAGAACAAACTCAGGGAGCCAACATTCTTTTAAATTAAACAATTCCTCCTTCTCTCCAACCGAGAAATAAATATTGAGGCCTCAAAATTCCCAACTTCTGATTTTGAAGTTAAGGTAGAACAGGGGTGGGGAACCTTTTTTCTGCCAAGGGCCATTTGGATATTTATAACCGGGGACCGGGGTGGGGGGCGTGGTTTCTGGGATTTCCGTGGACTGGGGGCCAGAGTTTGCGGGCGGGAGCCAATCACAAGCACTGGGGGGTGGGGTTTGTGGGCGGGAACCAATCATGTGGAAGGGGCGGGGTTTGTGGGCGGGAGCCTTGCGGCCCTTAGGCGGGAGCCCCGCAGGCCTTATATGGCCCACGGGCCTGACGTTGCCCATCCCTGAAGTAGAACATTCACTTTGTTCCTTGATGAATCCGCTAATGAGTTACACTGTTATAAATGCACCTTAGATATGCCAGGGATACCGCCTTCCGATCCTGCAATGAAAAAAACTAGGTTCTCAAGCGCCAGACTCACTGGGATTAAATCTGTGTAAGTTTCAGATGCAGCTTTCAAGTGGCAAAATTCAGTGTCAAGGTTTTTTGTTTTTGTTTTAATTGCCCAAATCCTTAAATTGAAGAGAGCAATTAAAAAATGAAATGGAAACAAGGCAAGATTTTGCAGGATTTTGTAGCATGGGTTTGGGAAAAGAAGGGAAAACAATCAAAGCTCCATATTTGTTTTTGTTTTTTTCCCCCACATCCAAACAAAAGCAGACGTTGAACTTGGTAGGATGTACAGTAAGTCAGAAAACCCCGCAGGGAGAGGGAGCGATGCAAATACTGTATTCTTCATTGGTCTGTGCTCAAACATCCATTTATCCAGTTGTGGCTGCTCCCAAAAAAACTGAATGGGATTGGTCTGGATTAATCTTTGGATGGAAGACCACAAGGAAATCCCAGGGCTATAAGCCAGACTGGGAAGCCAAACATCCTGGAAGAAAGCAATGGAACCACTTCTGTATTGTACGTGGCTGTGACCGATGACTGAGCTTGATTTTCTTGTGGTTCAGTCGCTCCTGAGTCTGTGGCCCAACAGACAGCATTTCCCCAGGACTCTCTCTCTGTAACGGCTTCGTGTAGCTCCTGCTTGGGTCACCGGTGGTGGGTCTTCTGGCCACCTTGTCTTCTGCCAACCTCTTTCGATTTTTCCAAGCGTCGGAGTCTTCTCCGGCGACTCCTGCCTGCGCGTTGAGTGTCCAGAGGACAGCACCTTTCTCAGGACTTCCACCCACATCCTGCTTTTCCTTCCTCCGGCCAGGAATGATGGTTCTTGCCGTCCAAGGGGTCCTCAGCCGTTTTCTCCAGCGCCACCATTCAGAGGCCTGAACTTTTCTTCCTTCAGCCTTTCTGACGACCCGGCTTTCGCAGCCAGGGGTTACAACTGGGAAACCCGGTGGGCCTTGACAAGACACACCTATGTTGACCCTGCCCTCTTTCATGAATGGTTGTTAAGTGAGGACTACTTGTACTCCCCCATCTGATCTGAATGGGGTCCAAGAAGCTTTGGCTGGCTAAGGGCCAAACCAGAGACTGTCACTGAAAGAAAGAGGGGCCTGCTTCCTTTCTTGACACATCCAAACAAGATATTAATCTTGTTTTTATCTGTCAAGAAAGGAAGCAGGCCTCTCTTTCTTCTTTCTTTCATGGCTGCAATCACCATTCCACCACCACCACCCTTTTTTTTTTAAACCATAGACATGATGTTGGCAGTGGAGGAAAACTTACCGGGAGTTGAGCAAGATTGTGCAAATCTCTCTGCCTTACAATGGACATCCAAGATTATATTAAGTGATAACCAGACCCATTCGTGTTATGATTCTCCAAGGTCCCTCCCCCTCTCTTTGGTGGCCTATGGGAGCTAAGCACCCTCCAGGGGCCCAGCACTCACTGCTGCTAATTCAGAATGGACAAGCCAAACTAGAGGTTTCAGACACAAGATTAGCAGCAGAGGAGCAATCAAACAACACAATAGACCCTAATCAAGGAACTATTAACTCAGTCAATCAACCAAGCAGCAAACAACAGCCCAATCAAGGAACTACCAAGGAGAGTACAACACCCCCACAAACACAGGGAGGACAAGCCAGGGTATATAAACAGAGAGCAAGTCCCACTCCCTTTTCGCACGGAAGATGTTGCCTAGCCTGGCAATGAAACGTCTGCAAGAAAACAACAAGGCTCAGAGAGCACCAAGGACTCCACAGTTTCAGACACCGTCCGTGGAGACGAGCTCCGTACACCAGAACAGCTCACCCTCCACTTTTAGGGTGGCTGTGCCTGTAGCCAGGGGGTGCTCCGAAGGCTCCTCTGCTGGATGGGAGTCCCATCCCAACCCTGGAGTGAAGCAGCCGGGCGGAAACAGCCAGAGGGTCCCGTTTTCTCCATTACGGTGACGAGTGTGGCTTTCCTGTCCAGAATATAATCAAGCCTTCTAAACTGGCATCTGTGCAGATCAATGATCCTGTGCCGTTTTTAGGCAGCACTTCTGCCTTCTTGGGGGAAGGAAAGTGGTGTCCAAATTTCCATCCTCTCACTCTGCAGCGCAGACAGCTCATAGTTCAGAGAAAGGACAGGAAGGCACATTGCCAGCGGAGTGCCAGGGAGCTGATCGCATCTCTTCGTTCCCGTTGACTGACCCGATTGTCCTTTTCTGAGAAAAGCAGGGGCCGGATGCATAACTCCCCCCCTTTAAAAAAAAAAGCTGTCCTCCCCCATCCCAGAAATAGTTTTATTAAAGAGCTTAATGACAAGAACGCCTACCAATCCCAACAGAAACAATCCTCAGAAAGTAAAATCTTTAGTTCCATCATTTCTTATTCCTGGATTTGGAAAAGAAGGGAGGGGGATGTGGAAGGGGTGAGATGCTTTCAGATGCAATGGTGCCCTCTAGTGTCCGAAGCCTGCTTTCTGTTTGCACTACAGGTACTCCTCACTTAACGACCACAATAGGAACTGGAAAACTGGTTAAGTGGTGCGGTTGTTAAGTGAGTCACATGACTGGACCTGATTTTATGACCGTTTTAAGATGGTCGTTAAGTGAATCACAGGTCCAGCTTCCCCAATGGACGTTTTTTGCTGGAAACCGGCAAGAAAGGTCGCAAATCGCGATCATGTGACAGCAGGAAGCTGCAATGTTTGTAAATGTGAGCCAGCTGCCAAGTGCCTGAACTGCAATCACGTGACTGCAGGGGTGGTGCAACATTTTGCAACACTTTTAAGTGTGAGTACAGGTTGTAAAGCACTTTTTCTGAGGCCGTCGTAACTTCGGACCATTGTTTCACGAACAGTTGTTAAGTGAGGACTACCTGTACTCATACATCTGATTTGAATGGGGGCCAAACCAGAGAGTGACATTGGCAACCTGCTGCCCTCTGAGGTTTGGTAGGGCAATTCCCACCGTCCCTTGTCACCGGCCATCCTGGTTGGGCCGAATAGGAACTGAGGTCCCAGCCTTCTGAAGGACATCAGGCTGGGGTGCTCTTGAGGTCAGGGGTGGGCAGGGACAGCTGGATGGGCAGGGCTTTCTCACACGGGAGTCTGGGCTGAAAGGGAAGGATTCCTCTTGCTTGAGGGGGGTGTTGACTTTTTAATCTATGTTAATATTGGTGGCTCAGTGGGTAAGACGCCAGGCTTGTCGATCGGATGATCGCAAGTTCGGAGGTTCGAATCCCTAGCCCCGCGTGACGGAGTGAGATCCCGCACTAGCTCCAGCTCTTGCCAACCTAGCAATTCGAAAGCATGCAAATGCAAGTAGATTAATAGGTACCACTTCGGTGGGAAGGTAACAGCGTTCCGCGCGTGTTATGCGGCCACATGACCGTGGAAGCGTCTTTGGACAACACTGGCTCTTCGGCTAACAAACGGAGATGAGCACCGGCCCCTAGAGTCGGACACGACTGCACAGATGTGCGGGGGTTACCTTTACCTTTACCTTTAATATTGATATGTTTCCTGCCTCGAAGGGGCAGGGAAGCGCTTCACCAATGTCCAGAAACTGGGCTTGGGGGGGGGGGCAAAAAGGGGATGTTTCGAGCTTGCCCGTGGCCCTGCTCTCGACCAACATTTCCCAAACCATGAACATTTTCTGTTGCCCTTTCCCCAAGGCTCTAAAAGCAATGCTCGTTGGCTTAACCCTTACATGACCTCCCTGTGGAGTTGTTTAAGCTGACAGGTGAGAAGAGAGAGAGCAGCGAAAGATGTTCAGGACCACCAGATGCAGGCAGCGGCTTAGTGGGAATTCAGTCATCTCAATATGCCAATGACCATCTGGGCACGCTGCAGTCACACCACCTGTTTAATGGACCGGGTGACTGCATTAACCCACTTTCAGAAGCATAAACGTACCAGACTGGCTCAGTTCACACAACACCCAAAGCCACCTCAATCCTAATCAAGCGTCACACTCACCAAGCACAGCATGTTGTGTGAATGCAGCCACTAAGTCTTGGACTGACCTGGTGAAGCGTGTCATGCAGACCCAGGCATTCTCTTGTATTCACCTTGAATTTGGGAGATCCGTGCCCAAATCTTTGCTCATGGCTGGCCTGGTCCGAAGGAGTATAGGCATGATGTTCGCAGGAAAGGGTCCAAATGTTCTTCTTATATCTCAAGGAGGACTCTTAGCACAGTGCAATAGAGGAAACTGAACTGGGCCGTCATGGTATCCCCTGACTGGCCTGCAAGGGGATGGGAGATAGGCAGGGGTGTTCACAGGTGTGGTCAAAAAAGTCAAGATGGAGGCTGCAACAGTGGAATCAAAGCACTGCCTGTTTTTTACATGTGTTGCACCATTGTGGCCGCCATCTTGACTTTTTTGACCACACCCTCTGGACACCCCTGCCGATCTTTGCTTACATTGTTGCAAAGCTGTGTCATGCAAGGTGCAATTTCTGCACTGCCACTGCTTTCGTCCTCCATTCTGGAACAAAAGTTGGCTCTGGATGAAAATTGGACATCCAACCCCCTGGTGAACTGAAATAATATTTGGACTGGCAAAGAATACACTTCTCAAGCAGGACTCATTGGATTTTTTTTTAAGCAAAACAAAACTTGGGTGTACTTGTTACAATCTACTTGCATCAAACAGACCACTTCTAGATTTACAGTATGTGCTAATTCATGTGTTCCTTTGGCTAACTGCCTGTTCTCGCTAAGGAACTGTTGTTCTCTCCAATTGTTCCCTTTCAAGTTTTCCTCCAATTAAGTCCCAAGTGATCTGCACAATGTTGTCCTGAAATATGTGTTCTGTACATGCTCAGGGTGCTCCCTCATTTTCAAAGGACTTCTTCCAGAGTAGAGAACTTGGCCACTTGATAGCTGTTGCTCGGTCCTATTCCCCTTCAAATCCACTGGGCATGGAAAGGATTTGAGCATTCAAGAAAACCTAGCATGGAAACAGAGAAATTGGGGGCTTCCTCCCTGGGTTAGCAACTGAATGCCGAGAGGGGATTTCTGCCCTGCAGGAAAATCAATCAATCAGTCAATCAATGCAGCAGAGCTTGACCTGAGCAAGAAAGAGAGAAGAGTGAGATTTTTCTGGGTTAATTGTGGGCACCACATGCACAGGAAAAAGGCTGTACTGAAGGATCAAAGGGCCCCAGTGCCACTTGGAAAAGAAATGAGGTGGGCAGAGGGAGGGGGGTGCAAGTCCTTCTCCCTGATTCTTTCTGTTGTTATTCAATTATAAAATATGTAATTCAAGACATATTATTTGCAGAGGATGCCTTATTAAGGGGGGGTCTCTGATTGGAGGAAAAGGCAAGGGGCTTCAGAGGATCTCAAGAGGACCTCCAGCCAACTTGCCTTGTGACAAATGGTGGGTGGCACAGAGTAATAGCTGCTTCTGGATCAGCCAGAAGGCTTCCCAGGTGAACGAAACAATTAGTAACAATTAGTGTGCTGTAATTTACTTCCCCCCTCTTCTTTCTTCTGGAGCCAGAGATGAAAGCAGCACGGGGGGGGGGGTGTCATTTCTTCCTTGGGGAATGAAGAAAAAGAGAGTCCCTGGGGATCAAGCAGAAAGGGAACCACTTCCTGAGATTCCCAAGCCAAGAATCAAGGCTCCATCATATCTGCCCAGGTTTTTACCACCCAATCCCAAGATTTTGGGTGGCTTACGCAATAAAAAGGTAAAGGTCCCCCCCCCCCTCGCACATTTGTGCAGTCGTGTCTGACTCTAGGGGCCAGTGCTCATCTCCGTTTCTTAGCCGAAGAGCCAGCGTTGTCCGAAGACGCTTCCGCGGTCATGTGGCCGCATGACGCGCGCGGAATAGCATACAATAAAAACATTTTTAAAAAATCCTTCTGATATATAGAGCAGCTCTCCTGTTATAATCCATACCCTCGAACATAGAACCCAAATTAAAAAACAAAACAAATTCAAAGACATAAAAAAAAACCAGCCCCAGGATGGGCACAGATGTCGTTCCACTATCAATGCCAACATTACTTCTTTTAAATTCAGATGGAAAAGCTGAACCAATTTTCACTGATATTACAACCCAGCAGCAGCTCCCGATCTCTAATCCCCTCTTGGTGACCGCTGACGTTCCTTCTCCTGGAGAAGGCAGATGAAAGGCAAACGGGGTGCTGTCATTATTTGGGGAAGGGAGGACTGTGTTCATTGGCTGCAGTCACACAACTTGCTTAACTTAGATACGAAATGAATCCACTTTCTAAGATTCGACCATTTTTGTTAATTCGTTCAGTCGCTTCCGACTCTTCATGGACCAGCCCACGCCAGACCATACCTGGAACCATAATGCTGGGTTCCCATGACACGAAGCCACATAAAAACTAACTAAGGTTAACATTAACCAAACTGAGCATATTGTCTGCTAAGTTTCCCTCTGACCTAGCAAAGGGTGTTATCTGGATGAAGCCACTCTGTGTTACAGGTAGTCCTCGTTTAGCAACCACAACAGTCGAGACCGGCAACTCGGTTGTTCAGTAAAGCGGTCGGTAAGTGAAACCACGACGGTGCTTACGATCTGACTTCAGCGTCCCTTTGCTTTACGGGCCTGTGAAGGTCATAAATGCAAGGCTGTGTCACCAAGTTACTTTTTCATCACTGTCGTAACTGTGAACAGTTGCTAAATGAGACAGTCGCTAAACGAGGACTACCTGTATTGGAAATTGAGGTCCTTCATTGTGTGAAGCCCTTGAATAGCCTCTCCAGTTCCCTCTAGCTTCCTTCACTGTATTGCTGTTATTAGGGAGAGCTTGCCAATCTCTGGCCAGACACAGATATCGACCCTTTTTTCTTTCTGCAGAATTTTGCAATAAAATGCAAGAATTGTCTAAGCCAGTGTTTCTCCACCTTGGCAGCTTCAAACTGTGTGGACTTCAACTTCCAGAATTCCCCAGCCAGCATTCTGAATTCTGGGAGTTGAAGTCCAGAATTCCCCAGCCAGCATTCTGAATTCTGGGAGTTGAAGTCCAGAATTCCCCAGCCAGCATTCTGAATTCTGGGAGTTGAAGTCCAGAATTCCCCAGCCAGCATTCCAGAATTCTGGGAGTTGAAGTCCAGAATTCCCCAGCCAGCATTCTGAATTCTGAGAGTTGAAGTCCACACAGCTTGAAGTTGCCAAGGTGGAGAAACACTTGTCTAAGCTGTTGAGTGTGCATGTGTGTGCACTACACTTTTATGGAAAGTTTCCATCTCTTGCATTTCCCTTGTGCATTTATGTACATGTGTAAGTGGACATACAGGGAGCAAAGAAATATCACTGATATTAATAGTAATAATAGCCATTTATGTCATGCGGTAGGAACAAAGCGATGCTTTGTAGCAGAACCTTCTCTCTGAACCGGGAGAGCTCACATCTGCCAAACAATGTCAGCTGCCAGCTTTTGGAGTTAATGTTTGGAATTTTGAAGCGTTCTTCTCAAAATCTCTGCAAGATGGGCACGGACTCCAGCTGGTAGATGTGTCCCAAATTGCCTTGTCTTCTGCACCGCAGCCCTTGTTTTCTAGGGATGCGTCTGGGACCTCCTTGAATTCAGAGGAATTCTTGGGAATAAAGTGGATTCTATCGATTGGGAGTTTTGCAAAAGAAAATCAGGTGGGCAGGAAGCTTAAGGACACGCAAGAAGGTTCCCACAGACCATGTTCTGATGCAATGGATGCATTTCCACCACACTCCGAACCTCTGATGAATTAAGCCACGTTCTGGGTTCATGCAGTGCACTGAGCCACGAGCTAAGCAACAGCACTCAAGTTCGCACAATCCATCAGCCCGCAAAGAAATCTAACCAAGTTTCATACTATCCAGACTTAGCGTGTGTGAAGGTAAACCCTGGATTTTGCCTTCATTTGGACGAGCGGGGGTTCCTGGGGGTTGGACTAGAAGACCTCCAAGGTCCCTTCCAACTCTATGATTCTATGATTCCTCCCCATATAGATTATCGCAACAGACTCTACATGGGGCTACCCTTGAAGAGTATCCGGAAGCTAGAGTTGGTCCAGAATGCGGCTGCGTGGGCTATCGTTGCTGCCCCTAGATTGGCACATGTGACACCCCTACTGCGCGAGCTGCATTGGGTCCCAGTTTGCTTCCGGGTCCAATTCAAGGTGTTGGTCGTCACCTCTAAAGCCCTACATGGCATGGGGCCAGGTTACCTGAGGGACCGTTTCATCCCCATTTCATCAACCCATCCCACCCGATCATGCAGAGAGGGCATGTTGCGGACCCCGCCTGCAAGAGAATTTCATTTGGCGGGGTCTAGAAGGCGGGCCTTCTCTGCAGTGGCCCCCGCCCTTTGGAACATCCTGCCCCCGGAGGTGAGGTTAGCCCCATCGCTCCCGGCCTTCCGGAGGAACCTGAAGACTTGGCTCTGCCACCGTGCTTGGGGCCGGGAGGGGACTAGTCACTCTTGGGGATGGCTAGTGCTGGCTGGAGTATTCTGGGAGTTGAAGTCCACACATCTTAAAATGGCTGAGGTTGAGGAACCCTGCCTTAGAGTGCTCGACCAGGGAGACGACCCGTATCTTGGCTACCCCTTGTGACTCTGCAGCAATTTATCCCCCTTCCCCGCACAACCGTTTCAAAAAAGTTTGCAGTGACAGGAAAGGGGGAAAGAGATTTGTTTTGCCTGCGGGCAGCTCGGCTGATGCATGGAGGGTGAGCGGTGCTCGGGAGCCAAGCCCGTTTGTCACGCTGGAGCGCCACGAGGAAAAACCTGCTCGGCTGCTGAGCTTTAATCCTGTCCGTGGAAGGAAGCAGAACCGCCTAGTATTTATGCGCTTCCGTTCCACCTTTGTGGCCGCCATCTTGACTTTTTTCACTGTACCCTGGAGATGCCCCCATCCCCTTTGGTGGGGCAGCGGGGTTCACCCCTCTCTCCCTGCCAGGCCTCTGCCCACCTCCCGCCCTTGGTCCTGGGGAAGCATCACCCAAGCACGGTGGCAGAGCCAAGTCTTCAGTTTCCTCCAGAAGGCCGGGAGCGATGGGGCTAACCTCACCTCCGGGGGCAGGATGTTCCAAAGGGCGGGGCCACTGCAGAGAAGCCCCGCTTCCTGGACCCCGCCAGACGGAATCCTCTTGCAGGCGGGGTCCGCAACATGCCCTCTCTGCATGATCGGGTGGGATGGGTTGATGAAATGGGGATGAAACGGTCCCTCAGGTAACCTGGCCCCATGCCATGTAGGGCTTTAAAGGTGACGACCAACACCTTGAATTGGACCTGAATGTGCTTTGTCTCAAGACCTTTCTTGGGGGCTCCACACCTCCCCTTGCTAAAAATGCAAGCGATCAATGGCCCCCTGCAAACAATTTAAAAGGGGAGATTAATCTACAAGGCTCTTTTCAGGAGGTGCTCAACATTCGGGAAGGGAGAAGCCTTACAGAGGGGGCTGGAACCTGTACTTAATAGAAAGTGCGAAGTGGCTTCTTGGGTGAGGCAATCAGCATAATTCCTGGCAACAGCTAGGTTTGTGCAGCCAAGAAGCCTAAAGCAGACCCCCTTGCCAACTTCATCGCTTTTAAGGGCTGGCGACCTGCTTTAATGCTGGCGAGCTTCCTCTTGGACAGCTCCGCGGGGCCGTCTTGCCGGCCAGGTAATGGAGGCAAGCTGGGGGGGGGGGGGCTGGCATTTAAATAAGTAAGGGGGCTTCTCACGCTGCCCGGAACCCAAAAGGTGCACCTGCAAATTAATCCGGGGAAATCAAGGCAGCAGCAAGGGGGGAAAACAAAGACCAAAGCCGATGGCACGCGATGCCGTAGCAACTTGAATTAAGGGCAAAATATTAGGTTTTGCGAGCCCCTTTGAAGCCAGCAGCCTTGAGAGATTTCCAAGAAAGGGGGGAATGTTCAATCAGGAGAAAGGAGAGGGTACATTTTTCCAGAGGTGGAAATTTGGGCACGCCTGCCTCAAGTTGCAGCCCCTGGAGGAGGGGAAAGAGATCCGAGTTGAAGTTGAAGAGTAAATCCCTTCTCACAGCCAGTGCCCTCTAGACTCCAAATCCCATCATCCCCATTAAGTAGAAAGAGGGATGGCTAAGGGGGAGGGGGAAGGATCATGCATAATAATCAAGGGCTGTAAATTTAAGGCAGTGTTTCTCAACCTTGACAGGTTTAAGATGTGCGGACTTCAACTCCCAGAATTCCCCAGCCAACTGGCTGGGGAATTCTGGGAGTTGAAGTCCGCACATCTTAAAGCTGCCAAGGTTGAAAAACACTGATCTAAGGGAATGTAAAATCTGGATGTGATATTTACTAATTATTCTGGGGAGGTTCAATTTTTTAAATAAATCAAAGCTCAACAAGTACAAGTAGTCCTTGACTTACGACCACAATTGGGACTGGAACTTTGGTCACTAAGCGATGCGGTCATTAAGTGAAGCATCATGTGACGCTGCCCGATTTTATTACCTTTTTTGCTGCAGTCATTAAGCAAATCACGTGGCCATTAAACAAATCATGTAGTCGTTAAGCGAATCTGGCTTCCCCCATTGATTTTGCTTGTCACAAGCCGGCTGGGAAGGTTGCAGATGGTGATCACATGACCCTGGGACGCTGCAACCATCGTAAATACATGCTGGTTGCCAAGGCCCAAATTTTGATCATGTGAATGCAGGGACGCTGCAACGGTCTGTGTGTGGACTGTCGCAAGTCACTTTTTTCAGCACCGTTGTAATTTCGAACAGTTGCTAAATGAATGGTCGTAAGTCGAGGACTACCTGCAACGTAACAAGCTCAAAAACTTGACTTCTGGAATGCTTTCCAAGCTCTTTACCAGCAGGGATCCTGGGCGTCGCCTGCATTGTCTCCAGTGGAATGACACAACCTGCTTCGTCAGTGTGTATTTGCGGGTGTGTATACACAGGCAAGTTCAGAGCAGGCTGCCCAAACTCCACTCTGGGTCACGTGACCGGGAGGGGCTTAGAACGGAGCAGCCGCCAACCTTCCCAGATGCCGCCCAGCTGCTCCTCCGAGAGTGATGCACTGGGCGCCATGGGGGGGGTGTTTCTTCAGCCCCCATTTTCAAGCACAATCTTTTGCCGGGTTCTCCCAGCACACCAAATTTGGTCCCTTTCTATTCTGTTTTCAGAGAGTGGTCCTGCTGATTGAGACGCTGATGGGAAGAATAAAAATTCAAGAATAGCCCTGCTGGGTCAGGACGAGCCATCTTGGTCCAGCATTTCGATTCTCACAGTGGCCAACCAGGTAATGGAGACCTACTCTTTTCCCACTGTTGCTCCTCTGCAACTGGCATTTGGTGCCATGGTGCCCCCAACCTGTAGGTGGCATGGAGTCCTCATGGCCAATAGCCTTCAACAAACCTGCGCTCCATGGATTTCCTTTGAAAACCATCCAACGCCGTGGCCATCACCACGTCTCATGGTCATGAATATATATTTTATTGCTATGTAATCTTTTCTGAAAGGGGCGCGATGGCTCAGCGGGTAAGACGCCAGGCTTGTTGATTGGAAGATCGCAAGTTCGGAGGTTCGAATCCCTAGCCCCGTGTGACGGAGTGAGCTCCCGCACTCGCCCCAGCTCTTGCCAACCTAGCAATTCGGAAGCATGCAAATGCAAGTAGATGAATAGGTACCACTCTGGTGGGAAGGTAACAGCGTTCCGCACGCATCATGCCAGTCACATGACCGCGGAAGCGTCTTCGGACAACGCTGGCTCTTCGGCTAAGAAACGGAGATGAGCACCGGCCCCTAGAGTCGGACACGACTGTGTGGGGGAACCTTTACCTTTACCTAATATTTTCTGAAGAATATTCAGCAAATGCTGGTAGCTTAGGATCAATTCAAGCTTTATCCCAAAGCTTAAAAATGGTTCAGATACAGCTGTAATATATATGTTGTTCCAAGCAAGGCTGTTTTTGTAAATCAAACGTTGGGAGGTCAAATAATTCTAATTTTGTCCTTTGTCCATTGCTAGTGCTCAAATAACTACGGGAACAACTTTTGCTGGTTTATTCCATAATCTCTCTATTTCAGTTGTTAAGTCCCCATAGTTTCCAATCTTTTCCAATTGATTTTGAGCACTTTAGGGTCACTTAGTCACCTAGTGTTATGAGTGCCACATCTGCAAGTGAAACATGCTTTTTTTCAGCTATGTGATGTCTGGCATGTTGTATTCTAAATATTGGTCCATCTGAATTTGGAAATCCCATAACTTTTTAGACTGGGAAAAGGGGTAATTGGATCAAACGGTTTAAGGACCATTGGATGGTCAACAATCCCATCTTTCCCTTTGCATAAACTACATTTGCTGCTGTTCCCAATTTTCTGAATTCTCATTTTTGTGACATTTGTTGCTAGCTTTTGTTCTTGTGCTGCAAATATTAAGCCTTCTGTTTCTTCCTTGATGGATCCAATCTGAAGCCACTGCCAAGTTCCATTACTATTTACCTGTATCTTTCCAATGTTTCATTAGCGATTGTAACTGTTCAGTTTTGTGTGCCACCTTTGATTCTACCCCATCCCAAATGTTTTCCGTGCAACATTTATTAGCATCCTCTCTTTTCTGGCTTTTACGGAATCCTTTAGGCCTCTGATTTTATCCTCCACCTTCTGCTTCACTTGCAACCAACCACAACTATCATTTTTTCTTGGTAGGAATGATCTATGTCGCTTTTTGGGTGCAGCACATGATGTATTATTGTAAGTTTTCTGATCTTGCAGTCTACAGGCAGTCCTTGCTTAACTACCACAATTGAGACCGGAGTTTCGGTTGCTAAGCAAAACGGTCATTAAGTGAATCCGACCTGATTTTACGACCTTTTTTGAGACAGTTGTTAAGCAAATCACCACATCATTAAGCAAACCACGTAGTCGTTAAGTGAATCATGTGGTTCCCCGTTGATTTTGCTTGCCAGAAGCCAGCCGGGAAGGTCGAAAATGGCGATCACATGACTACGGGATGCTGCGATGGTCATAAATGTGAACCAGTTGCCAAGTGCCCAAATCGTGGTCACGTGACCTCAGGGATGCTGTGATGGTCGTAAGTGTGAGCACTGGTTGTAAGTCAGTTTTTTCAGCACCTTCATAAGTCTGAACCGTCACTAAATAAATAGTTGTTAAGTGAGGACTACCTATAAAGTTCTGCTTGGCTCCATTCAACAATATCTGCTGTATAGCATATTACAGGGACAACCCAAGTATTTATGATGTTGATCTTATTATCAACATTCAGCTTCAGTTTTAAAACTTTGCAAACTGGTTTTACATATCCAGCACTGGTTTTCTTTTTCACTTGGTCATACAAAATATTCTTTGCTTTAAAAATACCCTCCATTGTCAGTGCTTTGATCTTAGCATTCTATAGCTCAATTCCATCTAAGTATTCAATATTCAGTTTTTCCTTTTCTGATTGCTAGTAGTTGCACACACATCAGTCCAAATGCTGTTTTGATGTCATCCCCAAAGGTTTGAGCTGTATCTAAAAGCAATTCTATTTCTCTAGATGATTTTTCATATAGTGTCAAATCATCCATGTAGAGCACATGTGAAACATTTGCCCTGTGCTTGGATAATTCATAGCCTAACAACATTTTATTCAAAATTATTGTCAGTGGAATCAGAGCCATATTAAAAAGCAATGCAAAGAGTCTCCTTAGAAAAAAAAATCTTCTGATTTTGATTTCTCCAAGTTCTTCTGTATTTCCCATCTCTGTTGCTTTCCATTTTTTAATTCTTAATTTTAATTATAATTCCTCATTCATTTTAATCCAGTTATGGGGTAGTGAATCAAATGCTTTTTTGTAATTAATCCAAGACATATAAAGGTTTCTTTTTCGCCTTTTGGAGTTTTTAAATATTGTTTTACCAATCAAAAGTTGGTATTGTCTGTAGCTTGAATCATGTCAATTGGATTTATTTTTTCTCAGTGGAAACGTTTCGCTCCTTATCCAAGGAGCTTCTTCAGTCTGAGCAAAGTTAGTAAGGGAATCCTAAATCCTAAATACATATTTAGGATTCCCTTACCAACTTTGCTCAGACTGAAGAAGCTCCTTGGATAAGGAGCGAAACGTTTCCACTGAGAAAATAGAAATCCAGTTGACATGATTCAAGCTACAGACAATTCCACCTGGATGACTGAGAACCTTCATAGACAAAAGTTGGTCTTGTTTTTTTACCTTTGTAATGTTTGAAATTCCAATTTTGGCTCTACAGGGTGCAATGAAGTTGAGAGCAGGTGTTTCTAGAGATTACTGGCAGTGATCATTGTCACCCATTTGAATATTGGACACATATTGTTGTTTCTTTTGTTTACTCTTTCATGATCAGAAACATTTGGCCTACAGTAAGCCAGCCAACTATTGAATCTTGCTGCAACATATGATTGAAATGATTTGCAAGATGAGAATGTAACACCCCAAAGAAACATTTAAATAACATTAAATCCACAATGTTCATATTTTCCTGGTGCAATCCAGTTTTTCGTCTTCTTAGTTTGTTCTTCAACAATTCCTGCTGTTACTACAGTACTTTGCATGAGTACAATTTTTGCTTTTTTTTCCTGTATCAGATATCTAGGTGGTCATTTCATTGTGTTTTGTCTAGTTATTCCAAGTGATTTTTTTACTTATTTATTTATTCAATATATATAGCCACCCATCTCAAACCAGTAACTCTGGGCGGCGAACAATAATAAAAACAATAAAAACAATAAAAACAGTACCAAAAATTAAATATAAATACAAATACAGCCGAGAGATCTTAAAAGCCATCGGTGTCAGCACAGCCATGAAACGGGGCCCTTCACACACTCGGGGCCCCAGGCCCGGGCACAAAGCCAGGTCTTCAAGGCCTTCCGAAAAGCCAAGAGGCTCGGGGCCATCCTAATCTCAGGAGGGAGGACGTTCCAGAGGGCAGGCGCCACGGCAGAAAAGGCGCGTCTCCTGGTCCCCGCCAGCCGACATTCCTTGGCTGACGGGACCCGGAGCACGCCCATCCCGCCGGACCGGATTGGACGGGTAGAAACCACTGGGAAAAGACGGTCCCTCAGGTAACCCGGTCCCAAGCCGTGAAGGGCTTTAAAGGTGACAACCAGCACCTTGAATTGCACCCGGAAACACACCGGCAACCAACGCAGCCCCCGAAGCAGCGGTGTCACGTGTGCCGAGTAGCCGACACTATTTACAACCTGGGAAGCTGAAGCCTCCGAATGCTCTTCAAGGGCAGCCCCATGTAGAGCGCGTTGCAGTAGTCCAAACGGGACGTCACGAGGGCATGAGTGGCAGTGAGCAGTGCCTCAATTTTGCTTTTCCAAAATTCCAATATTTCTTCCTTATTTTTAGAGGTTTGATTGGTCTGGTGTCTTCTGTTAAGCTTAAAAAAAAACCCAATGTTGATTTATAGAAATTGCCTATTTCCTTGGAATTGTTTGATCCTTCTTTCCTATCATTCACTTTTCTTAGAAGTCCCCCCCCCCCCTTCATGACTTCTGCAATCACTTTGCGGTCCAGATTGTGTCCCTTTTTCACACTTGTTTCTATTTTCTCATTTTACATTTTGTTGCTTTAAATTTTCCAGGTGGCTAAGCTCTTTTCGAAATAGATTTATTTTATTGTCCAATCTAATTTCCCCCTTTGGCATCTGATCTTGGTTCGGTGTCTTGCTTTCAAATTATAACCCAGTCCTATTGTTATTGTCTTTGCTAAGCTGGACATGAGCTGATTAGTCTCTCTGATTGTTTTTGCCATAATTGATTGGACAAACACACTTGCATCCTGAAAAATGTTATTTAAGTGTTTCTTTTGAATAGAAACATTCCAATTATTTGGTGGTACGTATAGGTGGTATAGAGCTCCTGTAACTATTGCTATTATACTTGACTTTTTGTTCCAGAGACATTCAACTTTGCAAATCCTGACATTTTGTTACGTTTTCCAGCCCTGTTTCATCGATTCAACTATCCCCTGGTATTGTTACACGTACGATGAGGATAAGGAGGAGGAGGAGGATTCTATAAAATCCACGCCCCCAAGTCCTCCTCAATCTTTTATTTATTTATAATGTATTTATTTAAAAGATGTATATGGCCACCCATCATACACAATCAACCAATATAAATATATTTAAAAAATACAGCCCACCCCCAAATTAAAGACCATCACATTCTAACCAAGGCACCATAACAATCTCACACCAGCTACATATGTGCTGGGCTAAACTCACATCCTGGCCCAGCACTTGGGGGAAGAACCAGGTCTTCACGGCCTTCTGGAAGGCCAAGGGGGTGGGGGTCCTCTGGATCTCGGGCTGTGGGTGAGGGAGGCTCCTCTCACGACAGAGAAGCCAACCTGGACCTCCAGATATGTCGATGAGGGTTCTCAGTCATCCAGGTGGAATTGTCTGTAGCTTGAATCATGTCAACTGGATTTCTATTTTCTCAGTGGAAACGTTTCGCTCCTTATCCAAGGAGCTTCTTCAGTCTGAACAAAGTTAGTAAGGGAATCCGTTAAATATGTTACTAGGGTGGCTGTGTGACCTTGCACCTGGTTATTGTTTCCATATAACCATGACCTAGCCCCAGGTGTAAGGTCACACAGCTACCTAGAAACATATTTAGGATTCCCTTACTAACTTTGCTCAGACTGAAGAAGCTCCTTGGATAAGGAGCGAAATGTTTCCACTGAGAAAATAGAAATCCAGTTGACATGATTTAAGCTACAGACTGGACCTCCAGACTTTCTGGCTGCTGGCTAGTGAGCAAAATCGTGAAATGCGGATCAGGTCCACCAACCTCCAAAGGCTGGGGTCAATGTGATATGTGCTGGCTTTGGCCCGGAGAAGCCCGGGAGAAGATTCCCTGAGGAGCTGCTGAGACAACTCGGGTCTTGCCTTGCACTGCCTGCATTCACACAATACACTGAACCAGGTCCGTTAAAGAACTAACAAATGCACTCACACAACCTGCAAAGCTTAGAGGATGTTAAGCTTGGGTCCATTGCTTGCAGTTTAGGATAGAGTATGAAGCCAACTTATTTCACTGGCTATTTAGTTACTGTATGTTGTGAATCCATAAAACGGGTAAATTTAGCAACTAGGTTAACTGTAAAGTGTAAGCCTAGCTGATTTGGGTGTTCCCAGGCGTGTCTGCAGGGCATGGTTCTTGAAAGTCAAGATGGCAGCCATGATGATGGGTGAAGTCAGTTGAACCCTGCAAATGTTTGGGTCTGTTTCGAGTTAAATTTGAACATCTTGGGAGTTAGTTGATTGGGTCAACTGACCCTTTTGTGGTGTTCTCACAGCACACTAGCCCCAGCATTGACGCAGTTATGTTTGTGTTGTGAATAGAACCATTCAAAGTCCAGCCAATGTAGTTTGCTTCATCAGTGGCGATATAGATATAGGTTGGTTCATATTGTCTTCCTGAACCCACAAGCTGACTATAACATCCAAGCATTTTGCCAAATTCAAGTTCTCATAACTGAGCTCTGTGGGCTACGGCAGGTTTTTCCAACCCAAAGGCCGTCACGGGTGTTGGAGTACAAATCCCACAATCTGGGAGTAATGGGAATTGGAATCCAATCCCAGGCCAGAGAATGCTCAACTCAACTTCCACCAGTACTTGCAAGAATCCCTCTCCGGGTGTGTTGGAAAACTGGCCATTTCCCACAAATTATCGGAGGAATAGGACTGAAACCAGGTGGGGAAGCTAAGAAAACTGCCTGGAAGAAGGGGTGGGGGGTGGGGGGCAGCCGCATCTGCACTGCTGCCAAGAAAACACACGGAGGGGTCTATGAAGTCCCCAGGAGTTGAAACTGATTCAAAGGAGACCTTACTTCTACCTTCATGTCTCTTTTAATCACAATCAATTATTTTTATGCTGTTTGATAAAATATCTTCAGCCTCTTGCCATGGATTTACATGTGTCAGGATCAAATACTCATCTGGAAATGTCGATGAAGGTTCTCAGTCATCCAGGTGGAACAGTCTGTGGCTTGAATCATGTCAACTGGATTTCTATTTTCTCAGTGGAAACGTTTCACTCCTTATCCAAGGAGCTTCTTCAGTCTGAGCAAAGTTGGTAAGGGAATCCTTAAATATGTTTCTAGGGTGGCTGTGTGACCTTGCACCTGGGGCTAGGTCCATTTCCATCTGGAAATGGAAACAGTGATCAGTGAAGAGGGAGGGAGGGAGGGAGGGAGGGAGGGAGGGAGGAAGGAAGGAAGGAAGGGCCAGCCCTGCGCCAAAGGTGTATTAAATCTTCACCAATGGAAATGTCTTCTTCCTCATGCAAGTAGTCAAAAGAAGGGCTCCCTTTGACTTTTCTCAACATTTTCAGACAAATTCATCACTTACCACTCATGGTCCTTCCCGGAGATATCCGTAGGACGTTGTAAAAAAAAGTCAAGATGACTATTGTGGCCACCCTCTTCGACCATTCCTGCAGACCCCTGGCCCTCCCCTTCTGAGCATCCACTGAAACGTTGTCTAAAGGCTGGGATTCGGTTATCCCAGCCTATTTCCCTGGATTTTAGGGCCTTTTTCGCCTGGAGACCGCAGGGCGTGGCTTCCCTGCCTTTCTCCTGCTCAGACCCTCACGACTTCTATTCCTGACATTTCACTCTCTTCCTTTCTAGCCCCAATCTGGGAAATAAAGCTTGAGAAATCAGAGAGCCGGAAGGGTTTTTGCATGTAAGGAACTAGCACTTGAGGGAGATCGGCAAATGAAGAGCTCCTTGAATATTATGAGGCAGAGCCCAATCCCGCTTAGCCCAACAAAAACTCAAGCCTGTATCCTTCGGTCTGTGCAAGATTTAATTCATTAACTTCTTAGGTAGCAGTAGGATTAAGCACCCTAGTCCCGGAGCCCTGCTGTGCATCTCTCGGCCGGCTTATTGCCCATCCCGTCCAGATGGTGGAAGAAGAATGAAGGAGGGGTTCTGAAGATGGGTTGGGGAGGTGGGCTTTGGGTCCAGCCTCTTCTTTGCCCCGTAGCCTGGGAGATGCCCTCAGGCAACCGGGAACCCAGACGGGGGCAGCTCCCTTCCTTGGCTAGGAAATCTAGACCCGGGGATGCCAACGGGACTTGCCATGCAACGCTGCTGGGCGGGGCTCCTTGCTCTTCCTGGCAGCCCCTCCTGCCCATCCCAACTCAGTCTGGGTTTTCTCCCCCCTGGCCAATCTGCCTTTGACAGCCACCCAACCAGCTTTCTGTTTTGGGCTTTGCAAACATTGGAGGTATTTCTCTGCCTGTGGAGTCTTCCCTCCTCTGGGTGCCTGACGCTCTTTGGGCTGTGCAGCCCACCCACCACCCACCACCCGCAATCCGAATGCCAGCAGTGAGAAGAACGATGACAGACAGACAGACAGTCAGACAGGCAAATCTTCTCCAGCTGGCTGCGAAAAGGAGATGCTACAGATACTGAGTGGGAAGGAGGCATTTCTGGAGAAGCTACTTTGGAAGTCTCAGATATTGGGTTGCGCTTCAGTCTTGGAGCCTCAAAAGTGACCCAACCCGGTAAATTCCTCCTGATGCTGTTTTTCTGGTCTGTAATTTGGGTGACTCTATTGGGGCTACAAAAAGCCGTATGACCACTCCTGGCAGCAGAGACTTGGAGGTTGCTGTCTCTCCTTGCTGCCATCTAGTGAGCTTCAGGTTTTCTGCAGCACAGCTCTGGTGGATCATACTAGTTGGGGTCCAGGAGAGAAGGGCAGCCTATGGCGCCAGAGATGAGCTCACCTTCTGAGGCATTACCATCCCTCTTGCTGCGTTCACACAATACAGTGAAACGAGTCAAGGAATGTACACTGTACTCCACCTTCATTTAGCCAGGATTAGCAAGTTGTGTGAACCCAGCTGATGAATCAGAGCTGCTGCTGTTACTTTGTTCTTTTCTTTTGAGCCTTTAGAAGAAAATCTGGGGACCGGGTACGTTTCCATTAGACTATGTTCGCCAGACAGTCACATTGGGAACAAGAGAGCAAGCTAGGAGCAGCCTTCATGATTACAAGTTCAGATGATGATATCAAGATCACAAGATTCTGGACTTTACGCAGAGACCCCATTCAAAATCATCAAGCAGATTGCACAGTATTTAGAGGAGCAATTGTACTTGGATTTCCTGAAACCCAGCCAAATTTCACAGGGCTAAATTTGAAACAATTTCAGACATCCCATTTGCAATTAAACTTTGCAAGTTGCTTCAAAATCCGAAGGCAGCCATCTGGAGCTTAGACACAGGCATTGACTGAGCAAGTCAGAGAGAACCTCTTCCAGGCTGGAGACCGGGGAGAACTGGAGACTGACCATGTTCATTAATTAATTTAATTTAATTTAATTTAATTTAATTTAATTTAATTTAATAATTTAATTTAATTTAATTTATATAACCGCCCATCTCCCCCAACGGGGAACTCTGGGCGGTTTACAATAAACTGATTTATTTACAACAATAAATCATTAGCTGGAGAAGGTCTCCCACCATCCCTCCATGAATCTGGCCTTCGGAAGGACTGATGGAGCTTCATGGAAAAGAGTGAATGGGCGGCAATATCAGAGGTACACTAAACCGTGAAATCCTAAAAGCTTGTTCAGTCTCATCAGAACACCAGCCATGCCCTGCTGGATGGGACCCCTGGCCCATCCAGTCCAGCAGCCTGTTCTCGCAGTGGCCCACCAACTGCCAAGGAAGGCCACCGGTCTCCCAGCAGATGGCCTTCAGGGGCAGTCCCGTGAGCCACTGACCCCCAGTGGCTTCCATGAATTGCTCCAGCCCTTTTTGGAGGCCAGTCAAGCTGGGTAGCCAGCATCACACCTCATGGTAGCGAATTCCAAAGTTTGGTTCCATGTAAAAAAAGTATTTCCTTTTGTCTGTCCTGATTCTTGCAGGATTCCACGTCGTTGGGTGACCTCTGGTTCTAGTATTCGAGGAAGAGGAAAATAGCTTTGCCTTGTCAACTTGATCCACACCGTGCACGGTTTTGTGCACCTTTGTCATGTCCCCTCTCCTTCGCCTCCTTTCTAGACTACCCCCCCCCCCCCATGTCGCAACCTTTTCTTGTAGGGAAGCTGCTCCGGCCCCAGATCATCTGAGTTGTCCTCCTCTGAATCTTCTGCAGTTCCACCGTATCTCTTTTGACCTAACCCTAATGAGAGCCACACCCAATATTCCAGATGTGGTGGCACCATTGACTTATGTAAGGACATCTCCTTAAGTGAAGCTCCACTGTCACATGCCCATGTGGCATTCTTGACCACAGTAGCCATCCTCTTCCTCCAGGATGTTTTCTTAGCTTCCTAGCCTATAGCCCTGGGGTTTCCTAGTGGTCCCCCATCCAGGGCCCAACCCTGCTTTGCTTTCAAAATCAGCCCGGGTTGGGGCTGGCACCTAGCAGGGAATAAAATCCAAAAACCAGGCTCAGGAGAAAAACTGTGCATGTTAAGCCAAGACATGTCACTAGTGTAAAAAAAATAATGCATGGAACAATTTATAAACAAGCAGAGCAATATACTTTGCAGAATTAGAATATTCCAGCAGAGGGCTAGGCAAATGATGTTAGAAAAGCCAGCGGGGGTCTCCAACCCAAGGAGATGTTATTAAATAATTAAAGTAAACAGGCCAGCTGTCCAAAGGCTGAATGCCAGTGATAAAGTGGGTGGCCAGGTGCATAAGAGCTTTCAGTAGCCCGGTTCACAATCTCGACCAGGAAAGCCCCTTCTTCTGCAGTTTCTCAACGTCTGGGCTTCGATCCCGGGGACGGCTGGGGGCAGGACGATGCCAGATGCTCACCACCTCCCTTGGTTGCTGGTAGGGCGGAATGTAATGCAAGACTTGGACCACTTTGGGTATTTTGTTAATCATGTGTTTAGACCCAAACTGTAGCTTGGAGATGCAGCTTTCAATTGCTCTTCATTGCATTCATTGACAGAAGGGTCCCTTGGCACGTGCTGGCGGGATTGGAAGGCACGAAGATGCCAAGACAGGAAAAAGGCCTTCAGGATCTGTCACGGGCTCCTGTTGGCCAGAAGAGCCTCAGTTCTCCTCCGCCTGTAAAATGGGATCCAGGGTAATCTCTGCTCGCAACATAAAGGAATTGGCTGGATTGGTTCTAAAAATGCCACCCATGCAGATGCAGATGGACTGAGTTACGACGATCCCCATCGCGACCATCCTGGCACTGTAGAGTTGGAAAGAACCACAAGGATGGTGCAGCAAGGCCACGGGAGGGAAGCAAAGCAAGCTGGGGGTGATGGGCAGTGTAGTTCAGCCTGTGTAGCATTCACCAAATTGTGGGCAGTTGTTCTAGAAGCCCCAGAGAACGTGGAGGGCTGCGCTGCGGTTCCCAGCAGCTTCATGGCAAAGCCGTCAGAGAAAACTTTATTCTGCAACTCTAAGCCTATCGGAATCGTCAACTTCGGCTTCTGGGCGCTGGCCCGCCACCGTTCTGGATGTTTTTGACACTTGCTTTGCCGGCAAACCAGCGGTGGAGATGATGCGTGGGGTGGGCTGCCTTTAATTGCAGCAATTTAGAGAGCATTTCACAGGCGTTCCAGAGAGCAATATCTTGCGGAAGAACCCAGAGACGGCTTGCGGAGGAATAATTGCAAAACAAGGAGACTCGATCTGGAATCTGTTCGTGATGGGCAGGCTTGTTCCCAAGGCAGGCGAAAGTTCAGCAGCAACGCGATCTTCCCACCGGTCCCTCCGCCTGCTTGATTTGTGCTGCTGTTAATTTAGGGAGGAGAGCCCAGGTTGCGGCCCGGGAAAGACACAGGCTTGGCGTGTTGCTTGTGAGAAAGGAAACAGCCCCGCTCTTGCAGGTGCGTCTGTCGTTGGCTGTTGCCTTCCTCTCTTTCTGGAGCGTAATTAAAGAGGCTTCCAAATTGCTTCTCATCTGATCAGCCTGGTCTCCTTTCCCGGCTGTTAAGCTTTAACTCTTTCTGTTTCTGACTCGTGTCTGGTGCACCTTCTGCTTCCTCCAGTCCCCTTCACGCTCCCCTCTGGCCACGTGGCTCCCGCTCAGCAGGGTAGGCTGGGCAGGGTGGCCCTTTACACGCTGAGCAACGTGGAGAGCAAGAAGCCTCGGCCTGCTCACCTGTGCAGGTGCAGTGACCGGAGGCAAAGGTGCTTCCAGAAGGTTGATGCAGCCTTGATACGCTAAAGCTCTCAGAACGGGCTTACAGTCCGCTATCCCAGAAGAGAGACACAGATGTTGCATAATGCCATGCCCCCGGGTTCAGGGTTTTTCAAGACTTCCATCCCCCTCTTTCCATGATGTATCTCCGGTGCAAGTAGTCCTCGTTTAGCAACCACAATTGGGACCAGGAATGTGGTCGTTAATCAAAGCAGTCACTAAGTGAAGCCACAACGGTGCTGACTTCAGTGTCCTTTTGCTTTACAGACCTGCGAAGGTCGTAAATGCGAGGACGGGCCGCAAAGTTACTTTTTCATCACTGTGGTAACTGCAAACATTTGCTAAATGAAGCAGTCGCTAAACAAAACAGTCGCTAAACGAGGACTCCCTGTATGGTGTGTTCAGCTCCATTGACCACCAGGGGCCATCATGTGGCTGTTTTTGTCCTACTTGGGACTCATCACATGCAGGTAGCCAGAGGTTCTTCTATGGGGATTGTTGTTATTGCTATTGCTATTGCTATTGCTATTGCTATTTGTTTGTTTGTTTGTTTAATTTATATGACCACCCATCTCCCCCTTGGGGAACTCTGGGCGGTTCACAATAAATAAGTTAAAATAGAATCTAAAAATATATAAAAACCACAATAGTACAAAACAATAAGTAATTATAAAATCCAGATGGACGAAGGCATTCATTAAAAGAAGGACATTAAAATTAGGGGATTAGCCACCCCCATGAGGAACTATCCCTTCCTCCATCCCATGCCAGGCGGCAGAACCAGGTCTTCAGCTCTTTCCTAAAGGTCGGGAGGGAGGAGATCTGTCTCAACTCTGGGGGCAAGCTGTTCCATAACGTGGGCGCTGTCACAGAGAAGGCCCGCCTCCTAGACCCCATCAGATGGCATTCTCTAATTGATGGGGTTCGTAGCAGGCCCCCTCTGAATGACCGGGTGGGGCGGGTCAATAACATGGGGATAAGACGGTCTATGTCTATGACGGTGCTATTGCTATTGCTATTGCTATTGCTATTGCTATTGCTATTGCTATTGCTATTGCTATTGCTATTGCTATTGCTATTGCTATTGCTATTGCTATTGCTATTGCTATTGCTATTGCTATTGCTATTTATTAAATGTATATGCTACCTGACTCCCAGTGACTGGGTGGTTAGAGGTTCAAGCCCTCTGCCTCTATCCTATGCCCTGGGAGCTTAAAGGATGATGGACTGTATGTAGGCATAGGGAGAGTTTACATGATGCTGCGGCCCCATGGTTGGGATACATGGTTGTCCCCATGCGGTTCGGTCTGTTCGTTTACCTTGTTTTTATTTAATATTATTGTGAACTGCCTAGGATTATCTTCTGTAACGTAGGTGAACGTATAAGTTTGTCTAAATGCATACTTACTGTTAGCCCTGCGAGGTAGTCCGGACAAGAAGCACAACCAGGGGCACTAGCTCTGTCTGTATTGTAAGGTGACAGGAACAGAATCTTGCAAGACTGAAGGCATTTCTCCCCTCCTTTTACTCTCTGGAAAACCAGGGAGGGTCCCTTCTGAGACGCTTCCCACGCCCCTTTTCCTTCTGTGGGGTGAGACACCTTTTACACGCCGGTTGCCCAGTCTGCGGCTCTCCCTCCTGTCTCTTAAGGTCCTTCCCACAGACCGTGACATATATATACATAAACACACACATACATACATACATACATACCTTTCGGGTAGTACTTCTAGATATCCTACAGCACAGCTGAGTGCCAGGACCAGAAGAGCTCCTAGGGAAATGCACTGTGTGTACTTAGCTGATGTGCCAAAGTCCAATTCCCAGGACAGGGGTGGAACCCCATAGAAGAACATCTGGCTACCCACGTCCCAAGTAGGATGCAACCAGCCATGTGGTGCCTGCCTCGGGGGGGGGGAGGGGGGGTCCATGTTTCTGATTTACTAAGGAAGGAAGAAGCGTGGTCCAGGAGTCTCAACAGCTTTGCTAGATCTGCCCACAGACCTGGGCGCGGTCTGGAGTGAGGCTATGTCCCCTTCCCAGTTCTTTGCCAACGCTGACATCCTCTTGTCATTCCAGGCCCACGGCTGATGCCAGTTGGCATGACGACACCGTGGCAAATGGGACCTCATGGCAGCTTCTCCCAGATGCCTATGCACACCCATCCACAGTTCCACCCATTGACAAGGAAGACCAGGGGCATTTCCACTCATGGACTCTGCACCAACGGGAAAACGGCCTCTGTGAGCTGCCCAGCCCGGCTGCCTTGTGGAACTCAAACAGTTCATTTCCGGCTCGGCTGCAGCGTCTTTCAAAGCACAGAGCTTCTCGTTTTGAAATGTGGCAGCTTCGCTCTTTGCAGCCCCCGCCCTCACCTCATCCTGCCTCCTGGCTTCTTATGGGTCTCTCAAGGGGAAAGGTGGCTTGACAGCTTTGCAGCTCCCTCTTGCGGTGCAACAGCTGAAGCTGGCGAGGCTGGGAGCTACAATTCGCAGGCGTGACAGAGTCATGACGCAAGCACACCTCTGGCCTTGGATCTATTGACTTGGAAAGCCTGGGACTGAAACCTTGGATCATTAACATGCAGTGAAGCTTTGATGGCAGACAAATGCAGGAAACACATACTCTGCATCTCTGGAACCTCTTTCTTTGCAGGAAAACTACCTACCTAGCCACATCAGTCTGCAAAGTCTGGGAGTTTATTGTTTGTTGTGCCTTTTTAGAGACATCAGACATATAGGAACCACTCTGGGGATTTTGCTTGCAGCCAGGGAAAGGCACCCAGCCTGACATCAGAGTGGAGCGCAGGGATGTGTCTATGCATTTGCTGGCGAAGAATGTTAGTTTCCTTTTGCATGTGAGATGGTGGGGGGACGACTCACTTTCCTTTTTGCAAGGGGGATTTCTTTGCTGTTCTCAGCACTGCAAGGTCAGAAGAAGAAAAGAAGGTCACAAATCACCTTCAAACTACTTTTGCATGGAAGATTTTCCCAGTTCCCCCCCAACATACTTTACCTTTAAAACAGAATAGTCACCCTGCGGTTCACTGAATATATGGTAATACAATAAGGGTTTTTTTTTCCCCATCTAAAGTTTCTTTGGTGGGGGAGGTATCTTAAACTCCGATACGTATTTCTTTAGGGGTAAACACAGAATCACTGGGAGCTGAGTGGCATAAATTTTTAATAAAATGAAATAAAATAATAAAGCACAGTTCTGTTTTTTTTTCCCCGTGGGAGTGTTTATTTGAGGGGATGCAGATCTGTCTGTCTGTCTCTCTGATTTTTCTTAATTTGTTGGCTGCCTCCCCAGTCCAGGTTTTAACCTGATGGGGCAGCTGAACCAAGGTGCACGAGGAACCCAGCTAGAAAGAGTGGCCCATTTTGCACAGGGTGGGGTAGAGGATATCTGCTTCTGACCTCAGCCATCATCAAGCAAGCAACATTCTGCCCTGGTTTATAGCTGTTAGTCAATCATTGGCTGAAGCATGCCATTCCTGCTTAATATTTACCTGTAAGTGTGAGGGTTGTGAGGGCTATTAATGTTACATTGGCAAGAAACAGAGTGAATGATGGTTATGCAGCCCAGCTCCTTGTAGTCCTGGCCAAATCCTAGTAATAATGTCTGTCGAACAAGGTGGTGCTGGGAGGGGGTGAAGTTGTGGAGATGATGGTTAGAGGAAACTTTCCACTAATGCTGAATTAAATTCAGATGGGTGGGGGAGGAGAATTCCCAAAGCAGCTTTTGTAGCTGGAATTTTCATGCAAAAATGTGCAGTCGCTTAGGATTTCCCTACGTGGATGACGCTGTGCCAGCCAGAAGTTTCCAACTTGCAACAGGTGACCTTCGCCATTTCCTTCCAACCCCAAATTCAAACTGCGTTGCGTGGACAGGCGCATGAATGCTGACGCCACACGGGCCTATTGCTTGCCATACCTATTCTGCATCCCAAGGTGTGTTTTTATTCTTTTTAAGGGTCTGGAAGGCATCAACAGCAAAAGAGTCATACGATTTGCAGAGCTGCCCCTTGCTAACCATGTGGCAGTGTCAGCCGGACCCGTCCTTCTTGCTGGCCTTGCAATTTGGAAGTCTCTTTGGGACATTATTCCAGGTAATCCCTTATTCTGAGGTGGGGGCCTGCCATGGGTAGTTGGTTTTGATCTTGTTTTCTATGGCAGTTCTGATTTTCCAAACTGGATGGCTGCAGATTGCAGACAATAAAGTGGAGCGGGAAGATCAGGGAAATGTTCTGTCAACGGCATCCTGTTGTGTCAACAGGGTCCAGAAAACATTTTCATAATATGGGGAGCACGGTGTAAACTGATTAAAGAAAAGTCTATTCCTTGCCCCAAACATCTTCCCATGTTTTGTTTTGGTAGGCAATGTTGATAGTCTTATTTTCAGCATTCATGCACACGTCTGCAAATATTACCTTTGTGTGTTAGCTTTTTATGAACTTGCACGTCTTTGGCACGCAGGGTTGGAGTTCCATGTGTACGTTTATGTGACAGGTATGGGCATTTCGGATTCTCTTGGAGTTGGAAGATCCAAAATCAGTACGCTGGATTGCGATACAGGTTCTGATGGGATTGATTTCTCACCCATCCCCAGCATGATGGAGTTTGGGACATTGAGGGGATTTTGAGGGCCTGTGCTGGAACTCAACTATTATGTATTCACTGACCAAAAAGAGGTTTGGGGGAAGTTCAGTGGAATTCTGGATTCGCTTTCTCCTTTCTCCTTTTTTGAAGAGCAAACGTGCTCCTGAATACCCCCATCCTAGAGATGCTCAGCAATTCCACCCAGTCTCTAATTTTAAACAAACTGATCCAGTCTCTGCTTTCCTGTACGGCGATCCAGACCAAAACTTAAATTGACATTGACTTTTGGATTCAAACTGCAACACGAAGACCAAACTCGTACAGGGATAAGTAGAAAATAAAATGTAAACGTAAGGTTGTCGAGCTTTAAAATGCATATTTAAGACAAAATGCATACATTGGAATTTGCATGTCTTTTAAAATATAAAGAGAGGAATTGAACAGAGCATGTTTTGTTTTGTTTTGTTTTGTTTTGTTTTGTTTTGTTTTGTTTTGTTTTGTTTTGTTTTGTTTTGTTTTGTTTACCAGATTTTAGGGTTTAAGATGTTGTGTGAAGCCAGGCAGCAGCATCCATGAACTGCGAAAACGCCAACCAGGAAAAGATGCTGCGAATAGGAACTGAATGACAATGGGGTTGCCCAGGGATTTCGGGGGCGGGGAGGTGAAAAGGGTGAAAATGGTGGCCCTGATTGTGTGATTTTTGTTTTAATGTGGTTTCATGGATGGTTTTTCTATGTCTGTATATTTGTTTTAATCTGTTTCTATTTGGTGGTTGTTATTTAATTGTTGTGAGCCGCCTAAAGTCACTTAGGTGAGATGGGTGGCTATACGAATTGAATAAATTAATAAATATTGAAGCCCCCGATGCATGCAAAAAGCAATTACACAGTTGCAGCCGCCATCTTGACTCTTTTGACCGGCACGCACGCCTATGCCCTTGGAAGGCGTCGGCTGTGCCAGAAAACTCTGGGGGTTCTCCCCCTCCCTTCCAATTTCCATTCCCAAAGCCAAACGAACAACATGGACAGTGTGGAAGGTTCAGGGTTTTTTGGAGAGACCAGATGGTGAACCATCCTCTGCTGTGTTACTGACCTCCAGACCCATCGCAGATTGGCAGAGTGTGAGTGTCTCACCATCAGGATCCCAAAACCAAGAAACCTTTCAGTCAGTTCATGCTAAAAAGGTTCATTTATTAAGGATCAGAATACGTGAGGCAAAGGCAAAGCTTCAAATGGCCAAATTGGCGCGCATACTTTGAGAATAAAAGCATCCCTCTGACATCATTTACTATCTAATTGAAAACAAACCAGTTCCCACTCCAGTTCAGTTCGACCCCCTCCCGTCAGAACGCTCGTTAACAGTCCAGGTGTGTTATCAGAAAACGGCCAAGGCAGGCATGTCAAGGCAAGCGGCTCCTTGGGAGCAGCAAGGCTTTTGGCACAAAAGCAAACACCGGTCAAGTCCTTACAGTGCTTGACACGGTTGGTTCGTCGGAAACAATGACAGGCGAGTGGAGCTAAAGTGGAGGGAGACAGACACAGAGAGGGGAAATGCGATGCTTCCTTTGATGGAAATGACAACCAATTTGATTGCACCATGTAATGGGGGACGGGGTGCGGGGTGGAAAGGCGTTTGCGTGGGACGCCTGTCCTTGGTGAGCGATCCCCAAATTCCCAGGCTGGATCCACGCTGGGGAACCCTCACCTGGCTTGCAAAGACCTCACCAGGCAGAATCGGCCTCTGCCATCAGCAGGAGTCCTCCTCCGGAGCCGTAGGCAGGGGGTGTCCAAACAGTCAAGGTGGGGGCCCCAACAGGGCGGGGCGTCGGTTGCCCTGCCTGGGCTGACGTCTTGCCTGCTTGGACTGTCCCCTGCGTGTCCCCCGGCTTCATGGGTTGGGGCTGGGGTCAGGCAGAGAAGCTGGGCAGGAGGGGCGGGCGGCAGAACATTGATCGCCACGCTTGGCCACCATCATCTCCGACAATGAAGCTCAAAGTCGCCAGTGAGATCAGTCGGGGAGGAATTCTTCGGCCCTTGGAGAGCAGAAGCTCCTTTCAGCGAGGAAGGAAACGTGAGAAATGGCAGTGCTGATGTGGGTGCCGCATTAATATGTCTGTGCCTGTTTACTGGATTGGCAAGTGGGGCCCAGACGCTACGCCAAGACCTCCCTTGCTCCCCTTCTCCAGCAGCCGGCCTTCCCCCAAACCCTTTATCTCCGTCAGCTGGAGATGCAAACGGTGTTCCTGCTATTCTTCCTCCCAGAGATAGACTGCCTCTGTCCATGGGGGCTCCCTTTAGCCCTCATGGGAAACTGGGAGCTGAGGCTTCCCCCTTTTGAGGGTCTTGCATTCCCCCTTCAAGGGCCAGGTTGGCAGCTTAGCGATGCTGATGGATCGGAGGGTGACAGGCAACGGGCCTGCCATCGTGGCCCCAGGCTGACCTAGGAAAACAGTTCAAGCAGAAGCCACCCGATACCGGGATGCTGAAGAAAGCCAGGCGGCCGTGGAGTTGAGCCCAGGTCCTGGGGGCTCCAGGGGCTCATGCCTTTACTTATTCCAGGGTAGCCTAGATCCCAGGGGTTTCCTGGTGGTCTCTCCTCCAAAAACTAACCAGATCACATGACGCTGAGCTTCCCAGCCAGGCAAGGTTGGTTTGGAGGCTAAACACTGCCACCTGCTGACCTAGGGCAGGACTGAACTTCATCTAAAAAAGATTGGATGGATGGATGGATGGATGGATGGATGGATGGACGGATGGATGGATGGACGGATGGATGGATGGATGAATGGTAGATGATAGGTGGGTAGGGTAGGGTAGGGTAGGGTAGGGTAGGGTAGGGTAGGGTAGGGTAGGGTAGGATAGGATAGGATAGGATAGGATAGGATAGGATAGGATAGGTAGACAGACAGATAATAGAGATAGATAGATGGGAGATGAGAGATGGGAGAGAGAGAGAGAGAGAGATACTTTCCCTGGTCTAAAGTGGATGGACCTCTCCGAAAGGGTTTTCTGACCAGAAGGAACACACACACCCCGCCGCCCGCAGTGTGGTGCTCTCCCTTCTGGATTTCCTCAAGTCCTCTGGCTCCAGATGGCATAAACCCCCTCCTTCCCCCCTCCCCCCTGGGACGCTGCCCTGTCCCCCTGGTACAGAGCAAGGATCCCTTGGAAAGGCGCCTCGGCTCCCCTCCCCGACTCCGCCTCTGGCCCTCTCTGTATTTCAGCCTGCAAGATCAGCGACGGCCTGCGCATCCTCCGAAAGGTGAGTCGTGTTCCTTGCTAGCGTCGCTTCTCAGTGCGGGAGGGGGGCAAGCGATGGGGGAGCAGACCGGACGGCTGCTTGGGTCTGGTCCCTGCCTTTTCAGGGGCGCTGGAGCCCCAAACAGGCCGTGCTCCATCCGGCTCAGTGCCACCGACCTGTCCATCTGGGCTCTGTCACTCCGCAAAGCCTTTTTTGTCGGGACCAGCAGAAGTGCAGAATGAATGATGGAAAAAAAACTGGCACAGCAGTTTGGTAGACCAAATTCGAGCCCCCCAAAATTCAAGCCTCCCCCACCTGTGGTGGAGGAGGCTGCAAAGACCAGATCTGCTCCATGGGGGCGGTGTGTTCAGTGCACAGGGTGCACCTCAAACATGTGTTAATCCAGTCACTGGTGAAGCGCGTTGCGTGCACCAGCCTTTGCGCATAGAAGCCTGGGTCGTCCCCACCCGACCCCAGGCAATTTTTCTGCAAATCCTGTTTTATTCACTTTATTTCTCTCAGGCCTGTAGGCTGCTTCAGCCACAACCCAATTTTCCCTGGCTCACATTCCAAGTGCCAGGAAAGCAATTAAAACGACACAACACGAAAGGGCAGCTGTGATTTTGCTCTTCCATAACTAATGGGAAGCACAGGAGCTGCGTCCTGACAAGAGCAGTTTTGCAGGAACCCTCGTGCTCGGCGAGAGGCTCACCTACGGGAAACGTGGATGGGTGTCCTTGCAATACAGTAACACCATTTTTTAAAAAATTTCAGCTGTATTGGTGACAGCGAGCAAAGTTTCCCTTCCTGGTATTTCTGGTGAGTACCAAAACATTCAAAAGATAAACACGGTGATATCCATGTCGTTTTGCTTGGCGATGATACAGAAGGAGTTTGCTTTGCTTTCTTCCCCCAACTTTCCAGCCCTGAGATTTCCTAGTGGTCTCCCATCCAAGGAGCAACCAGCCTACCCTGGGTCGGCTTCCCACCCAGAGAAGGTCAGCCAGCTGCTGCAGTCCACTGGAACATAGGCAATAGATAAATAAAATACATTTTCTGGCTAACTCTGTGGGCTTCCTTACACTATGATTTAAGCTGATCATTGTTCCCCGCTCGATTGCAGCAGAACAAGAATATTTTATGCAACGCATGAACTTCCAGGTGTGGGACCAGAGCAACTGTTTCATTTCCACCCGCTCAAAGGCTCTGGGGTGGGGCATCTGTGGGTGGGGTGGGGGTCAAAAAAGTCAAAATGGCAGCTGTGATGAAAGCCCTGCTCCTTTTTTATATGCATCACATGGTTTGATTGATGCACGCAAAAAAGGGGCAGGGTCATATTCCGTGGTCGTGGCCACTATCTTCATTTTTTTGACCCGCCGGTGGACACCCATGCTTGCTTCCTTGCTTATATGCTCCCCAGTCAAAAATAATACTAAGCCACTTACAGGTAGTCCTTGACTTATGACGACAATCGGGACCGGAACTCATGTTGCTAAGCGAGGCGGTTGTTAAGTGAGTCACACCTGATTTATGACCTTTTTTGCTGTGGTCATTAAGTGAATCACTGTGGACGTTAAACGAAAGCACCGTGGTTGTTAAGCAAATCCGGCTTCCCCCATTGACTTTGCTTGTCGGAAGCCGGCTGGGAAAGTCGCAAATGGTGATCTTGTGACCCCAGAACGCTGCAACTGTCGTAAGTGTGAGCCAGTTGCCAAGCACCTGAATTTTTTATATATATATATATATATATATATATATATATATATATATATATATTATTGAATTTTAAATATACATAGATAAAAGTTTGAAAAGGAAAAAGAAATAGAAATACAAATCAAAGAAAGAAAGAAAAAAGTGTAGTAAAGTAACTAGAAAAAGAGAAAGATGAAAGCACCTGAATTTTGATCATGTGACCACAGGGACGCTGCAACGGTTGTAAGTGCAAGGACCGGTCATAATTTTCCAGCCCCGTTGTAACTTTGAACAGTTGCTAAACGAATGGTCGTAAGTCGAGGACTACCTCTACATGGTTCCTTACAGTACCAGGTTTAAAATTAATATAAATCATGGTTATCAAATTGCTAATGGTGCAAGGGTCCTAACCGTGATCCAGGCCCCCTTCTCTTCATACCCCACCAACGCCCGGTGAAATGTGCTGGGGAGCCCGGCCAATACGCCTCATTCGGGGCACCGCTTCTCTCTCCCCCAGGTTCTGCCTGTCCCTCCTGCTTCTCCTGGCCCTGCTGGTCCTGCTGGGCTGCTGCCTCTGGTGCTGGCTGGGAAGGCCGAAGCCCCGGGCCGCCCAGCGCTCGCTCGTGGTCTTTGCCGTCGGGGAAACCAAGCCGGTTCACGGTGAGTTGAAGCCGAGGTGCCGGAGAAGAGCTGTCTTGGCTGAGTTGGGGGCCTGGATGGCAGGGATGCCCACAGAGGTCAAAAAAGTCAAGATGGTGGCCACGGAAGCAAGAGGGCCGGGAGATAATCCACTTGCAGAGATCGCCTGCCAGGTTTGCTCAGGATGTGGCCGTGTTGCAAACGTCAGCCAGCTTATTGGGGGCAGTGAGTTGCAGGCGTTTCAAACAGAGGCCAGCTGTGCCAGTCCTCCAGCACCATGACATTAATGCCACTCAGCAGCTGCCTGGCGGGAGCCCCTCCGCCCGGTCAATTCACCCGGTTCGCCCAGTTCGTCCTCCAAGGAACCGGAACGCATCAGCCAACCTGCCCTCGGACCCTGGGCAAGGCACGCCTCCTGCTGCCAGCCTGGCCGGGCGGGCGGGAAGGCCGGGGATGTCCAGCGGCCGTGCCGGGAGACTCCTGCTGCTGGGGCTCGCAGGACCTCCTCGGGCCCCCTTTCCAGGGCTTCTGTCATTGGACAGCGGGCACCCAGCTGGGCCGGCGGGTGCCGTCAGAATGGCTGGGAGAAGGCGGCTGAGTCAGCCTCAACAGGGCAACGGCCTATTGGCAGATTCCAGGGGAGGCAGTGAGGCAGCAGGAGCCAGGAAGACGAGGGAAGGCGGCTGGGGGGGCAGCACTTGGCCACAGGGGGCCTCGGGAGGTCAAGGGGGGCCATGGATGAAGGCGGCAGCCTCTGCCCCATTGGCACACTCATTGTACCCAGGCAAATGTGGACGATGCCACACAGCCTCCGTCATTGTGCAAGAGGCTTGGATCCCACAGAGCCCTCTGCACACAATCCTCTTTCTTGTCTTATATATTGTACATCCAACCCCCTACTCAGGGCGAGAATCTGAATTCAAGCATCCCTGACACAGCTTCTCTTGGAAGAAAGCCGGCTGGGTGACCTACACGTACACGTACACATACACACACGTACACGTACACGTACATTCCCAATTAATACCCCTTTTTTGTCTCTCCAGGGAGCGATGGCCCCCCCTGGACCCGGCCCCCGAGGCCTCCCCACCTGCAGGTCCCGGGGTGCAGCGCTCAGGAGCCCAGCTGGAACGCGCCGGCGTGGAGCGGATCGCAGCCTCCGCCCTACGAAGAGGTGACAAAGCAAAGAGGCTCCTTGGGTCGGAGGCTGAAGCCAGACGACTGGCACCCGTAGGGCCCGGCTTGGGGGGCCCGTTTGGGACATGGATCTGCCGCAGAAGGTGGCCCTCTCTGGCCCAGTCCACTGGTCAGCCGTGCTGTGAGGCTCAAGTGCTGCTGGAGGACGGGACTGATCCCCACCCACGTACAATAAAGAAATACGATTTCGCCAGCCGAGTTGAGCAAAACTACAGGTGGGGGCTGGGAAGGGAGAATCTTGCTTTGCCCACTACGCAGCCTTCACCCCATCTTTGCCTTTTGCATCAGCCACAGAATTGCCTGCTCCAAAGCTTCCTTCTGGGGGAGGGGGGAATGCCTTGCACCTAGAAAGGTAGCCCTTCAGGATCGGGGAAAGATAACCTTCCTTTTGTTGTTTATAAAAATTTGTGAGATCAGAGTTATAGAAATATTAAGAGACAAACGAACTGAAAGCTTGCAGTAAAAAAAAGTTGCTTTTTATTTTAAAAAGAAAGAACAGTAATTTAGCTTGCTTTCTTCAGCCGAAGAAAAGCTCATGGCTTAATTAACATAGCCCCGTACTCACATTGCAGAGAAGACAAAACAGAGAGATAACAGCAAGGTAACCAAGACAAAAGGCAGATTTACAATTTAAAGCTTTTACCACTACTTGTCAGTACCTGAGTGGACAGGGCTTGGCATGTGACCACTCACCTAGGCAACTGCATTCCCAATTTGGGAAAAACTAACAGGTAACTTTGTGATTGGCTAAGCAACCTAGACTTGCAGGCAACAGCTATTAACATTCCTGTGGGGGAGTTAACATGTGCTCTCCTGGAGCCCACAGAAAAAAACTTTTAGGCTTGGCTTTTAAAACTAGCCTTCATATTCTTTCATCATAAAAATATATGCAACACTTCCAACAGACACCCTAGCTTTCTAAGTGCATGGGGATGTTTTAAAACCATCATTGTTTTAACGGAGGACCATTTGCCCTCACATGGGCTGGTTAAAATGGGGCACAATTTGCCAGCTTAGGGCCTTTGAGCTAAAGCTGCCTCCCATAATCCCAAAAGCAAGCAAGGCAGTGAATAAAGCGTGCAATCCAATGCAAGTTGACTCTGAAGCAGTCTGGCGTCTCCTCAGGATGCGGCCAAAAACATCAAGATGATGCCCGCAATGGTGCAATTGAAATTCCACCTGTTTTTTATACACACACACACAAACACAGAGAAGCAGGTGGAATTCCTCTGCTGGCTGGGGAATTCTGGGAGTTGAAGTCCACCCAACTTAAAGTTGCTGAGGTTGAGAAACACTGCTCTAGAGAAAAGGAAATTCTGCATTTTGGAGCAAGAACACGTAACCATGTTTTCCTCTCCCCCTTTTTTCTGGGTTTGCACAGCACATTCGTCTAGGTCCAACCTTTTTGGCGCCAGGGACCGGTTTCAAAAGACTATTTTTCTGTGGACCGGGGGTGGGGGGGCGGGGTTTCTAGGATTTCCGCAGATGGGGGGTCGGGGATTCCGGGATTTCCGCGGACTGGGGGGGGGTTGCTGCAGGAGCCAATTGTGCGCACTGGGAGAGGGGTTTGCAGGCAGGAGCCAATCACAAGCACCGGGGGCGGGGTTTGTGGGCGGGAGCCCCGCAGCCCAGTTCCTAACGGGCCGCGGCCCACTAGTAGGTTCGGGACCCCTGGTCTAGGATAAAATGGAACTGAGTTGCTTGTGGAACAGCACGTTGTGGGAATGCAGCCCTCCCCTTAGTAGGTCATCCCATTTAGCCAACGTAGGGTTTATTCGTTTGGACGCCACATTTTATGTGAACTCAACCACTGTGGTTTTTTAAACTGGGTGTAAAGTTTTGCACGTTTGGGCCTGTCTTGCTTTCATAATTTTAGAATCATAGAATGTAAATACTGGAATGACCGCCGAGATCATCCAGACCAACCCCGCACTCAATGTAGGAATCCACCACTGCAGCAGCAGGAGAGCTCAGTGGGACGGCCTCTTGAAGTGGGAAGGGGGGAGATGAGGTGCTGCCTTGCTTTCACAGGAGATGCATGGAAGCTGTTGGCCAAGACAGCAATGCGTTAAAGCCTCCAGTTGCTAATTGAAGAAAATGTTGGCTGACATCTATAGGAGATGGCATCTGGAAGGCACCGGATAAGAGAAGCTGGACTAGGCTTCACAGCCCTCTACTTGGGGGCAACTTTGGGCCAATCCTTTGGCCTTCTCTGTCTGCCAAATAGAAGCTGCTGTAGCCTGCCTCGCAGGGACGTTGTGACTGCTAGCACAACAGAAACGATTAAGACCTTCAGCCGTTGAACTGGTGTCAAAACAAATCGTGATCTGCCTTGGTTTTCGGCTGGAGGTTCTTCTCCATCGAAGCCGTTCAAGGAAACGCACGGATCAGGACCTCTGAGAGCCCTCTTTCCAGCGGAAAGGGCACCTCCGCGTTAAGACAAGGAGACTGAGCCTCAGCACTGCAGAGGATATTTTTATCCATCTGCTTTCTTAGCACTGGTGCGTTTAATTGTATTTATTTTCAGAGTTTAAACCCTGCCTCTGTGCTGTGAGCGCACACCCATGCGCACACTTTCAGAAAGGAACGGAGACATCCTGGTTAAGGAAAAGAGAAACGGCGATTGATCATTCTCTGAGCTCTGAAATCGCGGCTCTTTTTCAAACTGGAGGCGGGAGGGAGGGGGGCATTCTTCCCTCTCTTGTTCGCCCTCCCTCTGCCCAGCAGGCCCAGGTTCCTTTTTCTTGGCAGAACGTCAGTGCCACCTCGGGAGCACCTTTTGCCATCTCTGTTCAGGATGGAGTGACTTTGGGGGGGGGGGGGGTCTGCAGCTTGCGGACAGCAAGGTCTGGGCCTTTGGTTGCTGGGGTTACAGTATGTGAAGAGGGATTTTTGCGCCCCGGCCTAAACGGTTTATTTATTTATTGGTTTATTTATCGGTCACCTTTATAGCCCACTCCCTCCCGGTAAACTTAGCTCGCGGTGGGTTAACTCTTTCGCCTCTCCAGCCTGGCGAGAAAAGCGAAAGCAGTTCCGAAGGGGAGCCACGTGGGGGGCGGGGGGTTCGGGGCTTGCCAGGCAAGGTGCCCCCTTCTCCAGCCCGCGGGTCGGACGGTGCCCAAGACTCGTTCGTGCGCCCAGTCCCAGCCGAAGAAGGCTTTCAGCTGGGCGCCCGCAAACCCTTCGCTCTGGCCGGCGGGTGGCGGAGAGACGTCCTGCGCGACGCGCTCCAGGCGCGCTCCTTCGCCCTCCTCCAAGGCGCGCCCCCGCCTGCAGCGTTATGGAAATGGGCGCAGCAGCGGGCAAAGTCGGTGAAAGTCGCCGGAGCCGCTGAGAGGACGGCCTGAGAGATGCCCCGGCAGAAAGAACGGGGGAGGGGGGGTGATAAATTATTCCGCCTGGTGTGCTGCCCGTTTGATTTTTTTTCCAAATTAATTCTATTTAAATGCGAACAGAACCAGAGAGAGAAAAAAGAAAGAGAGACACAAGCTTATTATGCACACATACGAATAGAAATTATATTTATAAATATATCTAATTTAAAATATATTTATATATTTGCAAATATATTCTGTTAGTATATAATGGAGAGAGAGAGAGAGATGGATAGATGGATAGAGATAGACAGAAAGAAAGAGAGAAAGATAGAGATGGATGGATGGACAGACAGATTTTCATGCAATGTTATACAATTAAATTGCATATTTTAACAGACTGTTTTTCCTGAGTGGATAGATTGTCCACCCAACTTGGATGGCCAGAGACCACCTGATGAGGGTTCCTCCCTATTACAGAGTGCCATGGGGAGGGGGCACAACCCTGGGCATTCCTGGGGGCAGCTCCCTCCTTCTGGAAGAGTTGCCAGTTGCACTCTGGCCTTCTGGAAGGTGGCCTCTGAGACACCCAGCCGGAGCCACGGAGGGCTTTCAAGGGAGCCAGCAGGACCTTGACCCGCACAAGGGCCGCCCCTCTGGCTGGGGACGCAGCGGGACCGAGACTGGTCAGGGAGCACTCAGGCTGCTGTGTTCTGACCAGCAGAAGTCTATGGGTAGTCTTCAAGGGCAGCCCCACGGAGAACGCACTACAGTAATCTAACCAGGAGGCCCCAAGGGCAGGAGTGATTGTCCTCGGCACATCCCGTTCCCAGTAAGGCTGCAACTGGGGCCCCACACCAAGCTGGGCAAAGCCCCTCCTGGACACAGCTTCTTCTTGAGCAGGAGCTGAGAACCCAGGAGGACCTCCAAGCCACAAACAGGAAGAGTCAGAGATGGGGCAGGCCCGGACTCAGGAGGCTTCTGAATTGATAGGTCCTCCCTCTGGCTGGGGTCGAGTCGGAGCCCGTTTCTCCACCCCCCCAGCCCAGACAGCGTGGCCTCACCAAGTCGGGGCTCCCCCACATCTCCCGCCCAGCCCAGCCCAGCCCAGCGGCAAATGTATCCCTGGGTATCCAGCATCTCGAAGGTGCTTCACCCCAAACGGGCGAGGGGCAATTATTTTTACTGTATTATTTTGCCCCATTGCATTTTTTATTAGTAGTATCTGTACGCTGCCTGCAGTCTGCTGGATCGGGGCAGGAGATAAATTGCACAAATAACTCACATCAATAAATTATTACATCAATTTACTTAATAATAGGAAAGTTATTGAGAAATTAAGTAGATAATAAACTAGCTTGCAGTCCTCGTTTCTAAGTGAGACCTGAGCAATAAAAAGTTTATTCAAATGTAGGTAGATCCTTTGGATTTTTAACAGAGCTGCAAGGAGTCTCTATGTAACCAAGGCAACCCAAATCAATCCAGATGCAAAGAATACTATGCTCTGTACAGTATGTATTTATTCATTACATTTTTAACCTGCTAGATAGCAAATATTCTCAGGGTAAAAAGCAACCTGTGCATTTCTCTCTCCCTTTGAGAAAACAATATACCGAAAGAATACAAAAAGTTGTCACCTAAGGGAAAACATAGAATAAAATAGAACAAAATATGCAAACATCACCACCCAACAAACTGACTTTCAACACTAACTTTTGTTTCAAACTAAAATCTTAATGCTTGAGAGGGGAGGGATGTGGTAGATTAGAACTGAGACAGTCAAGTTCAAATTCACATTCATGGAAACTCTCTGGCAGGGTTCACACATAAACCCCCGAGTTAGGTTAATAAACCACTGTCCGCTGAGTTCTCATAACATACCATGTGCCAGCAAACCCATCTTATTATGGCTTAATGGGATGGCTGGTCCTCACAACAAGATGCACCATAAACAACCCAACTCCATTTTCGTCAAATCTAGTGTGTTGTGTGAATCTCACCATTGGGGTAAGGTAAAGGTAAAGGTTCCCCCCCCCCCCCGCACAGTTGTGCAGTCGTGTCCGACTCTAGGGGCCGGTGCTCATCTCCGTTTGTTAGCCGAAGAGCCAGCGCTGTCCGAAGACGCTTCCGCGGTCATGTGGCCGCATGATGTGCGCGGAACGCTGTTACCTTCCCACCGAAGTGGTACCTATTCATCTACTTGCATTTGCATGCTTTCGAATTGCTAGGTTGGCAAGAGCTGGGGCGAGTGCGGGAGCTCCCTCCATCACGCGGAGCTAGGGATTCGAACTGCCGACCTTCCGATCAACAAGCCTGGCATCTTACCCACTGAGCCACCACGCCCCTAGTACCGATTGGGGTACTAGGGGCCAATTCCTATTGGCCAATTTAACGTAGTTGTGAGAATAAACTTGTGGGATGTAATGTTCATTCCATCCTGACTTTTGAAGAAAAGTTCAGATAGGAACATAAAGAATAAACCTGTGGGTTCCTCATTTTTGCAAAATTATCATTTTCGTTTTTTCTTATTTTCTCATTAGCCCTTTGGTAAGCTTGGCTCAATGAAACCATGAGCTAAACCGTGAAGGGACACCCAAGACGGGAAGGTCGTGGCAGAGAGGTCAGACTAAATACGATCCCTGGGGAAGGTAATGGCAACCCACCCCAGTATTCTTGCCATGAAAACTAAATGGATCAGTACAACCAAAGATATGTCGGTATACCATCGGAAGATGGGATTATTCTGGAGGTGACGGACTCAACCATTGGGGAGCTGGGGATGGTGACGGCCGACAGAAAGCTCTGGCGTGGACTGGTCCATGAAGTCACGAAGAGTCGGAAACGACTGAACGAATAAACAACAAAAAAAAGCTTGGTTCAACTGAATGAATTCTTGCCAACTGAATGCAGATTTCCAGAGAATAGCAAGGAGAGATAAGGCCTTCTTAAATGAACAATGCAAAGAAATCGAGGAAAACAATAGAATGGGGAAGACTAGAGATCTCTTCAAGAAAATCGGAGATATCAAGGGAACGTTTTGTGCAAAGATGGGCATGATAAAGGACAAAAAAGGCAGGGACCTAACAGAAGCAGAAGAGATTAAGGTGGCAAGAATACACAGAAGAACTATACAAGAAAGATCTTAATATCCCTGATAAATTCGATGGTGTGGTCACTGACCTTGAGCCGGACATCCTAGAGAGTGAAGTCAAGTGGGCCTTAGGAAGCATTACTAACAACAAAGCTAGCGGAGAAGACAGTATCCCAGCTGAGCTATTTAAAATCCTAAAAGATGATGCTGTTAAAGTGCTGCACTCCATATGCCAACAAATTTGGAAAACTCAACAGTGGCCACAGGATTGGAAAAGGTCAGTTTACGTTCCAATTCCAAAGAAGGGCAATGCCAAAGAATGTTCAAACTACCGTACAATTGCGCTCATTTCACATGCTAGCAAGGTTATGCTCAAAATCCTACAAGCTAGGCTTCAGCAGTATGTGAACCGAGAACTACCAGAAGTGCAAGCTGGGTTTCGAAGAGGCAGAGGAACTAGAGATCAGATTGCCAACATTCACTGGATCATGGAAAAAGCAAGAGAGTTCCAGAAAAACATCTACTTCTGCTTCATTGACTACGCTAAAGCCTTTGATTGTGTGGATCACAACAAACTGTGGCAAAGTCTTAAAGAGATGGGAGTACCAGACCACCTTACCTGTCTCCTGAGAAAACTGTATGCGGGTCAAGAAGCAACAGTTAGAACCGGACATGGAACAACCGACTGGTTCAAAATTGGGAAAGGAGTACAACAAGGCTGTATATTATCGCCCTGCTTATTTAACTTATATGCAGAGTACATCATGAGAAATGCCGGGCTGGATGAATCACAAGCCGGAGTTAAGATTGCTGGGAGAAATATCAACAACCTCAGATATGCAGACGATACCACCCTAATGGCAGAAAGTGAAGAGGAACTAAAGAGCCTCTTGATGAGGGTGAAAGAGGAGAGTGCAAAAGCTGGCTTGAAACTCAACATTAAAAAATCCCAGATCATGGCATCTGGTCCCATCACTTCCTGGCAAATAGAAGGGGAAGAAATGGAAGCAGTGACAGATTTTATTTTCTTGGGCTCCAAGATCACCGCAGACGGTGACTGCAGCCATGAAATTAAAAGACGCTTGCTCCTTGGGAGGAAAGCTATGGCAAACCTGGACAGCATATTAAAAAGCAGAGACATCACCTTGCCGACAAAGGTCCGTATAGTTAAAGCTATGGTTTTTCCAGTAGTAATGTATGGCTGTGAGAGTTGGACCATAAGGAAGGCTGAGCGCCGAAGAATTGATGCTTTCGAACTGTGGTGCTGGAGAAGACTCTTGAGAGTCCCTTGGACTGCAAGGAGGTCAAATCAGTCAATCCTAAAGGAAATCAACCCTGACTGCTCATTGGAAGGACAGATACTGAAGCTGAAGCTCAAATACTTTGGCCACCTAATGTGAAGAGAGGACTCCCTGGAAAAGACCCTGATGCTGGGAAAGACTGAAGGCAAAAGGAGAAGGGGACGGCAGAGGATGAGATGGTTAGATAGCATCACCGATGTAACGAATATGAATTTGAGTAAACTCCGAGAGACAGTGGAGGACAGGAAGGCCTGGTGTGCTATGGTCCATGAGGTCACGAAGAGTCGGACACGACTAAACGACTGAACAACAACAACAAGCTTGGTTCATCTTATTTCTGTAAAACCTGAGATCTGCTTTTTAAAAAAAAAACACATGAAGATTTGTATTATTTTTGTGCGCCCTGCTCCAAATATACAAATTTCCCTCTTGTAAGCTGGGTTCATCTTATTTCCATATAATTTGAGATCTGCTTTTTTTAAAAAAAACAAAGAACATGAAGATCTGTATGATTTCTGCACACCCTGCTCCAAATACACATATTTTGTTAGCAACCGCGTAATGCACACAGTTCTGGCTGACCATTTCCCTTAAGATAAAGACATGAATGGAAGATTATTGGGCAAAGATGTCCGCATGTACATGATTGTACGTTAGTATTGGCAAATTGCATTGCAAAGTTCAGAGGAAGACCAAGCGCAAAAGATAAGGGAGTCTCACAAATCAGTTCGACAAATGCACAAATGCACCCGTGGGCGTCGCAGGCCAGAGGACTCAGCCTCCGTAAATCTCAGTCAATCCGGAGGCATGCAAACGGGCTTGTTTCCTGGAACAGAACCAGCATCTTTCTCCGATGAAATACTGCAGGGGTGTTTCTTCCATTACAGGGTTCATTAAGCAAAGTAACCGAAACAGAAGCAGCCTTTGGGGTGGAGATCGCCATCTGGTGGCCATGGGTGAAACCCACCAAGGTCTTTACAAAGCAGCGTCACTTCTGAGGCTGCCTTCCAGGGCATTTGGGGAGTTGTGAAGAAGGGGCACCCCATCTCTCTCTCTCTCTCTCTCCGTGCCCCCTCCTCTTCCTCACACACGTGTGTCCCTCGCGTACATCTTGGCCGTGGCTGTCTGCGAGGACGGATCGTACGGGATGGTCACTGCGGGTGGCAGATAAACTGCGTGTAAAGGGCCAGGATAGAGGCCCCTCTCTGAGCTCGCGTCTAGGGGCCAGGAGACAAGAGACAAAGACACGGGGGTTAGCAAACTGGGAATCATCGCCATCCTTTTGTTTGTTTGTCGCTGTCTCTTACAGCAGAAGGTAATCCAGGGGGATGTGGGGTTGCAAATGGAAGCATGCAGGGGGCCAACGTAGACCATCTGCAACTCTTTAAAGCTTCTGTAGCTCTCACATGAACCTGGAAGAAGTGCACTTGCTACAAAGCAGTGTTTTTCCACCTGGGCAACTTTAAGAGGAGTGGACTTCAACTCCCAGAATTCCTCAGCCAGCCATGCTGGCTGGGGAATTCTGGGAGTTGAAGTCCACAACTCTTAAAGTAGCCCAGGTGGAAAAACACTGCTTTAAAGAGCTGCAGACAGGGACTCTGGTTGTGTCTCCACGCAGCTTCAAGCTCTCAGGTTCTTGAGTGATGGAATCATTGGTGCTCTCTCTCTGTACGTGAAACCAGCATTTCAGGAAGCAAGGGAGTCTGCAGGAGGCAAGATGGTGGTCGAAGGCCGGCTTGATGCTAAGTCTTAATGTTTATTGTAACCCGCCCAGAGTCCCTTGTATGGGAGATGGGCGGGGAATAAATTGAAATAATAAATAAAATAAATAAATAAGTCCGAGTAGGCCCCTCCTTCCGAATCGTTCTAAAAGTTCAAATCTTGGCATGGGTTGGAGGTGGTGTCTTCCGTGTGGCCTGGGGGTGCCCCGTTGCTTGAGCTGTGGTGGTTGAGACGATGCAACCGAAGCTCCACCTGGTTTGTATGAGTGTTGCACGTGTGATGTACATACAAAACCAGTGGAGCTTCCGTGGCATCAGTGCAGCCCCCACCTTGACTTGTTGGACCATGCTCTGCAGATGCTCCTGTCTGGAGGGGTGGAAGATAGTCCATCTCACCTGGAGGTCTCCAAGCTGGAGAAGGGGATGCTAGTGGATGAGTCCCCTAGAGCAGGTTTCCCAACCAGGGTTCCGTGGCACCCTCGGGTTCCGCGAGAGGTCCCTAGGGGTTCCCTGGGAGATCACGATTTATTTTAAAAATTATTCCAAATTCGGGCAGCTTCACCTTAAAGAGGCAAGTTTCATTCTTTATTTTCAGTTTATGTCAGGGAGATAACTGGTGAAGAAGGAGGGGGCTCCCTCCAGGGGGATAAATGCATGCGCAGTACTGAATCGTTTGCCTTCCTCACAAGAGGCTGAAGAAGGCACCGCCCTAATTTCTTGGGCCTTTTCTCTGAGCATCACTAGTTCATTTCAGTTTAGCTGGATTCTGTCTAGTAGAGTAGGACAATAAAACACTAGAGCCTGTACACCAAGTCTCAGCGTGTTCCTTCACTCGCAGTCAGGACAGTTTAAGAACACTGTTAATGCATATTGACAGGCCTACCCATGAAACGAATATAATAATTTTGTAACCTCTGGCCCATGTTTGAGCCTGAATGGGCAGGGGTTCCTTCCCCGAGGCCTGGAAAACGTTTCAAGGGCTCCTCCGCGGTCAAAAGGTTGAGAAAGGCTGCCCTAGCCTGATTCCTCGGCAGGAATGAGAATGACCTTCTCTGGGGCCTTTTGCAGAGGACAACTCTGCAACGTTTCAGGCCACCCCGTACGTGGGGCCATGCCCTGCGCGTCTGCGTTAGCTCACCTCGGAAGAGGCGCATGCAGCAGGTTAAGAAGGAACCGGCTAGGAAGCACCCCGCTGAGCCGCTGAGCCCGAGCCAGCACGACCAGCCAAACTTATACTGGATGCCCACAAAGACATTGTGCAAGACCAGGGTGGAGCGCTCCACGTAGACCCCGATGGCGTACCAGATGGAGCCGATCAGCCCGGGGATACCTGCGAGAGAGAGAGAGAGAGAGAGAGAAGCTGTTGTCTTCACTCTCCAGAATCACCGACTCCCAGGGTCCGAAGGGAGCTTGGAGGTCTTCTAGCCCATCCCTGCTGAGAGGAGGCCTCCTCAGGGCGTCTCCCACCAAATGGCTGTCCAACCTTGGCTTGAAGCCTACACTGGGGGAGCCCTCGGGACTTCGGCCTGAGTTCCACGTCCAAACTCAGCCATGATCCTCCCTGTTCCTAAGCAGAGCTCCCCAGGGGCAAGGCTGTGTCTTCCCTTGGAGCAGAGCTTTCCAAACTTTTCATGTCGGTGACACACGTTTTAGACATGCATCATTTCGCGACACAGTAATTCAGTTTTACTAGTGAACCGGAGGTTAAACTAACTAACTTATAAGAGATACGGACACATACATAAATTGTAATAGCGAAATGTATGGGGACACAACACATCTCATGAAAACAGAGTTCCCCTTTACAGCAGGGCACAAGGCAGGCACTAGGACCTGCGCGGAATCACAGCAGGTTTGGAGGCAGCAGGGCACAAGGCAGGCACTAGGACCTGCGTGGAATCACAGCAGGTTTGGAGGCAGCAGGGCACAAGGCAGGCACTAGGACCTGCGCGGAATCACAGCAGGTTTGGAGGCAGCAGGGCACAAGGCAGGCACTAGGACCTGCGTGGAATCACAGCAGGTTTGGAGGCAGCAAGGCCCAAGGCAGGCACTAGGACCTGCGTGGAATCACAGCAGGTTTGGAGGCAGCAGGGCACAAGGCAGGCACTAGGACCTGCGCGGAATCACAGCAGGTTTGGAGGCAGCAAGGCCCAAGGCAGGCACTAGGACCTGCGTGGAATCCTGGCAGGGCAGGTTTGGAGGCAGCAAGGCACAAGGCAGGCACTAGGACCTGCGCGGAATCACAGCAGGTTTGGAGGCAGCCAGGCACAAGGCAGGCACTAGGACCTGCGCGGAATCCTGGCAGGGCAGGTTTGGAGGCAGCAGGGCACAAGGCAGGCACTAGGACCTGCGTGGAATCCTGGCAGGGCAGGTTTGGAGGCAGCCGGGCACAAGGCAGGCACTAGGACCTGCGCGGAATCACAGCAGGTTTGGAGGCAGCCGGGCACAAGGCAGGCACTAGGACCTGCCTGGAATCCTGGCAGGGCAGGTTTGGAGGCAGCAAGGGACAAGGCAGGCACTAGGACCTGCGCGGAATCACAGCAGGTTTGGAGGCAGCCGGGCACAAGGCAGGCACTAGGACCTGCGTGGAATCACAGCAGGTTTGGAGGCAGCAAGGCCCAAGGCAGGCACTAGGACCTGCGTGGAATCCTGGCAGGGCAGGTTTGGAGGCAGCAAGGCACAAGGCAGGCACTAGGACCTGCGCGGAATCCTGGCAGGGCAGGTTTGGAGGCAGCAGGGCACAAGGCAGGCACTAGGACCTGCGTGGAATCCTGGCAGGGCAGGTTTGGAGGCAGCCGGGCACAAGGCAGGCACTAGGACCTGCGCGGAATCACAGCAGGTTTGGAGGCAGCCGGGCACAAGGCAGGCACTAGGACCTGCCTGGAATCCTGGCAGGGCAGGTTTGGAGGCAGCAAGGGACAAGGCAGGCACTAGGACCTGTGCGGAATCACAGCAGGTTTGGAGGCAGCCGGGCACAAGGCAGGCACTAGGACCTGCGCGGAATCACAGCAGGTTTGGAGGCAGCCGGGCACAAGGCAGGCACTAGGACCTGCCTGGAATCCTGGCAGGGCAGGTTTGGAGGCAGCAAGGGAGAAAGCAGGCACTAGGAGCTGCGCAGAATCACAGCAGGTTTGGAGGCAGCCAGGCACAAGGCAGGCACTAGGACCTGCGCGGAATCCTGGCAGGGCAGGTTTGGAGGCAGCCGGGCACAAGGCAGGCACTAGGACCTGCGCGGAATCCTGGCAGGGCTCGGAGGCAGCAGCAGCGAGGCGCTTGAGGCTCTGAGTGTCCGACTCAGAGGTTTCTCATTACGTTCGCGCGACACACCTACACACTGCAGCCGACACACTAACGTGTCGCGACACACAGTTTGGAAAGCTCTGCCTTAGAGCTATGGGAGGATTCTGCTGGACTGAAGCTCCGAAGCCAGGGAAGCGGCGTTCGACCAGGTGCGTGGGAGCATGCATGTGCATACAAGAGCATACAGTACACATGCCTCTCTGCAGGCACCAATTCAAGAGCTCAGATCAGACGCTGCAATTTGATTTCAGAGTGACAGACACTCTTCTCTCCTCTTCCTTCACATGGAAGGTCTCTGTGGCACAACTTACACACAGCCCTCCTTGGGAGGGAGGGTACAGCATTCTGCACATGGTCGAAGTCACTCAGCCTGGCCTGAGCTTTCGGGGTGGGGGAGAGAGGAGGAGTTCAAAAGCCCAAGGCAACCAACTAGAAAGGGATCTGCCACATCCATGCATCCCAGCCTCGCTGCTGCTGCAAAACTGGGAAAAAATAAATATTTTCTTTCTCAGCTCCCAACAGAGCAGAAGAAAAAGGCTGCGTGTTAGAAGCTCAAAAACGTTTTTCCCCCTTGAGGCCTGTCAGGATCTGTGCTTTCTTTTTCCTTTGATTTTATTACTATTAATTAATTAATTAGTTTGTTTGTTTGTTTGTTTTTTTCTGGCTGCCCATCTCAAATACATGACTCTGGGCAGCTGTGATCAGCTGGTTGGTCGCACAGTCAGCCAGATGTTTAGACTGGATTTGGCATTTTTGTCCACCTATCGAGTCCTTCCCAAGGACCTGGGATAGGCAGATGTTGTTGTTGTTGTTGTTGTTGTTGTTGTTGTTGTTATTATTATTTTGCTTGTCACCTTCTTGGGCCAATCTGTTAAGTTCTGTTCTTCCTTTCTCAGTATCATTTGTGAAAAGCGAGGAGTCTTTGGTTGCTGGTTAAAACTGGAACTGCTTTCTCCTCTCTCAATTTTACTGTGGACCCCTTTTAACCACTTCACTTCCAATTAGGAAGGAAAGCAGTGGGGGCCTGCGAAGCATGCTCGAAGAAGTCAAGTTGGCGTCCAGGACGGTGTCATCCAAACTTCGCCTGTTTCCATTGTACTGTCGGGGCCAACATCTTGACTTCTTCGACCATGCCCTGCGGACACCCCTGAAAGAAAAACTTGGAAACCTCTGAATGGTGGGACCCCTTACTCTAAAGAAGCCCAGTCGTCTGCTGCAGAAGAAACCGTGGAGCCCATGCTCTGCATCTCCCCTTGGGTCCGAAGGCAAGAGAGGGCGGTGACCTCCACGCCCTGCAGCCAACAGGGGCTGGTCTCCCCGTCTCATGAGCATCTCAGGAGAGACGCGCCTTCCCAAAGGTCCACTGCACAATGCCATGAATGGGAGGAAGAGCCCCATGCAAGCCCCCACCTCTACCCCCCAGCCCCAGCCCAGCCTAGACCAGACCCCGTGGGCAAAACTACCTCCTGTTAAGAGCGCCAACCCAGAGACAAAGCAGATGCGGTTCTTGATGCTGGGTTCATCCAGGAGAAATTTCACACAGTCCAGGCCCAGGAGGAGGAACGTGAACCCAAACCCGGCCAGGAGGTCGGCGGTGATCAGCAGAATCCGGGTCAGGACCAGCTTCACTGCAACGGAAGCAAGGGGTGGGTGGGAGGAAGGAAGGAAGGAAGGTGGAAGGCGCCCCCCGCTCTGGGTGCAGCCCTGAACCTGGTGCTCTCCAGCTTGGAAGGAGATTTGGGCGAAGATGTTCATAGAATCAAGGAATCATAGACTCATAGACTCAGAGAATTACAGAATCACAGGGTTGGAAGGGACTTTGGAGGTCTTCTAGTCCAGTCCCCTGCCCAAGCCCAAGGAAGGAGTCCTCATACCATCTTGGACCAATGGTTGTCCAATCTTTCCTTGAAAACCTCCAGCGATGGAGCACCCACCACTCCGGGAGGCCAACTGTTCCACTGCTTAATAGTTCTCTCTGTCAGGAGATTCCTCCTCGTTTCCAGGTTGGGTCTCCCTCTGAGGAGCTTCCACCCATGGCTTCTTGTCCCACCCTCAGGTGCCATGGAGAATAGATCGACGCCCTCTTCCCTGTGGCTGCCCTTCAAGTATGGGAAGACTGCCATCACGTCTCCCCTCCATCTTCTCTTCGTTAAGCTAAACATACCTAGTTGGGGCCTCTCCAAAGAAGGCAAGCATTGCTAAGGATGGACCCTGGGACCTTCTAGATCAGGGGGTGCTCAAGGAGAACCCCGTGACCACACTGGGCTCTAGGCACTTTGGATCCCACAGAGACCATCCATCATCAGACAGGATTTTTTAACAAGACAAAAGAGGAAGGGGGAATTCATACAATACCCCAGTGTTTCTCAACCTTGGCCATTTTAAGACGGGTGGACTTCAACTCCCAGAATTCCCCAGCCAGCGTGGCTGGCTGGGGAATTCTGAGAGTTGAAGTACACCCGTCTTAAAATGGCCAAGGTTGAGAAACACTGCAATACACTAAGCCCCAAAACCAGGTTAGCAGAACACGGTTGCTGTGCTGTGCCCAAACAACTAAACTCTATGGAGGCTTCACAAATTTGCTTTTTGCATTTAAAGCAGAACCAGTATTTTATTTTCTCCTCGCTGGTTGGCAACGTTGGTTTGTTTCTTTGTTTACTGGGTTTATATAGCCACCCGCTCAATATACTGTGTTGCAAGTAAGAAGTTACAAACAGCAATAAAATCACCAACCAACCCCCAAGCACATTGCATCTGGGGCAGCTCTTGCACCCGCATAAACGCCCCCCCCCCAAACAGAGTGCTGGGGAAAACACCAACTCTGTAATCTGCATAAAAATCCATCAGGGTTGGGGTCATCTCAGTCTTGGAGGGGTGGGCCGTTCTGCAGGGCAGGTGCTGCGACAGAGAAGGCACATCTCCAGGTTTAATCGAGGGAACCCTGGGCATGCCTGCCCCGTCCGATCTCATGGGAGGGGCAGAAATCATTGGAGACACATGGACCCCGAAGGAACCGCCCTGCGCCTCTGTCTTTCCTTGAATCTGCTTCTTCCTAACCTGATAAATGGGCTTCCCTCTTCTCTCAAGGAAGTCCCAAGTCTTGGGGTGGGACTAGAATCTAGATGGTTTCCAAGGTCCCTGTTCACCCTTACCTTCAGTGAAACTCCACCTACCTGGGTGCTCAGCCAATATCGAATCGTATTCATCACAGGTCGTTATCCCATCGAAGGCATTGGTGACACATTCCCACCACAGGCCACGGCACGTGGCGCTCAGCTAGAGGAGACGAAGCCACGGTTATTCCTGGGGTTGTTACAAGGCCCTGCTCCAGGCAGGATAGGCTTTATAATTCCACAGTTTGGGACACCATGGTTGCATTCACACAGCTGTTTAACCTGGCTATTGATCTAACCCGTTTTCTGCATTCCCACAATACACTGAAGCAGAAGCTAACCATCACGGCGGAGTTTGCACAACATGCTAAGCCAACCCCCCAACCCCCCCAGTTTTAATCAAGCTTAGTGTGTTGTGCGAAAGCATCTGCTAGTCTTTACCCGACGGGGTTACTTGTGTTATGCCAGCACCGTCAGTAAAGGAGAGGAGAGAATGACCGAGGCATGGAGAATTACAACGATAAAGGGCGCGTTGGTGGGAACTGAAGATGGAAAATGTGTGGCTCAAATCTTAGCAAAGGCATTTAGATGGAAATGACCAGGTAATTTAGTGTAAGAAATAAAACGTTGCTTGCAAAAGGCCAGGATGCTCTGACAGAGGGCAGCACCCCCTACTTGAGAAACAGGTTTGGTTTGGCTGGGGAAAGGCCCTGGGGGCCACCCCACATCTCTCTGGGGAGGGCTGAAGAGCCAGCCCCACCCACGGCTATTCCCCAAAATTCTGCCCTAAAGGACAGGCTGAGGCCTCCCCAAGTTCCGAGACTCGGGCCATCAGGCCGCCCGTCCCTGCTCCCCTCGGGAACCTGTCCGGTGGTCTGTCTATGAAGGTTCTCAGTCATCCAGGTGGAACAGTCTGTAGCTTGAATCATGTCAACTGGATTTCTATTTTCTCAGTGGAAACGTTTCGCTCCTTATCCAAGGAGCTTCTTCAGTCTGAGCAAAGTTAGTAAGGGAATCCTTAAATATGTTTCTAGGTGGCTGTGTGACCTTGCACCTGGGGCTAGGTCATGGTTATTTTGAGATGTTATTTCTAAGTCCCTTTATCATCTAAAGGAGGATCGTTAAGATCACCATGCTGCTGTTGAGCTTGCGAAATGGTCTTAATCTTCCTAGGCACAGAAGACAAAGCAGGAAGGAAAATAGGGGAAAGATTGTGCCTGAGGCCCCCACCTCTATTCAAAGAAGGATTTTCCAAGTTGGCATAAATGGATTCCTTGACCCCTCTTTCAAACCACTTATTTTCCCTGTCTAAAATGTGAACATTAATGTCCTCAAATGAGTGTCCTTTTTCTTTTAGATGAAGGTAAACTGCTGACTCTGGTCCTGTGGTGTTGCTCCTCCTGTGTTGGGCCATCCTCCTGTACAAAGGTTGTTTGGTTTCTCCAATGTAGAGCTCAGAGCACTCCTCACTGCACTGGATTGCACACACTACATTGCTTTTCTTGTGTTTTGGAGTTTGATCTTTGGGGTGTACAAGCCTCTGTCTCAGTGTGTTGGTGGGTTGGAAATATACAGGTATGTGGTGTTTGGCAAATACCCTTTTTATCTTTTCAGACACACCAGCCATGTAAGGAATGACCAGGTTCTTCCGTTTACTCTGAGTCTCAGCCCTGTCTGTTGCTGTTTTAGGTTTGGTAGACTTAGATCTAGTGAAGGCCCAATTTGGATATCCACAGGCCTTCAGAGCTGTTCTCAGGTGCTGATTTTCATTCTTTTTGGAATCCATGGAGGTGGGGATGTTTTCTGCTCTGTGTGACAATGTCCTGATGACCCCTAGTTTGTGCTGTAGTGGATGGTGGGAGTCAAACATCAGATATTGATCTGTGTGTGTGGGTTTCCTGTAGATCCCTATTTCTAGCTTGCCACCGGTCCCAATGAGGACTTCACAGTCTAGGAATGCCAGTCTGTTGTCCTTGGTGTCTTCTCTGGTGAACCTAATGTTGGCATCTATGGTGTTTATATGGTCCGTGAAGGCCTGTACTTCCTGGGCCTTGATTTTAACCCAGGTGTCATCCACATACCTGAACTAGTGGGTGGGCGCTGTTCCCTGGAATGTGTTGAGTGCTTTCTTCTCCACTTCTTCCATGTATAAATTGGCCACAATGGGTGACACAGGAGAACCCATGGCACAGCCATGTTTTTGTCTATAAAAGTCACCTCTGTATGAGAAATAAGTGGTGTTGAGACACAGGTCCAGAAGTTGGCAGATCTGGTTTGGGTTGAGATGGTTTCTCCTTTCAAGGGTGCTGTCCTCTTCTAGTCTCTTCCTGACCGCGGATAGAGCATGAGTGGTGGGGATGCTGGTGAAAAGGGAGGACACATCGAAGGAGACCATAGTTTCATCTGTATCCAGTTTCAGGATCTTTGCTTTGGAAACAAATTCTTCCGAATTATGGATGTGGTGTTCAGAGTGTCCAACCAGAGGTGCTAGTATGGTAGAGAGGTGTTTGGCAATGTTGTATGTTACCGAATTGATGCTGCTGACTATGGGTCGGAGGGGTGTTCCTTCCTTGTGGATCTTAGGAAGTCCGTAGATGCAGGGGATGGCTTCTCCAGGATACAGACGGTGGTAGGTAATCCTATCGATGGAGCCATCATGTTCCAATTGTTTCAAACTGTCTATTACCTTTTTCTTGTAATTGCTGGTGGGGTCTCTTTTCAGTTTTTCATATGTATGGTGATCCTCCAAAAGTGAGGTAATTTTATTGTGTTAGTCTGCAGTGTTTAGAACCACTGTACATCTTCCTTTGTCAGCAGGTAAAATGGTGATGGTTTCATCTTTGCTGAGGGCTGCCAGGGCTCTCCTCTCTTGGACGGTAAGGTTGGGGGGTCCGGTGGTCCAGATCCAGAGAAATGGTCCAGAAGGTGCCCCTGCCCTCAGGGGGCATCTTTCTGGTGGGCAGCAGAGGGCTTTCTCCAGGCTATGGACGGCGGGGTTGGGCTTGGCCCCGTGCCTATCAAAACGTATTTCCCCCCCAGGCCTCGATGTTGAATTGTTAATCATTATAGCATTAACGTTAACTGTAGGGATTCGGGTGTCTTTTAAAATTTTTGTTAACCGGCTAGCGGTGGGGCTTCAATTCAAGTAAATAAGAAGGAGGGGGGAATAGAGGGGGGGGGAAAACCCTTCTCTTCTCCTCCCCCCCCCAGCCGCTCAGCTCCCAGGCTGGCTTTTTCTGCAAAAGCGTGCACCCCAAAGCAGCTCTTTCAAGGGAACCGGGATGTTATCCGCTGGCAATCTTTAGGGAGGCAATGGACTGGTGAAGTGAGAAAAGTAACTCAATCTGTCAGGGATTAACACCGGCGGCCCTGGAGGCGGCCATTTAGCGTTCACACTTGAGCAGGGAAGTGTGAAACACGTGGATGCCTGCAGCCTCAAGGGCATGCTAATAAAGCCGTAAGGGCGGGGAGCTGCCCCGTGCCTTTCAACCTGGGAGGCAAGGTTAAAAAAACCTCTGCGGACTCCAAAGATCGTCAGCGCACACCTTCCCAAGCGGGTGTGGCGTTTTCTTTGTGCTCTCTTTGTTGCTCTGTGTGCAAAGCCTCTGTTCACACAACCATGCTAACCCCTGAGCCACAAAACATGCCACAGGTTCATCTGACACCCTGCTTCGCACAACCTCCTAAGACCAGGCCAGGTCCCCATAATTCACCAAACCATATCTAGGCATTATAGGAGGAGAGTCGTCACATTAGTCTACAGTGGCCAAAAATCAGAAGGAGCCCGGGAGCACCTTTTCCGACTCATCAATTTTATTCCAAGGCAGAAGCTTATTTTATTTTAGAATAAAATTGGTGAGTTGGAAAAGGTGCTCCCAGCCTCCTGATTTTAAACCATACCTAGGTAAAGGTTCCCCCCGCACATTTGTGCAGTCGTGTCCGACTCTAGGGGCTGGTGCTCATCTCCGTTTCTCGGCCGAAGAGCCAGCGTTGTCCGAAGACGCTTCCACGGTCATGTGGCCGGCATGACGCACACGGAATGCTGTTATCTACCCATCGGAGTGGTGCCTATTCTTCTACTTGCATTTGCATGCTTTCGAATTGCTAGGTTGGCAAGAGCTGGGGCGAGTGCGGGAGCTCACTCCGTCACGTGGGGCTAGGGATTCGAACCTCCGAACTTGCAATCTTCCGATCGACAAGCCTGGCGTCTTACCCACTGAGCCACCACACCCCTATAAAAAACTAGTCTATAAAAGACTAGAACATGTACAACCATTTTAAACCATTCTGGAACTGGGTTCACCCAACATGCTTAACCAGGTCAAGGAAAAACCAGGATGAATTATTCACACAACATGCTAAACTTGGGTAGAGTGAATCTTAGACAAGCCCAGCGATTTGGCTGCACAAACCCAGAAAGTGGACTAATTCAGGAGCCAAGTGCTGTGTGAATACAGCCATATCATCGTAAATGTATTTCAACAGAGCAGCAGTGATGGGAGAGAAGATATTCTCCTTTGCTTTTATTTATTGACTTGACTTGACTTGACTTGACTTGACTTGACTTGACTTGACTTGACTTGACTTGACTTGACTTGTATGGCCACCCATCTCAGCGACTCTGGGCAGCTCACAACAGGTAAAAACAACAATCCAATAAAAACAAGTTAAACAACTTTTGTGTAGTTAAACACTGGTCTCCTGAGCACGCTATCTTTGCAGATACTAGATCAGCGAGAAATTCTGGGAGGTAATATCCCACACTTTTGGAGGGCAGCAGGTTGGGGAAGGCTGATTAAATGTTGCCAGCTTTACACTCCTGGGCCAGGGGTGTCTGCAGGATTTGGTCAAAAAAGTCAAGATGGCAGCCATGATGGTGCGATTGAAGCTCCGCCTGTTTTTTTATCTGCGTCATATCTTGAGTCTTTGATCACACCCTGCGGATATCCAATGTTTTTTGTTTTTTTTTGGGGGGGGGGGGAGGCCAAACAGGCAGAACTGCTTTATTTATTGCATATTAAAAATAATCTTTTTAAAAATTATATTGCCAAATAAATCAGTGATACCATTTTAATAACTGAGAGGCAATCCTATATACTGTATGTAAGAATTACTGAGTTTGATATGCTGGTGATAACAACAACATTGATATCTATAGGACATAGCTTTCCAAACTGTGTGTCGCGACACAATACTGTGTCGCCTGCAGGGCCCAGGTGTGTCGCGTCAAAACCTGGAAGCACTGATGGCAAGGACACTGCTGCTGCCACCGCTGCGGCGCATGAAAATCCGAAAGCGCCGCAGTGGCGGCGGCGCGCAAAAACCTGAAAGTGCGGCGGTGGCGCTTTCGGGTTTTCTCGCACGCCGCCGTTGGTGTGTCGCCACGGGAAAAGTTTGGAAAGCCCTGCTAAAGGACTTTGTGGAATAACGCAAGCCAAAAAGCCTCTGATCTGAACAAATGGCCTTCTAAACAAGGCTCACCCCTTTATTTTCTGGGCTGGTCCCTGCGCCTTTGACACCTGCATGGCAGGCTGACATTCCACCGGTGACATTCCCCTTTGTTACTGCTTTTCCTTGCCTTGGGAAGCAGCACCTGACAGATTCCCACCCTCCAGGCACTAGCAGGCCCTTTGCCAGAAAGACAACCCGGGAATCCAGCCATCGGTGGGCTTCTGAGTAAATGTGCGAGCCCCCACCCGCCCCAGATGCTGCTGGGGTTTACCTCCAGGGAGTCATCCGTGTTCACCATCCAGCAATCCGTCCAGGTGGCCGCGATGAGGAAGCCCGCTGAGAAAAAGGCGCAGGAGCAGCCCAGGTACTGGAGGAGATGCTTCATGTTCTCTGCAACGGAGAGCCGGCTGCCCCCCCCCCCTTTAGGGCAGAGCTTCCGTGTGCTTTCCTGCTGACTGCCTGGGGCTCTGCCAATGATCCCACGGTCCATCGCCTGGGAGGAAGGGGAGGAGGGCCGTGGCGGGGTGCTGAGCACGCGGGAGGGGGCACCCAGTCATGCGCCTGCATTAAAGCCCTCCTTAATTGCCCAGGACTTGCTGCGCCTTCGGAGGGTGGCCCCTCGAGGGCTCTCCCTGAAGGATCAGGATGGAGAAGGGCTGGCCCCACCTGGGCAGCACTCGCACACGCTGGTCAAGTAAAGCTCCAGCAGATGTATCATCCAGGCCACCAGCAATGCTTGGGCAGTGCCAACCTGGAAGGGCCATTCGAGGCTCAGCGTGTTGAAGGCAAGCCCTTGGGGTCACTTTACGCCCGGTTGAACCACAAAATAGATTAATTCAGTAGCTAGGTGAAGCGGCTTCAAAGGCAGGTGTTTTGAAACAGCCCTCACCCCATCAGCCTTCAAAATTCACCCATTGGGAATGGGGATGGTAGTGGGGGTGGTGGTTTAGAAACATGAGCCCTCCTTTTCACGAGCAAATTATACACGTGTCCAAAACCCAAAGCCTTTCCTGAACTAGGAAGATTGTCCAGGGTCTAAAATGTCTATGTACAGATCTATAATGGAGGAGGGAAGAATGAGACGCTTACCTGGGTCAGGGAAATATCTAGCACCTGCATTCACACAACCTGATTGGCCTGGTGAGTGTTTAATTGGGTTAGGCTTTTTGGGCCTCAGTGTGTGGTGCATGCAAACCCATGTCTTTTGGTTAGCTTTAGGCTCTACGGACTCAGAAAATACATCAGTTCAGTAGCCAGGTTAACCTGCGTTCACACAACATGTTTAACTAGGTCAAGGGAAAGATCAGGGGTCTGCATTTCTATATTATGCTAAGCATTTTTAAGGTTTCTTTAGCATCTTCTGTAAACCCATCTCGTTCAATTAGTTTATGGCTTGCCTTAATGTGTTGTCCAAATCCAGAGAAATGGGTTAATCCAGTAACCAGGATAAATGCATTGAATAAATGCAGCTATTAATTAAGGGTGGGGACAAAAAAAGGAGTCTGCATTTTGAATAATTTTCAACATTCCTGTTCAGAGATGCCCTCTGTATATCGCAATTAGGAAGAAGGACAAAAGCGACCGGTTTTTAAAAAACTATATTTAGCAAAGTATTGCTTCATTCATTAGAAAGTCCTAAAAAAAAAAAACCCAGAACATGAAACGCTTTGAAATTCTCCAGACTGGAGGAGGCTGGCAGCTGTAGGGCAAGCTGGCTGGGGAATTCTGGGAGTTGAAGTCCACGTATCTTAAAGTTGCCCAGGTTGAGAAACGCGGCTGTAGGGCGTTGGATTATGGCAACTGGGTTAACCATGCTCGTGATCCAACCTTGGGCTGCCTGTCGATGCTGAGATTCCTGGAGGCTCATACTGGTTCCACCAGTTTTGGTCTAGCAAGGGAAACCTACTGACTCAACTGTCTTTGGCTGGCTCAGTAGGGAAGCAGCTAAGTTCATAGGGAATTTCCTGCCTGCTTCAGTTGACGTGAAACCCATTTCAGCAAAGCGGTGGAGCAGAGAAGCCGCACCCCAAAGAGCCCTGGGGCAGACGCAGCTTCGCCCAGGATCAGTGTTTCTCAACCTTGGCAGCTTGAAGATGTGTGGACTTCAGCTCCACACATCTTCAAGCTGCCAAGGTTGAGGAACACTGTGGAGTCCTTGGTGCAATCTTACTCGGCTACGAGTGATCGCCAAGAAGCAGCAGGAGCTTTGTTGTTTTCTTGCAGAGGTTTCATTGCCAGACTAGGCAACAGAAACGCTGCCCAGGACGGACCGCATTCTGCGTTTTCTCCAGCAGGCGGCGCTGGGCTCATTCTTCCAGTTGAAGTTGAACTGCGGAACAACACATCGGTGTAAAGTTTTGAGCAACGGCCGAGCCCCACTTTGCCTCCCTGTCAGTTAGGAAAGGTTTTGCAATCCCCCCCCCCCAGAAGGGATCTCCCTCTTTATTAGGGATCAACATTTCTCCCCTTGGCTGAGATTAAAAAATGGGTGATTACAATATGGTTGGTACTTGGATCGGAGACCACTAGGAAATCTTAGGATTATAGGCTAGACAGGGAACAGGGGGGAAAAAACCTCAGAAGGCTGAATGATACTCCAAAAAAAACCCCCAAAACATCAGAATGATACTCCCCTCTATTGTAGCCAAACACCCTACATAGATGTGTCTATGATGTCTCTTGGAGTTGATCATGATTCAGGGATATATACATTTTTACTTGTGTTTTTTTTCCTGTATGATCTCTTTTTTAGTTATTATTTATATTTATTTATTGAGAATTTTACATAGAGTAAAAGTCAAATTAAAGAAAAAGCAAAGAAAGAAAGGAAAAGAAAAAAGGTGCAGAGAAAGAAAAAGAAGGCAAGTAAGAAACTAAATATAATGACCTTCTTTTCAACAGATATTAACAAACCCATCACCTCCCCTCCCTATTCCAGAAATCCCTTCAACCCCTTATTTAATTCTCATCTTTTCCATCATTAAATTCATAAATCATCATTTCGCTTTTTAATTCTTTTAGCAAAAAAATCCATGGAAGGTTTCCAGCCCTTTAAAAAAAGCACTCATTGGTTTCTCCTTGACCAGTTTTTCCTGCATGATCTCAGTGTGGAGTAGAAGGGAACCCTTCTCCTTTCAGCCTCACCACAGTGACCCTGTGCATCAATCAGGTGGGCTGACAAAGGCAAGGTTCACACAACAGATTTAACCTAGTTAGGGAATTAACTTACTTCCTGTTCCCACGATACCCGGAATCACACATTAACTAAAGGGCTAGGTTTGCATGCATGCTGATAGGCCACCCCCAAAAAAATCTCTCCTAGGTTAATGCCAGGCTTGGCTTGTTGTAGAAAGAGGGGTATCCGTTGTGGGGTCAAAAAAGTGAAGATGGTGGACAGGACACTGATTGAAACCGCACCTCTTTTTTACATGCATCCGGTGGTGACTCTGGGCCTGCCACCTTGCAGATTTTGCCACACTCACACAGATTATAAGCCTATAATTCCCTCTAAATTCAGCCCTTCCTCTTCGTTTCGCGGACTGAGCCCAGCTCACATACGGCCTCTGCTTTCATTTCGGCAGAGATTCCTCCTTCGCCTGCCCGCTCACCTGGGGCGAGTTCAGTTTCTCTCCCAGAGAGGCCAGCTGGGGGGGGGGGCGGCGTTGGGGAGGGAAGGCGGGCTGCCAGCGGGGCAGAGGACATGCTGAGAACCCCACTTCCAGCAAGCAGCAAGGAAGCTGCTAGAGCAGTATGTCTATGAAGGTTCTCAGTCATCCAGGTGGAATTGTCTGTAGCTTAGACAGAGAAGATAGGTGGTTTGAGGGAGGGGTCAAGGAATCCATTTATGCCAACTTGGAAAATCCTTCCTTGAATAGAGGTGGGGGCCTCAGGCACAATCTTTCCCCCATCTTCCTCCCTGCTTTGTCTTCTGTGCCTAGGAAGATTAAGACCATTTCGCAAGCTCAGCAGCAGCATGGTAATCTTAACGATCCTCCTTTAGATGATAAAGGGACTTAGAAATAACATCTCAAAATAACCATGACCTAGCCCCAGGTGTAAGGTCACACAGCCACCTAGAAACATATTTAAGGATTCCCTTACTAACTTTGCTCAGACTGAAGAAGCTCCTTGGATAGGGAGCGAAACGTTTCCACTGAGAAAATAGAAATCCAGTTGACATGAATCAAGCTACTGCTAGAGCAATGTTTCTCAATCTCAGCAACTTCAAGATGTGTGGACTTCAACTCCCAGAATCCCCCAGCCAGCCCTCTTGAATTTTGAGGAAGGTGTACCTAAACTTAAAACAAGGGAACAATTAGAATTGGAAGGTAATACTTGTCACTGGTTTACTTTTGCACAACTGTCAGAATGATTTCATTTGGACAAGAAGGTACGTATATAACTTTGTTAACGAGAAAACACAATTTGAAACGGAGCTTGGTACAGATGATGAACACGTGATAACGAAAATGTACAAAATGTTGTTGCAACTGAACTTAGAAGATGAATCTGTTAAAGATTGTATGATTAAATGGGCCAAGAATTTTGGATATAATATGCTTGAAGAATGGGAGAATATGTGGAACAAAAGTTTGAAATTTACCTTGAATTGTAACTTGAAAGAATTTTTATAAAATTATGTACTGCTGATATTTAACACCTGATAAGTTGTCGAAAATGTACAGTGGGGTAACAAATGTTTGTTGGAAATGTTTTCAGGGTGAAGGAACTTTTTACCATATATGGTGGACTTGTGGAAAAGCTAAGAAATTCTGGAAACAAATATGTATTATTATTCAAAAGGAAGTCGCTTTTTGGATTATTTGCTTGTAACTGAAAAAAATGAAGTTTTGATTCTGGGTTTTGATGATTAAATGGTTTGATTTTAGAGAAATAATGTTATTAAATGTTTAACTAATAGTAAGAGATTAACTTTTTAGAATACGCTTTTATATCTGTGTTGAAGAAGGCCGGAAGTCACCTGTGCTTTATGTTTTCTATCTATTCTTGCACTGTTTTAGTTTTTCTTGTCTCTTTTTAGTTTTGTATTCTATCTGTTCTGTATTCTATATTTTGTATTTTAATTATACTCTGAAAAAATTAATAAAATAATAATAATAATAATAATAATGAGAAGGAGGAGGAGGAGGAGGAGAGGAGGAGAGGAAGAGGAAGAGGAAGAGGAGAAGAGGAAGAGGAAGAGGAGAAGAGGAAGAGGAAGAGGAGAAGAGGAAGAGGAAGAGGAAGAGGAAGAAGAAGCAGCAGCAGCAGCAACACTGATTTAGGATTTCCAGGCCCCAGCTGCCCCTGAGATGCCCCCTCTTGGCTGGCAGGCCAGGGGATCAGCACTGCCTCCCAAATTGCTCTTCCTGGCCCATCGGCACTTTCCTCTCATCTTGCTCCATGGGTTTTGCACCAAAAAGTCGGCAATCCAACAACAAAGCAAACATAAAACTTCACAAACAGGGGAGTCCCATCCACCCCGTCCCAAGGCCGGGGTAAATAGCCAGGTCTTTAAGGCTTTCTGGAACATCATCACAGTGGGAACCACACCGATCTCAGCCAGACACCTACCCTGAACCGATCCCAGTTTGCTGGTAACTGTGCTGCGGTCATGTCCATACAGCATTGTGACCCTCCTTTATGGAGCTGGCAGGAGTATAGCCAGGGATGGGGTCAAAAAAGTCAAAATGGCAGCTGTGGTTGTGCGATCAAAGCCCAGCTCCCTTTTTATGGGTACCGTCTCTGTCCACTGCTTGGTCGCAGCCCCTACCTTGAGTTTTCCCTCTGTGGACCCCCTGGAGCTACACAGGCTCTGAAACTGCTTCTGAAGAAATACCGGGGACTTAGCAAGGGTGCTTCTTCTTTTTCTTCTTCTTCTTGGAGATCACTCGTAGCCGAGTAAGATTGTCTTCCAGGGGTAAAATCTTAACAGTGGATCCGCAGGTGGCTGTAAAGGCCAATTCTGGATCCGCACAACCTCCCACAATGAGGGCATAGGTTTCCGGGTAGAAGACGGTCACGATGAGGGTTTGCTTGACGTGCCTTCCTCTTAGCTCATTTCTCCCTTTCGCCCTGTACTCGTGATTCTTCAAAGTCCATAGCGCCTTTAATAAAGGCTGACCTCCAATTGAAGCGCTCATGAGTTAGGGCTTCCCAGTTCTCAATGCTGATATTATTTTTTTTTAATTACGTAGCTTTGAGAGTACCTTTGAATCTCTTTTGCTGTCCACCAATATTCTGTTTTTGTCAGAGTACACAGCGCTGGGGCTGCCAATGTTCCTTCTAGACCTCAGAGCAATACGTTCTATTGAGTATGTCTATGAAGGTTCTCAGTCATCCAGGTGGAATTGTCTGTAGCTTGAATCATGTCAACTGGATTTCTATTTTCTTAGTGGAAACGTTTCACTCCTTATCCAAGGAGCTTCTTCAGTCTGAGTAAAGTTAGTAAGGGAATCCTTAAATATGTTTCTAGGCTGGCTGTGTGACCTTGCACCTGGGGCTAGGTCATGGTTATTTTGAGATGTTTGTTTCTAAGTCCCTTTATCATCTAAAGGAGGATCGTTAAGATTACCCTGCTGCTGTTGAGCTTGTGAAATGGTCTTAATCTTCCTAGGCACAGAAGACAAAGCAGGAAGGAAGATAGGGGAAAGGTTATGCCTGAGGCCCCCACCTCTATTCAAGGAAGGATTTTCCAAGTTGGCATGAATGGATTCCTTGACCCCTCTCTCAAACCACCTATCTTCTCTGTCTAAAATGTGAACATTAATGTCCTCAAATGAGTGTCCTTTTTCCTTTAGATGAAGATAAACTGCTGACTCTGGTCCTGTGGTGTTACTTCTCCTGTGTTGGGCCATCCTCCTGTACAAAGGTTGTTTGGTTTCTCCAATGTAGGGTTCAGAGCACTCCTCACTGCACTGGATTGCATACACTACATTGCTTTCCTTGTGTTTTGGAGTTTGATCTTTGGGGTGTACAAGCCTCTGTCTCAGTGTGTTGGTGGGTTTGAAATATACAGGTATGTGGTGTTTGCCAAATATCCGTTTTATCTTTTCAGACACGCCAGCCATGTAAGGAATGACCAGGTTCTTCCGTTTACTCTGAGTCTCAGCCCTATCTGTCGCTGTTTTAGGTCTGGTAGACTTAGATTTAGTGAAGGCCCAATTTGGATATCCACAGGCCTGCAGAGCTGTTCTCAGATGCTGCTTTTCATTCTTTTTGGAATCCATGGAGGTGGGGATGGTTTCTGCTCTGTGTGACAATGTCCTGATGACTCCTAGTTTGTGCTGCAGTGGATGGTGGGAGTCAAACATCAGGTATTGATCTGTGTGTGTGGGTTTCCTGTAGATCCCTATTTCTAGCTTGCCACCGGTCCCAATGAGGACTTCACAGTCTAGGAATGCCAGTCTGTTGTCCTTGGTGTCTTCTCTGGTGAAGCTAATGTTGGCATCTATAGTGTTTATATGGTCCGTGAAGGCCTGTACTTCCTGGGCCTTGATTTTGACCCAGGTGTCATCCACATACCTAAACCAGTGGGTGGGCGCTGTTCCCTGGAATGTGTTGAGTGCTTTCTTCTCCACTTCTTCCATGTATAAATTGGCCACAATGGGTGACACAGGAGAACCCATGGCACAGCCGTGTTTTTGTCTGTAAAAGTCACCTCTGTATGTGAAATAAGTGGTGTTAAGACACAGGTCCAGAAGATGGCAGATCTGGTTTGGGTTGAGATGGCTTCTCCTTTCCAGGGTGCTGTCCTCTTCTAGTCTCTTCCTGACAGCAGATAGAGCATGAGTGGTGGGGATGCTGGTGAAAAGGGAGGACACATCAAAGGAGACCATAGTTTCATCTGTATCCAGTTTCAGGATCTTTGCTTTGGAAACAAATTCTTCCGAATTATGGATGTGGTGTTCAGAGTGTCCAACTAGAGGTGCTAGTATGGTAGAGAGGTGTTTGGCAATGTTGTATGTTACCGAATTGATGCTGCTGACTATGGGTCGGAGGGGTGTTCCTTCCTTGTGGATCTTAGGAAGTCCGTAGATGCAGGGGATGGCTTCTCCAGGATACAGACGGTGGTAGGTAATCCTATCGATGGAGCCATCATGTTCCAATTGTTTCAAACTGTCTATTGCCTTTTTCTTGTAATTGTTGGTGGGGTCTCTTTTCAGTTTTTCATATGTATGGTGATCCTCCAAAAGTGAGGTAATTTTATTGTGGTAGTCTGCAGTGTTTAGAACCACTGTACATCTTCCTTTGTCAGCAGGTAAAATGGTGATGGTTTCATCTTTGCTGAGGGCTGTCAGGGCTCTCCTCTCTTGGACGGTAAGGTTGGGGGGAGGAGGTTGAGCACTGGACAGAGCTGCAGATATTTTAAGCCGGAGTTGTTCTGCTTCTTCAAAAGGTAGGTGGTTGTTGTGGATGGCAGATTCTGTGGCTGTAATGAGCTCCACAACCGGAACTTGCTTGGGAGTGATGGCAAAATTAAGACCTTTGGCTAGGACATCTCTCTCTGGTTGGGTAAGTTCTCTGTCTGAGAGATTTTTCCCTTACTAACTTTACTCAGACTGAAGAAGCTCCTTGGATAAGGAGTGAAACGTTTCCACTAAGAAAATAGAAATCCAGTTCTATTGAGTAAGCAGACACTCACAAGAGATTAGATAAAATAATCTATTTACTCTATATACATACGTAGTACAATACAGTCCAATAACGTCCAACACAGATACAGATGAGAAGATAGTAACGAGAAAGAATGAACACCCGAACTTCTCTACTTTTATACAAATATCAACCAATCACGTTATTGTTGTTGTTGTTCAGTCGTTTAGTCGTGTCCGACTCTTCGTGACCTCATGGACCATAGCACGCCAGGCCTTCCTGTCCTCCACTGTCTCTCGGAGTTTACTCAAATTCATGTTCATTACATCGGTAATGCTATCTAACCATCTCATCCTCTGCCGTCCCCTTCTCCTTATGCCTTCAGTCTTTCCCAGCATCAGGGTCTTTTCCAGCGAGTCCTCTCTTTGCATTAGGTGGCCAAAGTATTTGAGCTTCAGCTTCAGCATCTGTCCTTCCAATGAGCAGTCAGGGTTGATTTCCTTTAGGATTGACTGGTTTGACCTCCTTGCAGTCCAAGGGACTCTCAAGAGTCTTCTCCAGCACCACAGTTTGAAAGCATCAATTCTTCGGCGCTCAGCCTTCCTTATGGTCCAACTCTCACAGCCATACATTACTACTGGAAAAACCATAGCTTTAACTATACGGTTAAAGCTATAACTTTATATATATATATTTTTATTATAACGGTTATAATCACGTTATAGGTCAAACAAATTATCTGCTACACCCAGCTTAAACTGTATCAGCTGCATTATGTGTCACCACTTACTTCAACAATGGCTGCTAATTGAATGACTTGCAGAAAGTATTACCTCTCACCTATTTACCTCTCCTGTCTAATTAATCTATCTGTAAATTCTGGGTATTTATTCAAACCCCAACAGTTTTCCATTCTTAAGTTGGGAGTAAAGTAGCTGCTTTGGAAGACGACGGTCAGGCATTCGAACAACATGGCCGGTCCAGCGAAGTTGATGTTGGATGATTGTTGTTTCAACGCTGGTGGTTTTCACTTCTTCTAATACGCTAACATTAGTCCGCCTATCTTCCCAAGTAATTTGCAGAATTTTTCGGAGGCAGCGTTGATGGAATCTTTCAAGAAGTTCGAGGTGGCGTTTGTAGAGGGTCCATGTTTCACAGGCGTACAGAAGGGTTGGTAGTACAACGGCTTTGTAAACAAGCATTTTGGTCTCCCTGCAAATGTCCCGATCCTCAAACACTCTGTGCTAAGTGTGCAACCACAACTCTCTGCTATCTCTGAAGCAGCCCATCTTTTCCCAGGCTTTCCCTCAGCCTGAAACAGAAACGATATGGTTGCTTTAAAAGTCACGTGAACGTCAGATGACGTTGAGGTTCCTGCGTTTGGCTGGAGGAATTGCACAGCAACAATCAGGGAGAATTTTAGGGTTTTCCTGTAGGAATGTGGTCTGTTTCTTCCTGGAATTCAGAAGAACCGATTCATGCTCTCTCATCCCCCTTCCTCCCTGATGGGTTGGCATTTCTCGGCAGTTTACAATAAAGCATTAAATAAAAAAAAATGATATGAATCAAAAGCCACGCAGGGGTGTCTCCAGCATGTAGTCAAAAAAGTCAAAATGGAGGCCACAACTGTGCGATCAAAGCAGGCTAGATTTGCAGGCTAAGATGGAACAGAGTTAGAACCTACAGCTGAACCTCTTCTGGCATGGGAAGAGCTGGCAATGGGTCCCTTTGCGCAGAAAGCCAGGCCTGGACCACCAGCAGCCTAGGAGCCTTGCTGGGGGACTGCCGCTGCCGTCATTTTAATGAACTGCCACGACCACAAGCCAAGAGCGTGTGTGGAGGGGAGGGGCCAACAAAGCCAAGATGGTTCCCTGCCACCGATAGGAGGCCACAAGACTCAACCCGCCTGGCGTTCAAAATGAAATGCCCTCTTCATCCTCATCTGGTTCTGATTGGAGGTGAACAAGCCAAGAAGTGGACAGGGATGCTAGAAGAGAGGGTGACAGTTGGCTCCAGTCGTCCAAAGGCTTCTATTCTGGTCAGAGAAGAACCCATTTTCGTCTCCAAACAGGCCCTAATTGGTGGGCGATTGGGGGTCTGATGAGCGGTGGCAGCCATGGCTGGGGGGCTTTTGCACAGATGCATCTTGTGTGCTCATTCCACCCATTCCTGGAGTGGGAGGCCTTGCTCACCGTCATTTACGCCTTGGGCACTCCCCATTTGGATTACTGCAATGCGCTCTACATGGGGCTGCCCTTGAAGACCCCTCAGAAGCTACAATTGGTCCAGAACGCACTGGGCACTTCTACGCTCACCCACGTCACACCTCTGCCGGGCGAGCTGCTCTGGCTCCCGGTTTCCTCCTGGGTGCAATTCAAGGTGCTGGTTATCACCCTCAAAGCCCTACATGGCATGGGACCCGCTTATCTGCAGGGCCTCCTCTCCCTGAGGACATCTGCCCGTCCTACCACGCTCCAGGTCCCTTCCCTGAAAACTTGCCACCTAGTGGGACCTCCTCCAGCAAAGGAGATCGTTACATTGTCGTGGTGCTGGAGCTTGAGCACCTCAATGAAACCATGAGCTAAACCGTGAAGGGAAAGTGGAAGGCAAAAGGAGGAGGGGCCGACCAAGGGCAAGATGGATGGATGGTATTCTGGAGGTGACGGACTCGACTGTGGGGGAGCTGGGGATGGTGACGGCCGACAGGAAGCTCTGGCGTGGACTGGTCCATGAAGTCACGAAGAGTCGGAAGCGACTGAACGAATAAACAACAAAGTGGGACCTCAGAGGCATGCGTTTTCCGTGGCTGCCCCTACCTTATGGAACACCCCCCACCCCTGACCCGGCAGGGTACAGCGAGCATATCTTGGATTGGTTGTTGGGGCATCCCAAGGGGATGACGGAGACGCCAGGTGTGGGTTGTGTTTTACAGTTTTATGGTTTTTATAGCTCAGGGTTTTTTATTGTTGTGAGCCACCCAGAGTTGAGTTTTAAGATGGGCAGCCACGTAAACCTTTTAAATAAAAATAAATAAGTAAGTAAGTAAGTAAGTAAGTAAAGGTGTTCATATGAGCTGAGCAACATAGCCTGTTGTTTTTGAAGATCCAAGACTTAGACATTTGTAAAAGTTTTGCCCAGACCTGCCTTCTGTTTCCCAACCTTAAATCCCTCACTGATCGTTACAAACCCCTCTGTGGCTGAATTGCAGTTTTGACTCAAAATTACTGTTGTGTTCTCTCTTAGTCAAAACACTCGGCTTCAGCCACCCACACACAGAAAATTTGGAAAACAACCCCCCCCCCATGCTGTTTGGCTCCTTCCTCGATTTAACAAGTTCAGACAAAGTTCTGGTAGAAAGATTGTGTTCTTTCGTTCCGTTTTCCTGAACAAAGTTGTTTTGATGGTGCTGAAGCTGAATCATTCACCTAAAGATAGTAACAAGGATGGGAGAACTTGTGTGAGAGAAGAACCTGTGCTTAATAGTAATCCAGGAGAAATGTAATAGAGTCAGAGAGAACAAACGGTATCTGTATTTTGCAGACGTTTTCTTTGGGAGGACTTAGCCAAAGGACAGGTTTTCCGAAGCATTTTTTTCACCCAACTCACAAAATGCCTCAGCTGAAATTGAAATAATCCACTGCTTTTGAGCGTCAGCCTCTCTTCCTCTTCAAAGATGCAAATAGCTGCTGATTCGGTTCACAGCAGACTCTCGCCTAACCCAGCGTGTCCTACTTATCCTGGGTTAAGCATGGCCAAAGTGAGGCAGGGACTATTTGATTGAGCTTTACCCAGCGGTGGCATTCGACCTTCAGTTCCAAGCATCTTTCAGGCCCTCATAGAAGGGCATCTGCTGGGCAAGGAGTCGGAGGGGAGGCTTCAGGGCATCCCCGATGAGGCGCGCACCTGCGTGTGTTCAGACACAGGGGTTGAGGTTCTCCTTGGATGCCCCCCGCCCTGGCACCCAGCTCAGTTATTTGCAGACTCTTGGGCTGGCCCCAATCGGAAACTGTGCCTTTTGCTAAGCAACCCGTCTGGAGAAACCTCTGCAAAAATGGCAGAATTCTGCACGATAGCAAGCCGCTGGATCTGACTAGCTGGGTCCACAATTTCCCCACTGAAATTCCACAGGTCCTTTGTTACCTTGTGCTATTTTTATTACGATGATGACGATGACAATGATGATGATGATGATGATCGCCATTTTACTTCCTCCGCTTTGCTTTTTCATGTTTTCCTCTTAAACTCCTGCTTCTTGTTTTATGGTTTATTTATTTACTTATTAAACTTATTTATTTATTAAATTTATACACCACCCAATTACTATAAAAGTGACTCTGGGAGGGCTTACAAATATCTAGTTTATCTAATTATCTAGTTCATCTAGTTCATCTAATTTATCTAGCTTATCTGGCTTATCTGGCTTATCTAATCTAGTTTATCTAATTCCTTATTAAATAAGGCATATGCAGTTTTAGGCTGCTTCAACCCATGTGTATTTTGCAAACCATGGGAAATAATAATTCCACATTATGCAGGGCTTGTCAGCCTTACTGTGAATAGCTGTGTCCAGTTCTGGACTCTGGACTTTCAGAAGGACTCAGAGAAACTGGGAGGGGGTCAGGGAGAACAACGAGGATGATCAGAGGAGTGGAGATCAAGAGAGATGGAAGATGCTGAGAGTGGACCCCCCGATGGAGTGGGACGTGACAGCGTTCCTCAAGGGCCTGAGGTCAAGAGCCCGTCTCTCTCATTCCAAAGGGCAGGGTGTGGAATAACAGATTTCAGTTGTTGGAAGGCAGATTTCGGCTGGATGTTAGAATTGCCATTTCTCCGGTCATTCAGTCATGCCTGACATTGGGCACCTTACTGTTGGGATTATCAGGAGTCAACTCAGCATTGTCTCATAAGCATAATAGGGGGTCTGTTGGGGTTTGTATATACCCAGGAATTTACAGTTAGATAAATTATACTGGAGAGGCTTGATATCTAGGTGAGAGGGGAATTATTCTGCAAGTCACCCAATTAGCAGCCATTGTTGTAGGGATGATGTGGCAGTGTATGACTCATACTACAGGTGCTAATCATTTAGTTGGGTGTGGCAGATGATGAGAGTGACCTATAATGTGATTGGTCAGTTTATGTATATAAACAGAGAATATCTGGTATTCTTTCTTCTCGTTTGCTGTAACTACTCATCGCTGTATCATTTGTTACCCGTGTGGATGTATTCTGTAATACGTATGTATATATAGTAAATAGGATATTTTATCTAATCTCTGCTTTAGTGTCTATTTACTGCATAGAACGTGAATCACTGGTGTCTTGGAAAATAGAGCAGGCCGCTCCACCGCACACACTCTGACAGGTTATGGGCCCAGCGGTGGAACGTGTGCAGCTGGCATGCTGGCACGGCTGTGAGGACTTTGGAAGCCTATCCAGGAGTCGTTTGGCTATTTGGGGCGAGTTTGGAGCTTTTGCAGGTTCCGTGCCTGGCTGTGTATTTTTCCTAGGCCTGTTTGCAGCTGAAGGACGTTCTGAGACGTCAAGAGCCCGTCTCTCTCATTCCAAAGGGCAGGATGTGGAATAACAGATTTCAGTTGTTGGAAGGCAGATTTCGGTTGGATGTTAGAATTGCCATTTCTCCAGTCATTCAGTCATGCCTGACATTGGGCACCTTACTGTTGGGATTATCAGGAGTCAACTCATCATTGTCTCATAAGCATAATAGGGGGTCTTTCTAGTAAACGCATCTCTACTGTGCTTGTGGGATGTTACCTGGGTCACCTGATTTCCTCTTCCTCCTCCTTCTTGGTTTGGGGATTCTCCTTCTCCATTACGCTTCGGGCACACCTGCAAGCAGGAGGGCTGCACCATACAGCTCTCATCCTTGCACGCAGATCTACTATGAATCTACTCGTATCCAGATCTATTGAGTAAATGTAAGCTATCTCTATTTTTCTTCATCTAACTAATGTGTGAAGACTGAATTTATTTCTGAACGCAATTAAGCTTAAAGTGCAAGTTCCCTGCTGGTTCACACTTCTACTCTGCAAGATTGTTGTTAGCTGCTTGGGGTTCTTTTATTAAACTTCAAGACTCCATCACTTACAAGGGTTAAAACGGCAGGATAACAATTTAAAACAACAGAGAAGCAGCCATGCCAGGGGAATGGAGAAGCCCAACAATGGCTCAAATTCAGAAGGGGGCTCATAGGACATCCTGGCCCGGTGCTTCAGGAATAGCCAGATGAAGGATGGCAGGGTCCGGCTGTGTGGATCTTGAGGGGAGGAGTGTTATTCCAGAGGGCAGGTGCCACAACAGAGAAGGCACACTTCCTGGGTCCCATTAGATGACACGCTTTAATGGATGGGACCTGAAGCATGCCAGCCTTCTCGGATCTTCGTGGATGGGCAGACACAAGTGGAAAGAGGTAATCCCGCAACTCTCCAGGCCATGTGGGGCCTTATAGATGACCTCCAGCACCTTGAATTGCACCTGGATGCCAACAGGGAACCAGTGCAATTCACAAAGCAGAGGTGTTACATGAGCGTCCCAAGGCATGCCCATTCCTGCTTGCATGGCTCCATTCAGTAGTAGCTGTAGATTCTGATTGGTCTCCAAGAGCGGTCCCATGTAGAGGGTGTTGGAGTAACTCATACATGCGATGACCAAGGCATGAGTGACCACGAGTAGAGCGTTCCGATCCAGGTAAGCGTGAAGTTGGGTCACCAGGGGAATCTGGGCAAAGGCTTCTGTAGCTACAGCTGCCACCTGCTCCTCAAGCAAGAGCTGTGAACTTTCATGCAGAGGATGGGCACCCATTGGATGGGGATGCTTGAATATGGGTTCCTACCCTGAGCAAGGACTAAAGGGCCCTGGGCTTCTAAGCACGTTGGATGTGATTGCCCATCCAACTTTAGATGAATCAGTTCATTCACTCAAGAAACGTTGAGTCTGTTCTATACATATATATGTCACAGAGGGCTGTGCTGGCTGGGGAATTCTGGGAGTTGAAGTCCAGGCATCTTAAAGTTGCTAAGGTTGAAAAACATTGGTCTAGACAACAATCAAATGTGCATGCCCTAAAATAAAAATAGTATTTATTTATAACTATTTGTAGGCCACCTACTTGTCAGGGGAAACAAAGAGAAAAGCTTGAATCTTGAGATGTCTAGGTTCTTCCTGCTTCCCCTTCACTCCTTGGTGGATTGGGACACTTCTGAGCAACCCTTGGCCTTGGGATAGGATGGTGGTCAACTCCCTATGGTTTTGTGGAGGGGGGTGTTGTGATATGCAGTTGGTCTTCTGGTTGGCTGTATTCTTTTTTGATTCTGTATAGGGGGTTTTCTTTTAACTGTAGGCTGCCCAGAACTCTTGAGGATTTGGGTGGCCTCAAAACTGAATTAAACAAACCAATAAACAAACAAATATGGGATTGGTCATGGGGGGTTGATAAACGGTAGGATGGAGGGGCGGGAACACTTTTGCCCATGAACTCTCTAAAGACGATCTTGTCAGGTGGACTACTCCGTTCAGCAGAAGACTGGACTTTGACCGGAGTGAGGAGGCACCGTCCATATCTACCCACCCAAGGCCGAAGTGGCATCACCAATCGCAATAAAGTTTTAGCCTTCCTGGGGAGTTGATTTCCTGGTCTGGTCCACCTGGCGGGGATGACATTGAGGATCCTCAAAAAAAAAAAGGCTCGACTCAGGAAATAGTCAGTGCTATAAAAGAAGGACATCAGACTTCTGTTGGCAGACAATTTTCCAAACTTGGACCTGATGTCCGGAACGTGTGCTGCCTTGGACTCCCCAGCTGACCTTTGGACCGGTCCAAGGCTGCTTCTTGGGCCCCGTCGGACCCTGTAGTAGGGCAAATATTCAATAAAAAAAATTGATTCCAAGGTTGCACTCGGCTCTGCTTCCTGGATTTTCGATTTGTCTGCATGGAAGCTCAGCATCCGAAGTAAGTTGGTTGGTTTATCCTGAGCTCACACATCCCTGCACCGGGTGAGATTTATGGCTGCCATAAATACCTCGGATCTGCATCTGATCTCCTGGGCTTGAAACTGCGGGCACAGGACAGAAGCCACCAAGAGACAGACCAGCATAGATACCTAAGTAAATAAAGTAGTGACTTCATGGATTCCTGCATGTAAAATATGGAAGTGGATTGCCTTTGCCTCCTTCCTGGATATTCTTGAATATTGTTTCCATTTCTTTGGCCCTGATAGTCCCAGGACTTCGCCCACCCATATGACAGCCAGGCCTGTCACCGCTTAGCATTTTTTCCAGCCAGAATGGGCTGATTCTGCCTCCGGAAATTGCCTGTCCCATTTTTTTTGGGCAGGGCAATGCAAAGGGATGATGGATGGACACTGACCCATAGATCAGCAGGCATCTTTCCTAAAAGAGAGGAAAGTTCCTAAAAATAATCGAGATACTCCAAATGTTTCCTCTAGCACCTCAGAGAAGCAGAGAAGAAAGCTCTGCAAAAAGAAAGGGGATGAAATATTTCTGCTATTCTAGCTTACACTGGCTACATTCTGTTTTTGTCTTTGCACATTTCTCCTCCCCCCATTTTTCTCACACTTTCTTAAGGAAGGGAGAGGAGCACCAATTGCTTTGGCTTCTAACGGGCTTAATGCTGCTTTTCCCCCAGACTGTATTGTTTCTTGTAAACAAGCCCATCACTTTGAAGCGTGTGGTTTAGAGCAGATCTACAGTGTGTCTCTGCAGCCACCCAAACATGTGTTGCATGCATGAGATCAGTGTTTTGGAGGGTCTCAGGGTGAGATTCTCTGTGGTTGCTGCCTCACTGTGATTTGTGGTCTGGCGTGATGGACAGAAAGTGCAGAGAGAATGAAAAACTGTGCATCTTTGAAGCAGAAGAGAATATGGAGGTAAAAAGTCACCGAGGAGAACAAAAAGGAGGAGGAGGAGGAGGAGGAGGAGGAGGAGGAGGAGGAGAAGGAGAAGGAGAAGGAGAAGGAGAAGGAGAAGGAGAAGGAGAAGGAGAAGGAGAAGGAAACGACACGATATTTTTAGGAAACGACACGATATTTTATTGGTTAAAACCCTCCTACAACCGGCCCTGGCACGCCCCCAGTGGGAACGGGCGGCCGGGCCCACGGGAATGAAGACAACAAAAAACACTCCGGACTGGAGAAACGCAACAAAAAACCCCCATACGCCCACCGGCAAACCCGCCGCCCACCAAAGTCATCCTTGGGAAAACCCCAGAGTCAGTCCGGCCGGGAAGGCCCACAGGGAAAGCCGCGCTCACGTGATCGGCGGCGGGGAGGGCGCCCGCTCACGCCACGGCCACAGCCGCCGCCAGCGCTCCTCGGGAAGCCGCTCGCGCTCGGCGGCACGGATCCAGGCCGCCCGGTCGGCGATGCGCTCTGCCTCCTCCGACGCCCAGTCCACTGGCGGGGCGCCGCCAGCCCGCTCCACGCGCAGGTGCCGAGTCCGAAGCTGGCACAGCGCATGGAGGACGAGATAATTCAGGATCCGCAGCGTCGACCAGGGCAAGGCCGGCAGCCGCCGCCACCGCCGCCGCCCCACCACTTGCGCTGCCACCGCCAGTCCAGAGCCACCTGCGCGACCCCCACCACCGGCAGCGCCGCCTCCGTCGCCTCCGTCGGTGGTGCTGGCTGCTCCGCCGCCGCCGTCCTCCGCGGCTCCGCCAGAGGCCGCACCGATGCCACCGCCGTCAGGGCCCCCGTCTCCGCCGCTCTGTCCGGGCGAACCTACAGCAGGGGGAAGCGGGAGAGGAAGAGGGGCCGGGGGCACGGGCGCCCGTGAAGGGCCAGCCACGGGGGGGAGGGGGGGGAGGGAGAAGGCCCCGGGGTCCTCCAGCCCCGAGACCAGCTGCAGCCATGGCTGGCCGTCCAGCTCCGGCCGCCCGAAGCGGCACGCCACCGCCGCCCAGAGCGCGCGCGCCTCCGGGCACTCAGCGACAAAGTGCCGCACGTCATCCTCGGGCACGGCGCCGGCCGCGCCGGCCGCCAGCGCTGTGGCGGTGCAGACTGCGCGCGGGCACAGGCGCGCCTCCCCGCGCGCCCACGGCTGCGCCGCCGGCTCCCGCAGCACCTGGTGGTACGCCCGCCAGCGAGTCTCCCAGTAAAGGTACGGGAGCCGCCGGTCGGTGAAGGGCTCCAGCGGGCCTGCCGGCGGCGCCCGGTAGCCTGGCAGGCGGCCCGCCGCCACCCGCCGCCGCGCCGCCGCCCGCCACGGCCCCGTGATGGCACGCTCCAGCGCCTCTGCCGTCACCTCCACCCGCATCGTGCGGCGCCGGATGGCCACCTCCCGGCCCGGCACACCTGCCGCCGCCTCCCGCCAAGAGGGGTGGAAGTGGGCCGCCGGGATGCAGTACCGGCGCAGGACGGCGGGCAGCTCCGCCAGGAATGCAGGCAGGCAGCCACGGTCCGGGCCCGAGACACGGAAGGCGCAGGTCCCGCCGCGCCACCAGCGCGTCTCGCCCCAGTCGCTGCCCCACCAGTGGGCCAGGAACAGCGCCGCCCAGAGCGCCGGTACGTGACCAGCCGGCGGCGGCACCGCCCGCCCCGCGCCTGGTGGCGGGAGTAGCTCGGACGCGCTGCCCAGGTTCTGCGCCAGGAAGCGCCCCCACAGCGCCAGGTCCAGTGCCGGCAGTCCAAGGCCGCCCTCGCGCACCGGCAGGTATGCGACAGCCCGCGCCAGGGGGAAGAACGCTGTGCCCCACAGGAAGGCGAACCACCCAGGAGTCACCCGGCGCAGGAAAGCGTCCGGCGGCGGGTAGACCGCCGCCAGGTGCGCCACCTGCGGGAGCAGGTAGGTGCGCAGGTAGGCGGCCCGCTTGAACAGCGGCAGCCGCCAACGCCGCCAGCGCGCCCAGCGCGCCTCCCAGCGCTCGGTGCAGCGGTCCCAGTTCTCCACCCAGGCGTCCGGGTGGAGGCCATAGCGAACACCCAGGACACGCACCGTGCGCGTAGGCATGGCCGCGACCGCCACCCCGGCCAGGGCAGCGCGGGCCACGCTGGGCCCCGTGCCCTCCCCCCACCACTCCGCGACCGGCCAGCGGCGCAACACGCCGTCACCCGCGGCTGGTGGCTCAAGGGCCACGACCCAGCTCTTGCGGTCGTTGACCTGGGCCCCCGAGGCCGCCTCATAACCGCGCAAGACCTCCCTCGCCCGCTGGCCCTCCGTGCGCGAACACACCAGGAGGGAGATGTCGTCGGCATGGGCGAGGAAGCGCACCCCGCGCGCCGCGCCGCCCCGCAGCCCCACTGGGCACGGGAAGCCCGCCAGACCGCCATCACGCTCCAGCCCCCACAGCGCCACGTCCAGCGCGAGGACGTACAGCAGCGGGCTCAGGGGGCAACCCTGCCGCACGCCCGAGCGCACCGGGATTGGCGCGCCGCGCGCATTGTTCACCTGCGGGACGACCGTCGCCCTGGCGTACAGCAGCCGGACCAGCGCCACGAAGTCCCCGGGGACCCCATGCCACGGCAGCGCCCGCCACAGGAAGGCGTGGCGGACGCGGTCAAAAGCGCGTGACTGGTCCAGCTGCAGCAGGAAGCCCCGCCACTCCCCCCGGCCTGCCCGGCAGAAGACCTCACGCAGGAGGCAGAGGGAGTCCGCGATGCTGCGGCCCGGTAGTGCGCTGGTCTGGGTGGGCACCATGCGCGGCCCCACCGCGGCGGCCAGCCGGTCCGAGAGGATGCGTGCCAGCGCCCGGTAGTCCACGTTGGTGAGGACGATGGGGCGCCAGCTGGCAGGCAGCGTGCGGTCGAGGTCCCCCGGCTTGGTGAAGAGCAGGAGGATGCTCTGGTACAGCGACCCTGGCAGCCGACCGCTGCCCGCACGCGCCCCCGCCGCGCAGCCCTCGTAGAGCGCCGCCATCGGCGCGGCCAGCAGGTTGGCGTACGCCCCGTAGAAGGCCCAGCCCAGGCCGTCCGGGCCCGGGGCGGAGCGGCGGCGCCCTACGCGCAGCACCGCTCGCACCTCCTCCACCGTGAACGTGCCGCCGAGCGCGGCGAGGCGGGCCGCTGTGTCTGCACCGCCGCCGCCCAGCGGGCGCAGGGGCGCAAAGAACTCCTCCACGCCCGCATCCCCCTCGTCCGCCCGCCCCGCGAACAGTACCCGGTAGAACCGGTCGACCACCGCCAGCATACCCCTCTCGTCGGTGCGCAGCGGCGCGGCAGGGTCGTCCCGGAGCGCCTCCACGAAGGCCGCCGTGCCCGCCGAGGGCACGTCTTCATCAGCGGCCGCCGGCGCCGGCTGGGCGCCACGCCCCCGCTCCTCCCAGCCGTCGGCGCCCACCGGGCCGCCCGCCGTGCGCGCGAAGTGCCGGAAGAAGCGGACGCGCCGCCGGGCTGCATGGAATCCGGCGATGACGCGGCGTGCCCGCTCCAGCCGCTCCCCCTCCACCGGCGAGCCCTCGCGCACCCGCACATGGCAGCCAAGGAACACTCGCACCGCCGCCTGGTACCGCGCCAGGTCCCGCCGCGCGCGGCGACCCTCCCACCGCTGGCAGAAAACACGCACGTCCCGCTTGACCCGCTCCCACCACTCGGAGAGGCGGGCCGAGCCGTACACGTCCCGCAGGGAGAGGCGCTCCTCGAGGAGGCGCGCGAGCCCGCCCCGCAAGCCCGCATCCCCGTCCAGCTTGGCGGCGGTGAGGCGCCAGAGCGGCCGCCGCGCCCCCGGCCGGCCCGCCATCTGCAGCGCTACCTGCACCAATGCGTGCGTGGACCAGGGTGTGACCAGCACACGGCAGGAGCGCACCGGGCAGCCCCGCGGTGCCCACACGCGGTCGAGCCGCGCCGCCACCGCCGCCCCGTAGTGGGTGCAGAAGGGCGGTGGATGTGCCGTGCATGGCCCCGCCCCAACCGCCGTCACCTTGTCGGCCCCCTCCGCCGCTCCCGCCTCCGCCTCCGCCCGGGCGACCCCCGGCGGAGCTGGAAAGAAGCCCAGGGCATTGGGCACGGTGAGCGCCACGTCCACCAGCCCACTCTCCGCGCGGACGGCCTCCGCATAGCGCTCCTCGGTCGAGAGCGGCGGGCTGTACGCCGAGGCCGGGCGCGTGCCCGCGCCCTCCGACCCCCCGCAGCGTCCGGCCACCCGCAGTGGGACGCGGTCCTGGGGGACTGCGCGGTTGTTAAAGTCCCCCGCCACAAGCAGCGAGCGCCACGTCGCGCAGGCTGCGCGCAAGCGCACCCACAGGTCGCGGCGTGCCGCCGCCGAGGAGGCCGACGCGTACAGCGCACAGAGGCGGAATGCGCGCCAGCTGAGTGGGTCGTCCGGCCCACGCGGACCCGCCGCAGTGCTGCCCGCCTCCTCCGCCGCTACCACCTCGAAATCGAGGACGGCCAGCCGGCCCGGCACCTCCTCCACATAGCGCTGGAGGCGGAGGCCGGGGCCACCGCGCACAAGGATGCCCACGCCCGCCCAGCCCTCGGTTCCGTAACTCCAGAAGGAGGGGCCCGCGGGCCACAGGCGCTGGGCCGCGGCGCGGTGGCGCTCGTCCAGGAGGTGTGTCTCCTGGAGGACGAGGATGTCTGCGGGGAGTTCCCGCAGCGCCCCCAAGAGCTCCTCTTGCCGCACCGCCTGCCGCAGCCCGCCACAGTTCCACGTGGCCACCACGAACGTCCCCGAGCGAGACCGCGGGGGGGACAGTGACGACTCCCGCTGTGTCCCCGCCATAGCAGGCCATGAGCAGGGAGCGCCTCACGGGGAGGCGGCGCCGGGCCCCTGAAGGCCCCCCGAAGCCAGAGCAGGCTCGACAGATAGATGCCCCCCGGAGCCGCTGGACACGGCCAGCGACACGGCCGACTGGCCCTCCCCGCTCGCGGCAGCCGTGGCCGCCCCACCCACCCTGCCACTCCGAGAAGCTCGGGCCGGCGTGGGAGGCTCGGAAGCGCCCCCAGATGACGACGGGCTCTCGGACCCTGACGGGAGGGACAAGCGAATTGGGGATGCCATGGAGGAAGAAGAGGTAAAGGAGGAGATGGGCGTGGCTGGTGAAGCCCCCCCCTCCCCCCCCCAAGTCTGCCCATCCACTGCCACCCGCCCGCGTTCGGGTGTCCCTTCCCGGGACGAACACACCCCCTCAGGAGGGATATAGTCCTCCCCCAGTCCCAAGCCGGCCACCACGGAAGGGGCGCCCGGCCCGTCCAAGACCTGCTCCCGTGACCCCCCTGGGTCCGCCGCACAGCCCAAAGGGGCCGCTTCTGCCCCCAAGCCACTGACAGCCCCCGGACTCCCTGATGACAAGCCCCCTTCCTCAGAGGAGAGTCCGTAGTCCAGGGCTGGGAGAAGGAGTTGGGCCGGCTCTGCTCCCTCGGGCGGCCCGGGACCTGCCTGGGCCCGCAGCACCCGGCCAGTCAGCGTCCCCTCAACCAGCTGCCGCGGGCGAGCGAGGGACACGGGAGCCGCAGGCCCATCCCTGGCCCGGGCGGCCGGTTCAGCCGGCTCTGCAGAGGCCGCAGACCCATGCTCCAGGACAGCGAAGCGGTTCCCGACCGCCCACGCAGGCCCCGCTGCCACCCTCTGCGGCCGGCCCGGTGTCGCGCCCGGCGAGGCCCGGGAGCGCTTGGGCCGCTCCGCCTCGTCACTGGACCGCCGCCGGCGGACCGCCCGGAAATCCCCGGTGCCAGCCACCTCCATCGCCTCCTCAGGGCCACCCCCTGGCGGCACGTGCGACCCCGCCCCAGGCGACTCGGGGCACTCAGCCCGCCCGGCACCACAGGTCCCAGGCCCGCCGGCCGCCGGCCCCGCCGCCAGCTCCAGGCCGTCCGCGGCAGCCCCGCCATGCGGGGCGGGCCGCTCCGCCGCCTCCTCCGATGCCCCATCTGCCGTCTCTTCCGCCCCTGGTGCCCCGCCGCCCGTAAACGTCTGCGAACCTCTGTTGCAGGCCGCCCGCGGGCAGCTGGCGTAAGTGTGGCCCTGCTCGCCGCAGAGGTTGCAGCGGACCGCTGCCTGGCATGCCGATGCGACGTGCCCCCGTGCCCCACAGCGCGCACAGAGCGGCGTGGTACAGGTCCGCCTCTGGTGGCCATAGCCGCCACAGGAAAAGCAGGCGGGCGGCTGCCCCGCGTAGCGCGTCACACCCCGCTCAGCCCCCAGGTAAAAGAACCTGGGGAGCCGCCGGGACCCCCCCGGGGCGAAGCGGAGCAAGGAGCGCACCTCCCCTGTCCAGATGCTCGCCTCATCCCGCACCTTGGCCGGTGGCGCGAGCAGCGTGCCGAACCGGCCCAGCCAGGTGGCGATGTCCTGCAGCGGCACGAGGTGGGACCGGAAGAAGACAACCACCTGCCACACATCGCCCTCGACAAGCGAGGTGACACGGAAGCCGTCGAAGAGCCGCGGCTGGACAGTCGCCAGGTCGCGGCAACCCAGCACGAAGAGGGAGAAGGCCGCAAAGGAGACAAAACAGACGTCCACCTCCATCGACTCCGGGGGCCTGATGACGGCGGCGAGCAGCTCCACGGGGAAATCCAGGCCCTTGCAGATCACCTCCCGAACGAGGTGGCGCCTCGGCTCGAAGCCTGCGTCCCCCCCCCACATAGCGGAAGCGGAGGACATACCGCTCCCGCGAGGGGCCCGCTGACGACGGCCGGCCAGCCTCCCCTGCCCAGGGCTCCTCCGATGGCCCCCAGTCAGAGGACGGGCCTGCGCCCACGGAGTCGAGGATCTCGTCCAGATCATCGCGGGCGGAGCCGCCCCCGCCGAAACCGGCGGGTTGCCGAGAAGGCCCGGGCCTCGCAGCACCGGGCCCCCCTGCCCCGCCGCCCGCCACCGACGCATACGACGGCGCCAGCCGTGCCCCCGGAGGCCCCTCACCCTCGCCGGCCGTCGCCGACTCGTGACGCTGCGGCCGTACTTCCTCTGCGCCCCCTGCGGCGGGCCCGGCCCTTGGAGGTGAGGGTGGGGAGGCGACCGGGCCTGCACGCGACTCCCCCGCGCCCCTCCCGGGCGGCTCCGGGGCGGACCGCCGTCCCTCCGGGCCGCGCCCCGGCCCTTCCGATCTCAAATCCCCCGTCTCCCCCGGAGGGGCCCCAGCCAGCACCCGGGGAGCCCGCAGGGCCCTCTGCGGGAGCAGGCTCACGGGACGCTCCCCCGACCCAACTGCCGCGCCTGTGGTCTCTGAATCCCCGGGGACAGCTCCGTCCGACCGGTCCCCTAGCAAAGCCGGGCGCCGTGCATCGAACCGGTCCACCACGGAGCTGCGGCGGGCCCGGCCCTCCAATGCGCCCTCAGCAGCGCCCGACCCCGAGCGCAACAAGCGCGTGCTAGCTGCCGCCGAGGGGCCGCGTGCCGCCCCCTGGCCAGACGCACCGCGGTGCCGGCGGCCACCCCGCCGATGCCGCACAGATGAGCCCCCGCCAGGCGGCTGAACCGCCCTGCCCTCACTGCCGGAACGAGCCACCGCCCCCTCCTCTGAGGCACGAATCCGTCGTCCCCGGCTCTGGAGCGCCACCACGACGGCGTCCAGCCAGGCCCCATAGTCGGGGGCAGACAGGGCCGAGAGGACAGACCCGGCTTGCTGGCCGACGGGGACCTCCGCACCCGCGGCCGCCTGCCAGCCCCTGGAAACCTCCTGGAAGGCCCGGAGGAGGCCCTGCTCCGTCAGCCACAGGGGCCAGGACGTCTCACCCCGCGGCTTCCGGCCCACCAGCAGCCGCTCCACAGCCACCAAGGTTAGCGAGCGTGCCACCGACGCACGCTCATACGCAGGGCCTGGTACCGGGAGCCCATCCCGCAGAACGGTAAGCAGGGGCTCGAGCTCGCGCTCCAAGACGGCCCAGAAGCGGGCCTGGCTGCACTTTGAGAGGGCCGGGACCGGCACCCGCGGGAGGCGCACGTGACCCACCACCAGCCCCCAGAAGCGGAGGAGGACCACCGCCGCGTCCTGCTCCTTTGCGAGGTACGCAGTGGGCAGCGTGCTCAGGGGCGCTGCCAGATCCCGCAACCACCCCTCCCGGATGATGGCCTCCCGCGAGCCGGGGGTCCCCTGCGAAGAACCGCCCGCATCACTGCCATCGCCCCACGAGGTGGAACGGCCGAACCCGCCGGAGCCCTCCTGCGAGTGGCTGCGAAGGGGGGAACGGTCCCGCCCAGCGGACCCCGCCCGGCCCCCCAAGGGAGAGGCCGAGGAGCAGCGGCGCCCCGCTACTGACCGCCCACCACCGGCGCGGCCCAACTCCCGCTGGCGACCCCGTAAGGGGTCAAGAGCGGCCGGCACATCCTCCATCGAGGACCCTGGTGAGGAGCCCCCTGTCCAGCCCATACTCTCCCCCGCCTGAGAGGAGTCGCTCCCCATATCCGAGGGGAGCCCCCACACCCGCGGGCCCGAGACTACGGCCCGCCGGGCACCATCCGGGCCGACGAGGCCCCCCAAGAAAGAAACCAGCCCCTCACGCTGCGCTGGGGCGTCACGTGGAGCCCCCACACACCCCGCAGGGGCAGGGCCAGCGCTCCCCGAAGCGGGAGGACCCGCTTGCCCCTCCTCCCTGGGTGCCGCAGCCCCCCCCGCCACAAGCGTGGCCAGGCCCGACTGCGCCACCCCCAGGGGCCCCCCCAACAAACCACCAGATCCCTCCACCAGCGCGGACCCCCCAGGTACTGCCCCAGCACCGAGGCCGAGGGAAGAGGAGAGCGGGGAGGGACCACAAGCCTGTCCCTGCAAAGAAGGCAAACTGGCCTCCTCGTGAGTCGTAGGGGTCCCAGCCGGCTCGGTAAGCGACTCACGAGGAGTCCCATCAGAAACAGCAGCAGGGCTGCCCTGCACCCCGACTGAGCCCGTACGGAGCCCAACTAAGGTGGGGACACCGCCAGGAGTGCTTGGGGGGGTGGCCCCCACCCCCCCTGCCACGCGGGGGGGCCGCACCGCACCCCCCCCGCCCGTCAACGAAGAAGCAGCCATGACCCAGGCTCACAACAGCCACCAGGAAGGGGAGTGAAAGGGAAGGAAGCACCCGGAAAAAAACCCCAACAAAGGGACAGGGGGCCCAACAACGACCCCCCTTGCTCCAAGGAGCCGTCCCCGTGGGGCAGGGAAAAAAAAACCCCAAAAAAACGCCCCCAAAACCCAAACAAACTCCAACAAACAGGCAAAAAAGCCCAGGGAGATGAGAAACAGCTGGGACAAAATGGCCCCCACCAAACTCAAACAGGGAAATGGGGGGAGAGAAAAACGGCCCCCAAACGCCCCAGAGGGGACCAGGACCACCCCCCCTGCGACGGGGGGGTGCCCCACGCCTTCCCACAACAGGGGCTACCAAACAGCCCCGCCTCCCACTGCTCTAAATGCCCCAAAAACCTCCAAACAAGGGCTGGCTAGGCTGCAGCTGTTACAAGACAGGTAGCTCCGCCTCCAGAAGGAGAAGGAGAAGGAGAAGGAGAAGGAGAAGGAGAAGGAGAAGGAGAAGGAGAAGGAGAAGGAGAAGGAGAAGGAGACGACACGATTTCTTTAGGAAACGACACGATTTTTTTTTATTGATTAAAACCCTCCTACAACCGGCCCTGGCACGCCCCCAGTGGGAACGGGCGGCCGGGCCCACGGGAATGAAGACAACAAAAAACACTCCGGACTGGAGAAACGCAACAAAAAACCCCCACACGCCCACCGGCAAACCCGCCGCCCACCAAAGTCATCCTTGGGAAAACCCCAGAGTCAGTCCGGCCGGGAAGGCCCACAGGGAAAGCCGCGCTCACGTGATCGGCGGCGGGGAGGGCGCCTGCTCACGCCACGGCCACAGCCGCTGCCAGCGCTCCTCGGGAAGCCGCTCGCGCTCGGCGGCACGGATCCAGGCCGCCCGGTCGGCGATGCGCTCTGCCTCCTCCGACGCCCAGTCCACTGGCGGGGCGCCGCCAGCCCGCTCCACGCGCAGGTGCCGAGTCCGAAGCTGGCACAGCGCATGGAGGACGAGATAATTCAGGATCCGCAGCGTCGACCAGGGCAAGGCCGGCAGCCGCCGCCACCGCCGCCGCCCCGCCACTTGCGCTGCCGCCGCCAGTCCAGAGCCACCTGCGCGACCCCCACCACCGGCGCCGCCGCCTCCGTCGCCTCTGTCGGTGGTGCTGGCTGCTCCGCCACCGCAGTCCTCCGCGGCTCCGCCAGAGGCCGCACCGATGCCACCGCCGTCAGGGCCCCCGTCTCTGCCGCTCTGTACGGGCGAACCTACAGAAGGGGGAAGCGGGAGAGGAAGAGGGGCCGGGGGCATGGGCGCCCGTGAAGGGCCAGCCACGGGGGGGAGGGGGGGGAGGGAGAAGACCCCGGGGTCCTCCAGCCCCGAGACCAGCTGCAGCCATGGCTGGCCGGCCAGCTCCGGCCGCCCGAAGCGGCACGCTACCGCCGCCCAGAGCGCGCGCGCCTCCGGGCACTCGGCGACAAAGTGCCGCACGTCATCCTCGGGCACGGCGCCGGCTGCGCCGGCCGCCAGCGCTGTGGCGGTGCAGACTGCGCGCGGGCACAGGCGTGCCTCCCCGCGCGCCCATGGCTGCGCCGCCGGCTCCCGCAGCACCTGGTGGTATGCCCGCCAGCGAGTCTCCCAGTAAAGGTACGGGAGCCGCCGGTCGGTGAAGGGCAGCCCCGCCACGTGGGGCGGGCCGCTCCGCCGCCTCCTCCGATGCCCCATCTGCCGTCTCTTCCGCCCCTGGCGCCCCGCCGCCCGTAAACCTCTGCGAACCTCTGTTGCAGGCCGCCCGCGGGCAGCTGGCGTAAGTGTGGCCCTGCTCGCCGCAGACGTTGCAGCGGACCGCTGCCTGGCACGCCGATGCGACGTGCCCCCGTGCCCCGCAGCGCGCACAGAGCGGCGTGGTACAGGTCCGCCTCTGGTGGCCATAGCCGCCACAGGAAAAGCAGGCGGGCGGCTGCCCCGCGTAGCGCGTCACGCCCCGCTCAGCCCCCAGGTAAAAGAACCTGGGGAGCCGCCGGGACCCCCCCGGGGCGAAGCGGAGCAAGGCGCGCACCTCCCCTGTCCAGATGCTCGCCTCATCCTGCACCTTGGCCGGTGGCGCGAGCAGCGTGCCGAACCGGCCCAGCCAGGTGGCGATGTCCTGCAGCGGCACGAGGTGGGACCGGAAGAAGACAACCACCTGCCGCACATCGCCCTCGACAAGCGAGGTGACACGGAAGCCGTCGAAGAGCCGCGGCTGGACAGTCGCCAGGTCGCGGCAACCCAGCACGAAGAGGGAGAAGGCCGCAAAGGAGACAAAACAGACGTCCACCTCCCTCGACTCCGGGGGCCTGATGACGGCGGCGAGCAGCTCCACGGGGAAATCCAGGCCCTTGCAGATCACCTCCCGAACGAGGTGGCGCCGCGGCTCGAAGCCTGCGTCCCCCCCCACATAGCGGAAGCGGAGGACATATCGCTCCCGTGAGGGGCCCGCTGACGACGGCCGGCCAGCCTCCCCTGCCCAGGGCTCCTCCGATGGCCCCCAGTCAGAGGACGGGCCTGCGCCCACGGAGTCGAGGATCTCGTCCAGATCATTGCGGGCGGAGCCGCCCCCGCCGGAACCGGTGGGTTGCCGAGAAGGCCCTGGCCTCGCAGCACCGGGCCCCCCTGCCCTGCCGCCCGCCACCGACGCATACGACGGCGCCAGCCGTGCCCCCGGAGGCCCCTCACCCTCGCCGGCCGTCGCCGACTCGTGACGCTGCGGCCGTACTTCCTCTGCGCCCCCGGCGGCGGGCCCGGCCCTTGGAGGTGAGGGTGGGGAGGCGACCGGGCCTGCACGCGACTCCCCCGCGCCCCTCCCGGGCGGCTCCGGGGCGGACCGCCGTCCCTCCGGGCCGCGCCCCGGCCCTTCCGATCTCAAATCCCCCGTCTCCCCCGGAGGGGCCCCAGCCAGCACCCGGGGAGCCCGCAGGGCCCTCTGCGGGAGCGGGCTCACGGGACGCTCCCCCGACCCAACTGCCGCGCCTGTGGTCTCTGAATCCCCGGGGACAGCCCCGTCCGACCAGTCCCCTAGCAAAGCCGGGCGCCGTGCATCGAACCGGTCCGCCACGGAGCTGCAGCGGGCCCGGCCCTCCGACGCGCCCTCAGCAGCGCCCGACCCCGACCCCGAGCGCAACAAGCGCGTGCTAGCCGCCGCCGAGGGGCCGCGCGCCCCCCCCTGGCCAGACGCACCGCGGTGCCGGCGGCCACCCCGCCGATGCCGCACAGATGAGCCCCCGCCAGGCGGCTGAACCGCCCTGCCCTCACTGCCGGAACAAGCCGCCGCCCCCTCCTCTGAGGCACGAATCCGTCGTCCCCGGCTCTGGAGCGCCACCACGACGGCGTCCAGCCAGGCCCCATAGTCGGGGGCAGACAGGGCCGAGAGGACAGACCCGGCTTGCTGGCCGACGGGGACCTCCGCACCCGCGGCCGCCTGCCAGCCCCTGGAAACCTCCTGGAAGGCCCGGAGGAGGCCCCGCTCCGTCAGCCACAGGGGCCAGGACGTCTCACCCCGCGGCTTCCGGCCCACCAGCAGCCGCTCCACAGCCACCAAGGTTAGCGAGCGTGCCACCGACGCACGCTCATACGCAGGGCCTGGTACCGGGAGCCCATCCCGCAGAACGGTAAGCAGGGGCTCGAGCTCGCGCTCCAAGACGGCCCAGAAGCGGGCCTGGCTGCACTTTGAGAGGGCCGGGACCGGCACCCGCGGGAGGCGCACGTGACCCACCACCAGCCCCCAGAAGCGGAGGAGGACCACCGCCGCGTCCTGCTCCTTTGCGAGGTACGCAGTGGGCAGCGTGCTCAGGGGCGCTGCCAGATCCCGCAACCACCCCTCCCGGATGATGGCCTCCCGCGAGCCGGGGGTCCCCTGCGAAGAACCGCCCGCATCACTGCCATCGCCCCACGAGGTGGAACGGCCGAACCCGCCGGAGCCCTCCTGCGAGTGGCTGCGAAGGGGGGAACGGTCCCGCCCAGCGGACCCCGCCCGGCCCCCCAAGGGAGAGGCCGAGGAGCAGCGGCGCCCCGCTACTGACCGCCCACCACCGGCGCGGCCCAACTCCCGCTGGCGACCCCGTAAGGGGTCAAGAGCGGCCGGCACATCCTCCATCGAGGACCCTGGTGAGGAGCCCCCTGTCCAGCCCATACTCTCCCCCGCCTGAGAGGAGTCGCTCCCCATATCCGAGGGGAGCCCCCACACCCGCGGGCCCGAGACTACGGCCCGCCGGGCACCATCCGGGCCGACGAGGCCCCCCAAGAAAGAAACCAGCCCCTCACGCTGCGCTGGGGCGTCACGTGGAGCCCCCACACACCCCGCAGGGGCAGGGCCAGCGCTCCCCGAAGCGGGAGGACCCGCTTGCCCCTCCTCCCCGGGTGCCGCAGCCCCCCCCCCGCCACAAGCGTGGCCAGGCCCGACTGCGCCACCCCCAGGGGCCCCCCCAACAAACCACCAGATCCCTCCACCAGCGCGGACCCCCCAGGTACTGCCCCAGCACCGAGGCCGAGGGAAGAGGAGAGCGGGGAGGGACCACAAGCCTGTCCCTGCAAAGAAGGCAAACTGGCCTCCTCGTGAGTCGTAGGGGTCCCAGCCGGCTCGGTAAGCGACTCACGAGGAGTCCCATCAGAAACAGCAGCAGGGCTGCCCTGCACCCCGACTGAGCCCGTACGGAGCCCAACTAAGGTGGGGACACCGCCAGGAGTGCTTGGGGGGGTGGCCCCCACCCCCCCTGCCACGCGGGGGGGCCGCACCGCACCCCCCCCGCCCGTCAACGAAGAAGCAGCCATGACCCAGGCTCACAACAGCCACCAGGAAGGGGAGTGAAAGGGAAGGAAGCACCCGGAAAAAAACCCCAACAAAGGGACAGGGGGCCCAACAACGACCCCCCTTGCTCCAAGGAGCCGTCCCCGTGGGGCAGGGAAAAAAAAACCCCAAAAAAACGCCCCCAAAACCCAAACAAACTCCAACAAACAGGCAAAAAAGCCCAGGGAGATGAGAAACAGCTGGGACAAAATGGCCCCCACCAAACTCAAACAGGGAAATGGGGGGAGAGAAAAACGGCCCCCAAACGCCCCAGAGGGGACCAGGACCACCCCCCCTGCGACGGGGGGGTGCCCCACGCCTTCCCACAACAGGGGCTACCAAACAGCCCCGCCTCCCACTGCTCTAAATGCCCCAAAAACCTCCAAACAAGGGCTGGCTAGGCTGCAGCTGTTACAAGACAGGTAGCTCCGCCTCCAGAAGGAGAAGGAGAAGGAGAAGGAGAAGGAGAAGGAGAAGGAGACGACACGATTTCTTTAGGAAACGACACGATTTTTTTTTATTGATTAAAACCCTCCTACAACCGGCCCTGGCACGCCCCCAGTGGGAACGGGCGGCCGGGCCCACGGGAATGAAGACAACAAAAAACACTCCGGACTGGAGAAACGCAACAAAAAACCCCCACACGCCCACCGGCAAACCCGCCGCCCACCAAAGTCATCCTTGGGAAAACCCCAGAGTCAGTCCGGCCGGGAAGGCCCACAGGGAAAGCCGCGCTCACGTGATCGGCGGCGGGGAGGGCGCCTGCTCACGCCACGGCCACAGCCGCTGCCAGCGCTCCTCGGGAAGCCGCTCGCGCTCGGCGGCACGGATCCAGGCCGCCCGGTCGGCGATGCGCTCTGCCTCCTCCGACGCCCAGTCCACTGGCGGGGCGCCGCCAGCCCGCTCCACGCGCAGGTGCCGAGTCCGAAGCTGGCACAGCGCATGGAGGACGAGATAATTCAGGATCCGCAGCGTCGACCAGGGCAAGGCCGGCAGCCGCCGCCACCGCCGCCGCCCCGCCACTTGCGCTGCCGCCGCCAGTCCAGAGCCACCTGCGCGACCCCCACCACCGGCGCCGCCGCCTCCGTCGCCTCTGTCGGTGGTGCTGGCTGCTCCGCCACCGCAGTCCTCCGCGGCTCCGCCAGAGGCCGCACCGATGCCACCGCCGTCAGGGCCCCCGTCTCTGCCGCTCTGTACGGGCGAACCTACAGAAGGGGGAAGCGGGAGAGGAAGAGGGGCCGGGGGCATGGGCGCCCGTGAAGGGCCAGCCACGGGGGGGAGGGGGGGGAGGGAGAAGACCCCGGGGTCCTCCAGCCCCGAGACCAGCTGCAGCCATGGCTGGCCGGCCAGCTCCGGCCGCCCGAAGCGGCACGCTACCGCCGCCCAGAGCGCGCGCGCCTCCGGGCACTCGGCGACAAAGTGCCGCACGTCATCCTCGGGCACGGCGCCGGCTGCGCCGGCCGCCAGCGCTGTGGCGGTGCAGACTGCGCGCGGGCACAGGCGTGCCTCCCCGCGCGCCCATGGCTGCGCCGCCGGCTCCCGCAGCACCTGGTGGTATGCCCGCCAGCGAGTCTCCCAGTAAAGGTACGGGAGCCGCCGGTCGGTGAAGGGCAGCCCCGCCACGTGGGGCGGGCCGCTCCGCCGCCTCCTCCGATGCCCCATCTGCCGTCTCTTCCGCCCCTGGCGCCCCGCCGCCCGTAAACCTCTGCGAACCTCTGTTGCAGGCCGCCCGCGGGCAGCTGGCGTAAGTGTGGCCCTGCTCGCCGCAGACGTTGCAGCGGACCGCTGCCTGGCACGCCGATGCGACGTGCCCCCGTGCCCCGCAGCGCGCACAGAGCGGCGTGGTACAGGTCCGCCTCTGGTGGCCATAGCCGCCACAGGAAAAGCAGGCGGGCGGCTGCCCCGCGTAGCGCGTCACGCCCCGCTCAGCCCCCAGGTAAAAGAACCTGGGGAGCCGCCGGGACCCCCCCGGGGCGAAGCGGAGCAAGGCGCGCACCTCCCCTGTCCAGATGCTCGCCTCATCCTGCACCTTGGCCGGTGGCGCGAGCAGCGTGCCGAACCGGCCCAGCCAGGTGGCGATGTCCTGCAGCGGCACGAGGTGGGACCGGAAGAAGACAACCACCTGCCGCACATCGCCCTCGACAAGCGAGGTGACACGGAAGCCGTCGAAGAGCCGCGGCTGGACAGTCGCCAGGTCGCGGCAACCCAGCACGAAGAGGGAGAAGGCCGCAAAGGAGACAAAACAGACGTCCACCTCCCTCGACTCCGGGGGCCTGATGACGGCGGCGAGCAGCTCCACGGGGAAATCCAGGCCCTTGCAGATCACCTCCCGAACGAGGTGGCGCCGCGGCTCGAAGCCTGCGTCCCCCCCCACATAGCGGAAGCGGAGGACATATCGCTCCCGTGAGGGGCCCGCTGACGACGGCCGGCCAGCCTCCCCTGCCCAGGGCTCCTCCGATGGCCCCCAGTCAGAGGACGGGCCTGCGCCCACGGAGTCGAGGATCTCGTCCAGATCATTGCGGGCGGAGCCGCCCCCGCCGGAACCGGTGGGTTGCCGAGAAGGCCCTGGCCTCGCAGCACCGGGCCCCCCTGCCCTGCCGCCCGCCACCGACGCATACGACGGCGCCAGCCGTGCCCCCGGAGGCCCCTCACCCTCGCCGGCCGTCGCCGACTCGTGACGCTGCGGCCGTACTTCCTCTGCGCCCCCGGCGGCGGGCCCGGCCCTTGGAGGTGAGGGTGGGGAGGCGACCGGGCCTGCACGCGACTCCCCCGCGCCCCTCCCGGGCGGCTCCGGGGCGGACCGCCGTCCCTCCGGGCCGCGCCCCGGCCCTTCCGATCTCAAATCCCCCGTCTCCCCCGGAGGGGCCCCAGCCAGCACCCGGGGAGCCCGCAGGGCCCTCTGCGGGAGCGGGCTCACGGGACGCTCCCCCGACCCAACTGCCGCGCCTGTGGTCTCTGAATCCCCGGGGACAGCCCCGTCCGACCAGTCCCCTAGCAAAGCCGGGCGCCGTGCATCGAACCGGTCCGCCACGGAGCTGCAGCGGGCCCGGCCCTCCGACGCGCCCTCAGCAGCGCCCGACCCCGACCCCGAGCGCAACAAGCGCGTGCTAGCCGCCGCCGAGGGGCCGCGCGCCCCCCCCTGGCCAGACGCACCGCGGTGCCGGCGGCCACCCCGCCGATGCCGCACAGATGAGCCCCCGCCAGGCGGCTGAACCGCCCTGCCCTCACTGCCGGAACAAGCCGCCGCCCCCTCCTCTGAGGCACGAATCCGTCGTCCCCGGCTCTGGAGCGCCACCACGACGGCGTCCAGCCAGGCCCCATAGTCGGGGGCAGACAGGGCCGAGAGGACAGACCCGGCTTGCTGGCCGACGGGGACCTCCGCACCCGCGGCCGCCTGCCAGCCCCTGGAAACCTCCTGGAAGGCCCGGAGGAGGCCCCGCTCCGTCAGCCACAGGGGCCAGGACGTCTCACCCCGCGGCTTCCGGCCCACCAGCAGCCGCTCCACAGCCACCAAGGTTAGCGAGCGTGCCACCGACGCACGCTCATATGCAGGGCCCGGTACCGGTAGCCCGTCCCGCAGAACGGTCAGCAGGGGCTCGAGCTCGCGCTCCAAGACGGCCCAGAAGCGGGCCTGGCTGCACTGTGAGAGGGCCGGGACCGGCACCTGCGGGAGGCGCACGTGACCCACCACCAGCCCCCAGAATCGGAGGAGGACCACCGCCGCGTCCTGCTCCTTTGCGAGGTACGCAGTGGGCAGCGTGCTCAGGGGCGCTGCCAGATCCCGCAACCACCCCTCCCGGATGATGGCCTCCCGCGAGCCGGGGGTCCCCTGTGAAGAACAGCCCGCATCACTGCCATCGCCCCACGAGGTGGAACAGCCGAACCCGCCGGAGCCCTCTTGCGAGCGGCTGCGAAGGGGGGAACGGTCCCGCCCAGCGGACCCTGCCCGGCCCCCCGAGGGAGAGGCCGAGGAGCAGCGGCGCCCCGCTACTGACTGCCCACCACTGGCGCGGCCCAACTCCCGCCGGCGACCCCGCAAGGGGTCAAGAGCGGCCGGCACATCCTCCATCGAGGACCCTGGTGAGGAGCCCCCTGTCCAGCCCATACTCTCCCCCGCCTGAGAGGAGTCGCTCCCCATATCCGAGGGGAGCCCCCACACCCGCGGGCCCGAGACTACGGCCCGCCGGGCACCATCCGGGCCGACGAGGCCCCCCAAGAAAGAAACCAGCCCCTCACGCTGCGCTGGGGCATCACGTGGAGCCCCCACACACCCCGCAGGGGCAGGGCCAGCGCTCCCCGAAGCGGGAGGACCCGCTTGCCCCTCCTCCCCGGGTGCCGCAGCCCCCCCCGCCACAAGCGTGGCCGGGCCCGACTGCGCCACCCCCGGGGGCCCCCCCAACAAACCACCAGATCCCTCCACCAGCGCGGACCCCCCAGGTACCGCCCCGGCACCGAGCCCGAGGGAAGAGGAGAGCGGGGAGGGACCACAAGCCTGTCCCTGCGAAGAAGGCAAACTGGCCTCCTCGTGAGTCGTAGGGGTCCCAGCCGGCTCGGTAAGCGACTCACGAGGAGTCCCATCAGAAACAGCAGCAGGGCTGCCCTGCACCCCGACTGAGCCCGTACGGAGCCCAACTAAGGTGGGGACACCGCCAGGAGTGCTTGGGGGGGTGGCCCCCACCCCCCCTGCCACGCGGGGGGGCCGCACCGCACCCCCCCCGCCCGTCAACGAAGAAGCAGCCATGACCCAGGCTCACAACAGCCACCAGGAAGGGGAGTGAAAGGGAAGGAAGCACCCGGAAAAAAACCCCAACAAAGGGACAGGGGGCCCAACAACGACCCCCCTTGCTCCAAGGAGCCGTCCCCGTGGGGCAGGGAAAAAAAAAAAAAACCCAAAAAAACGCCCCCAAAACCCAAACAAACTCCAACAAACAGGCAAAAAAGCCCAGGGAGATGAGAAACAGCTGGGACAAAATGGCCCCCACCAAACTCAAACAGGGAAATGGGGGGAGAGAAAAACGGCCCCCAAACGCCCCAGAGGGGACCAGGACCACCCCCCCTGCGACGGGGGGTGCCCCACGCCTTCCCACAACAGGGGCTACCAAACAGCCCCGCCTCCCACTGCTCTAAATGCCCCAAAAACCTCCAAACAAGGGCTGGCTAGGCTGCAGCTGTTACAAGACAGGTAGCTCCGCCTCCAGAAGGAGAAGGAGAAGGAGAAGGAGAAGGAGAAGGAGAAGGAGAAGGGGTGGTGGTGGTGGTGGTGGAAGAGGAAGAGGAGAAGGAGAAGTGTGGTAGTGGTGGTAGTGATGGTGGTGGAAGAGGAGGAGGACAAGGAGATATTTTATGGACTTAAATGCCACGTAGATTAGCTGAATGTCCTATTTTCAGTGGTCAGACAAACAGAAATGACCTCTTCCCAAGCAGAAAGTTAAGCTCTGGAATGTGCTACTGAAGGTGAAATTATGGCCCCCAACTTAGACGTTTTTAAAAGGAGATTCATGGAGAAGGAAGAGCCCATCTTGTCCCGTGGATCTATGTCACCAAAAGACGTCAACCTGCCAAGGCACAACAGATCTAGCTGAGGCTAACCCCAACGACTGTAAGCTTGCTGTCCACAGGGAGCTTCTGGGGCCTTCCTGGTCCTGCTGAAGGATCCATGTGAACACAGCTGGGGAAGGAGGAAGTGCTACGCAGCACTTGCAACAAGGACCAAAGACATGCAAGCAATTAAGCCATAGGATTATGTGCTATGCACATAGTTGGCTGGGGAATTCTGCGAGTTGAAGTCCAGACAACTTCAAGTTGCTAAGATTGAGAAACACTGGTCTAACATATACAGGAAGGGAAGTAACACTGCTTTAGAGGCCCCTCAATACATTCATGAGGGTGAGAGGGCCGTTTCCCCAGGATGATCCCAATCAGGGGTATCTATGGGGGTGGGGGTCAAAAAAGTCAAGATGGTGGCCACAACAGTATGATTGAAGCTCCACCCATTTTTCTGTGAATGAGCAACACACATAAAAAGGGGGCGGAGCTTTGATCACAGTGATGTGGCCACCATCTTGACTATCTTGACCATACCTTGAGGACACCCTTGGTCTTCCCCGGCTAAGTCCAGCACCATCACTTACATCATATGCTATTAGGAGACATCCTTCGTTTTCTCTTTATTTTTGAGCAAATACAGTTTCCAGATAGAGGGGTTTTATATATATATACTTTGTGTGTGTGTGTGTGTGTGTGTGTGTGTGTATAAGTATACAGTATACAGTATACAGTATAGGTAAAGGTAAAGGTTCCCCCCGCACATTTGTGCAGTCGTGTCCGACTCTAGGGGCCGGTGCTCATCTCCGTTTGTTAGCCGAAGAGCCAGCGTTGTCCCAAGACGCTTCCGCGGTCATGTGGCCGGCATGACGCACGCGGAACGCTGTTACCATCCCACTGAAGTGGTACCTATTCATCTACTTGCATTTGCATGCTTTTGAATTGCTAGGTTGGCAAGAGCTGGGGCGAGTGCGGGAGCTCACTCCGTCACGCAGGGCTAGGGATTCGAACCTCCGAACTTGCGATCTTCCAAGATCACCACGCCCCTTTCATACTGTGTGTGTGTGTGTGTGTGTGTGAATATATAAAAACAAAAATGAACAAAAAACTTAATTAAAATTATATCCTAGAAGTATCTAATTGAGGAGAATAGAGAAGACTGATCATCAACAGTTACTGTATTAAATGACATTTTTATCTATGGGGCATCCTAGTAGAAAAGCGTTGTTAATATAAGCCATAAATGGGGCCCACATTTGACTAAACTTACTCTTCATTACAGGATTTTTCAGACCCTTTTGTTGCTGAGTTAATTTTTCAGCCAGTGCAATTTCCCATCAATTGGTTTACACCTAATTGGTTTTCACCATTGCTATTAATGCAATGTAATTTTAATAAAGCGTATATACAGTAATGCCACCAATGAATGGCCTTTATTGTCATTTCTTAATCACCTGTTGAAGTGGATTTCAAAGGAATTCTGTACTGTTAAGACTTTCATCAAGTTCAAAACCTAAATCCTGTACCCTACCTTTTTAAGAACTTTCCAAGATGCTGTAGCCAAATATGAAAATATTATATAAAATCAGTGAGATTCCTTTGTTATTCAAAGAATCAAGGTCTACGACACTTCTCCAAAACTTTTAATGAACTTGACAGATATGACCTATAGGATCTGTAATAAAATATTTGCTTTATCGGAAGCCAGAACTATGTGTAGTTTTCACATCGGCTGCGTTTAATCTTGGTTGGGTTCTGGGTCCTTTTGCATGTTGGGAACACGGGACAAGGGTCTTTTCTGATTGAACATTAGGAGAACTTCTGAAGAGCAAGCCCAGTTCAGAAGACCCAAGGAGGCAGCGGCCACTCCTTTGCTGGGTGTGTTGAAGATGAGACAGCTCTCCCTCTGGACTCCTGTCCGGAGCAGGGTTGGATTTGATGGGCTTGCAACTCAAGGACTCTTAGTAGCTGGTCCTATTGGTGTTGCAATATGGTTGCCCGTGTGTAAGATGCAACTGGAAACTGGCAAACTTCACGGGCGCTCTGCCTTTTCCACCATTCTGGCAATGGCAAACAAGAACAACAGCCAATGTTTAGAAGCAAAAGATGGCACTTTTGATGACTGCATGACTCGGGGAAGACATTGGAACAAATCTGCAACTACTGCAAAACTCATCGCAAAGACAATGTTGCGGCTGTTTTAAGAGTGGGGCGGGGGGAGGGAATGTTGACTCTTTGCCATTTCTACTTGGCAGAAATATTGTTTACTTCCTTCTGAATCCCCACTGCGGTTGAGCTCCCCGCATCGAGTTAATAACCGTTATCACCCAGTAGCCAGCTTGCCAAGCAAATTGCTCCAAGTTAAGCAGGTAAAATCTCCAAAGTCATCAAGATGAAGCAACGTCCACATCTGGCTCTCCGAGAATCATTGTTTTCAGCTGCTGTGGTCTGTTTGCCAAGGGTGAGGGCCAGGCCTGCCTGAAAATTATCTGGTTCAGGATTATTTGGATGATATGGAGGGAGGCAAACAGCACAGGAGGCCTCCCACAGCGGAGCAGGATAAACAAAGAGATGTTTTCCAAAGTATTGTTGGACTGAGAAATATGATCCAGAGATGAAGGCTGAGTCAGCATTTACAACTCAAGGCATCCTTGGGTCTGTTTTGCATACAGGGCAGTGTTTCTCAACCTTAGCAACTTTAAGGTGGGTGGACTTCAACTCCCAGAATTCCCCAGCCAGCAAAGCTGGCTGGGGAATTCTGGGAGTTGAAGTCCACCCACCTTAAAGTTGCTAAGGTTGAGAAACACTGATACAGGGGAAGAAAGCAAGAAAAACTTGGGTTTAACTCAAATATACCATTGAACCAATATGAAACACGCATTTGACATCTGAATTGCAGAATGAGATAACACAGACCTGAGCCAAGTTTCACTTGGGAAAACATCCTTGGTCCAAACCGAACCCTGGAATTCAGGAAAGCCAATTTCAATAAACATGCAGAACTACCAAGTAGGATCCCATGGAGAGAAACCCTCAGGACAAAAAGGAGCACAGGATGATGGAAAACTTTGCAAAACCAGGATACTGGAAGTACAATCAAGCACGCTTCCAAGGAGAAAAAAACGTGGGGTAGCTTAGCAAGCACAGGGAGTTTCTGACTGAGCTAAGAGCCGAAAGGGACATGCCAGGGAAAGGAGGAGGGGAGGGGGGTCTTCTCGAAAGAGGCTTACTAGCAAGTAGCCAATAGCTGCAGAAAAATGGCATGAAGGCTCTCAAGACGAGCTAAAAGCATGAAAAGGCACGTTTTTGGCTCTGTTAGCAGAAACAAAGGAAAAGGAAGAAAAGGAAGGGGTGTCCTGCTGCAAAGAGAAGGTGGTAGGTAGGATACTAGCAGGGGATGAGAGAGGGTAGAGTGTGACTCATACTACGCCTTAGTCTTCTCCCCAAAGGGGAACTGGGTTCAAATGGACAATCAACATGAAGAGGAACGGGCAACTCAAGATCCAAGAGAGAGCCAGGGAGCTCCAGACCTCCATGAAGGAGCTTACGTCTCCAGGACCAGCTCAATTGTATCTCAGTCTTGAAGGAGCTTCTGGTTGTCCTGTTGGAACCCCTTTCTGGGACCTTGGAGTAATCATGGAGGACAAGGACCGGCAAGAAGGTTGGCGAAGGAGAAATGTTGTTGCTAACCTCAAAAAGAGGAGGAGAGTCACTAACAACCAGCCTGCCTGAGATCCATACCAAGAAAAACTCTGGAATAAATCGTTAAACAGATGCATCCTGAACATTTAGAAAGGAATGCGTTGCTTCGCAGGATCCAGCATAGATTTATCAAGAAGAAGTCAGGCCAAACTGCCCTGGCCTCCTTTTCTGATGCAGTGACCAGTTTAATTGACCAGGAGAATGTGGTGGGTGTGCTCTACCTGACTTCAGTGGAGCAGTCAGCAAAGTCTCCCAAAACGACAAGAGGTGGGCTGGATGACGCTACCGTGAGATGGATACAGAACTGGTTGGCAACTGTGCCCAACAATTCTAGAGGGACGTGTTGAGTTGAACTACTGCAAACAAGATTCAGGAGGATGTTGAGAAGCTGAAACATTTGGCAAAACCCAGCAAGGTAAATTTCAACCCAGGCAAATGTCAAGTGCTACATTTGGGTAGGAAAAATCAAAGGTGTAGCAGGTGGCAGCATGTGCAAAAGAGGACCGTCACGCGTCCTTGGGAGTGAGGCGGTATAAATACAGTATTTAGTAAATAAATAAAATTAATAAATAAGCAGAAGAAACTGCTGTCCCCTCCCTCTTCTCTGGTCCTGGTGATTGAGAAGCTTGATGTGCAGCTGCCGAAAGAGCAAATGCAATCCAAGGCTGCATCAAGAGAAGTTAAACATCAGGACGAGAAGACATTGATGTTCCTCATTTCAAGTCACAGTGGAGCTTAAAGCTCTGTGCAGATGCTATTCTTTGTTTGGGGGTTCTTTTATTTTTAACTTTTATCTTTTGTCAGCGGAAAGTTTGTCACCATAAAAAACCCTAAATTGGTGCCTAGCAAAATATCAGCAAGCAATCATAAAGTAGAATTACGCAGTTCGGTATTTTCAATAGTTCCAGGAGTAGAGAAAATGAAAACGCAGGAACCTAAAAAGGGGGCATCCATCGGGCAATCAAAAAAGTCAAAATGGCAGTCTCAACCACACAATCAAAGCCCCCCCCCCCTGTTTTTTTTTAAAAAATATATGTGTCTCGCACATAAATGCAAGATGTCCCTGGCATCTTTCCAGCAGCATTTTTGCTTCAGGCAGGCTTTGAAGAAGGAGCTGTTCAGAAGGACTTTTGACTCCTATTTAAAATTGCTGAAATCCTGACATAAATTCAGCTCAAGGGTGATTCTATTGCTTAGGGGTTTATTGTGTTGGTTTTAATTTGAATGGCCTGTGCACCGCTAGGAGTCCTTGGGAGTGTGGCAGGATAAACATTTAGTAAATAAATAAAAATAAATAAATACAGGGGAGACCCCATTCCCCCCTCCCCTGGATGCCCCCAGACAGCCTTCCTGCCAGTGCGTTTGATCTGTGCAGGTGCCAGATCTGGAGAATGACGGAGTCATCCGAACCCAAACATGGAGAGAAGAGGGGAAGGTGCATCCGGCACTCATTTCGACATGCGATACATACACTCTCACCCAAAGGTGCTGTTCATGAGTCACCTCTGGCCAGCCAGGGAACAGGGTGCGTTCCAGAAGGGAGGTGTCAGGAGAAGATACTGTATGTGCCAACGTTGAATGTCCTGTAAACACGGCCGGTACCAACGGGGAGATCCGCTGCGGTTGGCTTTCGGCAAGATTAGGAAGCCTCCTGGAAAAAAGACTTTTTCCCCTCTTATGGCTAATAACGATAACAATAATGGGGCTGATGTGACCCAGATGTGCTTTTGGGGAACTTTCAGTGAAAGGACACAGTGAAACCACCAGGGGGCCCTCCAAGGAGTCTGCTTTAAAAGGGAGTCCCAGATGCGGGCAGCGTCACTCCTTCAGGTGGCCGTTCCCAGCCCAGCCGCTCGCTCTGGAGAAGCCTCTTGGATTACAAAAGACAAAGAGGAACCAGGAGAAGAGCCTCTTTTCCCATCGCAACCTCTCTGCTAGAAGGGCCAGCTGGGCTCCAGGGTCCTTCCCCAGGCGCCTACCCGGTGAGCAGCCGCGCCTCTTGGTCCAGATCGGTCCCCCCTCCTGCAGCCTCGTTGAGCAAGGATGGCCAATGGAGGCCTCCAGTTACTGGGCTTCATCCTGGCCTTCATCGGCTGGATCGGCATCGTGGTCAGCACGGCCATGCCCCAGTGGAAAATCTCCTCCTACGCGGCGGACAACATTGTGACTGCCCAGGCCATCTACCAGGGCCTCTGGATGTCGTGCGTCATGCAAAGCACGGGGCAGATGCAGTGCAAGGTCTACGACTCCCTGCTCAACTTGCCAGGTAAGCCTCTGCAGGGACTTCCTTCATGGGCGGTGGGGGAGGAGAAGAGGGCCCCCTCGGCTGCCTTCACACAGCACATTTCCTCGGGCTGCTGCATTACCCCACTTTCTGGGGTCAAACAGTGCCGTCCACCATTAGCTAGCCCAGTGGGGAATCCTGGGAGTTGAAGTCCTCACAGCTTAACGTTGCCAAGGTGGAGAAACAAACCCTGAGCTGGCCAAACCAGCTACCTTCGCACAACCCCTGCGGGATGCCAAGCCGACCGGGAGTGATGACCGATGCCCAAGCTTCGTGCAGCTGCTTCGTCTTCCCAGGCCTGGGGAAATGCGCTGCGTGAGCCCAGCTGCTGGGGGAGCTCTTTGGATCAGCCAGAGTTTCCTATGGCATTGCACGGAGGGGCAGGTCTTGAGACTCGCTTTTCGCAAACGGAAGGGAGATCCGAGGCTGGCAGGTGGCGAGTTACTCAAGTCTCTCCCAGCTCTTATCTTGGAGCCCAGCTCAGCTCAGTGGCTGCAGGGCTGCTGCATCTTTTTGTAGCTAAGTTTAAGTTTCCAAGTTTTGTAGTTAAGTCTAAGTTAGGTTTCCAAGCCCTTCACCCAGGGGTGTGCTGGTGCCAGCGCATATCGGTTCGCGAGAGCTGATGGTTAAATCTTCTGAAACGTCGCGAGCCAGCGGAGAGCAGAGTTGAGCCAGTACTGCGCCAATCAGCTGTTTGTCAGCTAGCACAGATCTTCCTTCTTTCTGGTGAATAGTTCGTCCAATTCCAAAGAATTGGATTGTGCCAGTTGGTCCAGTGTCTGAATCAATTACCCTATTATCCTACATACTTTTTGCATGATCGGGATAAATGTTTACGTCTACGACTACACAAGCACTCTGAAGAAATAAAGCCCACAAGCAAATTTTATGTGTACGTGAATCTGACCCTTCCACAGGCAAAGGTTTGCGCAACTGAAAAAAGCCTCTGTAATTATCTTCTTCATAATATTTGCCCAGTGACGTGTTAGAAGGTTGCCATGCAATAGTATTTTTAGTATCGAAGGTTTGCTTGCTGACATGCAATGGCATTTAGTTAGTGACCGTTGGGAACTTGTGCTTTCAAGAACTCTCCAGAAACACCAATACATCTGAAAATGCAAAGTTTGGAAGACAGGGCAACAGTTAGGCATCAGATTTGAATTTCGCACTTTGCATTTATTAAATCTGAATCACAAGAGCATGCACTTTTGAAAACAATATGCCGCTGGCAACGTGAAAGGCCAAATTGACATGGTGGTGAATTTCAAACACGTACCATTGTTTTTTGCTTCAGCTCCAAAATAGATGCATTCCCTGGAGTCAGACAGGGTGCTAAGCTTGGTTTAAACGGGGTTGTGTCGTTCGGGATTAAGAGTCTTGTGAGAACCAGAACATCTCTGTATAATTCAATGTGGACGTGTTTGTTTTGGCCTTTGCAAATTATAGAAACACTGGAATTGTGCTTTGTTAATCCTAATGTATGGTTTTGCACATTGTGTGAACGTGACTCGGCTTTGCAAAATATGTCTTTTGTACCCGGTGGGCAGCAGCCCAAAAAAGGTGTCAGAGGGTGCTTTCTTGTTCTTCCATGCGCTCTTCCCGCACCCCAGAGGAATGGGGACATGGCTGTAAAGAACTCCGTGTGCTTACCAGCCTCTGTGAAGTTAATCCAAAAGGTAAATGCCCCTGGCTGGGTGCCCCTTCCTGGCAGAGCACTGAGACAAACCGCTTCAGATCCGTGAACGTGGCAGCAGGCAGGCTTCGCATCAGTGGGGTGGGCAGGTTGAAAACGGGGGGGGGGGGGGGCGGGGAAGGCCCGGCTTTGATGAAGTTGGCTACAAAAGAGGTTGTGCGTTCGAAATTGAAATGGAATGCCTTCAGCTGGTTTGGGAAGCAAGTACAAAACAAAAAAATTGAACAAGGGAGTTCACCTCTTTTCCCAAGGTTGGAATCTGGGACTTGGGGAGGGTTTGGGTGCTGCTTGGTTGACAGTCAGGAGGACAACACAACCGTTGTCTTCTCTTATGGTGGGGAGAGCAGATAATTGGCCCCCACAAGGGCAGAGAAGACCTGTTTGCTCTGAATTCATATGAGCCTCCATCCATTCAGCTGGGAGTCGAAGTCCACACATCTTAAAGTTGCCAAGTTTGAAAAACACTGGATTAACCGAAACAGCCTCTGTGACAGGGAAAGCTTAGGGGTCCATCATATTTTGCATTGTAAATGACAATCTAAAGGTTAACGCTGGAATCATTCAGGTTCCGACCTTTTTACTCCCCCACTTTAAAGCGGTCTTATATTGTGTGCATTCTTCTTCTTCTTCTTCTTCTTCTTCTTCTTCTTCTTCTTCTTCTTCTTCTTCTTCTTCTTCTTCTTCTTCTTCTTCTTCTTCTTCTTCTCCTTCCTCCTCCTTCCTCCTTCCTTCTTCCTTCTTCCTTCTTCTGATATTTTGAGATAGGCTGTGTGCTCTTGACTGTTTCTTATTTGAATAGCTTTGTAAATCTTCCAGAACACCTACGTTATTGGGTGGGTTAAAAAGGTAATAAATAACCAGCCAGCCAAACAAAACTGCAGGTGCTCAAATCAGGCTGTGAGAGGACTTGCCAAACTTCCCTGCTTCCATGTATCGGTTTCCCCCCACCACCACCATTCCTCTTTTTTTCTGGAGGAACCAGGATAAATATGGCCCAGAGGAAAGTTTGTTCATAAATACAGGTAGTCCTCGCTTAACAACCACAATTGGGACTGGAATTTCGGTTGCTAAGTGAAGCGGTCATTAAGCGAATCCGACCCAATTTTATGACCTTTTTTGTAGTGGTTGTTAAGCAAATCACCATTGGCGTTAAGTGAATCACGTGGTCATTAAGCAAATCATTCGGTTCCCCATTGATTTTGTTTGCCAGAAGCCAGCTGGGAAGGTCAAAAATGGCAATCACGTGGCCATGGGATGCTGCAACGGTCATAAGTGTGAGGACCGGTCGTAAGTCAGTTTTTCAGCACCGTCATAAGTCCGAACCATCACTAAATGAATGGTTGTTAAGCGAGGACGACCCGTAGTCTAGGAGGCACTAAGTAGATCGGCTTGGGAAGGGATGGCTGTGTTGGGGAAATGGATTCTTAGCAAGGGGTTACGGCTGAACCAGCAAAGATCTGATCCACATTTGCAGTTTGATTTGATTCAGTGACCTCATCGAATGACAGTGGCCGTGGGCGCGCAGATGCGCAAGCGTCCATCGTGGGTTCCCACTGATGGAAAAGCACCGGTTTCAGCAAGCTGAAGGGGTGATTCATAGGATCACGGAACAGAAGCGTGGGAAGGGGCCTTGGAGGTCATGTAGTCCAACCCCTGCCCAGGGAAAGAACCCATCATGCACCATCATCGAAGGTTACGGTGGAGCCTGGATCGCCAAGTTAAAACGTCACCCAGCCACAACTCGGCCACGCCTGTCCCTTCGCTATACGCTTCATTGTTAAAACAACAGGAGAACTGAAACCACAGGCTAGATCCGCCTCTCTGCCCCTTTCCTGAGAGTAGGAAGCCCAGGCTGGCTAAGTTCAGGAAAGGTATTCTGCATCTGCTCAGAGGCTCCCTCTTCACTCCCTTATTTGCTCCAGCGCTGAGCTTTGAAACAGAAAGAAGTTGGGAGCAAAACTCTCCCGCCGCCCTCTCTGGTTCCTGGCTGGGGGGCTCCTGACCAGAGGAGGGACCTTGGTCACTCAGGCCAATGCCCTCCGGCTTCCGGAGAAGCTTGGGCAGACCAGCTCGCTCAGGGTGGCGAAAGGATGTGCCGGCAAGAGCCCCCTTCCCCTCCGAAGCTGAGGAGGGGGCCAACCAGCCCAGGACCCCTTGACGCCCCACCCCAAAGGTGCCATGACCCTGCTCTGGAATCCAAGCTCTGCCAGGCCATGGCGATGCTACTCAAGAGGGAGGAAATGCACTCTGTCCATGAACAGAGGCATGCTTCGAGAGACTTGAGGAACCAACCGGACCTCGCGTGCTTCCAGAAGGCCCGGCCCAGCCCGCCTTTTCTCCGGGGACTCTTGAGAAAGGGATGGTGTGCAAGCCTGATTCTCGCCAGGCCAGGTCTCTCTGCCTCCCTGGGCTGGGCGTCTCCCCAAACCTCCCAGCTGTTCCAGACTCTTTCTCTGGAAGAACCTGTCCCGCACCACTGCCCCTCCCTGGTGGCGCAGGCACACCCAGGCAGCTCCTCTTGATGGGAACCGCCTGGATCTGAACTGCTGCCCTCTTTCCAGCAACTGCAGCCCTATAAATAGCACCCCGCGTTTCCGTAGCGCTTCCACACCTTTCGTAGAGGAGTGGGCTAAGTATCCCCCAGCCCAATTTGGCAGCCTCTGGAAGGAGCCCGCCGATAAAGATTGCCAAAAACAGAGAGCTGCCTTGGCCATTGAGTGCAGACCCGTCCCTGTCTTCGAATAGGCCACTTCCCCAACTTGTCCAGCTTTCTGCCACTTCATGTCTCCATATGCCTTTATTCCCCTTTCTGACATGCCAGCTTCATTCATACCACCCACATTCAGGCAGTCCTCGCTTAACAACCATTCATTTAGTGACGGTTCACTCTTACAACAGTGCTGAAAGAAACCGACTTATGACCGATCCTCACACGATCGTTGCAGCGTCCCCGCGGTCACGTGATCACGATTTGGGTGCATGGCAACCGGTTCGCATTTATGACCGTCGCAGCATCCCGTGGCCACGTGATCGCCATTTTCGACCTTCCCGGCCGGTTTCTGGCAAGCAAAATCAATGGGGAACTGCGTGATTTGCTTAACGACCATGTGGTTCACTTAACACCTGCGGTGATTTGCTTAACGACCGCAACAAAAAAGTCGTAAAATTGGGTTGGATTCGTTTCATGACTGCTTTGCTTAGCAACTGAAATTCTGGTCTCAAATGTGGTCGTTAAGCGAGGACTACCTGTAAGCTGCTTGCCAAATTAACCCATTTTCTGAGTTTGCACCAGGCGCTAAATTACAAACTGGCAAACAGGCTGGGTTCACACAACATGCTAAACAACAGGAAAAACAAGGAAAGTTGGCAGGGGGTAGGGAGGGGTTCTAAAAGTTGTACCCACCTTCTTGACTTCCCCCCCCCCAGATGCCCCTAAATCATGGCACTTTGAGCTGCAAAGTATTTAACTGACTTAGTTAAGAGGATTTTGCGAACGCTGCCATCAGGAAGTATGACAATGTGGGTTTCCTAACTCTCCCTGCAAACTTGCTACTATCAAGTGCAGCATATTCAGTAAATATTGGCTTTTTCACAAATGCCTTTCCATGCAGTTTTCTCGGCTGCAACATGGAAAGCATTTCTACTACCTTTCTTTGGGGTGTTTTTTAAGCTTTCCAGTCTCACCGACAACTCGGTGTCCTCCTGGTGGTCTTCCATCCAAGGAGGAATCAAGCTTTACCCTGCATAGCTCCCAAGCCCAGATAAAATCAGAGCATTGGAGCTACTTTCTAGATGTGGAAGACACCTTGGGATCCATCTGGGCTGCGAACCTCACCGCCACTGCCCCTCCCCTCTCACTGCTTAATTTCTGCACATTGTGGAGAAATTAAAATTGGCAGATTGGAATGGAAAACCCAGCGGAGGCTAGAACACTGGTGGGCGTCAATAAAAATACAAAACACAAAGTAAATGTCATTAAAAATATGTTTTACAGTCGACACACTCCATATCGTGCCGTATCTTTGCTCGTTCAGCCATAACCCCTTGTAAGAACCCGTTTCCCCAACAAAGCAATCCTTTGTCAACAGCCCCTCCGTGGACAAACTCCTGTCTTGACATTCATGGGCAAGTTTTATTCTGCCAAGCACATCGTATTGGGGCGGATTCCCTTAATGACCCCTTTGCTTAGCGACTGAACTTCTGCTCCCAAGTGGGGTCATTAAGCCAGGACTACCTGTATCATGAAGATATCTTCTGCCATTGCCTTTTTTCGTCAGAGTTAGCATCTAAGTGCCCATCATGGTCTTTATAAGATGAAAGTTATTTAAGTTTAAGGATTGGCGCTTTTTTTTTAAACCCAAACCCCCAGAGAATTGGGCAGGCTGTTAAAAATGCACCCAATGTTCTCAGTGTCCTGATTCTTACAAGAGGAGGAATATTCGTGCCATAACGAATAAACACCGGGAACCGCAGGTCCAGCAGACTCCAGGCAACGCCCTGAACCTGTGTCCCAAAATAGCCCCATTTCTGGGTTTCCGTGGTATCCTGAACAATCAACTGATCAAACGTTCACACAACCGGCTAAGCCAACCACAGGACAGAAGGTCTCCTTAGCCAGCCTGTACGAATATAGCTAGCATGTGGTTTGAGTACTAATTGTGGGACAATCTGACGGAGGTATCGAGGTAAGAGGGAATGAATATGCATAATATTTGGCGATCTGGTCACAACAGGCTGATGAGTGGGCGGACCGTATCTCCGTCCATCTATGCCGGGAGTCCCTGGGGCAGAATCTGCAGCTTTGGCTGCATCTCCGAGACCAACCAGGAGTCCCGGTGCGCCGATGCGCCAAGAGCTCCTTACACTTCCAGCATCCCATGGCCCCGGCCAGGCTCCGCCCCTCTAGCTCCTCTAGGCTGGATTTCGCAATTCCTCCTCCTCCTCCTCCTCCTCCTCCTCCTCGACTTTCTGGCAGTTCCCCTTGACCTCAGGGACCTCCCAAGGGACTTTTCACATTGTCTGCAGTTTTAAGCCAACTGGCTTCACCATATTTCCTGAGCAATGGATTCTTTGGCTTATGGGCCTCTCTGAATTTTGCTCCACTGTCACCTGTTTTCTAAAAAGTGGATGCATTCGAGAGAGCTGCAAACAAAATGTTATGTGAAGGGAAGTAATGCACAGAAATGTGTGTGCTGGGAAGAGGGAGGTATAAATGCACATTTTTTTCTCTTTCTTTTTTTTCCAAAATTTTTTTTTTAAGAGGCTCCTGATCCAGTGGGTTTGTTCAGACTTACTTCCTGGGTATCCAAGTCTCTCTGCTTCCAGCTTAGTAATATCCTCCTTTTAAGAACTCGCCATCTTTTGGATTTTTCTATTTATTTTATAGTGGATTTTAGATGTATAGGTTTTAACTTTTTATAATATTATTGTAAACCGCCCGGAGTCTACTGTTGTAGAGATGGGCGGTGATAAATCCAAATAAATAGATAGATAGATAGATAGATAGATAGATAGATAGATAGATAGAGATAGATAGATAGATAGATAGATGATAGATAGATAGATAGATAGATAGATAGATAGATAGATAGATAGATAGATAGATAGATAGATAGAGATAATTGATACACAGGGAATGGATGGATGGATGGATGGAAATTATAGATGATTGATATATATAGAGATAGAGAGAGAATAGATAGAGATGATAGGTGATTGATTTATAGGGGATAGAGATGATAGACAGACAGACACAGACACAGACAGATGATTAATACAAAGGGGATAGATAGATAGATAGATAGATAGATAGATAGATAGATAGATAGATAGATAGATAGATAGATAGGCTCAGCCCAGCTGCCCGCTCTAGGAGACCTTCATCTCGGGGCGGAAGGATTTGGATGGAAGTGCTGCCTTCCAGTCTGGCTCTCCTGAGGACTGATGGCCCAGAAAGACACAGTCAGCCCCAGTGACCACATTCACCAGGAGACCTAACGCAATGCCAGATTAAATCCTTTTTTGCATTGACCCAATATATAACCCTATATTATCCAAGTCAGCTTGGATCTCCAAACAAGCTAAGCTGCAACCAAGTCAATCATAGAATCGTAGAATCATGGAATCGTGGAATCGTGGAATCGTGGAATTATAGAATCATTGAGTCATAGAGTCATGGAATCACAGAATCATAGAATCACAGGATCACAGGGTTGGAAGGGACCTCGGAGGCCTTCTAGTCCAACCCCCTGCCCAAGCCCAAGGCAGGAGTCCTCATACCATCTCGGACCGATGGTTGTCGAATCTTTCCTTGAAAACCTCCAGCAATAGAGCGCTCATCACTCTGGGAGGCCAGCCGTTCCACTGCTTCGTAGTTCTCACTGTCAGGAAATTCCTCCTTCTTTCCAGGTTGGGTCTCCCTCTGACGAGCTTCCACCCATTAAGTCAAGCTTAAAACTTGCCAAGCTCAGTCTACAGCCTTGGGGTCTTTCATTGTGAACATGGCCAACGTCTCAGGACCAAACGAAAAGGGGGAAAGGTGGGGAGTGTAGGAGGTCCTGCCCACTTTCCATGGAAGGACACGGTTGTCTCCAGAGATAAGCAAGTTGGAGTGAAGCACTTGGGGGGAAGACCCCCAGTTGCAGAATGCCCCCTTCCAAGAAAACACTTACCCGGTGCTTACTCCACCAGCATTTGGGCTCCAGATGGTCGAAATATTATTTTCTTTAGCTCTTAGAAGCTGGCTGCTGGTGATCTTGATCTTCCTCTGCTGTCACTCCTCGTTTCACGACTTAGGGGGTCTGCTTGCCTTCTTATTTTAAGTTTTGTCCAAAAGGTGACTCAGAAATGTTTTGGAAAAATGCTCTATAAAAGCTGCCTCCATTTCAACAGGCTTAACCAGGGCTGGCAAAGACGCAGCACACGCATTTGCGCAAGCCACTAAGCTGGGCTCATATTAATCTTAATTTGGAGGGCTGGTCCCACACATTGTGCAAACTCAGAAAACGGGTTCTTGGCGATTGAAGCTGACTTGGTTAATATAGGGTTATATATGGGGTCAATGCAAAAAAGGAATTTCTTCCCTCTTTGATAAAGTTACTAGTGGGGAATGCATCCGGACCTCAACAAGGCTTTACAGAGTGCTTCATAAAGTGGTCAGATACGGGCTGGATGGTACCACTGCCGGAAGGAGTCGTTGTTGGCTAAGGAGGCCTCCTGAATGGCTCCACCTTGGAGGGGAAGATCGAGCAGGGTCCCGCAAGGCTGCCGACGTTACGCGTATCTAGTTTGCAGGGGTCACAAAGCTGGGAGGGGTGCTACTTCTTCAGATCAGAGAGAAGATTTAGAATAGACAGGCTTGAGCAGGGGCTGAAATAAATAGGGTGCCATTTAACAGGGAGGAATGTAGAGTTCTACACCTGAGTAAGAGAAATGTAGGGTAAAAGCTTAAGATGGGAGAGACCTGGCTTGACCTGGCATGTGAAAGGGATCCGGGCACCCTTGTTGGTCACACGTAAAGCATCAGCCAGCAATGTGATGCAGCTGCTAAAAAGGCCGATGCCATCCTAGGGTCCATCAACAGGAGCACAGAGTCCAGATCACGCAAAGTCATTGCCCTTCCTGCTCTGCTCTGGTCAGATCGCACTTGGAGGCCCGTGCCCAATTATGGGCACCACATGCTGGCTGGGGAATTCTGGGAGTTGAAGTTCACCCATCTTAAAGCGGCCAAGGTTGAGAACTGTCCGATCTGTCAGCACAGAAGCTGGTGGGTCACCTGAGAGTTAGGGCCGTCCTGCAGCCATTCAAGGAGACAGTTTTGCTGGTTGGGAGAGAAAACCAAGGTTAGACCTACATGAGGGGCTGAAAGCAGGGGTGGATCATACGTTCTGCTCTTATTCCTCCAGAGGAGGGATCTCGGGAACGAACAGCACCTCCCTGATCTTTCTGGGCTTGGAAACTGGGCAGGGCTGGGCTGGGTTAGGACTTGAAAGGGAGAGCACCAGGGCATTGCAAAAGCATCCCTGAAGAGCCACTTCCTGTTGTTGCCAGGAACACTGGATGGATGAAGTTTGGCTCAACTTCAGGGAAACTGCACCTTTTTCGAATAAAATAAGGCCAAACCACCACCACCACCACAAAAACAGCAGACAAGTAAATGGGTGGGAGCAGAGATCATAGAATCACAGGGTCGGAAGGGACCTTTCCTTGAGGACCTCCTTTGCTGTACTTTGGCTTTACTTTTGACGTCCGTGGGTGCCTGCGTGCGTGTGCCAGTCATTCATGCTTTTAATTGTGTTTGTCATTCTGAATGCCTTGTGGGAGGAGTGTAATTGAGGAGTCCATTACCAAGTCCATGAAGATACAAAAAAGCTGATTGGCGGCTTGCACAGATCTGGTTTCTGCAGCCTTCCAAACCCTGCCCTAGTCCAAGTGAAAACAAGAGAGGGCTAACCTCCACCACGGCCCCCCTGGCCCGCCTAGTGATTGAAATTTGCCAAGCAGGGGGGCGCAGTTGTCACCTCTGGAGGTCTGGGCCCAGTGCTGTGGAGCAATGAACACTGAGTCTTGTGCCCCCTTCCTCAAAGCGGCCAGGGTGGTCTTGCTGTGCCACCGTCCCAAGCACAATACGCCACGGCCTTCTGAACCAGTTTCAGGATACCCAGTTTGGTGGCTGTTTCACATTAAAGCAACTTGCTTGGCCTCAAGGCTTGCTTAAAATGCAGTGGGCAGTGGGTTATAATGGCTGAGAACATCCTTGGTAACTGAGTTTTTTTAGCTTAGCGTGTTGTGCAAACATAACCCTTGAGTTTAGCATCTCAGCAACAATAGGACCCTCCTGACAATCTTCCAGAGGTTGGTTTGTTGTCCACCAATGATCTCTGTCCTGCCGGGTCTCCTGCTCAGAGCTGAGGACCCAATGGCTGTCTGTCTCACTGGCCACGCAGAGACTTCTGTTGTGATATGTCGGCCCTGGGGTCTCTTCTCCTGTGGCCATTTAAGGCTGAAGAAGAGGAGGCAGAGCCCCCAGACCCATGGGAGATTAAGTGAAGTGATAGTCCTGAAGAATGCAGACTATCTCACGCAGTGTAGGACAATGCAAGGCAGCAGCGGCCGCTTCTCAGCTCCAAGAACACTGACCATCTCATTATCCACACTTTGACCTTCAGGAAAGAGTCTGAGAGATGGGTCTTCATATTTGTAGCTTTGGTTGAGATGCCTCCACATCCTTTTAAATGTGCCGTAGATATGCAGAAAGGGTGTTGCCTTTTAACAGATACTTACTGGCTGGATTCCTACATTCACATAGTAATGCTTTGTCCAAATAAATCTGTCATATGATGGCTTAACACAACATGCTAAAACCATGGCTAGATTCCTACAGTCCCCAAAAGGTTCTTAACAACTTACAAATGATGCCAAAGTAAAGTTAGAAGAATTATGAGACAAAAATAACCCAAGCCCTCTAACTTTGGTTGGCTGCTGTCAGTTTTGTCATGGCTTAGTGCAGAGCTTTCCAAACTGTGTGTCGGGACACGTTAGTGTGTCGGCTGCAGTGTCTGGGTGTGTCGAGGCTGCTGCTGCCTCCAAACCTGCCAGGATTCCGCGCAGGTCCTAGTGCCTGCCTTGTGCCTTGCTGCCTCCAAACCTGCTGTGATTCCGCGCAGGTCCTAGTGCCTGCCTTGTGCCTGGCTGCCTCCAAACCTGCTGTGATTCAGCGCAGGTCCTAGTGCCTGCCTTGTGCCTGGCTGCCTCCAAACCTGCCAGGATTCCGCGCAGGTCCTAGTGCCTGCCTTGTGCCTTGCTGCCTCCAAACCTGCTGTGATTCCGCGCAGGTCCTAGTGCCTGCCTTGTGCCTTGCTGCCTCCAAACCTGCTGTGATTCCGCGCAGGTCCTAGTGCCTGCCTTGTGCCTGGCTGCCTCCAAACCTGCTGTGATTCCGCGCAGGTCCTAGTGCCTGCCTTGTGCCCTGCTGTAAGAGTGTGTTGCAAAATGATGCATGTCTAAAAAGTGTGTCACCAAGATGAAAAGTTTGGAAAGCTCTGGCTTAGTGTGTGGTGTGAACCCAGAAAATGGGTTAGTCCAGTAATCAAGTAAGTTGTTTTGACTCCGATAATTCAGTTTCATAGAGAAAGCCTACTCTTGAGTAAAAAGCATTCAGAATCCCACAGCAGGCGGATCTTATGAGCAAGATTTGCCGCTTCCTTGGAATGCGTGCTATGAAGCTGACAGAAGGGCAAACCTGTTTGACGTGGCACCAGTCCTCCGAGTTGAATTAGTCTTCCCATTGTGGGAAGGCACAGAGCTATTGGCAGAACACGCGATAATTGCTGAATTGACCCATTTTTCCGGGGCTGAACAACGCATTGGACCAACCCACGCAGGTTTGCCCAGCATGTGAAGACACAAAACATCCAGGCAAGATTAAAGCTAATTAGGCTTAGTGTGTTGTGTGAATGTAGCCACTGACCAACATCTCAGCTCTTCCTATAAAAAGGTATGTGGGATTGATGCTAATTTTATCTGGAATTTTTGGAATTGTCTTCATTTCTGTGATAAGCCCTCTTGAATATCTCTCACGGAAGAAAAGTTGTGTCCAGCTAACCGTTTATATTGGCCTATCTGAAAGGTTGACCATGAAGTACTTTGAACATGCAGATCTTCTGCCATCTTGGCACTTCCCAGGGCTGGACTTCAGTTTCCGTAACACCCCGTCCCTATCCATTTTGACTTTGAATGATGGGATTTGTAGTCGAATGCAACTGGAGGACACTGGCTGTGGGCATGGGGAGGGATACTTATGTATTGTGTTAATAGTTAAATGCACTAAGGAAGCATTTCTACAAAAGACTGACTGAGTTCACACAACACACATAAGCAGGTCAGGTAAAGACCTCATAGATGCATTCACACAACATGTTAACTTTGATTAGGCTCACTTTTTTACTCAGCAGGTTGCACTAACCCAACCCTTGGGATGAGTTTATGGAACAGCATACTATGCAAATGCAGAAAATGGGCTAATTCAATAACCAGGTTAAATACTGTATATTGTGTGAATCTACAGTTAGGTTCATGCAATTTATTTATTATTTATTTATTATTCGAATTTATCACCGCCCATCTCTACAACAGTAGACTCTGGGCGGTTTACAATACTATTATAAAAACAATTAAAACCTATACATCTAAAATCCACTCTAATAATAAATAGAAAAATCCAAAGATGGTGTGTTCTTAAAAGGAGGGTATTACTAAGCCAACCACCCCCAGGAGGAACTATTATTTCCTTCGTTCCAGGCAAGGCGGCAGAACCAGGTCTTTAAAGACTTCCTGAAGGCCAGGAGCGAGGGTGCCCGTCTCACCTCAGGGGGCAAGATATTCCACAGGGCGGGTGCTATCGCAGAGAAGGCACGCCTCCTGGACCCCGCTAGATGGAATTCTTTTGTTGATGGGGTCCGAAGCATGCCCTCCCTGCATGACCGGGTGGGGCGGGTGGATGTGGTCAGGATGAGACGGTCCCTCAGATACCCTGGTCCCATGCCCTGTAGGGCTTTAAAGGTGATAACCAACACCTTGAATTGGACCTGGAAGCAAACTGGTACCCAATGCAGCTCACGGAGCAGCGGTGTTACATGTGCTGATCTTATAGCACCCAGAACTACCCGTGCAGCTGCATTCTGGACTAGCTGAAGCTTCCAGATACTCTTCAAGGGTAGCCCCATGTTGCAATATCCCCTAAACCCTAAATCAAGTCTGGGGGAAAAAATGTCTATGTTTATACAACAGGAGAAACACAAAGAAATAAACCCTTCGGTGGCTTTATATGGTTACCACGATGCATTAAAGCAATGGCTGGGTCCCCCCAACATACTAGACCGTGTAGACCGTGGCTGTAGACTACCCAACCCTACATCAGGTGTTGTGTAAAACCAGCCCAGGAGTCCTTTAAGGGAAGGGGTACAATCTAATAGTACAAAAAGGCAGGTACAGTCCTGTCTAAAGGCTTCTCTAACAAAAGGGTCCTAGTAGAAGATGATAAAATGAGTCTCTTTTAGCCTGGGACACTGGAGATCCAGAGTAGCACCCCACCTGATCAAGCTCTTGGTCCTTCAGTCCGTGTGGATGTAAAACCAGGGTCTTCCTCTCTTTTTCAGGCCATTTCCAAGCAACCCGAGCCTTGATGGTGAGCAGCATCCTCTTGGGCCTCATTGGATCTTTTGTCACTATGATCGGTATGAAATGCATGAAGTGCTTGGAAGAGGATGAGGTTAAGAAGACGAGGATGGTCATCATTGGAGGTGTCATCTTCCTTATCTCAGGTGAAGAATGTGTTTCTTCTTTAGGTCAATGGCAGGGACCAGATTTCGCCTTGGCCCGTGTGTTGTCTGGCGGTCTTACAAATAGACTTCAGTGAGGAAGCCACCAGAGATGGGAGAAGAGGAGTGTGTGCCAATAGTCGGATTCCCGGGAAAGAGGGTGATACGCAATGGAAAAGCAAGCATCTGTAGGGTCTGGCTGGGGAGAAGGTTCCTAGTCTGAGGTCAGCCTTGCTGAAATTAAGGCCTATGTGCAGACGGTGGCCGAATTGGAGACAATTTGGGAATCCCAAGCATCTCATCTGAAATCCAAGAGAGAAGATAAGCTGGATGTAAACTAATGGTCTTACCAAGACACAAGCACACACATGGGAAGTCCTATTTTGCAATGCAAGATGCAGGTCAGCCTGCCCCAAACTGGGATCCTCCAGATCTGTACAACAATGGAACAATGTCTATGGAGGTTGTGATTTCTCCATCTCTGGAGGCTTTTAAGAAGAGGCTGGACAGCCACCTCTCATGATGGTTTAAGTGACTTCCCTGCACGCTGCAGAGGGTTGGACTAGACTAGTGTTTTTCAAACTTGGCAACTTTAAGATGACTGGATTCAGCTCCCAGAATCCCCCAACCAGCATGGCTGGCTGGGGAATTCTGGGAGTTGAAGTCCACAGAGAAGTTGCCAAGTTTGAAAAACACTACACCAAATGATCCCTCTGGTCCCTCCCAGATTAAGTAAAGGTTCCCCCCGCACACTTGTGCCGTCGTGTCCGACTCTAGGGGCCGGTGCTCATCTCCGTTTGTTAGCCGAAGAGCCAGCGTTGTCCCAAGACGCTTCCGCGGTCATGTGGCCGGCATGACGCACGCAGAACGCTGTTACCTTCCCACCGAAGTGGTACCTATTAATATACTTGCATTTGCATGCTTTTGAATTGCTAGGTTGGCAAGAGCTGGGGCTAGTGCGGGAGCTCACTCCGTCACGCAGGGCTAGGGATTCGAACCTCCGAACTTGCGACCTTCCGATCGACAAGCCTGGCGTCTTACCCGCTGAGCCACCACGCCCCTCAGATTACAATTTTGTACCCTCCCAGATTACAATTTTGTTATTTTAGATGTGTTGGAGTTCAGTTCCCATATCACGTCCAACTCATCTGGAAGGCACCGTCTTGAGGAATCCTGGCGTGGGATGGTGTCATGGTTGAAAGCCGCCACTCTCAACTATGAGTATAGTTGACTCTATTCATAGTCCTTCCTCCTTGGAAGTTTTCTCTCTTGACTCACAGCCTCTCCTTCGTTCCCATAGGCTTGGCTGCCTTGGTGGCAACCTCCTGGTATGGAAATAGTGTCGCCCAGGCATTTTTCGACCCGTTCACACCTGTCAACACCAGGTAAGTCATGCCTTAATGAATCTCTGGGCTTGACTGGTGGCATGGGAGAGAGAGATCTCCCATTTGCCTCTGGAATTTGCAGTCACTGTTGACACTCTGCGGATCTCTCCAGTGGCACAAGATCTCTTCTGATGGGCAATCGTCCGTCTCCAGGGTGTCAGGTAGAACTGGAACCTTTCTAGCCTGGCCTGGAGTTATGAAGGTATGGAGATATGGAGGATGGAACCAGGAAGGCAGATCCCTGACCTCTAAGCGGTGGCCCTTGATCGGTTGGTAGTGAGCATCATTTCTTGCACAGCAAGATGGAGGCATTGTGAAAACGGGGGAGGATTCCTCTGGGGAGGTTCCAGAGTTGAAACATTTAGAGCTTGTGTTTTGGGGGGCAGGGACTCAAAACGGGGCTGTTTGGAGCTCAGAAAATGCCTGGCCAGGAAGAGGAAAGTATTTATGGCTCCAAAGAGAGTGTTTCGAGGTAGAAACCATTGTGTTCCGATGCATCTTGCACACCTTGGGGCCCACCTGGAGCCCCCTCAGAAGGTTCTTGAGGGACTGACTCCTGCTGGCTGAGGCTTCCTCACACACTAATTTGCTAACCCACTTGCAGAGGAATGCAAAATTTTCAGTAGCTCCATAATGTGACTTGGAGAACCAAGGCTTTACAAACCACACTAGAAGCCAGACTGGCTTGTTCATAAACCATGGGTTAAATGAACGTGAACAAACGAGCTCCATGGGCCACTGCATCGCAAAGCTGGTACAAGCAGGGAGACTCTAGGATTATATCTTTGCTGATATATCTGGCTGGATACAGATAGTCCTCGACTCACGACCACAATTGGGACCGGAAGTTCCATCGCTAAGCGAGGTGGTCGTTTAGTGAGTCACGCCCGATTTTACAACCTTTTTTGCCCAGGTTGTTAAGCAAATCACTGCAGTCATTAAGTGAATCATGTGGTTGTTAAGCAAATCCGGCTTGCCCCATTGGCTTTGCTTGTCAGAAGCCAGCTGGGAAGGTCGCAAACGGCGATCACGTGACCCCGGGATGCTGCAACTGTTGTAAATACATACCGGTTGCCAAGCACCTGAATTTTGATCATGTGAGCACAGGGACGCTGTGACGGTTGTAAGTGCAAGGATTGGTTGTAGGTCACTTCTTTCAGCACCGTCGTAACTTTGAACAGTCGTTAAATGAATGGTCGTAAGTCGAGGACTTCCTGTAATGTGCTGGCGTTTCTGGTTGGTGTTATCCTATGGGAACTAAGAGGTCTCCATATTTTCTCCATCTCTCTCTCGCTCTCTCATCTATCTATCTATCTATCTATCTATCTATCTATCTATCTATCTATCTATCTATCTATCTATCTATCATCTATCTATCTATCTTTCTATCATCTATCTATCTATCTATCTATCTATCTATCTATCTATCTATCTATCTATCTATCTATCTCCATCATCTATCTTTGGAGAACAATTCCCCAAGAGGTTTTCCTGAGTGAAACTGGCAAAAAGTCGGTGTTTCCTCCTCCTCCTCCTGCTCCAATCTGTGCTGCTGCCATTTGCTAGAGAAATTCTAAAATTAATTTTCGAGTAGGCAAATGAGCAATCTGGCGCATTGTCGGGCTCCCTCCCCTGCGCCACCCTTTTTACAGCTTCACAATGTGCACCGGAGCACTTGTGTGCACTGACAAAGCACGGTGCCAACAGGAATCTTTCTGTAATCGCACACTTGCTTCAGGATCTGTTTGGCCTCCCAGTTCAATCCCTGAAACTTCAGGGAAGGAAGCCAACAAGCAGAGGCTGAAACTCGTGGGTTATGTGGCTGTGTGGAATCCGGGAAGCAGCAAAAGGAGGGCAGGTTCCAAGCCAGGCCAGCATCACAAGGGAATTTAAAGGACTATTCCAGGGGGAAAGATCTAAGCACTGGGGGAGGGAGGCTGTTCCTAGCTTTAAATTAAATCTTCAAGGTAAGTGCGCCATCAGTCAAGTTAAGTCAGATTAATCCTACTAGAAATCTAGGGAAAGGGATGATCCCTCACTGGAGGAGGAGATGAAATCTCCCGCCCCCATTCAATGTTCATTTGGCTTTCTCCAAGCAATGGAATAGCATCGGGTTGGAATAATTCATGCTCAGCTCTTACACCGAATGATTGCCGTGATCGGTGGCTGCGATTCACCCTTTGTGGTCTCCTTTCCCCCAGGTTTGAATTCGGCCAGGCGCTCTTCGTCGGCTGGGCGGCCTGCTCCCTGACCATCTTGGGCAGCGCCGTCCTCTGCTGCTGGTGCCCCCAGCAAGAGACCTCCTACCCCCCGACTCGGCCATACCCCATGGCCATCCCCTCCACCGGGAAGGATTACCCCCCGACTCGGCCATACCCCGTGGCCATCTCCTCCGCCGGGAAGGATTACGTATAATGCGGCAGGGGAGGAAGACGCGAGACGCCGGCATCGGACGACCCCCGGGGACACCGCTTTGCTCCTGTCCTGCTCTGGGCAGAGCGATCCTGCTTTGGCACATTGCCCTTGCCCACCCTCCCCTACGCGAACTGTGCCTCTTTGTAGCCCCGTGCCCGCTTCTGTTCCTGGCCAGGCTGCGGGTCCCGCTCTCCTGCCTGATAGGAAAGCCGAGGAGAGGGTTCACCCTGAAATCAAGCGCACAGACTTAGGGAAGACCCACCTCCCTCGGTGGGGAGGAAAGGCAAGGCAGCGACCCCCATCTGGCCCCACTGCCTCCCCTTCTTCGTGCCCTTAGTGCCTGGGAAGGATCCTGCTCCACTCTCTTTGCACCCTTTCAATAGAGTTCTCTCGGGGCACCAAAAGACCCGCCTGTGTCCAGGGAGGAGAGGTGCCGATGTCCTGGAGAAAGGGCTGCTCGAAGAGCCCCGTCCCACCCCATAGACCCCACATTTAGACCACTGTGAGGAATAGAGCACTGGGTCCCTAGATTCCAGCGGCATGACCCCCATCGGCGTGGGTGAGAGTGTGCAAAGTACAACCCCTCACGGCTCAAAGGACGCTTTGGTGCCTAAGACCAGGAGAGGGCAACAGTGTTTCTGGCTGGGCTTCTGTAGCAAACCTTGCAGGGGCCCCAGAGGTTCCCCGTTGCCTTTTTCAGTGTTTCCCCCACCGCTTCCTCTACTTTTCGTTCTTTTTCACAGCCACTTGGTTAAGGAGGAAAAGAGAGGATCAGTGCAAAATGTAGTTTGGATTAGGAGTGCTCGGGACACTTCACTAAGATGCAGTGTGCATGTCCAGACGTGCTCATGCATGCCCAAGCACACACATCCCATTCCATGTGCAAAAGCAGCTTGGTCCGTCCACCAGCAGTTTGCCACAATTGCGCCTGCATCGTGTGCGAGCGGCTGGCCCGTCCCCTAGCAGGATTCGCCTCTCTGCAGCCGAATGCCAGGTGCCTTGAGGGCCACCAGGAGGCCAAATATGTCGATAAGGGTGGGAATAGCTTGGGGGGGGGACAATGGGGAGGAAGCTCAGGAAGCATGGCCAGTGGCACCCCTGATTTCCTAGCCCCCCTAATTTGACCAGCTGCTGTAGCCCCAGCCCCCAAATCTGTGCAAAGGGCTTCTAGTACAGCATGACTATGAGAACCAAATAGGTGGGGAAATTTGGCCAGCTGGTCTGCAGATCCATTAACTGCTTCTTCCCTGCAGCTGGTTGGAAAGAGACATACTGCATACACATAGGGATGCACGGAGATTACTCCCACCACTACCACAAACACAAAAAACCCAGGCCATTTCGTTACCCTGTTTTCAAAGTCTTAAATATACATGAGCCTCCCCAGCTCTAGGGCATCCAGAAGTGTTGGATTGCAGCCTCACAGTACAAAACATCTGGAGCGCAAGCCAACCGGGAAAAGACAGAGAGGGAAGAAATCTTTGAAAAATCTCCAGGGGTCAAAGTGGAAGGAAGGAAGCCCATTTTCCCTATCACAAGGTCCCCCTGCAGGAATATTTCCATCTCTTTTGCCACAGAAATGGGCTGTGAAAAATTTGCTCCGAGGTGGACACCCTCCATCCACTCCGAGGCGGGCACCAGTTTTTCACTCTGCCATGAACCTCGCTTGTGGTTGTGATTGATTAAGTCTGCAAAGCTACAAACACTTACTCAGGAGTAGGCCTCAACAATCCTAGGATACTTAGGATACAGAGAGTCAGTTTGGTCTAGTGCAGAGCTTTCCAAACTGTGTGTTGGGACACATTAGTGTGTCCGCTACAGTGTCTGGGTGTGTCACGGCTGCTGTTGCCTCTGAGCCCTGCCAGGATTCCGCGCAGGTCCTAGTGCCTGCCTTGTGCCTGGCTGCCTCCAAACCTGCCCTGCCAGGATTCTGCACAGGTCCTAGTGCCTGCCTTCTGCCTTGCTGCCTCCAAACCTGCTGTGATTCCGCGCAGGTCCTAGTGCCTGCCTTGGGCCTTGCTGCCTCCAAACCTGCTGTGATTCCGCGCAGGTCCTAGTGCCCGCCTTGTGCCTGGCTGCCTCCAAACCTGCTGTGATTCCGCGCAGGTCCTAGTGCCTGCCTTGGGCCTTGCTGCCTCCAAACCTGCCCTGCCAGGATTCCACGCAGGTCCTAGTGCCTGCCTTGGGCCTTGCTGCCTCCAAACCTGCTGTGATTCCACGCAGGTCCTAGTGCCTGCCTTGTGCCTGGCTGCCTCCAAACCTGCCCTGCCAGGATTCTGCACAGGTCCTAGTGCCTGCCTTGTGCTCTGCTGTAAGAGTGTGTCGTGAAATGATGCATGTCTAAAAAGTGTGTCACCAACATGAAAAGTTTGGAAAGCTCTGGTCTAGTGGTTAAGGTGCTGGGCTAGAAACCAGGAGGCTGTGAGTTCTAGTCCCGCCATAGGCATGAAAGCCGGCTGGGTGACCTTGGGCCAGTCACTCTCTCTCAGCCCAACTCACCTCACAGGGTTGTTGTTGTGGGGAAAATAGGAGGAGGGTGGAGTATTTGGTATGTTCGCCGCCTTGAGTTATTTATAAAAATAATAAAGGCGGGATAGTAAATAAATAAATAAAATTAAAACTGCAGAGCAAACCTGCACAGGATCCAAGTAGCTTCTCTCTTGACCGAGATGCCTCCTTTGTGGGTGAACCGTTTTGCCACTTCGTTCAGTTTAACACGGGGGTTTCTGTGCCCGTTGGCTAAACTTCCCTGGGATGGGGTGGGGGACACTATTCTGTGAGAAAAAATGTATAAAGTATTAACTGTTTTCAATAAATGTACCTTTTCTTTTTTAAGAAAATGCGTCTCAGAGTTGTTGCTTATTTTTATACTTCTGCCTGAAGAGGCAATTTTAAAAAATGAGAGCGGTGGTGGAAAATTACTCTTTTAACAGCAGTGAGATTGGACTGAATGGCACGGGAATTCAAGTTCTGCAGAAAACTTCCTATTTTTTTAAAGGCTTAGCGTGTTGTGTGAACTCAGGCTGTGTGTTAGATGATGGTTTAGGGCTGTGTTTCTCAATCTCAGCAACTTTAAGATGGGTGGACTTCAACTCCCAGAATTCCCCAGCCAGCATGGCTGGCTGGGGATTTCTGGGAGTTGAAGTCCACCCATCTTAAAGTTGCCAAGGTTGAGGAACACTGCTCTGCAGTCTTCCCAGCCTGCCCCAGGACTCTTGGAGATACGAGAGACATTCTGGGCTACATCTTGGCGTGTCGTCTGCTTGCGTTGAGTGTTTGCAAGCAGACGACAAGCAGAGGAGTGGCATCTGGAGGGGAGCACGTCTCAGAACTGCGCCAGGCATGGAAAAGGTGGATGCTGGTCCCGAGCTAGATGCCCTGCAATGCACAAGCTCCTGTGCCAGAGCTTCTCCTCCTCGGCATTCTGCAAGAGTCGGGCGCTTTCGGGGGGTGCAGTGCGAGGCAATGCAAGGCTTGGCCTGACTCCTGGGGCGCAAGGCCGCCTCTCCCCTTCTTCTCCTGTTGCTGTTGCTGGGATTTCAGCTCTCGCCAGGGACCTCGGTCGGCGCTGCACCCTCCCAGGACGTCTGCTCCCCGCCCTCTGGGCCACCTTGGAAACCCTTCTGTCAAAAAAGAGGTGCGGGCAGGGACACCGCTGTGGCTCTGGGCATGTTCCTTCAGAGCACTCCTGGGAAGCACATCAAAGGCCCCTCCTCTGATGAAGGGAAAGCAAGGGAGCGTCCTAACTATGGGCACCCGTGCATCTGTGTTGGATTGCAAAGCCCATCATCCCCAGAGGGGCATCTGTGGGGAGGGTTAAAAAAGTCCAGGCTGTGATGGCTCAGTGGGAGGTGGACGTTCAAATGCGTGGTTGCACCCAGAGCCACTGGGAGTCGGACGGCCTATCAATTTAAATCATCGTCATCATCTTGAGGGTTTTGACCCCCTCCCATAGACTCTCCGGTCCCCCGGTCAACCTGGGCAAATAAGTGTGCTGGTCGTTACTGGTGGGATCTGCGGTTCAACAAAGATGGACGGGATGTGTGGGCTGGATTAGGACATGATCGCTGGGTCCAGACAAGGAAACCAAACCCATAAATACGAACCCTACCTTTATTGTAAGGTTATAGTAATAGAATCTTGCACGTCTGAAGGCAGTTCCCCCTCCCCTGCCTTTACTTTCCAGAGAATAGGGAGGGTCCCTTCGGAGACGCTTCCTCCAATTACATTCCTGCTTTGGACTCAGATTTCTCTTATCAGACTTCCTCCTGTCTCCCAAGGTTATTCTCACAGCCCATTACAAGGTCCACCCAACCTGTTTAGCCTAATCAGGCAAATTCTTAGCAGGCGCATTCACACAATGTGCCAAGCTTAGGTGGGATAAACCTTCGTTACTTTTCTGTTGGTTATACTGTATCTGGTGCAAACACAGCCTATTTATCTTTCGAAGTATTGCACCTATCCAGACAAGATGTAATCCAGTAACCAGGCCATGTGTGTTGTGTGAATGCAGCCATAGGCCTGGAGACCCTGCTAATGTACCACCAAGATTGCAAGGCGTGGGGAAGACCGCCCACTGCAGCCCCCCCCCCAGACAGGAGCTCAAAATTCCTTATATTTGTAGCTGAACGTGCCCCCAAAAGATATGGCCCAGGATTCAAATTCTTCCAAGAGCTGACACCAAATTGAAAAGTTTGATGGAAGAGAAAGAATACCATTAAGGGGCATATATGAGTGAAAAAATCAAGATGGAGGTCTTGCTCACCCAATCAACCCCCCACCCCTTTTTTATGGATGTGTGCATGTAAAAAGGGGGGCGGGGCTTCAACTATGCCATCCCAGCCACCATCTTGACTTTCTGACCGTCCCCTGTGGACACCCCTGAATGCAAGATGAAGCATCATTCTGACTGGAATTTAATTAATTTAACTTTATTTAAATGCAAGTCATTTTTTTCTGTCCAGTTTGATATCTTCCTGGTGCAGGGGCCACATTGGCTAGGAATTACGTTGTCCCAAAACATCCACTTTGGTAAAGCTATTCTATAGTAAAGGTAAAGGTTTCCCCTGCACAGTCGTGTCCGACTCTAGGGGCCGGTGCTCATCTCCGTTTGTTAGCCGAAGAGCCAGCGTTGTCCGAAGACGCTTCCACGGTCATGTGGCCGCATGACGCGCGTGGAACGCTGTTACCATCCCACCAAAGTGGTACCTATTCATCTACTTGCATTTGCATGCTTTCGAATTGCTAGGTTGGCAAGAGCTGGGGCGAGTGCGGGAGCTCACTCCGTCACGCAGCGCTCGGGTCTCGAACCTCCGAACTTGCGATCTTCCAATCGACAAGCCTGGCGTCTTACCCGCTGAGCCATCGCGCCCATAAAGCTATTCTATAGTGAAGGGTTTATTTTATTAGATACCAGGTAACCCAAATTCAGATGGATAATAACAAACGTTGGGGCCAAAGTCCCAAGAAGGAGGATGACGGGCTGATCCTTGCTGGGAATTGGAGCTTGGGTCACTGACACCCAAGGGCCTGATCTTCCCTGACCTTGGCTCTTCTCCTGTCCCTCTGGATGGTGCTCAGGATTGTTCTGACTCTTCTTGGCATCCGCCAGGCGTTGTATTGTTCCTGGAAACCTTTGGAGGACTCATACAGGGTGAGGTCTCTGCGCATTTTGTTTTGCGAAAGCTGCACCCTCTCAGTCGGCTCCAAAAACACTCCGCTGGCCGTGAGAGGATACAGCTGTCATCTGGTCAGGAATGCGCCCTCCGCAGCTTTGCAAGGGAGGAGAGAAGGGTGCGGCCAGAAACCATCCAGCAGGACCAGCTACCACTTCAAAAATAGCTTGGGGGGTTGGATGCCTATTCAGAGAGCAGCAGCCGAGGGGCAAGACAAACAACGATTGGCCAGCAGTGGCCACTGAATGTGCCAAAAGTAACACTTCTGGATTCCAGAATCCCCTCGGTGCAACCCTGGGTGGGAGGCTGGGAAGCCACCAAAGGAAGATTTGTGTTCCTGGGGTGATTTTTCTCAATTAGGGTTCTTTCCTCCCCGACTTGCATTGCAGTCCCATGAATTCCATCCCTGGACATCTGGTTCCTCTTCGATGCTTGGAGAATCCATGGGGAAGGATCAAGAAGGCGGGGGTTGTGGGGAACGGGCTGTCTCCCCCAGTGTGGTCCATTCTGAGGGATGGTGGTAGAGTTCCAGATCCAGGGACTGGCAACCTAAACCCCCCAGAGATGCATTTAGGCCCCCAAACCGCTTTTTTGCAAGACCATCATTCTTCTAAACTGGCAACACGGTGGCATTCTGAGGTGAGACGCATGCAAATTGTAGTGCATGGCCCAAAATAAGCTTAAAATCATTTATCTGAAAATAGGAAATCCTGCTACTACTACTACCATCTACTTTGCCTCGGCCACTGTTGCCCGGAGCCACTTTCAAAGGGTTAAGTGCAAGATTCCAGACCCCAAGAAGTTGCCCACCCCTGCAGCAATGGCACACAGCTATCAAGTTAAAAATGAACACCTGTGAGGTGGGAAAAACCACCGCTACATTGTCCTTCTTGCATTTCACAGGATGTCTGAAAAAGATTTTTTAAAGCGAAGGTAAAGTGCTGAGCCTTTTCTCCAAGGATCCATCTATATTGGATCCCTTCTTTTTGTGCCCCAAATCAAAACACCACCAAGGGGTGCGCCGACGTTCATAAGCGGAGATTTTTGCATCTCCCAGGGGCCAAAAGGCTGCAGATATTGGGTGATTTCATTTGAGGCTATTTCTTTTGCAATGATCATTGGGGTTTTAATGCCCACCGCTCTGGAGGATAGCAGATGGGAAGGTCTGGCCTCAAGGGTTGATCCATGTTACTTTACAGAACTGTGCAAAAAAGAGCCGCTTGGGACTATGTACAATCCACCGACATCGGTTTTATGGACCCTGAGTGAGCAATGTTAAAAAGCCAGGGCCTGTTTTGTGCATTTGGTGCAATTTAGATAGTTTTAAGGTGCAAAATAGGTGTCTTCCTGTTTCAATGTATTGTCGAAGGCTTTCACGGCTGGAGTTCGATGGCTGTTGTGGGTCTTCCGGGCTGTGTGGCCGTTTTTCTGGAAGTTGTGGTTCCTAATGTTTCGCCAGCATCTGTGGCCGGCATCTTCAGAGGGCAGGAGCACAGACAGAAGCAATCTCTCTCTGTGCCCAGGCATTGCCACTCTACCTGGGCACAGAGAGGGATCGCTTCTGTCTGTGCTCCTGTCCTCTGAAGATGCCGGCCACAGATGCTGGCGAAACGTTAGGAACCACAACTTCCAGAACACGGCCACACAGCCCGGAAGACCCACAACAGCCAACTGTCTTCCTGTTTCTCGACAGTTAAGAAATCCATCCAAACCTCCCACCCCAAATGGGTCAGGGCCCTACTCACTTTGAGAGCGCAGCCTTGAGTTTGCTGAACAAAGCCTGGTGCAGCCTTGAACCAATCACAGTGGCACGCCTCTGCTTTATAGGTACTCAGCAGCTGTGCTCACATGACACATTAACCGTCTCAGTTTTAAAAAAGCCTCCCAAATTCATTGCACGGTGTGCAAAGCTTGTGTTGGCTTTACACTTTGCACATTCTACCAACGCAGCTCATTTGTTTGGTTTGTGGTTCAATAGATTGTGTGAACTCAGAAAAAGGATGAATTCAGTAAGTATGTTAAGAGTGGTGTGTGAATTCAACCAAACACTCTGATAATAACTGTTGGTCACTGTGATCTGTGGTCTAAATTCTAGCCCACAGCCTGCTAGATCAGGGGGTTTCAAACTTTTTCAAGCTGTGGAACCTGTTAATTAAAAAAAAATCATAGAATCCTTGATTAAGAGGCAAAGCTCCAGGGATAGAAAATTGGATGTGTTGAGTGAACTTCTTTTTGCTTCGGTCGAGCCTTTCATGAAGCTCGGCAGAATCCAAGGGTTCTGCAGAAGAGAGTGGGAATGATTCGCCGTGCAATGAATTTGGGAGGCTTTTTAAAAACTGAGACTGTTAATGTGTCATGTGAGCACAGCTGCTCAGTACCTATAAAGCAGAGGCGTGCCACTGTGATTGGTTCAAGGCTGCACCAGGCTTTGTTCAGCAAACTCAAGGCTGCGCTCTCAAAGTGAGTAGGGCCCTGACCCATTTGGGGTGGGAGGTTTGGATGGATTTCTTAACTGTCGAGAAACAGGAAGACACCTATTTTGCACCTTAAAACTATCCAAACTGCACCAAATGCACAAGACAGGCCCTGGCTTTTTAACTTTGCTCACTCAGCCCAACGCCAGAGGAGTACAACGGGCTTTGTGCCCTCTGCCTTCCTTGAGCATCCCAGCTACCCGAAAGGGTTCGGCCAAGGGTCCAACACAGCCCGGAGAAACGCCACAGTCATTGCGCTGAAGCGCGACCAGGAAACCTCAAGGGTCTAGCCAGCCCGTCTTGCAAAACAGGACCGCATTCCCCAATCCAAGCTGCCGGCCAGCAAGATTTTCTCCCCTCTGGGCTCCAGCTTGAGCGGACGGACATCGGTTTTGTATTCACTGATGTATTTGCAGCTGCCTCCTCAAGCCGTTTGCATGTGTGGTTCACGTGCCTGAGATCCACCAGGTCCGTTTGCTGACACAGGAACTCCCACACGAACGTCTGGCCAAGCTCTGTTCCGACTTGGGCGGTGGATTTCTTTCCCAGCCTCGTGTTCTACCTCCCAAGCAAACAGGCGATGGTGTCTTTGGCTCTCGTGGACCAGGAACATGCAAGCTTTGCTTCCGGGAGCTTCCAGGAGTCCCAGTCACGTTCTTGGCTTGTGTGGGTCTGGCACATCTGCCTGGGCGGGGTTTGCACATCTGCCTGGGAAGGAGAGGCCCAGGAGCCCCCTCTCAGCCACGCCAATGACCTGCAGCTGGGGTGGCCTTTGGGAAGTGGGGTCCACCCCTGGCCCTCTGGGCAGCTGGCGATCCATCGCTGCTCCCTCTGGCTGCAGAGGTGGTGCCGGAAGTCCGGGGTGGGATCCAGGGTTAGCCCAGGCAAATGGCCTCTCTGCGAGATAAGTGTTAGGTTTGGCCCCACAAAGAAGTGTTTTGCCTACAATTGCTGCCTTTTTTGCACAATCGCTCATTTCCGGTGTATTTTTAGAACTGTTGGCCTATAGAAAAATAGTCGTTCTACGTCGGGTGGGTAGAGGGAATGCCTGTGTCTGCTTAATGGGCATCAAACTTCATTTCCCAGAAAAAGCTCCCATCGGTGTGATGCAGTTTTTAATGGAAGGGGGGTAGATTTGAAATGCCGGGGGAGGGCTCCGGGGGAGGGCTCGGAGTCAGGCCGCCCTTCCTCTGGGTCAGTAGAAAGTGACCGAGGGGGGCTGCCTCCCGATTAGGCCCCTTCCACACGCAAAGCGTGGGAATTGGCGCTTGCCTTGCATCCGCACGACTCTTCCATCTTCAAGCGGACCGTCTGCACCTGAGATCAACGCACTCCGGCTGAGCTGCTGCTCCGTGGGGCGCACCGAGAACATGGCTGGCAGCGCTCCCTCTGGAGGCGTGGGGCGGGTCGTCCCCCCCCCAAGGAAACTTTCTGCTCCTCCCAGCTACCAGCTCCTGGGGTCCCCTCTGTTCTTCTGCATGCTGTGGCACCTCATGGCCTCCCCCTCCCCCACCCCCCCAGTTGCTCCAAGGAGCGCTGGTTGGTGCCTGCAGAGCAGGGAGACAGCAATGCCCTGCCAGTGAAACACAGTGGAAGACGGTGAGGGATCCTGCCGAGGGTTGGCCCACCGCAGACCTGTTCAAGAACGGGCGGGGAGAGGTCCTGCACCCTGCCTGAGGATGTGAAGCACTGGGTGCTGGCTGTGACTCACAGCAACGTTGCCTTCACCTTTAATCTGAACAAGGGACAGGTCTCCATGAGGTGCCAGCTTGCCAAAAGGTGGGGGAACATCTTCAGGAAGCCATAATGGACGGAAGCAGCACTCTAGCATTTAGGCTCATCCAGTAAAATCAAATAACGGACAACTGAAATACAGGCAGTCGTCGACTTACGACCATTCGTTTAGCGACCATTCGAAGTTACGACGGCGCTGGGAAAAGTGAGTTGCGACCGGTCCTCGCACTTACGACCGTCGCAGCATCCCTCCAGTCACGTGATCAAGCTTCAGGTGCTTGGCAACCGGCATGTATTTACGATGGTTGCAGCGTCCCAGGGTCACGAGATTGCCATTTGCGATCTTTGCAGCCGGCTTCCGACAAGCAAAGTCAGTGGGGAAGCCGGATTCGCTTAACGGCCACGTGATTCACTCAACAACCACGGTGATGCGCTTAATGGCTGCAGCAAAAAAAGGTCATAAAATCAGGTGTGACTCGCTTAACGACCACCTCGCTTAGCGACAGAAGTTCCGGTCCCAATTGTGGTCGTAAGTCGACGACTACCTGTAAGAGTTTCCTCCCGAAATGTGTGAATAAGGTCAAGACTGAATATAGGGCCTTTCCCAAGATGGTGCTCAGGGGGGCTGGGGGCTGGGACTACAGCATCCCAAATCCCCAACTAGCACTTTTGGCCATACTTGCATGCCAGATGGCCACTGTGGAGGGGGTTCTGGAACCGTCTGTCTCATCTGGGTCATCATCTGGCTTGCGTGTCCAGTTTTGGATGTCTCCTGATACCTCAAGCTTGTGCCCTGTTCTGAGTGAACAGAATAAATGGACTTTTATAATTTAAAATCAACATTTCCAATCTGCTACTTGGCTCTCCCCCAACAACTGATGGGGCCACTATCTTCATTTTCTCTAAGCCCTTTTCTTTGTTTCTTCCCATCCACATAAATGTTGATGTTTGCTCGATTCGAAGCTGTTCAGCTCACACATAGCACAGTATTTTTTTACCAAAACATCATGCACTGAGATCCTTGCTCTAATTCAGTGTTCTTCAAACTTGGCCACTTTAAGATGTGTGGACTTCAATTCCCCAGCTAGCATCTATTATTCCTCTCCACAACAAGGAATTAGGAACAGCTTTTGACAGATGTTCCTGGGGGAATGTAGTTATGGGCAGGAGGTGAACAAGAATGTGATCTGGGGGTCAGAATCCTGTTCCAAAGATGACAACGGTGATGGAGATAACATTTGCTTTTCCTCTCTCTTCTGATGGATACGTAGTTTGCACAAACACCACTTCCCACTGGGAACGTGGAATGTTTTTAGCGGCCCTCTGATCATGACTTCTGTCTCCAGACAGTAATGATTTAAAGCCAATGCCCAGAACAACAAGGGAGCTGTTTACGGGAGGAATCCAAGGTTGAGATCTAAGGAAGCCACCGGAGCCCCCTGCCAGACTGGACTCCACAGGAGCTCAGAAATCTTGCTCCCTGTTCCTTTGCTCTGAACGGCCGGGGTGCTCAGCCCTTCCACCAGCTTGCCCCAACCTGGTGGCCTCCACATTGATTAATCTCGCACTGATTTATGCAAAACCAGTGGCAGCATTTGGAAAGGAAGAAGTCCTCTCCTCCTCTGTAGCTTGAATCATGTCAACTGGATTTCTATTTTCTCAGTGGAAACGTTTCGCTCCTTATCCAAGAAGCTTCTTCAGTCTGAGCAAAGTTAGTGAGGGAATCCTAAATATGTTTCTAGGTAGCTGTGTGACCTTACACCTGGGGCTAGGTCATGGTTATTTTGAGATGTTATTTCTAAGTCCCTTTATCATCCAAAGGAGGATCGTTAAGATCACCATGCTGCTGTTAAGCTTGTGAAATGGTCTTAATCTTCCTAGGCACAGAAGACAAAGCAGGGAGGAAGATGGGAGAAAGATTGTGCCTGAGGCCCCCACCTCTATTCAAGGAAGGATTTTCCAAGTTGGCATAAATGGATTCCTTGACCCCTCTCTCAAACCACCTATCTTCTCTGTCTAAAATGTGAACATTAATGTCCTCAAATGAGTGTCCTTTTTCCTTTAAATGAAGATAAACTGCTGACTCTGGTCCTGTGGTGTTGCTCTCCTCCTCCTCCTCCTCCTCCACACTAGCCTTCATCCAGGGAGGCAGCTGCTGGGAGCTTATGTGAGGAAGCTTGGCTGGGTCAGGAATGTGCCCTCCACGGCTGGCTGGGGAATTCTGGGAGTTGAAGTCCACACATCTTAAAGTTGCCAAGGTTGACAAACCCTGATTTAGGGGGTTAGGGTTAATTCATTCACTCAGGAAGCCATGATGCAGTTCATCATGGGCCCACAGCCAAGCCAACCCACTTGCAACTTGCACAAACGAGGCAAAGCATTCCTTGAGACAGTGTTCCCAAAACCCTCCTTCCAAAGAAGACGAGCAGAGTAGGGAAAATGCAGCCAGCCCGGTCCAACCGGTTTCCGGGGGAAGCAGGGCTCCGCCGCATTCCAATCCTGGACACTCATCCCAACAGGAGCATCCTGCAATTAAGGCCAAGATGTACGTGGCTTCATGGGAGGCAGTAAAATTCTCCAGCAGTTTCTTTTTCTACCCCCTCTTGCTCAACACGATGAAAGACAATATGCTTTGAAAATGTCTCTCAGAGAAGAGGATTGCAGAGAACTTCCCCGGGATAGGGTGTGGTCTTCTCCAGAGGCGTCTGCAAAGGCGCACAGGATGGCCGAATGCCATCTCACCGAGGACTTGCTGGGTGTACATTACGCATTGCACAGCAAGGTGGCCAATACCTTTCAATGGGTTTGGCCAAGTGAATGCTCTTTCATTACACTATATGGAAAAACTTCTTGAGGGTAAGATCTGTCCAATAGTGGAACAGTTGACCTACAAAGGTGGTAGGTTCTCCATCTCCGGAGGCTTTGAAGGAGAGGCTGGAAAGCCACCTCTCATGGAGGGTTTCGTGGGTTTCCTGCACATGGCCAGGCGCTGGGCTAGATGACCCTTGGCGTCCCTTCCACCTCCACAGTTCTAAAATTCTATGATACTAAATCATTTTGCAGCCCTCCCACCACCCGGCAGCTTCTCCTGTTTTTGTGAAACCCCTGGGGAAGACATTCCAGATCAACTATTTTGAGAGGTTTTCTTTTCGCTGAGTTACAGCCATTGTGAAGGGATCATCCTGCCTTTAAGAATTTGCTCCTCCTGGAGATATTCAGAAAAATCATCCTTAAATTTATTTGAGGAACTAGAGACCAAATTGCCAATATCCGCTGGATAATGGAGAAAGCCAGGGAGTTTCAGAAAAACATCTATTTCTGTTTTATTGACTATTCTAAAGCCTTTGACTGTGTGGATCATAACAAATTGTGGCAAGTTCTTGGTGGTATGGGGATACCAAGTCATCTTGTCTGCCTCCTGAGGAATCTGTATAACGACCAAGTAGCAACGGTAAGAACAGAGCACGGAACAACGGACTGGTTTAAGATTGGGAAAGGAGTACGGCAGGGCTGTATACTCTCACCCTACCTATTCAACCTGTACGCAGAACACATCAGGCGACATGCTGGGCTTGATGAATCCAAGGCTGGAGTTAAAATCGCTGGAAGAAACATTAACAATCTCAGATATGCAGATGATACCACTTTGATGGCTGAAAGCGAGGAGGAGTTGAGGAGCCTTATGACGAAGGTGAAAGAAGAAAGTGCAAAAGCTGGGTTGCAGTTAAACCTCAAAAAAACCAAGATTATGGCAACCAGCTTGACTGATAACTGGCAAATAGAGGGAGAAAAAGTGGAGGCAGTGACAGACTTTGTATTTCTAGGCGCAAAGATTACTGCAGATGCTGACTGCAGCCAGGAAATCAGAAGACGTCTACTTCTTGGGAGGAGAGCAATGGCAAATCTTGATAAAATAGTTAAGAGCAGAGACATCACACTGACAACAAAGGTCCGCATAGTTAAAGCAATGGTATTCCCTGTAGTAACCTATGGCTGTGAGAGCTGGACCGTAAGGAAGGCTGAGCGAAGGAAGATAGATGCTTTTGAACTGTGGTGTTGGAGGAAAATTCTGAGAGTGCCTTGGACTGCAAGAAGATCAAACCCGTCCATACTCCAGGAGATAAAGCCAGACTGCTCACTTGAGGGAATGATATTAAAGGCAAAACTGAAGTACTTTGGCCACATCATGAGAAGACAGGATACCCTGGAGAAGAAGCTGATCCTAGGGAAAGTGGAAGGCAAAAGGAAGAGGGGCCGACCAAGGGCAAGATGGATGGATGATATTCTGGAGGTGACGGACTCGACCGTGGGGGAGCTGGGGATGGCGACGGCTGTCAGGAAGCTCTGGCGTGGGCTGGTCCATGAAGTCACGAAGAGTCGGAAGCGACTGAACGAATAAACAACAACAAATGTTTTATGAGTTTTAATGTGTTTTTTTAATTGTCCAGAGCTGTTCGGATTCCATGATTGGAAGCCCCCAAACACTGTGAATGAATAAATAAATAAAAATCCAGAATCAGACCTCATGTCCCTCTAGTCCAGAACTGTGTTCACACAACGACAGTGCAGTTGTGGGGTTCCCCCCCCCATTTCATCCACCATACCCCCAACCTGATGGCACATTTTAGATCTCATATTTTCCACAATGTCCTGTATATCTAGCATAAAAGTTTGATAAAAGTCAGAAGAAATCTGTTTAAAATCCCAGTGAAGGTCAGAAAAAATCTGTTTGAAATCCTCCATGTCTCACGCAGTAGATTATGGCACCTCCTAGGGTCTTAACCAGTGAAAATCAGAGATATGGAAGGATTCCAGAATGTGTTTACACAAGCGAAAGTGAGATAGCAGACAGTTCACCAGGCAAAGTAGAAGCAGAAAACTGAAAGTTCAAAACAGTTGATTCAACGTGTATATCTTCAAATTTAGTACAAAAATAATAACAGGAAGACAATTGTTTACTCTCAATCTTTGGAATTTCCTTTGGAAGGAAAACGAAATCCAAAACTTAAAAGAATTTTTTTTAAAAAAGTAATCCCCAAAATAACGTTAAGCACCAAGAGAACCAGCTTCTCCTCACTGTAGAAAGCCTCTCTTGGGGTACATATACTTAAAAAATAAATAAATTGGTGGTTTAGAAATGGGGTGGCCGGTCTTAGTGTCCATTTAAGGCTACAGTGCGGCTTGGAAATGGTGACGTCCCAGCCTCCCGGCTGCTGTTACCAGTTGAGTGTGAAACGCTGTTTGGAAGCCTTCCGGAGGACAGATGGAATGATTCCAGGTGTTCTCCTTGATCGGGAGAATGTTTCTGGGCTTCAGGAAAACCTGCCTGAGCCCGAAAAAAGTTACCGCGTTGTCAGCTCCACCCTCTGAACCAGCGGGCACAGCCGTTCAGTCCGCCATTCCCACTGGAAGCCCTCAGTTTGCTTTTGTTGTGCTTGTCAATGTTTGTTTATTTGTTTGGGGATAGTGCCTTGTGCAAAGCCGGTCTGTCTGATGAGTTCATAGTTCAACGTACTGTGCGAACCCAGAAAACAGATTAGTTCAGGAACCAGATGAAGAGGATGGTGCAAATGTAGCCAGAGATTGGGAGCAACAGATCTCCAAGGATTCAAGGAATCTTTTCCAGCCAGAGGTCCTCTGTTGCTCCTTCCAACTCTCTCCTGTAAGCAGTGAGTGAAACTCTGGGAGAAGAGCCTTGGACAAAGCCAGAGAGAACTTTACATCTCTTCCGTGGTTAAACCATTTCTCTTGATGTTCAAAGGTCTTGGGACTTCTGATGGAACTCTCCCCCAAGCACATCTGGAGCTGCTGGAACAGCTTTTAGCATTCAAAGTGTCTGCTTTGTCACCGAGCAATTGACCCTGTGAGGAGGGACTAGATGGTCTCTAAAAGCCCCGTCCCCCAATTGCAGGATTTCATAATTTTGCAAAGGTTTCTGCAGGTAAAACTGCAGATCAAACACCATCAAGCTAAAGTGATCTCCTTCCAGACACCTTGGTAGATCATGAGCATCTTCTCTACTTGCTGTTTTGTTTTGTTTTGTTTTGTTTTGTTTTGTTTTGTTTCGTTTCGTTTTGTTTTGTTTTGTCCTGTCCTGTCCTGTCCTGTCCTGTCCTGTCCTGTCCTGTCCTGTCCTGTCCTTATTTTGCAGTTTGCTCAATTTTAGCTCATACCCACTGCAGCTCCTCATTTTCGTTTCCAAATCTGCTATCCGGATTTGTCATGTAGGATGAAGGCCTCACAGCAATGTTCATGGAGGGACGCGGTGGCTCAGCGGGTTAAACTGCTGAAGCTGTAGGGCTGCCGGTCAGAAGGTCGCCAGTTCGAATCCCCGCGCAACGAGGTGAGCTCTCGTTGCTAGTCCCAGCTCCTGTCGACCCAACAGTTGGAAAGCATGCAAGTAGATAAATTGGGTACCACCTTAAGTGGGAAAATATGCTGGCGTCCTGTCCTGTCGGGGGTCAGGTTCCATCAGACGGAAGATCTTTCGAATGGTGGCAGATCCCCGGAAGCAACAATACCTACAGGACGTCAGCAGCCGGCTCCGACGCAAGGAACCTTGGGACATGTAGTCCGGAAAGCCAGGAAGAGTCGGTTCCCTTACCCCCTCCCCTTGCGCGCAGATTAAGTATAATGTATAAATGGAAAATGTATAACAATGTATGTAAGCCGCTCAGAGTCCTCCATTAGGGAGGAAATGGGCGGGGTATAAATATAAGTATAAATAAATAAATAAATGTTCGCACAATCAGCTCCCTTGGTTGGTGTTGACTTTGATCAGGGTTTTTGGAGGCTTTGTGTGTGGACCCAACCCAGAACAAGGACCAGCTGAGGAACCAGGTTAAGCATTTCCTTTAAGAACACAGCTGGAACATCTTGGCCTTTCACATCCCCTTGGGAAGGAACACTTTGTTGATTTCCAGGCAAGACGGTACAGACACTTCATTTCTCTCTATCCTTTTAGCAGAAATCGAGTGTCCCTCAAACTGAGCTTGACTGCCAATGTTTTCTCAGGGTAGTCTACAACCCTGGAATTTCCTAGTGGTCTCCCATCCAAGACTGCTCTGCTGAGCTTCCTTCTGCCTGTTCTACTGCCCATCACCCCCACCAGCCCCACGTGTGAGCCCCCCCACCTGATTTGCAGAGGAGAAGAGCAGTTCCTCCTTTTCCAAGCCACCAAAGGGAACAGCTGCTGAGAGATGAGCTCTTCCCTGGGGGAGGGGGAGGGCTGGCAAGAAGCCTGCATTTTGTGCTTCTGGCTCTCCTCGCCCTCCCCAGAAGGAGTGGCCACACTGGGGGGCCCTTTCCACACCCCAAGGCAGGCTTCAGCCCGGCCCTGCTGGGGGGTGGGACATGCTGCTCACGTTCAAGCGGGACCCGGGGAGCTGAAGGAGCGCTTCTCTAGGGGAAAACAGACTCTGGCAGCCAAGGGGCTTACTGGTGCTGCAACTGCAGAAGCCTCCCCCCCCCCCCCGCAGCCCCTGTAGCCCCCTCCCCTCAGCAGGCACATTCTTGGATCCAGGAAAGAATGCACAGTCTGGCCTCGCCCAATTCAGGGGCTGCTGGAAACCTGCAGGGTAGGCCTTCCTTCCTTCCTTCCTTCCTTCCTTCCTTCCTTCCTTCCTTCCTTCCTTCCTTCCTTCCTTCCTTCTCATTCCCATCTCCTTCCTTCCTTCCTTCCTTCCTCCTTCCTTCCTTCTTGTTCCCATCTCCTTCCTTCCTTCCTTCCTTCCTTCCTTCCTTCCTTCCTTCCTTCCTTCTCATTCCGATCTCCTTCCTTCCTTCCTTCCTTCCTTCCTTCCTTCCTTCCCTCCCTCCCTCCCTCCCTCCTTCCTTCCTTCCTTCCCTCCCTCCCTCCCTCCTTCCTTCCTTCCTTCCTTCCCTTCCTTCCTTCCTTCCTTCCTTCCTTCCTTCCTTCCTTCCCTTCCTTCCCTTCCTTCCTTCCTTCCTTCTTCTCATTCCCATCTCCTTCCTTCCTTCCTTCCTTCCTTCCTTCCTTCCTTCCTTCCCTCCCTCCCTCCCTCCCTCCCTCCCTCCTTCCTTCTTCTCATTCCCATCTCCTTCCTTCCTTCCTTCCTTCCTTCCTTCCTTCCTTCCTTCCTTCCTTCCTTCTCATTCCCATCTCCTTCCTTCCTTCCTTCCTTCCTTCCTTCCTTCCTTCCTTCTCATTCCCATCTCCTTCCTTCCTTCCTTCCTTCCTTCCTTCCTTCCTTCCTTCCTTCTCATTCCCATCTCCTTCCTTCCTTCCTTCCTTCCTTCCTTCCTTCCTTCCTTCCTCCTTCCTTCCTTCTCATTCCCATCTCCTTCCTTCCTTCCTTCCTTCCTTCCTTCCTTCCTTCCTTCCTTCTCATTCCCATCTCCTTCCTTCCTTCCTTCCTTCCTTCCTTCCTTCCTTCCTTCCTTCCTTCCTTCCTTCCTCCTCTTCGTGTTTCATGGGGTGGGGGGATACACAGGGCAGAGTGAGCCCACAGCAATCAACCCCAGGAGCCTTGGTCTGGTGCCAACTGCAGAACCCTTCCCGAAGGATTGGCAAGCTTTGCCCCAACTTGCCAACATTTCACCAGTACTCCTCAGCTGGTGACATCCTCCCCCTCCCCTGGCAGCACTCCAACCCCATGGGATTAGGGAGAGGAGACCACAGCAACTGCCAAACCATTGCTTTTTCCTTCTCCCTCCCCACCTGGTTTTCCTCTTGTGTCACATCTTTTTAGGTAGCAAGGCCACAGGGACCAGGGATCTGCAGAAACACAGTGGTTGCATTCACACAGCACCCTTCCTGGCTCCTTGGCTCACACAATACATGTGGAAGGAAAAGACACCAAACAGGCAGAGTTTGTGCGATGCTCTAAGACGCAGGCATATCCTTAGAGCCAGCTGTAGCTTTACACAGTTGTTCAAGGGCAGCCCCTTTTCGAGCATATTACAGAGGTCCAAGCAGGAGGCAACTGGGTGTGAGCAGGGCCTCTCAATCCAGGAAGAGTCCTTCTCATCCCCCCTTGTGGGGGGAGATGAGCAGTGATATAAATCAAACAATAAATAAAAATAAAATAAATAAATTAGCATGTTGTGCGCATGCAGTAACTCAGTCTTTACTCGCTCTGGCTAAGCCACTGGTGTGACCTCAGCCACACCAGTGGAAATGAAGGAAAAAAACACTCTGGACATGCACAGAGACTCTCCAATCGTTTGAATACATAAACCTACTTTAGAGAGTTCCCAAAGCTTGTGAGCTCTATGGATATCTGATCTGAGGCTGCCAACCTTTCACCAGATTTCCTGCAAGATGGCCCACGCTTTGCAAACATTTCCATGAGTTGCCAGAAGAATTTAGCAAGATTTAAGCAGCGTTACCTGAGCCCAGGCCGAAACTCACCGAGATCTTCTTCTGGGTTTCTAGCCATGTGAAAATCATAATTGGGAATAGCCAGATATTCTTAGAAAAGTGTGTCAGCAGCCACACGTGAGAGGAACTGATTTTGGAGCCGAACGTGGTCTTCCTTCTGGGACTCAGGGATGATGGCTCTTGCCTTGGTGGGCCACTCCCTCTGCAAAAAAATAGTCGTATTCACAATTATAGTTCTCATGTTTTTCTATTCTATACAAACAGAATAGTAAATAACAGGGAATAGTAATAATAATACAAAGAGGCAATAGTAAATAATGCATGATACATATTGTTTGGTATCCTCCTTTAGATGATAAAAGGACTTAAAAATTACATCTCAATATAACCATGACCTAGCCCCAGGTGTAAGGTCACACAGCCACCTAGAAACATATTTAGGATTCCCTTACCAACTTTGCTCAGACTGAAGAAGCTCCTTGGATAAGGAGCGAAACGTTTCCACTGAGAAAATAGAAATCCAGTTGACATGATTCAAGCTACAGTCAAGCTATATTACGTTTACAGCATTCCCACAATCTATTACTCATTTTACCTAACCAAGCTACAGACAATTCCACCTGGATGACTGAGAACCTTCATCGACATATTGTTTGGTAATAATAATCAGTTGTTGCCGGTTAATGATACCTGTCGCGTATCATCAAGGCTACTAAATTTTAGTATCCCTGCTAGGCCTATAGGTTACAAATAATTATAATTATCATCAGTCTGGTGTTCAAAGTGTGTACATCTCTTGCCTGTTTTTAATTAAAAGGCATGAAAAAACGAGTATTTATGAAAAGGCATGAACACAAATCAGTGCTACTTCATTTTTATTCTTTCTGATGTAAAAAAAAAATAAAAGGTTTTCTAGGGCCCTGGGCACCGTGCCCTGCTGTGCCTAATGGGCACCTCGGTCCTGCCCGCCCAGGGAATTCCATGCCCATCTGCAGGCTGGCCTCTGCCCGTCCTCATTTCGCAGCATGCTGCCTGCAATCGGAAGTGGAGGCTAGGTGACACTTAGGGCCAGAAATCCGGCGCTGATGCAAACCCGGAGTTTCTCCAAGCCCAGCGAAGCTGCTTCCCGCTTCCAAAATCGTGGCTCATCCCGCGCCCTGGAGCCGAGTGCAGGGAGGAGGCGAGGCGGCGGGGCGGGGGGCGGGGAAGTCTGTGCCCGCGTCACGCCGGCGGTCGCCCCGATGCCGATTGGCAAGTTGGAGGAGAAGCCCGCGGGCAGGGCAGGGCACCCTGGAAGAAGTGGGTCACCCCGAAACGGGCACCTGGTCCCAGGAAGCGCGCAGGCAGCTCGGCGCGATGACGCAGCCCGATCGTTCAGCTGCAGTTTCGCCTTCTTTCGCCGCGGGCTTTCCTGCACTCCGCTCTGGGCGCACCCGCGCGTGCGAGTGCGTGCGTGCCTGTTTCAACTCCCTCTTTCTCCCCACCTTCCCCCCCCCTCGAAATTTCCTGGCCAGGATAAGTTGTCTCTCGTGTCGGGGCCTGTTTACGCGCGAAGCTGTGAAGTTGCAGATCTTGGTTTGGGGCACGAGGCGCGCGCACGCACGCACAGCCGGTGGAGGTGCGGGGATAGTGGGGGGTTCCCAACGGGGGCTTGGCTGGATTCCAGGACCAGCGGTCTGGGCTCTTGTGAGACCCAATCGGGAAGAGCTGCTGTTGCCAATGTCAAAAGTGACGCCACTGATGACACTGAACAAGGAACGAGTCTTATCCTTTTCAAGCCAGCAGAATGTTGGAAAGAAATTATGTAAAGGTTGGGGGGGGGGGGGGTCAGGAATCTGTCCGACAGCAGGATACCCCTTGGAAAAGTCAACCACGCAGGACCACATTGATGTGAGCAGAGAAGCTGGCAGATGGGTCGGATCCCCCCCCCCCAAAAGTAAAATCCAGAAAACTCCCTCCCCCCGCATCCCTCCGTTCTAAGCCCCCTCCCTCCTCCTTCCCGGTCGGGTGAGCCGGGGCGGTGCGCACTTCCCCGTGCAAAAATGCACGCAACCCCCACCCACCCCGATGTAACACAAGGAAGGACACAAGGGCACCCCCACAGAACGAGACCCCGGCCCTTCCAAGAATCCCAGGAGCCAAGCCCGCCAGGCCTCCCCCAGGGAGCGCGACTCGGAGCTGTTCGGTCTGGCCCGGTTCGTGCCCACCGGCTGTGGAATTGCTCCGCCGCCCCCTGAGAAGGGCAGGAACGGGGCGAGCCGAGCCCCGGGTGGCCGCAGAGGAGGCAGACCCGTCGTCCTGGGGCTGCAGATCAGGACAGAACCAGGGCCAGTCGGGAGGGGGGGACCCGCGGGGCGACCGGGCGGAAGGGTCGCCTCCATCTGTCCGCGAGGCCTGCTTCTCCGAAGACCGCTTCCAAGCGGAGGGACGCCGCGGCCCACACGCTTCCTGCCTGCGAGGGCAGCTTTCCAGGAGGGGTCACTGCAGCCGGGGGACCCTCTTCAAGGGCGCCTGGGAAGTTCGGGGAGCACCAGGCTCCTCTCTGGCCTCGGCTGCAGCGGAGAGCTCAGGGGCTCCGGGCGATCAGTTTGGGAAAAGAACGAAGACAGAAGAGACCCGAAGGACGAAGGGGGGGGGAGGAGATTTGGGGTGGCTGGTCTCAGAAACGGGGGCCACGCAGCTGCTGGGAAGAAGCGTTGCAGAGCCTTTCCGGAGGTCGCTCTAAACCAGGCGGCAGGTTCCAGGATTCTGGATTCATCCCGGGCGATAACCGAAGGCGCCTTTCTGGGATCTGGGGAGGTCTCGCTTCCTCGGGCTGTCCCGCCCCGCCGAGTGGGGCTTGGCATGGCAACTGCAGAGGTGGGCCCAAGAGGCCCCTAACCTGTTTCCTGGCTGGGAAGGGCAGCCACCAGGAGGGGGAGGGAGCAGCGGGGGGGGGGGCTGCTTCCATCCCAGGGCGGCAGAGGGCGAGTCCCTGCCCAGCCCAGAGACCTTCCAGGCACTCACCTGGATGGGGGGGGGGGGGCTGGGTGAGGCTGGGCATAGCAAGGGGCCCCTGCAAAAGCAATCCCAGCACTCTGATCTTGGGGAGCCCCCCCCCCCCCCGAAATGCATCCAAGGACGTTTCAGGAGCAATTCCCAGGATCCTGTGCCACTGGTGTCCCGGTGGTCAAGGTAGCTCAGCCTTCCCCGACTGGGACCTTCCAATTGGTTGGACTGCAGTGCCCATCATTCCCAACCAGGTTGGCCACAATTTTGGCCTAAGGTGTCCCCTTCATGATTCAGCTAACATGACCAATGGCTGCTGCCTCATTCAGGGGGACCCTCAAAAGGCCCGCTGTCCCCACTTTCTGCCTTCCCCATAGCAGCATCCGTCCATCCATCCATCCATCCAGGCCTTCCTAGGTGAGTCCAGAATCCATGCTCCATCCTAGGTGAGTCCTCTTGAAAGGGGGGGGAAACATCCAGGAGTTGTTTGCATCCTCCACGTTCATGCTCTGAAGCCCCCACAGCCGATCCCATCCCAGGAACATTAAGACACGCGGTCTGGCTCTGATCCCCAGCTATCGGGGCACAAGGGCGCCCAAGGGTGGTGCCCATCGCACCAGCTTGGGAAATCAAAGAGTTAGCTGGCTAGATGGGCCCCTTTCCCCCAAATCCCTTTATGTGGCTCAGAAAAACGAAGCACGGGCAGGGCATCCAAGCAGAATGAAACAGATTATGGTCCTGTATATAAAATGGCGAATTAGGATTTGCCAGAGAGGGCAGGGGAAACGCTCCAGAAAAGGCAAGAAAGTCTTTGGCCCCAAGTCTCTGCTTAAGTGAAGGAGCGGAAGAGGAGATTTCTGAAACATTAGAGAAAGGAGAGAGGTAAGACCACAGGGTGATGGAAAGGCAAGAAAAAAACATCTAATTCTTGTGGGGGGGGTCTGCTTCTTCTTCTTGGCAATCACTCGTAGCCGAGTAAGATTGTCTTCCAGGGGTAAAATCTTAACAGTTGATCCGTAGGTGGCTGTAAAGGCCAATTCTGGATCCGCACAACCTCCCACAATGAGGGCATAGGTTTCCGGGTGGGAGACGGTCAAGATGAGGGTTTGCCTGACGTGCCTTCCTCTTAGCTCTTTTCTCCCTTTTGCCCTGCACTCGTGCTTCTTCAAAGTCCGTAGCGCCTTTAATAAAGGCTGACCTCCAATTGAAGCGCTCATGAGTTAGGGCTTCCCAGTTCTCAATGCTGATATTACATTTTTTTTAATTAGCTTTGAGAGTGTCTTTGAATCTCTTTCGCTGTCCACCAATATTCCGTTTTCCATTCTTAAGTTGGGAGTAAAGTAGCTGCTTTGGAAGACGATGGTCAGGCATTCGAACAACATGTAAAAACATGTGAAAAGAAAATATCTAATTCTTGTCGGAGGGGGGTCTGCAGGGTAGGGTTAAAGAAGTCAAGTTGGGGTGCACGTAAAAACCAGGTGGGGCTTCAATCACACCATCACTGCTGCCATCTTGACTTTTTGACTATGCCCTACAGACACCCCTGATTCTTGGGGATCATTTCAAGGACCTGCCTTGGACTGGTCCAAAGGACCATCAAATCCCACCCCTGGTGTCCCTCACTGGAACCCGGATGCCAGAATGTGTCAGGGAGATAACTGGCGGAGAAGGAGGGGGCTCCCTCCAGGGGGATAAATGCATGTGCAGTGCTGAATCGCTTTACTTTCCTCCCAAGAGGCTGAAGAAGGCACCGCCCTAGTTTCTTGGGCCTTTTCTCTGAGCATCACTAATTCATTTCAGTTTAGCTGGATTCTGTCTAGCAGAGTAGAACAATAAAACACTAGAGCCTTTACGCCAAGTCTCAGCGTGTTCCTTCACTCGAAGTCAGGACAGAATGGGAAGCTTTGGAGGAGCACCTGACAACGTCACACCTTGCTTTTGACATCCTTACTCCATTCCTTGCACCTTGGAGCTGGAGAACATCTGCCCTGCTCTTGATTAAATTCCGCCTGCTGGGCTCCACCCTCCAGGCACCATTGCAGGAAATATTAATAACCGGGATCTTTTTTCCTTGGATAAGAGTAATTATTGCTGCAACCATCAGGGACTTGACTTGTAATATTGCGGGGTTAGGAAGCTTCCCACGTGGAAGGGCACGCTCTCTGCGCTTCAGATGGCAGGCAGATGCCTGAGGACCAGGGGGTTTTATCTATCCCTCTATTTAAAATATTTCTAGGCACCCTTTCAATTAGGAGTGCAAGCCCTCCAAGGCATACATAAAAAGAATAAAGCAATAACTACGAAAATTAATCCACTGCTCCAAATCAATTCCATTTGTAACTGGCAAAGCACTAAGACTCATTCAGGGAACCCACATGTATATGCATCTTCATTTGCATAGATTTGCATGGTCTGTTGCTCTTCGGTTAGCTATGAGGAAGGAAGGGATTTAGGGCATTCAAAGCTCACCCATTTCCCACCCCAGCTGAAAATCTTGGATTTCCAACTAATTTTCATCCTTGCTGGAGGGCAGGGAGGCTATGAAGTCCAAGGAGAAGTCAGAAGGGGGGGGGGGGTGGCTCAAGTGAACAGCTTTGCACAGCTGCCAGGACAGGCCCTGAAGATGCTGGGACACAGTTCTGACGCTGGGCTGAAATTGCACAAGAGTGGAGCGAAGGGGTGTGTGTGCTTGCTCGTTTGGGAAATTTGGCCCCCTCTGTGATTGTCGTCAGGGGTCAATGTTTCTTTCTCAACAGGAAGAGTGAAGAAGCTCGAACATCCAACTTTGGACGTCACATTGTACTCTCGTTCCTGCCTTGTCGTTGGCATGGGGGGCTGTTTCCCACAGCTGGTGACCCTCAGAAAAGGGGGGCACCAACGCCAGAAGGTGAAACCCACTGCTTGCTTATCGCACCCCAGGCACGCAACATCAGGACAGCACAGTTCAGCGACAAGCCGGAACAGAGGCCAAGCAGGAGGGGAGAGATTGGCAAGGAAGACAGCTCATCTTATGCCAGTCGAGACTTCTGTCCATTCCAGGGTCAGGGTGGACAGAGGGCCGTCCAGCTCGGCCATAAGGAAAGGCCACCTTCATAATCGGGGGGAGCTGCAGAAGTGGTATGCATGTGAAAAGAAAACTGCACGTGAACCTTGCTTGTATTTATAGCACACTCCTTGCAATTACATACATGTTGGCTTTCAGCAAAGGACAACCCACTGTCTCCTAAGGCATCTCTCCCACGGCTAGACTGCTCTTTCTGCTAGGAGATGCTTCCTGATGTCCAACCAAAATCTGCTTCCTTATCATTTAAGCCCCTTGTTTCTGGTCCGGTCTTCTGAACAATTCTGCCCCATCTTCTCCATGAGAAGCTCTTAGATCTTTCAAGATTAGCTATAAGGTCTTCCAGTGGGTTTCTCTTCTCCAGGTTAAATGTATCCAAAACCAGAGAAAATGAAAACAGCTATTTTCTGAAGGGTTGAAAAGAACTTTTGTTCCCCTTTTGCTTAACCATTCATTGACTGTATTCAGAGAATATGCTTAATCCAGCCAGTCAAATACTTAGTGGCTGCATTCTTGCAGCCTGCTAAGCTTGGTTACAATTAATCTTGGTTAGTTGTTGTGGGTCTTCCAGGCTGTGTGGTCGTGTTCTGGAAGTTATGGTTCCTAATCTTGGTTAGTTTCTTTTTGTGGCCTACCATGTTGTGTGAACCCAGCCTGTTCCTAACTGCTAGCCCTGGGAGTGAGGCAACCAGTATGGATTTTCCTGGCACAAGAGAATCATCATCATCATCATCATCATCAACATCATCCCCTCCATGGATACTCCCTTGTCGAGGGGGGGCTTGTGATGCTCTGATGAGGTTGAGGGCTATTCTGGCAGTCATTTATTCTACCAGAAGGGCCACCCAAGCCAGACGGGACTCAGCAGAAGAGCCAGACTAAATCAACCCACCAACCCATTCACAGGAAAGGAATCCTATAACGCAGTGTTCCTCAACCTTAGCAACTTGAAGATGTGTGGACTTCAACTCCCAGAATTCCCCAGCCAGCAACACTGGCTAGGGAATTCTGGGAGTTGAAGTCCACACATCTTCAAGTTGCTAAGGTAGAGGAACACTGCTATAACGGATCGGCCATTGCCTGGGTCAACAAGGACTGTGTTGACCAACAAAGTGGGGCTACTTAAGGCAAATGTTTGAACTGTGGAAAGGAATTTATCCAGACTCAAATATCACTGAACAATGACTAGCAGATCAAAGGAGATTTGTTACCAGAAATAAAATATTCAGGGATGAAGAACTGGAAGAGATTCAGAAAAATTATGAAAACTGAAGACCCCAAAACAGGGCTTTCCAAAGTTTTCCCACAGCGACACACCAACCGCCATTGGTGTGTCGCCGCGGGAAAACCCGGAAGTGCCGCCGTTGCGGCAGCGCGCAAAAACCCGGAAGCGCTGATGATGATCAGCGTTTCTGGGTTGTGTGGCGACACACCAGACTGTGTGTGGCGACACACTTTTGTGTCGCGACACACAGTTTGGAAAGCTCTGCCCCAAAACAACAGTAGAATAGTAGAAGAAACTCAGATAACAACAACTGGAAATGTAGAGGAAACAGCTGATCTGGACTACAGAAATGATAACTTAGAAGAAGTAATAACCACAGAACCAGTACACGCTAGTTATGAACTGACCCTCCTGACAAGAAGAATTAAAAGAGAAAATTATGGCATTTGCAGAATTCCCAGTAGAAAGACAAAGACTGCCAGCACTGAACGTAGTGCCCCCAAAAGACCTGGCAGCTCTAATGAAGGCTGTGGATAAGGCGCTTGCAAGGATTAGATGTTAAACAGATGTTATTTTATCGAACAAGCCAATCAGCTTGCCTGCAGTACAGCAGTGGTGGTTACAGAAGAACTGGGTATCGAAATTGAAAAAAACAAAAGCCAAATCACACTCAATCCCAAAGTGGAAGATCAGACTGGAGGCCAAGATAAAGAAATTAAGTTCAGATGTGAGTAATTTAAAGAACATGAAAGAGCAAAAATTGAAGAATGTAAGAATCAAGACGAGCCTAATAAAAAATATTAGCTTAGCATCAGAAAAATTGAAGAAGCTTTGGAAATCATAAAGCAACAAATAACAGCAATAGCTGGGAGAATTGAACGCTAGGAGGCACGAATCACCCAATTTAAGCAAAATCAGCTATTTCAATCAGACCAGAGGCAATTCTACCGAAGTATACATGGCAATAGAAATTCTGAAAATGGAAAACCAAGCAAAACGGAAACAATCCAGTTTTGGAAAGATCTGTGGGAACCTCAAAAAGACTACAATAAAAATGCTGGATAAAAGAATTTTTTAATAAGAATTTTTTTAAATTTCAAGCAAAGATAAAAATTACAGAAAAACAAGAAACTACAAAGAAAAAAGAAAAAAAGAAACTAAAAAGGTGTAGAAACACAAGAGAAAATTAAAAAAAAAAATTACAGAAAGAGGTGACTTCCGACTTTTAACAGCAAGAATATAGAACAATTTTCCATAATCAATCTCTTACTCTATATTAAACCAAGATCACATTATTTCTATAAATCATACCATTGGCACATTATAAAAATCTCTAAGTATAGTTGCTCTCTCCCTTTATATTAAAAGAGAAAAGAATATACATATATAAACCTCCTAATCAACTTCCCCCCCCAAAGATAACATGTATTTAGTTATTTCCTTCCTACTACTATTCTATACATTCCTGATGGTTAGATAGCATCACCGATGTAATGAACATGAATTTGAGTAAACTCCGGGTGACAGTGGAGGACAGGAAGGCCTGGCGTGCTATGGTCCATGAGGTCACGAAGAGTCGGACACGACTAAACGACTGAACAACAACAACTACTATAATAAAGATCAAACTAAAAAATATATATAAATTGTCTACCATTATACTTGATAATACAGCAATTTGAATAATCTTAATCATGTCAAACCCAAAACCAGACATTATTTTTTTTATTACACCTTAATAATCTTATCACATCATGAGAAATGCCGGGCTGGATGAATCACAAGCCAGAGTTAAGTTTGCCGGGAGAAATATCAACAACCTCAGATATGCAGACGATACCACCCTAATGGCAGAAAGTGAAGAGGAACTAAAGAGCCTCTTGATGAGGGTGAAAGAGGAGAGTGCAAAAGCTGGCTTGAAACTCAACATTAAAAAAAACCCAGATCATGGCATCTGGTCCCATCACCTCCTGGCAAATAGAAGGGGAAGAAATGGAAGCAGTGACAGATTTTATTTTCTTGGGCTCCAAGATCACCGCAGACGGTGACTGCAGCCATGAAATTAAAAGACGCTTGCTCCTTGGGAGGAAAGCTATGGCAAACCTGGACAGCATATTAAAAAGCAGAGACGTCACCTTGCCGACAAAGGTCCGTATAATTAAAGCTATGGTTTTCCCAGTAGTAATGTATGGCTGTGAGAGTTGGACCATAAGGAAGGCTGAGCGCCGAAGAATTGATGCTTTCGAACTGTGGTGCTGGAGAAGACTCTTGAGAGTCCCTTGGACTGCAAGGAGGTCAAATCAGTCAATCCTAAAGGAAATCAACCCTGACTGCTCATTGGAAGGACAGATACTGGGACTTCCTGTGGGAAATGGCGGACTGAACAACTTTGATTATGAGCTCCATGGGCAGAGCTGGCAGCGTGGCAGTTTTTTCTGGGCACAGGCAGGTTTTTCTGTAGCCCCAAGTGTTTTTCCAGATTAAGGAAAATGCTGAGAATCGACCCATCTGTCCTCCAGATGGTGAGTTGTAGCCAGGAGATCGTAGACAGCGTCTGCGACCGAGTGGTAAGACTACACCGGGAGGCTAGGATAAATCTCTTTCTGACCCACGCATACACCCCCTTAAAGGGGAAATAAGTCTTGCCTTCCCATTTCTTAAGCACCCAATTTGTTTTTTTAAGTTTTGTACCTCAAGAGAAGCTTTTTATAGTAAGAAAAAGCGGAATCTCTTGGTGAATATAGTTATTTTTGGAGATTTTTAACTATATAAAAAAAACTTTTGGCTTTTTTTCCTATTATATTGAGAGCTGTAACATTGCCTTTCTGTTGTTATCTTTGTTGCTGAATTTGAAGGTTGGAGTGTTTTTTCTACACGTTGTTTTCGATTTCTCATTCTAAACTTTTGGCTTTCTGTTTACTTTTTTCAAGCTGTCTGTTAGTATATTTTCTTTGGTTAATTTTGGATTAATTCATTAACCTCTTATTGTTGTGAGTTAACTCTTTAGGGTGTGCTATAATTTACTGTTTGAACAATGGAAGATTTTAGAGATTTCAGAGAATTACGTTGTCAGCAAGAAGGGATTTTTTCAAAGGGTTGTCAAGTTATTATACAGACTGGGACATTTGAGATGAGATTCTAGCTAAAATGAAACAACTATATGAAAATACTATGATGGAAGAAGACGACGACGTTGGAAAAGATGGCGATTTTACTGCTGTGAGGGAGATTGAAATATTCTCAGCTGAAAACTCTGGATGGTGTTTATGGGGTTAAAACGATTGTTTAACCTTAAGAGTGCACAAGGAACTGCCAAGCTGGGGAAATGTTATGATTATTTCAATCAATGTCATGGGAAAGAAGAGTATGTTATGTGGGAGGTTTTTTTCTCTTTCGCTGGAAAGTTTGTATCTCTGGGGGTTGTTGGGTTGTTGGATCTTTGTAAAAAAGTGCTTTTGGTGTAATGGTGAAATATTTAAATGCCCTGGTATATTTTGAGGAGGGGTAAAAAATTAAGAGTATTTAATTGGACTGATAATGAGGTTAACATGATTTACAGGATTTTTGATTTCTAAGATTTAAAAGGTATTGACAAGTTCTGGTAATATTTTTATATTGTTTTTAAGCATAATTAGGGTTAAGATTGTTAATTATAAAGGCAGACAATTTATAAAAATTAAGAATATTTAATTGGATTGATAATGAGACTAATATGATTTTTTTCCTTCTTTTTTCTTTTCTTATGGTTTGGATTAGGATTTATAGGATTATAGATTTGTAAAACTTAAAGGATATTGATAAGATATAATCATGTTTTATACTGTTTTTTAGATCTAATAGGGTTAAGATTGTTTATTATAAAGGCAGACAATTTATTTGTTTCTATAATTTGATGCCTATTGTGTAGACAGAAGTATATAAATAGTAGTAGAAAGAAAAAAAATTAAATGGATTGTTTTTTAAGAGGGAGGGAAGTTTGAAGTAGAAATTTAACTATATGTATGTATGTGTATGTGTATGTGTATGTGTATGTGTATGTGTATGTGTATGTGTGTGTGTGTATGTCTCTGTGTGTGTATGTGTGTGTGTATGTATGTATGTATATGTATGTGTGTGTGTATGTATGTATATGTGTGTGTGTGTGTGTGTGTGTGTATATATATATATATATATATATATATATATATAAATATTGTAAGGGGAAGGAGCAATTGTATTAGAGATTTGTATATGTGTTAATGGAGGGATTTATAGAAATAATGTGATTATGGTTTGTTATAGAGGAAGGGTTTGTTTATGGGAATTGCTGTATATTCTTGCTGTTGAAAGCTGGAAGTCACCTGTATGTATGTAACTTTCTAAAAGTCTTTTCTTTTGCGTTTTTACACTTTTAGTCTTTTTTTTGTTTGTAGTGTTCTTTTTGGTAGTTTTTTATCTTTGTTTTAAAAAATAATAAAAACTTTGACAAAAAAAAAAAGGAAGGACAGATACTGAAGCTGAAGCTCAAATACTTTGGCCACCTAATGCGAAGAGAGGACTCACTGGAAAAGACCCTGATGCTGGGAAAGACTGAAGGCAAAAGGAGAAGGGGACGGCAGAGGATGAGATGGTTAGATAGCATCACCGATGTAATGAACATGAATTTGAGTAAACTCCGGGAGACAGTGGAGGACAGGAAGGCCTGGCGTGCTATGGTCCATGAGGTCACGAAGAGTCGGACACGACTAAACGACTGAACAACAACAATAATCTTAATCCAAATCGTTAAAGATAAATGAAATCAGCCAGACCCTTAAAGCAGCTGGATAAAAGAATTCGAAGATGAATTTAGTAAAAATCAAATGGAAGAACTAATAATAACAGGAGAAATGGTTAAAAATCAAGTGAAAAGGATTAAAAGCTGGACATCTCCTGGAAATGATCAATTGCCTGGCTTTGGGCTCAAATATCTGACTAGCTTACATCCAATTAGAGCTAAACAGCTTAATGAAATATTGCATAAAGGAGACATCAGCGATTGGTTAATAACTGGCAAAACTTGTCTGATTCAAAAAGACCCAGCGAAAGGGACAACACCAGGAAACCATAGGCCAATAACATGTTTACCTACAATATTTAAATTACTCACAGGCATAATAGCAGACAACATCCAAGATTATTTGGAAGAAAATAACATCCTTCCAGTAGAACAGAAAGGAATTAGAAGGAAAATCAGAGGTACAAAAGATCAACTTCTGATTGGTAGAATGGTTTTGGAGAATTGCAAAAGCCGAAAAACCAATTTACATATTGTCTGGATTGATTATAAAAGGTGTTTGATTCATTACCACATCGTTGGATCATCAAATGTTTGGAAACAACTGGTGTCAGCAAAAACATTAGAATGTTTATAGAAAAAATAATGAAGCAATGGAAGACAGTAGGTTGGAAATGAAAAATATGGGCTGGCCAACATTAGGAGAGGCCAACATCTTCCAGGGTGACTCACTCTCACCCTTATTATTTGTCATTGCTACGATCCCCCTTTCAGTGATTTTGAAGAAAACAAGCCTTGGCTATCAAACAGCAAAAAATGCTAATCAAATCTCACATTTGCTTTATATGGATGATCTGAAGCTTTATGGAAAATCAGAAATTTAAATCCAGTCATTGGCAAATACTGTAAGAATTTTTAACACAGATATAGCCATGGAATTTGGCCTAGAGAAATGTGCTACAGTAGCAATAAAAAGGTAAAGGTTCCCCCCGCACAGTTGTGCAGTCGTGTCCGACTCTAGGGGCCGGTGCTCATCTCCGTTTGTTAGCCGAAGAGCCAGCGCTGTCCGAAGATGCTTCTGCGGTCATGTGGCTGGCATGACGCACGCGGAACGCTGTTACCTTCCCACCAAAGTGGTACCTATTCATCTACTTGCATTTGCATGCTTTCGAATTGCTAGGTTGGCAAGAGCTGGGGCGAGTGCGGCAGCTCACTCTGTCACGCGGGGCTAGGGCCTCGAACCTCCGAACTTGTGATCTTCCGATCGACAAGCCCGGTGTCTTACCCGCTGAGCCACAAATCGGGGTAAAATCACGAACAGTAATGGCATTGAAATGCCGAATGGCCAAACCATCAGGAGCGATCAGGACAAAGCCTACAAGTATTGGGGCATTTTAAAGTTGGATAACATCAAGCACGGACATGTTAAAAATGTGATTAGTAAAGAATACATCCAAAGAGTGAGAAAATTGCTAAAGGCAAAATTGAACAGTGGAAACGCCATCAAAGCCATCAATGCCTGGGGTGTACCTGTTACATAATACACTGCTGGAATTATTAACTGGACACAAGCTAAACTGGACAGTTTGGACCGGAAACATGAAAACTCATGACTATTCACTATGCATTACATCCCTGTAGTGTTATTGATAGATTATACCCACCCTGCAGAAATGGAGGCAAAGTTTTACTTCAAGTCAAACGAACTGTCAAAGAAGAAAAGCATGCATTGGCTGATTATCTAAAAGACAGCCAAGAACAAGCATTGATGCAAGTTAAAAATTGGAATATGTCTATGAAGGTTCTCAGTCATCCAGGTGGAATTGTCTGTAGCTTGAATCATGTCAACTGGATTTCTATTTTCTTAGTGGAAACGTTTCACTCCTTATCCAAGGAGCTTCTTCAGTCTGAGTAAAGTTAGTAAGGGAATCCTTAAATATGTTTCTAGGCTGGCTGTGTGACCTTGCACCTGGGGCTAGGTCATGGTTATTTTGAGATGTTTGTTTCTAAGTCCCTTTATCATCTAAAGGAGGATCGTTAAGATTACCCTGCTGCTGTTGAGCTTGTGAAATGGTCTTAATCTTCCTAGGCACAGAAGACAAAGCAGGAAGGAAGATAGGGGAAAGGTTATGCCTGAGGCCCCCACCTCTATTCAAGGAAGGATTTTCCAAGGTCAAGGAATCCATTCATGCCAACTTGGAAAATCCTTCCTTGAATAGAGGTGGGGGCCTCAGGCATAACCTTTCCCCTATCTTCCTTCCTGCTTTGTCTTCTGTGCCTAGGAAGATTAAGACCATTTCACAAGCTCAACAGCAGCAGGGTAATCTTAACGATCCTCCTTTAGATGATAAAGGGACTTAGAAACAAACATCTCAAAATAACCATGACCTAGCCCCAGGTGCAAGGTCACACAGCCAGCCTAGAAACATATTTAAGGATTCCCTTACTAACTTTACTCAGACTGAAGAAGCTCCTTGGATAAGGAGTGAAACGTTTCCACTAAGAAAATAGAAATCCAGTTGACATGATTCAAGCTACAGTTAAAAATTGGAACTTAGTGAATGCATACGAAACAAAACATGAATATCAAAATAATGTAATAAAAACACGAACAGAATGCTGGCAAGGAAAAGCATTACATGGTCAATTTCTACAAAAGATCAAGGGGAAAGTGGATAAAGATAAAACCTGACAATGGCTTACAACTGGAACATTAAAAAAAAGAAACTGAAGGTTTAATTTCGGCTGCTCAAGAGCAAGCTATTTGAATGAATGCAGTCAAGGCCAGAATTGAAAAATCATCCAATGTTTCAAAGTGCAGGTTGTGCAAAGAAGCAGAAGAAACAGGATATCCTATACTCAGCTCGTGCAAGAAGATCGCATAAACTGACTATAAACAACGACATAACACAGTCGCCCAAATGATTCACTGGAACTTCTGTAAAAATGATCATATGCCAGTAATGAAAAATTGGTGGAAACATACAGTTGAAAAAGGAGTCGAAAATGAGCACATTTAAATACTTTTAATTTCCGAATACAAACTGATAAAGTCTTGGCACATAGCACACCAGATTTAACTGTGGTTGAAGAGAAAGTGTGGATAATTGATGTGGCAAAACCAGGGGATAGTAGAATAGAAGACAAAGAATTGGAGAAGATCAGAGAGTATCAAGATCTGAAAATCGAAGTTGAAAGATTATGGCGTAAACCAGCCGTGGTGGTCCCAGTGGTTATCGGCACACTGGGGGCCATTCCAAACAGCCTTGGGTGGCACTTAGAAAATCTGCGCACTGACAAAATTTCCATCTGTCAATTACAAAAGGCCACCCTGCTTGGATATGCACATGAACTACGCCGATACATTACGACAGAGCTTTCCAAAATGTGTGTCGGGATTCCGAGCCCTGCCAGGATTCCGCGCAGGTCCTAGTGCCTGCCTTGTGCCTTGCTGCCTCCAAACCTGCCCTGCCAGGATTCCACGCAGGTCCTAGTGCCTGCCTTGTGCCCTGCTGCCTCCAAACCTGCTGTGATTCCGCGCAGGTCCTAGTGCCTGCCTTGTGCCCTGCTGTAAGAGTGTGTCGCAAAAAGATGCATGTCTAAAAAGTGTGTCACCAACATGAAAAGTTTGGAAAGCTCTGCATTACGACATCGAAGGTTCTTGGGAAGAAGTCGATGCGAATGGAGGCCAACACCAGCTAAAGAACTGGCAGCCGTGATTTCACATTGTTGTGTATATCATCATCATCATCATCATCATCATCATCATCATCATCATCTAGCAGGCAAAGCAGATAAGAACAAGACCTGGCAATGGCTGAGAGCAGGAGAGTTGAAGGAAGAGACAGAGGGGCTGATTCTGGCTGCACGAGGCCAAGCCTGAAGAACAAGCGCACATCAAGCCAGGATGGGGAAGACAGCAGCAGACAGCAAACGCCCCCTCGGCGAAGAAGCGGAAGGAACGGCGGCCCACCTGGTCAGCTGCTGCAAGAAGATCGCGCAGACGGACTACAAGCCACGGCATGGCGAGGTAGCAACACTGGTGCATTGGGATCTCTGCAAGAAATGCCCCTTGCCTGCAGGCAAGAACCGGTGGGGCCACAAAACAGACCAAGTGATAGAAAATGAAGAAGCCAACGTGCTCTGGGGCTGTAGAATTCAGGCAGACGAGCACCTGCCACGCCACAGCCCGGACTTAACAACTGTTATAAAATAATAAAAGCTGCAGAAAAACAAAAAACTACAAAGGAAAAAAGAAAAAACTAAAAAACTAAAAAAGTGTAGAAAGACAATGATTTTTTTTCAAAATTACAAAAAGAGGTGACTTCTGACTTCTAACAGCAAGGATATACGACGATTTTCCATAATATATATTATTTATTTATTTATTAATTATTTAAATTTGTATCACCGCCCATCTCCTCCACATCTGGGGACTCTGGGCGGTTCACAATAATAAGATAAAAATATAAAATTACAGCCACAATAATTTACATATAAAATCCAAACAAAAAGTTGTTAATAATAAGGCGGGTTTCATGGCGCCAGCCACTCCCAAGATAATTAATATATATTAATATATACATATACATATACATACACATACACACACACATATGTGTGTCTGTATGTATGTGTGTGTGTATGTGTATGTGTATGTGTATGTGTATATGTACAGTATATGTATCCTAAACAACTTCCCCCCGAAAGATAACATTTATTTAATTATTTCCTTCCTACTACTATTCCTGTCTACTATAATAAAGATCAAACTAAAAAACATATAAATTGTCTGCCATTGTACTTGATAATACAACAATTTTAATAATCTTAATCATTTTAAACCCAAAACCAGACATTTATTATTATTATTATACCTTAATAATCTTAATCCAAATCGTTAAAGATAAATGAAATCAGCCAAACCCTAAAAGCAATCCAGATAAATATTCTTAAACCCTTATCCCACTTCAAAATAAACCAGAGCATTTACATATCCCCACAATGCGCACAGAGCTTTTTTCTTTAAAAAATCGAACAGCCCAACTGCCCCCCTCAAAAACTCCGACTTCCCTTTAGGAGACCTCCCATACCTAATAACCCCTTCTTTTCCATGGCGTTCCATCAGAAGATCCATTTCACTTATGGCTTGCAACTCGATCTCTCCCTTTAATTTCTTCAACTCGACTATCCAATCTTCATCCAGCATTTCAACAGAAGTCCCAATCTCACTCTTAGAAGAGACATTCCTGTTGCTGTTAAATTCCTCAGTTTCATCCACGACATCCCCAACCAGATGAGACATTTTAGACCTCATATTTTCCAGTATGTCCTGAATGTCTTGCCTAAAAACTTGGTAGGAATCAGAAAGAATCTGTTTAAAATGTCTGTGGAAGTCAGAGAAAGTTTGTTTAAGATCCTCCATGTCTCATGCAGTGGATTATGGCGCCCCCTAGGAGCTTAACCAGCAAAAGTCGAAGGTATGAAAGGATTCCGGAGTGTGTTTACACAAGTGAAAGTGAGATAGCAGACAATTCTCCAGGGAAAGTAGAAGCAGAAAACTGAAAGTTCAAAACAGCCAATTCAACGTGTAGGAAAATGCTAATATCTTCAAATTTAGTACAAAAATAATAACAGGGAGACAATTATTTACTCTCAATCCTCCTTAATATTTGGATGGAAAACAAAGTCCAAAACTTAAAAGAGTTTTTTTTAAAAAAAAGTAATCCCAAAAATAATGTTAAGCACCAAGAGAACCAGCTTCTCCTCACTGTAGAAAGCCTCTCTTGGGGTACATATACTTTAAAAAAGTACAAATTGGTGATTTAGAAATGGGGTGGCCGGTCTTAGTGTCCCTTTAAGGCTACAGCGCGGCTTGGAAAGTGATGAAGTCCCTGCCTCCCAGCTGGCTCTTACCAGTCGAGCGCGAAACACTGTTTGCGATCTTTGGCTGCAAGCAGCTGTCCATAGGACAGATGGGGTGATTCCAGTATTCTCCTTGATCTGGAGAACGTTTCTGGGCTTCAGAAAAACCTGCCTGAGCCCGAAAAAATTACCGCGTTGTCAGCTCCGCCCACTGAACCAGCAGGCACAGCCATTCAGTCCGCCATTCCCACTGGAAGCTGACAATTATTTACTCTCAATCCTCCTTAATATTTGGATGGAAAACAAAGTCCAAAACTTTCAAAGATTTTTTTTAAAAAAAACTGATCCCAAAAATAACGATAAGCACCAAGAGAGCCCACTTCTCCTTGCTGTAGAAAGCCTCTCTTAGGGCACGCATACTTAAAAGAAATATAAATTGGGTGATTTAGAAATAGGGTGGCCGGTCTTAGTGTCCCTTTAAGGCTACAGCGCGGCTTGGAAATGGTGACATCCCAGCCTCCCGGCTCGCTCTTACCAGTCGAGTGCGAACACTGCGATCTGGTTGCAAGCAACCATCTGGAGGACAGATGGGGTGATTCCAGGTGTTTTCCTTTTTCCGGAAAAACACTCCTGGGCTTCAGAAAAACCTTCCTGAGCCCGAAAAAACTGCCACGTTGTCAGTTCTGCCTGCTGAGCCCGCGGGCACAGCTGTTCAGTCCACCATGTCCCCACCGGAAGTGAAAATATGGGGAAAATATGGACCACATGGATAGAGTTAACAACTGTTGATAAGAAAGACAAAAACAGAAAATCTATCCATGCGGTCGCTGAGGGTCACCGTTGACTTGACGGGCCCTAATCAATCAGTCAATCATGATAACCTCACAGCAATGCTTTGCAAATGCTCCAGGCAGAGACTTTGAGGCTTGCTGGCTTAGGCCCCAACCACGATTGCAAGGTTAAGGAACAGGGAGGCACAGGAGACTCCGTTTCCCACAGAAAGGGGTGTTTGCCAGGCCGGATCAGGCTTCCCAGATGCAGTTGGCCGGAGTTTAAGTGGGCACCTCCCTCTTTCCCCATCGCTGCCACGTGAGGAATAGACTTCCGGATGAGAGCATTCATTCATTGGCGATCACTCGTAGCCGAGTAAGATTGTCTTCCAAAGGTAAAATTTTAACGGTGGATCCGTAAGTGGCTGTAAAGGCCAATTCTGGATCCGCACAACCTCCCACAGTGGGGGCATAGGTTTCCGGGTGGGAGACGGTCATGATGAGGGTTTGCCTGACGTGCCTTCCTTTTAGTTCTTTTCTGCCTTTCGCCCTGTACTCGTGCTTCTTCAAAGTCCATAGCGCCACTAATAAAGGCTGACCTCCAATTGAAGCGCTCATGAGTTAGGGCTTCCCAGTTCTCAATGCTGATATTACATTTTTTTAAATTAGCTTTGAGAGTGTGGATGGGGTGGTACTTCTCCAAACACATGCTCTTAACTCTATTCATATACTTGGCCTTCTTTACAGTCTACTTACTGTTGCCATCTTCCTGCAAACAACCCATTCCGAAACCGTATTACACATTCCCCTTCTCTTCACCTGCCACCCCATCAAAATTGAACAAATTTATACAAAATTTATACAAAACTATATATATAAAAAGGTAAAGGGTTAGGCCCTCGTGCAGTGGTTGGCCCCTGTGAGAACAGGCTGCTGGACTAGAGGGGCCAGGGGCCCGATCCAGCGGGGTATGGCTCAGGCTCTCAGGTTAAGAGAACGTGGCCCAGAGCAAGAAGCCTCCACCATCCTTTGTCGGGCCCTCTAAAAGAAAAGCTATTCTCTCACTGCCCTCTGCAGGCGAAGGGAATGTTGGCAGGCAGCATTTTTACAGGCGGGAACAAGGGATTGCAGCAAGGGCTCTTTGCACAATCTGTTGCGCAGCTAGTTGGCCCCTTCTCCTGAGCGACACTGGCTGAGCAACCTGGCTCTGAACATTTCTCCTGAAACTCTTAGAAAACCCAGCGAAACTGCAGACAGGACAATCTAAGCTGGAAGAGAAATCATTAGGAAATGTTTCAGATGACTATCACACCTTTTCACAGCCACTAAATCTCCTCCCCTTAAGAGGTACTCATTTGATCCTCTGTTTTAATTCCTTTTTTATTGTGTCTTAATCTAGGGTTTACTTTGGTGTTGTTTTTTCCCGGAACACTGCTGTGACTTTGCTAAGGCACTTCTCGTTTTCTACAATGGGAGGTGTGATGGATATAATCTTTTAACCAGTGAAATAATGAATTGCTTCCAGGCGTTTTCAGGCTTGAGTCTGGAAAGCAGAGGGCAAGAATTTGGGCTGGGGGATTTTTGGAAAAAAGTTCGGAAAGTTCCCCATCCCTAAAGCATGAACGAATCTGTCCCATTGGGCCTTCTGAAGCATCAGGCCTCAAAATAGAAAACGACCATCCACTGCGGGCTCAGTTCGGAGTCTGGCTGGGGAGAATTTGTTCACTTCTGCCTTGGAATTTATTTATTTATATTTTATTTTTATCCCGCCTTTATGATTTTTTTTATATAAATAACTCAAGGTGGCGAACATACCTAATACTCCTTCCTCCTCCTCTTTTCCCCACAACAGCAACCCTGTGAGGTGGGTTGGGCTGAGAGACAGGGACTGGCCCAAGGTCACCCAGCCGGCTTTCGTGCCTCAGGCGGGACTAGAACTCTCAGTCTCCTGGTTTGCCATTCGCTCCTTCCTAGGGCTGAGAGACAGGGACTGGCCCAAGGTCACCCAGCCGGCTTTCATGCCTAAGGCGGGACTGGAACTCACAGTCTCCTGGTTTGCCAATGGCTCCTTCCTAGGGCTGAGAGACAGGGACTGGCCCAAGGTCACCCAGCCGGCTTTCATGCCTCAGGCGGGACTAGAACTCTCAGTCTCCTAGTTTGCCATTGGCTCCTTCCTAGGGCTGAGAGACAGGGACTGGCCCAAGGTCACCCAGCCAGCTTTCATGCCTGAGGCAGGACTAGAACTCTCAGTCTCCTGGTTTGCCATTGGCTCCTTCCTAGGGCTGAGAGAGGGACTGGCCCAAGGTCCCCCAGCTGGCTTTCATGCCTGAGGCGGGACTAGAACCCTCAGTCTCCTGGTTTGCCATTGGCTCCTTCCTAGGGCTGAGAGACAGGGACTGGCCCAAGGCCAACCAGCCTGCTTTCATGCCTAAAGCGGGACTAGAACCCTCAGTCTCCTGGTTTGCCATTGGCTCCTTCCTAGGGCTGAGAGACAGGGACTGGCCCAAGGCCAACCAGCCGGCTTTCATGCCTGAGGCGGGACTAGAACTCTCAGACTCCTGGTTTGCCATTGGCTCCTTCCTAGGGCTGAGAGACAGGGACTGGCCCAAGGTCACCCAGCCGGCTTTCATGCCTAAGGCGGGACTGGAACTCACAGTCTCCTGGTTTCTAGCCCAGCACCTTAACCACTAGATCAAACTGGCCTAGAAGAGAATAAAATTGGAGAATAAAATTGTAAAATTCTAGAATGAAATTAGCAAATTGGAAAAGGCACTACCAGACTCCTGACTTTTTGTCACCTGATAGCAAAAGCATTGGGGGGTGTGCATGGGTGTGCATGCATATGCGTGCATGCATCTTTGATCACCACCTTACCAAGCCCCCATGCAGAGGGGAGTGAGCATCCTAAGCCATTTGCCAGCCACTATGGGACATTGAGAGCCAGTCTGGTGTGGGAGGCCATGAATTCCAGTCCCGCCTTGGGCACAGAGCCAGCTGGGTGACCTTGGGCCAGTCACCCTCTCTCAGCCCTGGGAAGGAGGCAATGGCAAACCACTTCTGACTAGTCCAGGCAGTCACCGAGAATCGGACATGATTGAATGGCAAAAAAAAAAGGGGGGGGGCGTTTGCACATCTGCTTGCCAGGGTAGCACATTCCCCCTCTAACCCTAACCCTAACCCTCTGCTGGAAACCAAGCACAGGCATTTAAGCCATTCCGTCTGCAAGCAACACCTGGACAGCTTTTGTACCCCCCAGCTGGGTTCCCGCTGGGGCCCTCTGGACGTTTCCTGGCTCCTTCCCAGCCCCTTTCCAGGGGAGCCCCAGTTTCACTGGGCTTCCTCCCAAAAACCTGGAGAGGGGGATTTTCAGTGGCCGCCCGTCGCAGATGCAGCACTACAGGGAACGTCCGCCAGGTGGCAGCATAGTCCCAGGATGAAGGTTGGCGATCTGCCCCTTTCCATCCGAGTCTGATCAGGATGAGATAAAATATATCCAGCTAATGATAGCTTAGTAAAATACACGAAGGTTTCTGTTCCTCTTTCTTTCTTAGTTTGTTTTGTTTGTTCTGTTTTGTTTTTTCCTTTTTGGTTTCTATTAATTTTCTCTCAAATTTAAAAATTGTCTCGTTAATTGTGTGTGGGGTTTTTTTTAATATATTTAGTGATTTTTTTTAGTGTATTTAACTAACATTATTTATAAAAATACACAGAGGTGTTTTTTCCCTGTTTAATAAGCCTTTGGGGTTGCAGGGGTGTCCACTAAACGGGTCCAAAAAGTCAAGATGGCAATTAGAGCCATGCAATTAAAGCTTTGTGATGCATGTAAAAAAAAAAAAGGATGGAGCTTCAATTGCAAGTAACCGACATCTTGACTTTTTTGACTTTGGAGTTTTGGTGCACTTTGTCCTCTCTCCACATACATCTATGCAATCACATACTACACAAATGACACACAGCTTAACACTACAGCTCCCCACTTTATCCGGCCCCACCTTGCTGTTGCCAACTGCCCCCTCCTTTCGCACCCCACAGTGCCCTCCAGTTTTGCTTGCTTGGTATATTCAAGCAGTGTTTTTCAAACTTGGCCACTTTAAGATGTTCGGACTTCAACTCCCAGAATTCCCCAGCCATCTGGGATACAGACATACATATTTTTGAACTGTTCTTCACAATTTGATTTAAAAAAATACAAGACATAAAGTGACACCAGACTAGAGGGCAAGAAAGGTAGGAAGTCATACTTTAAAGCAGTATGTCTATGAAGGTTCTCAGTCATCCAGGTGGAATTGTCTGTAGCTTGAATCATGTCAACTGGATTTCTATTTTCTTAGTGGAAACGTTTCGCTCCTTATCCAAGGAGCTTCTTCAGTCTGAAGAAGCTCCTTGGATAAGGAGCGAAACGTTTCCACTAAGAAAATAGAAATCCAGTTGACATGATTCAAGCTACAGACTTTAAAGCAGTGTTTTTCAAACTTGGCCACTTTAGGATGTGCAGACTTCAACTCCCAGAATTCCCTAGCCGGGGAGTTGAAGTCTGCACATCTTAAAGTGGCCAAGTTTGAAAAACACTGGAGCACAGGTAGTCCTCACTTAACGACCACAATTGGGACTGGAATAGAGAGCCTTTTTGGAATGCTGGTAGGATCTATTTCTTGACATGGACTACCTTGAAGGGCTGGCCATTGGGTAATTACAGACTGTGGAAACTATCGAGGCATCTCCCTTCTAGCCACAGCAGGCAAAATCCTGGCAAAGATCATCGCAAACCGTCTCCTATCTGTATCAGAAGACATCCTCCCTGAAACGCAAAATGGCTTCCGCCCTTCCAGGGGAACAGTGGATATGATCTTCACTGCACGACAGCTTCAAGAAAAATGCAAGGAGCAAAACCGCCCTCTGTACATGGTGTTTATTGATCTGACTAAAGCTTTTGATACTGTAAATCGTACTGCTCTCTGGACCATCCTTCTGAAAATCGGATGCCCTGATAAATTTGTGAACATCTTGCGGCTACTCCATGACGACATGATGGCAACAATCCTGAATAACAATGGCTCTCAAAGCGATCCATTTAAAGTGGAATCCGGCGTTAAACAGGGATGTGTTATTGCTCCAACCTTATTCGCTATCTTCATCGCTATGATTATACACCTTGTTGAAGAGGAACTTCCTACTGGTGTAGAAATTATATATCGAACAGATGGAAAGCTTTTTAATCTTAGTAGGCTGAAAGCAAAAAATAAGGTAATTACAACTTCTGTTATAGAACTTCAATATGCTGATGATAACGTAGTCTGTGCACACTCCGAGGAAGATCTTCAAACTATCCTAAACATCTTTGCAGAAGCATATGAAAAGCTCGGCCTCTCGATTAACATTAAAAAAACCAAAGTACTTTACCAGCAAGTTCGAACCAATCCCTCCGCAGCGCCATCAATCCAGCTTAAAGGTGTGTCACTAGAAAATGTCAACCACTTTTCTTATCTCGGCAGCCATCTATCTACAAAAGCCGACATCGACGCTGAAATTCAGCATCGCCTGAGCTCTGCGAGTGTAGCTTTCTCCCGAATGAAGCGTAGAGTGTTTGAGGATCGGGACATTCGCAGGGAGACCAAAACGCTTGTTTACAAAGCCATTGTACTACCAACCCTTCTGTACGCCTGTGAAACATGGACCCTCTACAAACGCCACCTCCAACTTCTTGAAAGATTCCATCAACGCTGCCTCCGAAAAATTCTGCAAATTACTTGGGAAGATAGGCGGACTAATGTTAGCGTATTAGAAGAAGCGAAAACCACCAGCATTGAAACAATGATCATCCAACATCAACTTCGCTGGAACGGCCATTTTGTTCGAATGCCTGACCATCGTCTTCCAAAGCAGCTACTTTACTCCCAACTTAAGAATGGAAAACGGAATATTGGTGGACGCAAAAGAGATTCAAAGGTACTCTCAAAGCTAATTAAAAAAAATTAATATCAGCATTGAGAACTGGGAAGCCCTAACTCATGAGCGCTTCAATTGGAGGTCAGCCTTTATTAAAGGCGCTATGGACTTTGAAGAAGCACGAGTACAGGGCGAAAGGGAGAAAAGAGCTAAGAGGAAGGCACGTCAAGCAAACCCTCATCATGACCGTCTCCCACCCGGAAACCTATGCCCCCACTGTGGGAGGTTGTGCGGATCCAGAATTGGCCTTTATAGCCACTTACGGATCCACTGTTAACATTTTACCTTTGGAAGACAATCTTACTCGGCTACGAGTGATCGCCAATGACTGGCTGGGAGTGGTGTGGGAACCCAGGTGCCGTCTTGGCATGCTCCGCCCCCCTCCCAGGCCAGACGGGGTGAGTTTGTTGGGCGAGGGGGACTCCTGGTGCTCTGGGAACCCGCAGGAAAGGCTTATGAGCCCAAATGAGAGTTTTTGAGCCCAGCTTGGCAGAAAAACTCCTGCTTTTTCTCTTGCCATCAGTGGAGTCCCTGGAGGGTGGTCAAGAAAGAAGCCATGTGATTGGAGTGCGCGCGCACACACACACACTGGATTTAATACCAGCAGGCAGTCTAGAAAGCGAATTTGGTTTTGCGCTTCCTTTGCAAGCAGAGGAGAATCAGGGAGAAATTCTCCTGGGGGAATGTGGTGTCTTTGCCCCTATTTCCTAATATGGGGGGATCTGTGTGACTGCCCAAACCTGTCTTTGGCAAGCTGCCCCCTCCCTGGCTGGGCTTCCCACACTTGGGGGGGGGGCTTTTGCCATAAGGGTGCTCCCCTCCTCGCTAAGGGGGAGGCCGGCCCTGGGGAAATGTCCCAGAAAATGCAGGCCAGTCCTCCCCCCAACACACACACCACGGCTTTTCTTCTCAGAAAGTTGGTGGAGATTTTGGAAAAGCCCCATAGTGCCCCACTCTACAATCCCTGGGGTGGAGGTCAGAAAGAATCCTGGGGGGTCAGAAAATTCCTCAGTCTCCCCCTCCAGTGAGCAATTCCTTGCATCCTCCCCGCCCCCACCCCCACCAGAGCCTGGGTGGCTTTGGCTGCAGCAACTCCTGTTTTCACCCCACCCCCCACCCACCCCTCCTCTCCCTGTAAGCTGATCCCTCCTGCTCTCAGAGGTCGCCCCCCAGCATTGCCGAGCGTGACCCGGGGTGGGGGTGGGAGGGCTTCCTGAAATGCATCAGGAGGCGGGAGAGGGGGGCGGAAATACAAACACCAGGAGATCCCACCTCCCCAAGCATAACTGCAGTCACACCTCGGGATGCAAAGGGGGGAAAGAGGTTTTGGGAGGGAAGAAAAATATTCTTGGAGAGGGCTGAGCAAAGGGGATCAGGGTTTCTGCCCCCGCTCCCAATGCAGGCAGCAGGGAGGGAGGTGAGAAAGGGAAAAAAGAGGAGAAAGAAGGAGGGAGGGAGGGAGGGAGGAAGGGAGAGGGAGGGAGGGAGGGAAGGAAGGAAGGAGATGGGAATGAGAAGAAGGAAGGAGGGAGGGAGGGAGGGAGGGAGGGAAAAAAGAGGAGAAAAGAAAAGAGGGAGGGAGGGAGGAAGGAAGGAGATGGAAATGAGAAGAAGGAAGGAAGGGGGACAGAGGGAGGGAAAAGGGAAAAAAGAAGAGAAGGGAGGGAGGGAGGAAGGAAGGGAGGGAGGGAGGGAGATGTGCAGCTTGGGCAGCAAGAAAGTCCCTGCAAAGGGGCTTATTGACAAGCAAACCGGCACTTGTGATCTTGTGGTCGTTGTCTTGCCCCTGGGACAAGAACCCTGAGCTGCGCAGGTGGTCTGAGTTTGCAACCCAGGAGGGGGTGGGGTGGGGGTCTTTGGGATATTGTAAGACCCACCAGGTGGAAAGCCACCTTATCTTCAGGGGTTCAGGAGCGGATTAGGGCTGGCTTAGTTTAGCCCTCGGCCCCCTGGGTCCGGGTCTTCAGCAGGCTTCCACAGGCTCTTCCATTCATTCCTCAAGCAAGCCTCCACTGAACGAGCCAGGCGTGGTGGGATTTCAGTTTTTGTGGTGGGAGGCCAGTAAACCAGTGAGGAGGAAACGGAAGAACCCACTACTGAATCCAAATATAAGACATTTCCCTGTGCTCACTCGGTAACGGAAGGAAAGTTGATATTAACCTTCACGCTGTATCTTCACCAGAGAGACTCAGAATCTCCCTGGGTCCCCAGCGTTCACGGCCCTCCCATCTTCCTCCCAGACAGGGCAGAGCGATGAAATTCCTGCTGCCAGAGCGAGAGGGGTGTGGAGCAATCCAAAGATAACACCACCGATCGGTGCACCCTGAATGTCACTTTTACTACAGCACTAAAAATATTAGAAGGCGTCGGTGAGAAAGATGAGGCAGCCACGAAATAAAGCCGAACGAGTCAAGCTTCCAGTACCCGATTCATTCATCCACGTGTGCGCCCCAAAGCTTTTGTGCAAGGGGACCAGAGGAAGGGGGAGGCTGGAAGAGGGAAGAGTTTATGCAGGGGTGGGCAGGGTGGGGGGCTCTCTTCTTGTTCTTCTGGAAGACAGGGCTTTTCTCGGCTGTTAGTTTGCCCTTTTGCCAATCTGCAGAAGAGTTTCCTTCGGTGGGCCTTCAAAGGAAGGGATGTCTTCAAAGGCTCTGCGCATCCCTCGTGTCCAGGATCACAGCATTTCCTCGAGTAGATCTTGCACCACGACATCTTTATATTTATTTCAATTATGATTGTATTATATGTTATTTTAATTGTTTGATTTTTTGTAAACCACCCAGAGTCCCCCTAGGGGGAGATGGAGCGGTGATATAAATCGAAAAATAAATAATAAACAAACAAACCTTAGTAGAAACATAGGGCTGGAAAATACCTCACAGGCCAGCAGGTCCAACCCTCTTCTTCGTGCAGGATCAACATCTCTGATAGTTGACCATCCAGCCTTGGTTTGAAGGCCTCCACTGAAGGAGACCTCACCATTTCAAGTGGCAGCTGGTTCCACTGGATGTGAGCTGTTGCTCTTGATGGTTAGCCTGAAGTTCCTTCTTCGTAATTTTAGCCCTTTGGTTCTGGTCCTGTGGGGGCAATAGAGAGTAAGTCCATTCCCTCTTCTGTGGGGAGGGAGGGAGGAAGGAGAGGGAGGGAGGGAGGGAGGGAGGGAGGGAGGGAGGGAGGGAGGGAGGGAGGGAGGGAGGGAAGGAAGGAAGGAAGGAAGGAAGGAAGGAAGGAAGGAAGGAAGGAAGGAAGGAAGGAAGGAGAGGGAGGGAAGAAGGAAGGGAGGGAGGGAGATGGGAATGAGAAGGAGGGAGGGAGGGAGGGAGGGAGGGAGGGAGGGAGGGAGGGAGGGAGGAAGGAAGGAAGGAAGGAAGGAAGGAAGGAAGGAAGGAAGGAAGGAAGGAAACCACCTGCCTCTGGGGTCACTCACAAGCAAGAGATGGAGACCTTCCCTTCTCTAGCCATTGTTCCCTTGGAACTGGATTTGGAGGCATCTTGCCCCTAACTTAGAGGTAAGGTGGAGTCTCCAAAACTGGTCGATCTTGATGGACTGTCCTTCTGGGCTTTATCCAATTCCCTTCTAAAGCTGTTCAAGTTAGTGGCCATCAACACATCTTGTGGTAACGAATCCCCCAGGTTGAGCATATGCTCTGTGAAGAACAGCTTCCTTTTCTCTCTTCTAAATCTCCTTCCCATCAGCTTCACTGGATGCCCCAAGTCCCAGAGCTGAGAGACATGGAGAAAAGCTTCCAAATATCTTAACCCCCGGGACTCCTCCCACACCAGTTCACGGCTGCCGCCTCGTGCTTGCTTTGCAAACCGCGGTGGTGGGGTGGTGATGCTAAAGCCACACCTCAGGCAAGTCAGCCTAATTTTTCCAGCCCTTGTAAGCAAATGAAAGCACATTTTCCTTACAGAAGCCACTCAGCCGCAGGGTCGAAACTTCCAAGGTGCTCATTCCTCATTCATCACACACACATCTACACAAACACACTCATTCCTCATTCATCACACACACATCTACATCTTGCCCATAAGCACAAGAAATCCAGCTGCTGGGACTTTTCTGACAGCCCCCAGCGGCTGATGGATCTACGCAGCTAAAGGTTGGTTACAGGGACTGACAATCGCTCCGTTCCCTCCGGGGACTGCTCCGAAGGCCGTTTGAGGCTTACAGGGCCAGGGGCTCTCTCTCTAGCCCCCTTCCTTAACGTGGCCAGAATTGGACTTGAAGCAAGGGCACCCACACCCCCTCGTGCTTGTGATATTGTCGGGGCCAGCAACCACACTCTTAATTCTTAACAGCTGGGCACAAAAGCCACTCTGTGTAAAGATGGGTTTTTTCCTGCTTCCCCAAACCAAAAAAAGGAAAAGAGAGAGAGAAAAAAAATACATTCCAGGCAGAGATGGATATTTCTTTCCTAAAAATCGCCGTTCCAATAGTCAAGGAACTGTGTCACAGCTGCCAAACCAGCCTCACTGGGACAGTTGGCAGCTTCGTCTCTCGGGAGATTACAAGAGAAGAATAAAAGTGGAATTCAATTTTATTCTTTCTTCTAGGGACAAAGAAAATTTGATGAGGCGGGGAGCTGTATCCAAAAGAGGGAAAGGTGATTTTCACCCAGACTTCAAAAATTTTGCTCTTCACCAGGATCTGCAACCACAGGATGGGGCGGTGGCCACCAACCTGGACGGCTTCCAAAGGAAGTGAGACAAATTCTTGGAGAAGATCAGCAGGGTCGTTTTTTTGCCTGTGGTGTTGGAAGTAGCCTGTCTCTAAGGATCTGGGGATGGAGCAGGCAAATGGGGGGTCCTGCTCTGCCCTCGGCCTGCTCGAGGAGCGTCCCAAGTGAGCTTCTTGGTTGGCTTTTGCAGGAAGCAGAAGGTGGACCAAGGCCTTCCTCGGTCTGATCCTGCCTCAGGACCCTGCCCCCATGTTGATTTCCCAGGGGGCCTCTTGGCGTGAGGAGACGTGACTTGGATCACCCTTGGGAAAAACGAGCGGTGCCTGGTCTGAAAGAGGATCTCAGGAGGTGGGTCTTGGGTCCCTCTGACCCTGCTTACAGAGAGGGAAGGAAACCTCCAAGGCAGCTTTCCCTGACCTTTCATCGCGGGCCCAACCCGAGTGCAAAGAGGCTGTTCAGATTCCCAGCCCACTTTCTTTCACCACCGGGTAACTCGAGGACAACGGCCAGGCGCCAAGGAGAGCTCCCTCCCCAACTCAGAACCCACGGTGCGCATTTGGGGAGTGGAGCTCAGCCTCCCTTTGAAGTGGCCAACTCCTGTTTTCCAAACAGGAAAATATCACAGGCGAAGGAGCGTTTTCAGGCAAGAGCAGAGCAGGCTGGATGGGGAAGCTGAAAACAAGGTGCCCTTCAAGGTCAGTGGAATGCAGGTAAAAGGGTTGCAGGAAACCAGCCTGAGAAAAGACTGGCCTTAAATTGGTCCTACCACAACGCAGAGCGAATTCCCTTAACGCTCTAAGCACCGGCAGCTCATTCGGGGCGGCTTTAACAAGAGCTGCGGAACGGAGTCTGCTGGAGTTGGGCGGCTAATGAAATAAAATAAAATAAAAAATGAACTCTGTGATCAAAGAGAGGGGATCTGCTTTCTCACTCCTGTGCCAGGGATCTGGATCACTCCAACTGCCTCTGGCTTTGCAGATGAAAAATCATCCCTTCCCTGATGGGAAATACTGTTGCGTCAAACCATCCCACAACGTCATAACAGAAACTCCCCACAGAACGCACAAGGCTAATTAGAGTTTTCATGGGAAGGAACAGAACTATATTTAAGTTTCCCAAATGTGGACACCCTCGGGGCCCATGCATTGCACACATTCTCTCCCATCCCTTTCCTTGGGTTGTCTGACTTAAAAATCTCCTTCCATGCAATGGGCCCCCAATCCAGTGTTCTAGGATTCTAGTTCTCAGCAACTTTAAGATGTGTAGACTTCAACTCCCAGAATTCCCCAGCCAGCATGCATTCTGGGAGTTGAAGTCCACACATCTTAAAGTTGCCGAGGTTGAGAAACACTGGGTTAAGGGGTTAGGCTGGCATGAGGGAGGCCCTCTCAGCCACAGAAGCTCACCAGGTCACATTGGACCAGCCCCTGTCTTCCAGCCCAACCTACCTCTCAAGGAATTCCCTGCCTTGATCTCATAGAGAACAGATAGGAGAGAAATTTGACCATAAATAACACTTGGCTAAAAAGGAAGCCAGAAGGGGCGTGGTGGCTCAGCGGGTAAGACGCCAGGCTTGTTGATCGCAAGTTCGGAGGTTCGAATCCCTAGTCCCGCATGACGGAGTGAGCTCCCACACTCGCCCCAGCTCTTGCCAACCTAGCAATTCAAAAGCATGCAAATGCAAGTAGATTAATAGGTACCACTTCGGTGGGTAGGTAATAGCGTTCCGCATGTGTCATGCCAGCCACATGACCGTGGAAGCGTCTTCGGACAACGCTGGCTCTTTGGCTAACAAGCGGAGATGAGCACCGCCCCCTAGAGTTGGACATGACTGCACAAATGTGCAGGGGGAACCTTTACCTTTACCTTAAAAAGGAAGTCATAGAATCCAAGAATTCTGTTCTGGAGCACAGCCAATGCAGGGGAATTTACTACTTCTCTGGGTCATTGGTCCCACTGCCCAATTGCTCTTCCTCTTGGGAAGTTTTTTATTTATTTATTTATTTTATTATTTGGATTTATCCCCGCCCATCTCTACCATGGTAGACTCTGGGCGGTTTACAACTACAATATAAAAGATAAAACCTATACATTTAAAACTACTATAAAAATAAAAAAATAAAAATCCAAAAGATGGTCTGTTCTTAAAAGGAGGGAAACCACTAAGCCAACCACCCCCAGGAGGAACTATCATTTCCTTCACTCCAGGCACGGCGGCAGAGCCAGGTCTTCAAGGACTTCCTAAAGGCCAGGAGCGAGGGTGCCAGTCTCACCTCAGGGGGCAAGTTATCCCACAGGGCGGGTGCTATTGCAGAGAAGGCACGCCTCCTGGACCCCGCTAGATGGAATTCTTTTAAAGAAGGGATCCGAAGCATGCCCTCCCTGCATGATCGGGTGGGGTGGGTAGATGTGGTCGGGAGAAGACGGTCCCTCAGATACCCTGGTCCCATGCCATGTAGGGCTTTAAAGGTGATAACCAACACCTTGAATTGAATCCGGAAGCAAACTGGTACCCAATGCAGCTCACGGAGTAGCGGTGTTACATGTGCTGATCTCATAGCACCCAGAACTACCCGTGCAGCTGCATTCTGGACCAGCTGAAGCTTCCGGATACTCTTCAAGGGTAGCCCCATGTAGAGCGCGTTGCAATAATCTATATGGGAGATGACAAGGGCATGAGTGACTGTTCAGAGGGCCTCCCGATCCAGGAAGGGGCACAACTGGCGCACCACCCGAAGCTGTGCAAAGGCCCTCCTGGCCAAGACTGCCACCTGCTCCTCGAGCAGGAGTCGTGAGTCCAGGAGGACCCTCAAGTCTCGCACTGAATCTGAACGGGGTAGTGCCACCCCATCCAGAGTTAAAGATGACAACTTCCTGGAAATCGAGAGGCCATCAATCCACAGCCACTCCGTCTTACCAGGGTTCAGCTGAAGCCTGTTGTGCCCCATCCAGTTTTCTTTCATTTCATTGAAAGAAATCAATGAAACTTTTCATTGGAATCTGTCTTCCAGTACCTGAAATTTGTTATTCCATCTCCTGAATTCTGGAATAAGAGAGTACAGATCTTGACCTTCTTTTATATACCCCCTAGCTATCTTTTCTGAAGGATAAACGTGTCTGGAGTTGGGGTTTCATTAAGAGTTTCCCAGGGCTGGAATGCCGAGAATGTAAACAGGCAATGGCCTTTTAGAAATGCCTGTGAAAACATATGGTGGGGTTACTGTTTTTCTGTGGAGAATGTGGGAAGAGAATGTGCCAGAGTTATACACTGCCCAGCGTGTATAAATGAGTTGGGCAGCTTTATAAATGTGGTAGATAAATAAATAAGATGGGGTGTCAGCCTTAACCGTCAGAGGCTATCAATGGTTATAAAAGGGCCTCTGTTCAGATGTTATAATAAAGATTCAGTTCAAGCCTTGCCATGGCAAGTTAGTTGGAAGCCTCAGCTAAGTCTCAGTTTGCCTAAAGGAGTCTGATAGCTACCTCAGCTCTAAGAACATGGCCCTCTAGCTCAGTGTTTCTCAACCTTGGGAACTTTAAGATGTGTGGACTTCAACTCCCAGAATTCCCCAGCCAGCAAAGTTGACGTCCACACATCTTAAAGTTCCCAAGGTTGAGAAACACTGCTCTAGCTTGTTAATAGCATGTGAGGCATTTGTCAACCCTTTGTCGAAGTCAAGATATATGATGTCCCCAAGATCCCCATAATCTACTAAGGAAGTTATCCTATTGAACAGTGAGATGAGGTTTAGTATAACAAGATTTATTCTTGACCTATCCACACTGACGTCTGGTAATTACTGGATTGTTTTCAAGGCCCTTATGGAGCAAGCTCTTTAAGACTTGCTTTAGAATCTTCCCATATATCAAATGGTCTGTAGTTTTCTGAATCTCTTTATCTGAGGTCCTTTCTTTAGGAGATCTGTTTCTAGCATTCTCTCTCTCTCTCTCTCTCTCTCTCTCTCCCTCCCTCCCTCCCAACAGTGTTTCTTCAAACATTTCACTCCATTACCCTTTGCCCAGTCTCAAATAATGTCATTAATCCCCCTAAAAAACTGGGGAATTAATCCCCAACTCACAAACAAGCAATTACAAAATGCTCATTTCCCCTTTTGCCCCAGGACATGCCCAAATTACCCCCTTGGGGGTCATTATCCCCCCCCCCCAGTATAAGAACCGCTGCTCTAGAGCAGAGCTTTCCAAACTTTTCATGTTGGTGACACACTTTTTAGACATGCATCATTTCGCGACACACTCTTACAGCAGGGCACAAGGCAGGCACTAGGACCTGCGCAGAATACTGGCAGGGCTCAGAGGCAGCAGCAGCCGCGACACATCCAGACACTGTAGCCGACACACTAACGTGTCCCGACATACAGTTTGGAAAGCTCTGCTCTAGAGAGTAAGGAAGATGACCTTGACGGAAATATGCAAGAACCGTTCCCTAGGCAAAAGGGGCTAAACATTTTTTAAGTCCAGAGCAACAAGATAACATTTGGAAGTAGATCAGGCAGACACCTCCCTGATTCACAAGAGTATAAGAAGGGGAAGAAGGAGGAGGTCCAGCCGAATCAGACTTGCAAGATTCTGTTTTCAGAGCCCATCTCAATCAAAGGAGTCTTAGTCTTTCTGTGGAGTGGATTTCCTGGTCTGGCCTACCTGATGGGGCCAACCTCTAGATTCAGAGGAGTCCTCGTAATAAAACTCACCATGCTTTGCCCAAAGATGTTTTCCTGATCCGTTCAAGGGGCGTGGTGTGGAAAGAGCAGGCTTGGGGCACTGCTCCAGAGAAAATGCCTTCCAAAGCTTGGGGAAAATCCTCTCCTGGATCCCCCACAAACCTACTGCAGAAAGTGGGCGCTTTTATAAGAGACCATCCTGCTGAACTTAATGTCTGGACAGGTTCATTCCAAGATACACAATGCCTCAGTTCATTAGGTTCCACACTGTTAAAGGTCAAAAAGCAACACACTGTGCCCAGGAGACCAGTGCAATGGTCTGGGATCCTTTTATTTTAACTACTTGCATTTTGTGTTCACCCAACATGCTCAACCAGGCCTGGTCTGTGTGTAGTTGCACACAATGCATTGTATGAACCCAGAAAACAGGTTAATTCAATAGAGTTAAATGTGTTGTGTGAATTAATCCACTCTGTTTCCTTTTCATCCTTATTTGTTTGGATAAAGCATTCTTTGTTTAATTGTGTGTTTGTTTAACTCAGTGTTTCTCAACCTTGGCAACTTTAAGATGCATGGACTTCAACTCCCAGAATTCCCCAGCCAGCACATACCATGGTTGAGAAAAAGTGGTTTAAATGGATACAGGCCCCCAACGAAAGCTCTAGTTATCTTCCCTGGAGTCCTGTTTCTGACAGAAAGGTGGCATCCCGATATTTTAAAATAAAATTCCCAGAAGTTAAAATAAAATCATTTAAAATAATCTGCTACAGAAGGACAGTTACTGCAAGAGACTTGCATTCTGTGATCGCATTGGACTGCAATGCTATTGAAGACGGAGGGCTTGATTTCCAAATGAATTTTCACAGGTTAGTTTCCGTGCAAAGGAGATGCTCACATTTCTTTCCATCCCCATGAGGAGCAGGAGGGATCCAATTCAAAACAAATCCCTCCACTATACGTCTATACTATACACTATACACCATATACTATACACTATACGTTGCTGCCAGTCAGTCAGACGGGTTTAATCAAGGCAGCGTGCAAGAGAATTAAGCTTCCGTAGAACCTTGTTTCTAAAATAATTTGTCCTTTGCGGTTAGCTTGGATCAGACATCTCTTTTCCCAATACTTTGAACACGAGATGCTTGAGCAGATTTGTGTGCTTTTCCTAGCAAAAATCCTTGAAGGCAACAGATAAAAGTATTGCAATGTTTGCAGTTGAGGTAGCATAAATGGAGTGGCAGTGTCATTTCTCTCTGCATGTATTTTTGAACACGGCTTTCAAATCTGTTCTGCATAGGGATTTTCCCTTGAAGTGGGACAGCTCATTGAGTGATTACACTCCCCTCCCTCCCTCCCGCCCTCCCTCCTTCTCCCACAGTCTCTCAGATCATGCTGCTGAAATTCAGTGGTGCAATGCTTTTCATGTTTAATTCTGGAAGTAAGACAGTTAAGTGCATTATTCTTGAATTAACTTAAAATGGTCTCAGTGCTGTTATTGCTAGGAAGTTTCCCCCCCCCCTAACATTCAGTTGCGATAAACTTCCCTGTACCTTAAATCCATTAACCCATGTCCTCCTCTCAAACCAGACAGGTCTTTTTTTTTAAAAAAAAAAAACTTTATTGATTTTCAAAATATAGAAATAGAAACTTTATTGATTTAGTCATTTGACCATATCAAAAGTATAAAACCAATCATCATTGGCGATCACTCGTAGCAGAGTAAGATTGTCTTCCAAGGGTAAAAGTTTAACAGTGGATCCGTAAGTGGCTGTAAAGGCCAATTCTGGATCCGCACAACCTCCCACAATGAGGGCATAGGTTTCCAGGTGGAAGATGGTCACGATGAGGGTTTGCCTGACGTGCCTTCCTTTTAGCTCTTTTCTCCCTTTTGCCCTGTACTCGTGCTTCTTCAAAGTCCATAGCGCCATTAATAAAGGATGACTCTTCGCTGGCTCTTCGGCTAACAAACGGAGATAAGCACCGGCCCCTCAAGTCGGACACGACTGCACAAATGTGCGGGGGAACCTTTACCTTTTTATACCCAACTCTGTCCTTACTGCTGGAGTTGGTGTAAACTTGTCCATCCCCAAGATGGATTTCAAGAAAGGGGACTGTATCAGTTCTAATAAGGGGGCCTTTATATACCCCCACAGTTCTGCGCCATACGTAATCATTGGGACTATTTTGCTGTTGTATACCTTTATGATTGGAATTAAAGAACCTGGATAGCTGTGGTTGGTAAGCTGCCTTATGGCGTTGGCACAGGCTGTAGCCCTTAAAGAACTCCTTTTGAAATGTGAGAGCCAGGAACCTGTTTCTGTAAAAACAAGCCCTAGGTATAAGCATGCAAATGCAAGTAGATGAATAGGTACCACTTCGGTGGGTAGGTAACAGCGTTCCGTGCTTGTCATGCCGGCCACATGACCGTGGAAGCGTCTTCGGACAACGCTGGCTCTTCGGCTAAGAAACGGAGATGAACACCGGCCCCTAGAGTCGGACACGACTGCACAACTGTGCGGGGGGAACCTTAAAAAAAAAGGTATAAGTAGGACTTAACCTGATCTATTTGTTCCCTATCCAGGCTCCAGTTGTACCTAGTCCGCCTCTTCCCAAAAACAACTACCTTGGTCTTAGATTTATTGATGTTTATTTATTTATTTATTTATGTTTCAATTTATATACCGCTCCATCTCCCCGCAAGGGAACTCTGGGCGGTTTACAATACACAAAAATTAAAATCCAACAATTAAAACAACCCAATAAAACACTCTAATATATTAAAATTAAGTATAAAAATCCAAGATGCGGTGGTATGATGTTTGGATGTTTAAAAGGGCCCTATGGCACCAGCCATCCCCAAGAGGAACTGTTCCCCCCTCCCCCCACGCAAGGCGGCAGAACCAGGTCTTTAAGTTCTTTCTGAAGGCCGGGAGCGATGAGGCCTGCCTCACCTCCGGGGGTAGCATATTCCAAAGGGTGGGCGCCGTTACCGAGAAGGCACGCCTCCTAGACCCCGTCAGGTGACATTCCTTTACGGACGGGATCCGTAGCATGCCCTCTCTGAATGACCGAGTGGGACGGTTCGACGTTATGGGGATGAGACGGTCCCTCAGGTAACCTGGCCCCATGCCATGTAGGGCTTTCAAGGTGATAACCAACACCTTGAATTGGACCCGGAAGCACACAGGCACCCAGTGCAGCTGTCGCAACAGAGGTGTCACATGCGCTGATCTAGGCGCACCAATAACTGCACGAGCAGCCGCATTCTGGACCAATTGAAGCTTCCGGATACTCCTCAAGGGTAGCCCCATGTAGAGCGCATTGCAATAGTCTATATGGGAGATGACCAGGGCATGAGTGACTGTACGGAGGGCTTCCCGATCCAGGAAAGGGCGTAACTGACGCACAACACAAAGTTGTGCAAAAGCCCTCCTGGCCACGGCTACCACCTGCTCTTCGAGCAGGAGCCGTGAGTCCAGAAGAACCCCCAAATTACGCACTTGGTCTGAATGGGGTAGTGCAACCCCATCCAGAACTAGAGATGACAACTTCCTGGATCCACGGGAGCCATCAATCCACAGCCACTCAATCTTACCAGGGTTCAGTCGAAGCCTGTTGTTCCCCATCCAGACCCCCACAGCCTCCAGGCACTGAGAAAGGGTAGCCACTGCATCACTTATCTCACCAGGGATGGAAATATATAATTGAGTATCGTCTGCATATTGATGGTATCTCATCCCATGGTGACGGATGATCTCACCCAGCGGTTTCATGTAGATGTTAAATAGGAGAGGGGAAAGAACCGAACCCTGCGGTACCCCACAGACGAGGGGGCGAGGGTCAGATCTTTCCTCTCCTATTACCACCGATTGGGAACGGCCCTGGAGGAAGGAGGTGAACCAGCGCAGAACTACGCCTCCCACCCCCAACTCCCTGAGCCGTCCCAAAAGGATACCATGGTCGATGGTATCGAATGCCGCTGAGAGGTCAAGAAGAGCTAGGATGGATGCACTGCCTCCATCCCGCTCCCGCCAGAGATCATCTGTAAGCGCAACCAATGCAGTTTCCACCCCGGCCTGAAACCTGACTGGAAGGGGTCCAGATAATCCGTATCATCCAGGATCCTCTGGAGTTGCAACGCCACCGCTTTCTCAACCACCTTCCCTAAAAAGGGGAGGTGGGAGACAGGACGAAAATTGTCCAATATAGTAGGGTCCAGTGATGGTTTCTTGAGGAGGGGGTGCACCAAAGCCCCTTTAAAAGCCGCTGGGAACACCCCCTCCCCCAGAGATGCATTAACCATCACCTGGACCCAACCACATGTCACCTCCCGGGCTGCCTGTACCAGCCAGGAAGGGCATGGGTCCAGATGACATGTGGTGGCCCTTACAACCCGAAGGATCCTGTCCACTTCCTTAGGTCCAACAGGATCGAACTGTTCCCAGATAACCGGGCAAAGACATTCCCTCGGCATCTCCCCAGACTGTGCTACACGCTTAGAGTCCAACTTAGACCGAATCTGAGCAACTTTATCCTGCAGATGCTCAGAAAATTCTTCCGCACGGCCCTGTAGGTGGGTCACAGACTCCACCTTACCCAGCAGAGATCTTGTTATCTTAAACAGGGTCGTCGGGCGGCATTCTGCGGACGCAATAAGAGCGGAGAAATATTGACGTTTCACCACTCTTACTGCCACAAGGTAGGTCTTAACAGCGGCTCTAGCTTGTGTTCGGTCAGATTCAGACTTTGTCTTTCTCCAGCGGCGCTCTAGGCATCTCTTAACCCTCTTCAAGACCCTCAACTCCTCTGTATACCAAGGGGAGTATCGGGTCAAGTGTGGCAAGAGAGGCCGCATAGGCGCGATCCTGTCCAAGGCCCCGGCCGCCTCCCTATTCCAGGCTGCGGCCAGGGCCTCCGCTGGAGCGTGCAGTAGATCCTGAGGTACAGCCCCCAGCTCCCTCTGAAACCCTATTGGGTCCATTAGTCGCCGGGGGCGGACCAATCGATTGGGTCCTGCCTCCCTGCTGAGTGGGGCGGCATAAGAGAATCTCAAGGTCACCAGGGCATGATCTGACCATGACAAAGGGGAAAGATGTAACTCTCCCCTCAGAGCATACTGCCACTGCTCCGACAAGAAAACTAAGTCCGGGGTGAGTCCACTGTCTCGAGTTGGGTCTCGAATAATCTGGAACAGGCCCATGGCTGCCATGGTAGTCATGAACTCCCGAGCTGCCTCCGAGGCACGTCCCAGGGACGGCAGATTGAAATCCCCCAGAACCATAAGCCTAGGGAATTCCACCGCCAGCCCCGAGACGGCCTCCAGCAGCTCAGGCAGGGATGTCGCTACGCAGCAGGGAGGCTGGTACAGCAGCAACACTCCCAACTGTTCTCGAGAACCCAACTTGAAAAACAGGGTCTCACAACCGGCCACTTGCGGAGCAGTGCCCCTGAAGGCCACTAGAGACTCTCGAATTACAACCGCCACCCCTCCTCCCCTGCCCCTGAGTCTCGGCTGGTGCCACACTTGAAACCCGGCTGGGCATATTTCAGAGAGGGCTACCCCCCCCTCCGAGCTCAGCCAGGTCTCGGTGATATATGCCAGGTCTGCCCCCTCTTCCGTGATCAAATCACATATGAGGGGGCCCTTGTTGTTAACAGACCTGGCATTAAGCAGCAGCAGCCGGAAACCGGGGCCCTCAAGGATCTGCTGACCAGGACCTGGGTATGAACGTGGAGGGCCGGAACACGCCACCGGTAATAAACACCGGGGGCGTCTTCCCCAACGATGGCCCGCCCTCCAGTTCCCGTCATAACATCCCCGGCCCGTCACCACTTCGATAGGGCAGCCCACTCCGTAACCCCCAGAGCTTCCAGGTCCAGATGCCTCCACTCCCGGACCTTCAAAGACCCTAGGTTGAAACACGGGTCCCCTCCCCCACGCACACATCTCTCAAGCTCAGTCAACTTCTAGTGATGGTAGCCCCCCCCCAGCGCACCAGCCTAAGCTCTCGGCACTGAAAGGGCCTAACCACCACAACCACACCTGCAATGTCCCCCCACAACCACTCTCACTGGTCGCAGAGAGATATCATCCACTCCTGCCCACCACCTGTCTCCCACTCAGGTGTGGGCACTCATACATACTATCACACAGTCTTGGACTCCCCCCTGACTCTCTCACATCCAGGGGGGCCACATTCACACTACAGGGACCCTAAAAAGTCTCTGCCGCCTATAAATAAATGTGGGTGCAGATGGGGGCTTCCTCTTAGTTGTTAAACTAAAGTTAAAAGTCCAATAAAAACCTTCCACCGTTGTTGATTTCCGGGGGATATTATGGCTGGTCCCCCATTCCTGAACCCGTCGTCCCCCCTTAGACCCCCGCCCCCACAGTTAAAGACCACCAGGCCCACCAAAAGATCGTCCAAGTCGGCGTGCCTTAAGACCTAGCACGCTCCGCTGCTCTGCTCTCCCGTCTTGTTGTAGTGCCAAGGTCTCGCAAGCCCCCAGTGTATATTAAATCTCTGGGGCTCGCCAGGTCCATTAATAGTTGCGGGGGTTCGTCAAAGTCCGTTTTGGCCCCAAGTTCCCAAAAATATAGTGGAGTACTTGTCCGCAAGGCCCACAGGCTTCTGATTATACTCTGCCACTCCGCCGTTTCCTCCACTATACCAGAGGGCCGCCAAGGGGCCGCGCGTCTTCGACCGAATAGTAAGGATAGTAAGGAGTCACCAGGGATCACTGGGAGTCCGCCCAGTCCGCAATGGGCTCGCCCGAGTCCCCAAAGCCCGCAGGGAAAAGCACCGCGTTTCGCCGTTTTCTCCTCCTCCAAACGGCCATCGCGTTTTGCTGCCCCGCTTCGCCGCCTCGTCGCCTGCTGTTCCACCCGGGGGGGTCCAGCCATCTCCCCACCTCGGTCTAGAAATGAAAGCCGAGGGAACCTCACAAAATCCCCTACCCACACCTCCAGGTAACAAAAAGGCAGGGTAGGGTGGGATTCAGGAGACCAGGAACCTCTCTCCCGGAACAGCGCTCAGCAGCGGCCGCTCCCGATCGCCATCTTGGTTCTTGTTCAGGTAGTTAAGTGCCCAGTATGTACTAAACCTGCCAGCAGTCTTCTCATCCCTGCCTGGGTGTATGACATCAATACCACGTCATCTGCATAAAGCAGAATATTTACATGTTTATTTTTAACTTCAGGCATGTGTGTCTATGAAGGTTCTCAGTCATCCAGGTGGAATTGTCTGTAGCTTGAATCATGTCAACTGGATTTCTATTTTCTCAGTGGAAACGTTTCGCTCCTCATCCAAGAAGCTTCTTCAGTCTGAGCAAAGTTTGTAAGGGAATCCTTAAATTCAGGCATGTATGTATCGGTTGAATGAAGGAACTTTGGGATGTCGTTGATATACAGATTAAACAAAATGGGAGCCAGTAGACATCCTTGTCTGACCCCTTTATTGGTATTAATTATCCCTGTTAGGGAACCAGGTGCTCCAGTGCGTACCCCTAGGCATGAGTTTGAATATAATGCCTTGATTAAGGAGAGGAGTCTAGGCTCCATGTTCAGGTCGGTTAGTTTCTTCCAAAGAAGGTCCCTATTTATTGAATCAAATGCTGCACTGAGATCTATAAAAGTTGTAAGCAGTTGGCTCCCTTTAGCTGTATATTTTTCTATTAGGTGACATAAAATAAAGCAGTTATCAATAGTGGAGCGACCAGACCTGAATCCAGATTGCTCTTCGGATAGCAAGCCCTTTTCCATTACCCAGTCCTCAATCTTGTGTAGAAGATGTTTGGCGTACAATTTGGCTACACTATCAAGTAAACCGATTGGTCTGTAATTTGAGGGATCACACTTTTTGTAAATAGGGACCACGATAGAGAGCTCCCAACCAGCTGGAATTTGGCAGGAATTATTTATATGAGTAAATAAACCTGCAAGTAAGGGAGCCCACCAGTTAACATGCCATTTAAATAATTCAGGGGGCAGAAGATCTTCCCCAGGAGCCTTATTGGACTTCAGAGTCTGAATGAGTCCTCTAGTCTCCCGTTCAGTCACCGGGGGCCAAGGTGGAGAGGAACTGCAGGCCTTCTGTGGATCATTTTGTGAGCCCTCTAATCCAGGGGTACCCAACCTTTTTGGCACCAGGGACCGGTCGTTGAAGACAACATTTCCACGGACTGGGGGGGGGGGTGTTTGCAGGCACGAGCCAATTGCGCGGACCGGGGGCGGGGTTTGCAGGCGGGAGCCAATCGCGTGGACCAGGGGCAGTTCGGAGACCCGCATGGCGGCCCGGTTCATAACAGGCCGCGGACTGGTAGCGGTGCACGGCCCAGGGGTTGGGGACCCCTGCTCTAATCCACTGCAACTTGAGGCTGTGAATGATTGGCTGTAGTATTCCTCCCACATGGAGGCAGGTCCAGGGAGAACCTACGTTCCCGCAATATTCCTGCAACCGAATGCCAAAAGAAGACTGGGTTTGGGTTTTTGTCTGCTAACTCTAAATTTAACCAGAGAGAGGACAAATGGTGAGACTTCTTACACTTGATAGTTTTCTTATACTTTTGTCTAAGCACTAGCATGACAGCATGGTTATTATTTGATGGATGATTCCATGCTAAACGCATAGCTAGCCTTAATCTTTTTCTTAGGGCATAGCTTTCCAAACTGTGTGTCGGGACACGTTAGTGTGTCGGCTGCAGTGTCTGGGTGTGTCGCGGCTGCTGCTGCCTCCGAGCCCTGCCAGGATTCCACACAGGCCCTAGTGCCTGCCTTGTGGCTTGCTGCCTCCAAACCTGCTGTGATTCCGCACAGGTCCTAGTGCCTGCCTTGTGCCCTGCTGCCTCCAAACCTGCCCTGCCAGGATTCCACGCAGGTCCTAGTGCCTGCCTTGTGCCTTGCTGCCTCCAAACCTGCTGTGATTCCACGCAGGTCCTAGTGCCTGCCTTGTGCCCTGCTGCCTCCAAACCTGCTGTGATTCCACGCAGGCCCTAGTGCCTGCCTTGTGGCTTGCTGCCTCCAAACCTGCTGTGATTCCATGCAGGTCCTAGTGCCTACTTTGTGCCTTGCTGCCTCCAAACCTGCCCTGCCAGGATTCCACGCAGGTCCTAGTGCCTACTTTGTGCCTTGCTGCCTCCAAACCTGCCCTGCCAGGATTCCACGCAGGTCCTAGTGCCTGCCTTGTGCCTTGCTGCCTCCAAACCTGCTGTGATTCCACGCAGGCCCTAGTGCCTGCCTTGTGGCTTGCTGCCTCCAAACCTGCTGTGATTCCATGCAGGTCCTAGTGCCTACTTTGTGCCTTGCTGCCTCCAAACCTGCCCTGCCAGGATTCCACGCAGGTCCTAGTGCCTACTTTGTGCCTTGCTGCCTCCAAACCTGCCCTGCCAGGATTCCACGCAGGTCCTAGTGCCTGCCTTGTGCCCTGCTGCCTCCAAACCTGCCCTGCCAGGATTCCACGCAGGTCCTAGTGCCTGCCTTGTGCCTTGCTGCCTCCAAACCTGCTGTGATTCCACGCAGGTCCTAGTGCCTGCCTTGTGCCCTGCTGCCTCCAAACCTGCTGTGATTCCGTGCAGGTCCTAGTGCCTGCCTTGTGACTGGCTGCCTCCAAACCTGCCCTGCCAGGAGTCCACACAGGTCCTAGTGCCTGCCTTGTGCCCTGCTGTAAGAGTGTGTCGCGAAATGATGCATGTCTAAAAAGTGTGTCACCAACATGAAAAGTTTGGAAAGCTCTGTCTTAGGGAATAACACTTTGAGTCAAACCAATGAGGGCCTTTTATCAGAGACCTTCTGGGGCGGGCCTTTGATTTTCAGAGTATAGTTAAAATACAAAATGTAGAGTATAGATAAGATAGAATACAGAACTAAAGAAACAAGAAAATCCCAGCCCGTCACCACCTTGATAGCAAGCCCCGCCCTATAACCCCCAGAGTTTCCTGGTCCATTTGCCCCGAATCCTGGACCTCTAGAATCCCTGGTTAGTAATAGGGATCCCTCCATCCACTCACACAATCTTGCACACCAGTCGACCCAGGGCGATGGTGGGCCCCCCAGCACACCAGCTCTCGCTCTCGGTGCTGTCAGGGCCCAACCACCCCTCACACACTCACTGTGCCCCCCCTCGGCCTCTCTCACTGGTCAGCAGGGGGCACTACATCCACTACCCTTCACCCCCCGTCTCTCACTCAGGGGGCGAGTGTCCTAACATACCACATACACCCATTCAAGCCCAGACTCCCTCCCTCGTCTCTCACACTTGGGAGGGAGTACTCCACACACTTTGGAGGGACCCTAATAACCCCACCGTGTCTTGGTGGGTTGGGAGGGGATGGCCAGCCCACACCACATGCCATCCAGCTGCTCCTGGGACTTCAAAATATGAGGGCCAAAAGACCCCAAGAAGTCTTTTAATCTTAATTAAAAGATTAAGATGATCTTTAATCATCAAAACCCAAAATCAAAACTTCATTTTTTTCAGATACTCAAACCAGACAGGTCTTGACCTTCAATGTAACATCATTTCAGCCATTTGAAGAGCTGATATCCCACACTCAGTGTTCTCTAGGCCTGTTCCTTCAATCTTTCTTCATGAACTTTCTAGTCCCCTGTTCATCCTTATTGACCTTCTCGGAACTTATTTCAGATTGTTTGAAGAGCAGAAGGCCTGGAATTGAAGCTTTTGGTGTTCCATAAGAACCATTGAATCCTTAAATTATCATGCAATCCACCCCTCTTTTAACCAACTTGCTCATCAGAATGTCATGGGGTAGTTTGTCAAAAGTTTTGCTGATATCAAGATAAATTACATCCAGAGCATTCCCACAGTCCATTAAGTAATACTTAACTTCAGTGGATTGTGTTCCCAAAGGAGATACATTGAAGCAACACACCTTACCTTGTGTAGTAAGGTGGAAGTAATCCAAAGGTACATGGTGCCATGGTGCTCTTAGTTTAAGCATGCAATTTCCTTATGAGGAATCGGTGATTTTATGCCTCAGAAGGTTGAACTCCCTCCCTTGGACTGTGCTCCTCCAGATTCAAAAGGAGCCCAGGGCCAACAGAATTTCTGTTCGCCTTGCCCCAATTGGGGGAAATAGATGGTGCCATTGCATAACCCTGAACAGCTGATGTGTCCTGGGATGTGCAGCATCCAGATCTGGGTCTGAGGAATGAATATTTCTGCTATGAGAACAAGAGTGTCTCAGCGGACAGTCTTTCCTCCCCCTGTAGAGATTTATGGCATGGATGTACTGTAGCATAGAGCTTAATTTATGGGATGGATATGCCTTAGAAGCTGGGGGGGGATAATTAAAGAACACCTGTTTCTTACAAATATTAGATTCCACAATGGGGGTGGGCAGAGTGGCAGAAGGGGGGGGTGAGCACTACGAGAGAGTAGATTGTTAGCTGAAAGCCATTAATCCTTCTAAACAGGCTCAGGGTGGGACGGGATGCAGCTAAAAAGCCAGCATTTCTAGCAGATGTTTCCACAAACCACCCCAACTGGGAGCACACGGATTCCTCTTCTCCGCAGCCTCCTTGAGTTCTATGTTTCAAACAACAGCTTGGAAAATTTTTCTTTTGGCTTCTCTGGACTCTTCCCCATCTCTCCAGAGCAGAACCGAGGGTCTTCACCGCCCCCCCCCACCTCCCCAATAAATCATAGAAGGCTTGGACGCAGAAGGAAGGAATCGGGGAGAGATCTGACTCCAGGCCTCCTCAGCTGCACCCACATCTACAGTCTTGTTGGACTTCTTCCTCTCAACTTCTACCGAGTCTGAACTGCCAAGGAATTACTCAGAATGGAGTCCAACCTGCATTTTCCTGTCTTTTACACGGGCTTTTTCCTTTAAGACCCCCTTTTCCAACTCAGAGGAATTGTGCAGGAGGGGACGTGATTGTGGAGGAGACGGTAGACCTCGCCTGCATTTCCAAGACCTGGATAACTGGGGAGGGGGTGTGCTCCTCTGGGAAAATTGTTGGATACGGCATCAAGATCAGATGGGCGGTGATAGAAATTTAATAAATAATAAAAATAATCAGCCAAGAGCCCAGGACAGGGGAGGTGGGTGGCTGTTGTCCTGCAGAAGCTCTGCTGGTGACCCTGTTGCAAATGAGCATCTCGGCCTGAGCTGCCGGACCTTATCTCAAGGTTGGCCGTGACATTCCCCCGTTTTATGCTGCTCGTGGATTTTAGCTTACCTTCCTGGGGAGAGGGAACTCAGGAGTTCATGGCCACCATGAGTCTGTCTCAGGTCAGAGTTGTTCCTGCCTGTCTTGAAGGAGACAGAGATGCATCTCCTTCTCAAGAAGCCATCACTGAACCAGCAAGTCGGCACAGCTTTCAGCTGTTCTCCGACATTTCCTTTTGGAGGAAGGCCGTTGAGACAGTGGTGGTTCTGCAGTCGCAGACAGTTCTGGAAGACATTGATTATCTGGAGCTTTTTCAGTTTGAATTCAGGCCCTGGCATGGGGCCAAGTCCACATTAATTGCTCTTGTGGGTGATGGGAATTGAAGTCCACACATCTCTGTTAATGATCAGATTTGGTGGAGAGACATCTATGCACGGCTCGGATGTTCCTCCTGTGTATCTCCCCTTCTCCCCAGCATTCTTCCCTTGGTTTTATTGATCAAAGGGCCTAAACCACTCCAGTGAACCCTTGTGCTCAAGAGGGCATGGCGTGCTTGTGCACATTGTCTGTGGGCCGGCATTCGCACAACATTCTTAACCTGGATTCTGAATGAATCCATTTTCTTGGGTCGTACATAGAACCAAAAGGGTTGATTTTTGTGGGTGATGCTAAGCTACAAAATAACTAACCATAAAAACTAGCCCAGCTTAGGCTGTTGTATAAATGCAGCTTTGAGGTTTGTAACTAACTTGATTTAGTGATTGTGTGAATACAGCTGGAGTGTACACTTCTGGAGAAGGAGGCATATGACCCAGATCTCATGCCCATGATTTTTGTTTCAATAATATACAGGTAGTCCTCGCTTAACAACCATTCATTTAGTGATGATTCAGACTTACAACGGTGCTGAAAAAGCCGGCTTACAACCGGTCCTCACACTTACGACCATCACAGTGTCCCCATGGTCACATGATCACAATTCGGGCACTTGGCAACCAGTTCGCATTTATGACCGTTGCAGCGTCACGTGGTAACGTGATCGCCATTTTCAACCTTCCCGGCCAGCTTCTGGCAAGCAAAATCAATAGGGAACCGCATGATTCACTTAATGACCATGTGGTTTGCTTAACGACTGCCACAAAAAGGTCGTAAAATCAGGTCAGATTTGCTTAATGACCACTTCGCTTAGCAGCCAAAATTCCGGTCTCAATTGTGGTTGTCAAGCGAGCACTACCTGTACACTGATTTAAAATAGTTAATCCTCAGTGGGTCCTTTCCAATGTGATGTTGTTACTGCATTTTCCCCAGTTTTAAATAGAATTTCAAGTTACCCCTCCAATTTGGCTGCTGAAATTACCTATTTTGTGAGTTTGCATGCAGAACCATGAACTAAGCAGGAAAAAACAAAGATGAAAAATGATTAAACTTAGCGTGTCGTTTGATTGCATATGGTAGGCATTTACCTCAACTGGGTAAATGTGTCGTGTGAACACAACCGATGTGTTACTTAAATGATTGATTTTGTGGCTGTACAAAGAGGTCTTGAAAATCAGTCTGGGCTCTGCCTGAGATTTAATCAAACACAACAGAGGGAAAAATAAGAAAAATATACATATTTTAAAAAAGAGAAAAAAATGCAATTACAACAAAATAAATCATAAAGAGAAGGGCTTCTCATGCATATATAGATGTGCATTAGGAAAGTTGACATAGCAGTTTCAAGAAAAGTTGACTGTATTTCACTATAATTGTCCATACATAATCCACATCTATAGGCAACGTGCTCATAAGTCACAAGTAGCATCAATTTTTCAATCCATTGGGTAACTGAGGCCATAAATCTGTCTTTCCAGCTAATCTTTTGGCAAGAATCAAGGCACAGAGAATCCATTTCCGCTGCCCAGCTGTCAGTTCCCCTGTCGTTCAAAACAACGTGTGCATCTGAAAATGTCAGACTTTGTTTCCAAATCAAGTTAATACTGTATATGTAATTATCTCTTCCCAGAACATCACATTAGGACATTGCAAAAACATGTTTTCATTAAGCTTGATTCCGGTTGCATCTCCAACAGCCAGATTATTTACTCATACCTTTTCTGTACAGATGCAACGGGGTCCTATAAATCTGAAATATTATTTTTTGTTATACAAGCCAACATATCACTGAGACGGCATTGGTCGCACTTGTCAATTACCGTTGGCCTTCTTAAATCTCTCGGCAGCTTTAAGTATCCGGAAGCTTCAGTTGGTTCAAAATGCAGCAGCCCGCATAGTTTTGCGCAAGCCTAGATTTGCGCATGTGTCACCTCTCTTGCGGGAGCTGCATCGGTTGCCGATTTGCTTCCGGGTCCAATTCAAGGTGCTGGTTATCACCTTGAAAGCCCTGCATGGCGTGGGGCCAGGTTACCTGAGGGACCGCCTTTCCCCAGTTACATCCACCTGGCCCACCAGATCAGGGAGGTGCGGTATGTTGAGTCCCCTTGTGGGGGGAGATGGGCGGTGATATAAATCAAATAATAAATAAATAAATGTTACGGGTCCCCCCCATTTAGGAGGTCCATCTAGTGGGACCGAGAAGAAGGGCCTTCTCCGTGGTGGCTCCCTCCCTGTGGAACATCATCCCCGTGGAGATAAGACTGGCCCCCTCCTTGCTCCTGTTCCGGAAGGCCCTGAAGACGTGGTTCTGTCAGCCGGCCTGGGGACCCCAGGCTGCTTCGGAGACAATCAAGTGGCTGGTATGAATGTGTTTGCTGCCAGCGGGGGTGGGTGGGTGGGGTGTGTCTATTGTGTTTTTATGGTTTTTAATTCTGTAAGCCGCCCAGAGTCACCGTGTGCGAGTTGGGCGGCCTTATAAACCTGTTTAATAAATAAATAAAATAAAATACCATCCGCCATGGTATGCTTCTGTGGGTTATGGGAGTGGAGAGGAAAGGGTTAGGGTTCCCATTTCACCTCCTTTCTCTGAGCCACTTCCGGATAGTGTTGATGGGGGGGCGGAGAATCAAACCCAACCCCCAGTTTGTGGGGTTCCTCAGGGCTTTACTCTCTAGCATTCAACCTATCCCAACCAGTAGGGTGCTCAAAATTAGCACTTCTGGAGACTACCACACGACCATAGCCTGCAGAAAAACGGTAACCCTTAGATCTAGAGGAGTAACCAACAAACCTTAAGCATTGTGCTTTTGGCTGGTTCTTCCTTCGCTGAGACTTAGGGATGTGAACATATGCAAATGTTCCAAAAACACGCAGATGCTTCAGCGAAGGGCGCTTGCCAAACAAAAGGAAGTAAGGAACTTCATTTACAGCTGAATTCCACACCCTGTTGGTTAGATACACTGCAGTCATGGTAGCCTCACCCCAGAAACGGGCTGGCACCTGGGCATCTAACATCAGGCTATTTCTAATGGTATTAACAACACCAATCTTCCTTTCAGCTATTCCATTCTCAGCAGGAACACCAACGTTGGCAAGTCTATGGGAGATTCCTTTCCTACAAAGCCAATTCTGGAACTCATGACTTAGGAACTCTCCTCCACAATCCGATTGAAACTGACCTACTTGATAACCATAGTTTCTCTCCACCATTGCAACAAATTCCTTAAAGCGAGCAAAGGCTTCCGCTTTAGATTTGAGCAAATAACAAAACGTAAAGCGAGTATGGTCATCCACCAGAAGAAACATGAAACGTGCCCCCCCTTCACTAGGAGCATTGGGGCCAGCTAAGTCTCCATGAACCAACTGAAAAGGCCCTGTCACTTTTCCTAGCAACAGGCGCAGCCTTAATTTTAGATTGTTTGCACACAGTACAATCAAGAAAGTCATCACACTTTTTGGATCCTAGTTCAGGATACACCTTGGCCATTTGGGACAAACTTCCCCACCCGGGATGTCCCAGAACTCTGTGATAATAGTGAATGCATTTGTTATGTGGGGGAACATTGGAAATACAATTTCCTGACACAATCCCCTGTTTAGGAAGCATTTCATACAATTGATTCACTAACCTCCCCCTAGCACATTCAATTCCATCTTTTTCAATAGAACATCCAGTACCCTTGAACACAACAGTATATCCAGACTTCACCAGGGCTGGAACGCTAAGGAGGGAAAAGTCAAGTGTAGGAACACACAACACATTTTGTACACTTATCCCCAAACAAGGAATGTATACTTCACCCTGAAAAGACACATCAGCCATGGATCCATCAGCTAGAGCAACTTGTTGGATTTTAGGCCTGTTCTTTGTTAATAGCAACTGTTCATTGTTTACAATGATTTGGCTACAAGCTGAGTCCAAAAGCCAAGTCTCCGGGGAACGTTTACTCACAGCCGTGAGCAAAGCAGACACTTGGGTACGTTGTCTAGGCGGTTGTTTCCCCTTCTTTCGCACGAACCTCTTTCCACTGGCACTACCGGCTGGGCGAGGTGGCTGGGGACAATCTCTCATGAAGTGTTGACTTGAGTTGCACCGAAAGCATCTTCTTACAGCACACGCAGCCTCTGTTCCAGCTGGAAAACGCTGTGCAGAAGTCTCAGGAACAGCAACAGATGGCTTACCCTGCATCTTCTCCAGGTCACAAGCTTGCTGGATTTCTTGCAGCCGATTTGTAAGATAATCCACAGTAAGGTCTTGGGGTCTCAACGTCTGAGTTGCCTCGATGAGCATGTCAAAGCTCTTGTCCAGGCTTGACAGGATGACACAAGCTCTCTGGGTATCAGGGATCACAACATCCTGCTCCTCAAGTTCAAGAAACAAAGTCTTGAGTTTATGGAGGTGGGTCATCACATTTCCACCGGGTTGCAGCTTCAGGTTGTAAAGCTGACGTGATAGACCAACGATGGCAGCAGATGTTTGCTTGGAATAAAGGGCTTTGAGAGCCTCCCAACATGCATGTGCAGTGTCTAGATTGCTGATATGCAGTAGCTGCGATGATTCCAGTCCCAGAATCAAATTGCCATAAGCACGATCCAAACACAACTGCACTTCATCAGTAACGGGACCAGCTGCAGGTGCGTCTCTCACATACTTCCACAAACCTTCTTTTAGGAAGAAAGACTTGATCTTCACACACCAGGTCCGATAGTTTGTGCCATTCAAATGCTCAAAAGGCAGACTAGTTAGCCCTGCAGCAGCCATGCTGACCACTCAAAGAAAAACACGTTTACTCCAAAATGCAGCCTCAAAAACAAACCCCTTTGTTACAGCCAGATCCAGCGCAGCAGACCATCCAGACTGGGCCCATAACCTGTGGGGTGTTGCTGGCTTTTGGGGTTCCAGGCGCAGAGTAATCCAAACAACGTGTTTTAAGGCTAACAATATCTTTATTGGTAGCATAAGGCAATAATGGATGTATGGTGCATTATTGCAAAAAGGAAAAAACAAAGCATACGCAGAGTTCCATCAACAGATGTGAGGAAAGAAAAATCATGGTCTGTGCAAAGACCAGGCGTAGTTACAGTTCAGATACAAAGTACATGTAGATAGCAGTCAAAAGAAGCATAGAAAATGAATGAGTGAGATGAGTACCCATAGTTCATAGTTGAATTATACCCATGGTTCAACATTCTGATTGGCTAATGTGGGCTAGGCCATTTTTCAGCTTAACGTTGTAGTAGCAGTTGTACTTACTATAAACCGCCATGAGATGGCGGTGTTGCATATTGGCTTTCCCTTCGGGAGGGAAAGAACTGTTATCACCATTGTTTTGACTAGAGAAAAGCACATCTGGTGTTTTTCATGCTTTTTTGTTATGGGAACTGCTTACAGCATAGGAACCTGTAAAATTCCATTTTACAGGCTAGGATTTCATAGTGAAGGAATCCATTCGCTTGAATCCTACATAGAATAACTTTAACAAATAACTAACATATTCATGAAAAAGACAGGGGTCCCCGCCCCCCGGTCCGCGCAATTGGCTCCCGCCTGCAAACCCCGCCCCCCAGTCTGCGCAATTGGCTCCCGCCTGCAAACCCCGCCCCCTGGTCCCTCCTTTGCCACGCGCTGATAGGCGGGAGGGCTTCCGGTCGGCAGCTCTGTCTCAGCTCCTCCTCCTGCGCCATTCCCGCCGGGTTTAAAAAACGGGACAAAATTGAGATTTTTATCAAAACGACGGGACGGTTGAAAAATGCTAAAAAAACGGGACTGTCCTGTTCAAAGCGGGACGTATGGCCAGCCTACTGAAGGGGGTCGCACTGCCCTGCTCAGGGCTTGTGTGCAGTTTGGGGGCCTTCCCGGACTTTCAGCTCCTGCTTCAGGAACAGGTGGCAGGTGTGGCCAGGAGGGCCTTTGCGCAGGTTGGGCTTCTGCGCCCGTTGTGCCCATTCCTGGATCAAGAGGTCTTCTTCTCAGCCACTCATGGTTTGGTCATCTCACAGCTGGACTACTGCAGCGCGCTCTCCATGAGGCTGCCCTTGAACACCTCCCAGAAGCCACAGCTGGTCCAGAATGCAGCGGCAGGAGCAGGGGTGGGCGTGCCTCGGTTTGCCGATGCGAAACCTCTGCTTCTTGAGCTGTGCTGGTTGCCAGTTTGCTTCTGGGGTCGATTCAAGGCGCTGCTCACCACTGATACAGCTCTTGGGCTCTTGGGCTTGGCTGAGGGACCACCTGTCTCCCGTGGTGTCTGTTTCCTGTTTGCCCCCACAGGGCTGCCCTGCTCTGGGTCCCATCGAGTACAGGTAGTCCTCGACTTACGACCATTCAAAGTTATGATGGTGCTGAAAAAAGTGACTTGCGACCGGTCCTCGCACTTATGACCATCGCAGGATCCCTGCGGTCACGTGATCAAAATTATGCCAGGCAACTAGCCAACCACGTGCTAGTCACACTTACAGTGGTTGCAGTATTCCAGGGTCATGCAATCACCATTTACAGCCTCCCCAGCCGGCTTCCGACAAGCAAAGTCAATGGGGGGAGCTGGATTCGCTTAATGACCATGGCAATTCACTTAATGACCACAGCGGAAAAGGTCATAAAATCAGGCATGACTCACTTAACAACCGCCTCACTTAGCAACAGAAGTTCCAGTCCCAATTGTGGTCATAAGTCGAGGACTACCTGTAGTGCCATGAGCAGGACCCAGGAGGCGGGGCCTCTCTGTCATGCTGGGTACCTGGTGGAAGAGCATCCCACGGGAGAGCTACATGGCCCCCATCTTGCCTGCCTGCAGGGGATCTTTTGAAACCGTGGTCCCTAGGCCTGGGGCTGGGTGGATGCCCTTTGGGTGGTGGGTGGAGTTACTTCATGTCTCTCGGTGGTTTCCCTCCATATTATTTTATGTGTCATTGTGTTTTTAGTCTGTGAAGCTGCCTGCAGTCGCCTGGGACTTGGGTACCCTAGAAATGGGGTAAGTAAATCAGTAAATCATCATCTAAGCTCTCATGAGATTTTGGGGATTAAGGTTGAGCAATTCAAGGGGAAAACCCAGCTTGCCGCTGGCTTTAGGGTTGGCCGGTTTTCTTCCTAACTTAGCCTACAGCCCGGGGATCTCCCAGTGGTCTCCCCTCTAGGGACTATCTACGCCCGACCCTGGTTAGCTCTGGGGATCCAAGTGGGCTTGAGCGAGGATTCCAACGCGGCCCTTTGTGATCCGGGAGCCGGCCTGCTTCCTCTCTCCCCGTTTCAGTCTCGCGGCGATTCCCCAACCGGCCGCCAACCGCGACCCTCGGCGCAGAAGTGCCCGCTGCCCAGACCGCCCGCCTGCGCGGGGGGCGAGGCTTAAAGGGCCGGCGAGGGGGGCAGGAGAGAAGTTACAGTACTCCGGGACGCCGAGCGCCCGATCGTGAGCAGCCGCTCGTCCTCCCGCCGCGCGGCGCCGCGCCGAGCCGAGGGCAGCAGCCGGGCTGGCCGCCGGGCTCCGCGGCTCCGCCTCCTCCCCAGCGGCGGCCCGGCAGTCCCTCCCGCGAGCCGGGGAAGCAAGGAGGGCGGGCGAGGGGCAGGCGGCGGAGCACCTAGGCGCGCCGCCCTCGAAGTGCTGCCGGTTCTGCCAGGCGCGGCGAGACTCGCGGGAGCCGCTCGGGGAAGGACGCCCGCTCGACCGGCCTTGCGGAGGCGCTGTGCCCCGCTCCCCCGGCCCGCCTCCGCCGCCGGCACCTGCCCGGCGCGCCCCGGGGATGGCCGCCGCGCTGCGGCCGCGGCTCTGGCTGCTGGCGCTGCTGGTGCTGCCGTCGGGCGCGGCGCGGCCGGAGCCGCCCTTCGAGGCGCTGTACGCGGCCGGGGTGGAGGCGCACTCGCGGGCGGACTTCGCGGGCGCCGTGCGCTGGCTGGAGCAGGCGCTGAGCGCCGAGCGGCGCCTGCGGGAGACGCGCGTGGGCTGCGGGCTGCGCTGCCGCCGGGAGGCGCCGCTGACCCCGGGCCGCGCGGAGCTGCCCTTCGCTGGCGCCGTGCTCCGCCGGGCGCGCTGCCTGCGCTCCTGCCTGGGCGCCGCCGTCTCCCGGACCGCCGCCAGCGAGGAGGTGCGCGCCGACTTCCAGCGCCGCCTGCCCTACAGCTACCTGCAGCGGGGCTACATCCAGGTAAGGCGCGCGCGGCCCTCGGCGCTGCTGCTTCTGCTGCTGCGGGGGCGCCCAGCTTTAGAGGGTGCAGAGGCGGCGCGGGGCTTGGCGAAAGGGTCGTGGGGATGCAGCCGGGGCTGAGGAAAGGCAGCCCTCCCGCGGGGTCCAACTCGGAGGGGAGAGGTCCCCCTCCCCCCGGGTGCCTTTGGGGAGCTCCCAAGGGGGCTCCAGCGGGAGGGGGGGCTGAAGGGAGGTGTCTTGCTTCCACTGCCCCCGCCCCCTTCTCGGTGCCCCCAGGTTTGGCCCAGGTGCCCCCTTCCCAGTTGGGGGCCCTCCCACCCCAGGGCTGCCGGCTGCCGGCTGCCCTCGGGCCTCTTCCTCCCCCGCAGTCCTTGCAACGTGTGGATGTGCCTCTGCACCCTCTCTGGGTATTTCCCAGCCCCCCTTCAGCCCCCCAGAGGCAGCTAGGAACACCCTTGGGCCAAACTCATGGCTGCACCCACATGGCCGCCCCTGCTGCCACCTCTGGGGTGTTTTCTCCACTTCCCCATGGACCCCAAAGCCCTGGGAATTCCTGGTGGCCTCCCATCCAAGGGCTAACCTGGCTTGATCCTGGTTAGCTTTTGAGACAGCCAGGGTATGATCAAGATTGGCAGCCTTGAATGTAGCCAAAGCTGTAGACCAGTGTTTTTCAACCTTGGCATCTTTAAGTTGGGTGGACTTCAACTCCCCTGCTGGCTGGGGAATTCTGGGAGTTGAAGTCCACCCAGCATAAAGTCGCCAAGGTTGAAAAACACTGCTCTAGCCCATTGGTTAATTCACCTGTGCGCTCTTACACTCAAGATATACAAAGAGAGATCTAGCAAAACAAGCTTGCTTTGAGTAAGCACAGCAACAAGAAATCCTGTCCCCAACCCACAGTTGAATGCAAACCAACACACACACAGCATTGTGCCACAGAGTCTATGTAGTTTATAGTTCTTTTTTAATCGTTATTGTATTAAGAATTATAATTACAACAGTAAAAACTAATACAAACTGAAAAAAACAAGGAATAAAAAAGAAGGTGCAAAAAAAAGGAATAAATGAAAAATAGAAAGAGAAATAGATAACAACATATTTATTTTTACCTTGATCACATAAACCAACTTTATATTCCTTCCTTTTACTTCTAACAATCTTGATCTTTAGTCCCTTCAAATAATGTCATAGAACTTGATTCGTTTTCATTTTTTCTTTGTCCCTTCTCACAAAATTCTTCAAAACTTTAACAAGCCTCTAAATCCAATATAGGAAAATTATCCTGGTCACTCTCTTGGTTTGTTATTTGTATACCCTTTTGTCGTGGATTAAGCAAAGAACAACGCTGAGCCGGAAATTAAGCTCTATTGTTCTACCTTACACAGAATCTTGCCAAACTAAGTCTTGCTAACCAGTTCTCTGGGGAAAAACCCCTGGTGCTCTAAGGCGGATCTGGCCTGACTTTCTTGGACGGGCGCCCAAGGTCCTCGACGCTGTGAACACATTTCTCTCCCTGGAAGGCACCTCCTCCTCCTTCACCTGCGATCTCCATAACCTTTTTAATTATTAACCATCAACTGGTTTCTTTTGTATGTCCAGTGTAACAGCTTTTTCCATGTCATTCTTGTAGCCTGTCATTTTTAAATCCACTTTCAACTCAGTCTCAATCTTGTCAGGTAGAACTTCTTCCTGTTCCATAACATATTTTAAACACAGTCTATCTATAGAGGCGGACACTCTTAAAATTAACTTCTGGGTCCATTGTTGAAAAATATCCTTCAATATGTCCAATGTTAAAATATTTTGCTTCATTCTGTGATGGTAAGTCGAGTTTGAGTGTTCTTCTCCTTTAATTGTAATCTTTAGTTCCTTCTGGTTCCCTCTAGTGTCCAATTTCTAAAGTCTTATCTTACTAGGCTGTTTTAAAAATAATTCAAAACAAAAGCATTTTCCCAAGGGAAGGATTCTTATAATTAATTCCAGAATCTTATTGCAAAACCATCTGGACCCTTAGTTCATGTATAACTTTCCAAAATCAAAGTTTTAATCACCCTTTTGCTCTTTATTCCAAAAGAAAAAAATTGTAAGTCCTTAAAGTTGTAATTAAAACTTTCTTTCGCTAAGGATTGAAGGAAACTCACCTGGTACCATGAAACTTGTCCATCCAGAGGTTCCTAATAGCTGAAAAGCAGTTAATGAGCAATTTTGGAAAGTTATTAGAATAGGAAGTATGCAAATGTAGTGTCCTTTCAAAGGCGCCAACCGCAGTTTGAGCAAGATGGCTATTCCCTCATCTCCGAGAGCATTAAACCCTCCAGAGACCGCTGTCTTGTGGTCTCCTCGTGAGGAACAACTGTCTGGAGCCCTTGTGGGCGATCTCCCATCCTGTCTGTGTCCGGAGAGGTTCGAAGAGCCCATCTACTCACCAGCTCTTCATTTTTCGCTGCGGTCGTTGGCTCAGCTTTTCGCAGAGCCGTTTTCAGTCTGCCATTTCTTCCCCGGAAGTCTGTGTAGTTTATAGTTCTGTGCCATGGGAATACCCAGAGTTAGCTTAACCAAGTCAACCAAGGTTAGCTGCAGACAGACAGGCAATGTGAGTGTAGCCCCTACAGTTACAGAGAACAAGACGTAAATCTTTCCTGGCTGGGATCTTGTTGGGCAGACCCCAACTGAGTTCCTTAGACCTCTGACTGATTGATTGATTGATTGATTGATTGATTTATTTATTTATTTATTTATTTATTTATTTGGATTTATCCCCGCCCATCTCTACCGTGGTAGACTCTGGGCGGGTTTCCTACCTTGCAAGGTTGTTGTAAGTGTTATGGGGCTAATGTATGATTTGCAGAGTTGCTGGAGGCACAGCAGGTATCGCGCCTGCAGTTGTGAAATTATTCTTTTCATTATGTCATCCTTGACGCCTTTGCAAGAGAAGGCCAGCCGCTCGGCCCCAAGATAGAATTTCTTTTAATAGCAGCTGTCTGATGAAAAGATTGTTTTTCATTTAGATGATTGTCTTTCGAAAAGCAGCGATTCCATCTTAATGAGGTCTGGGAAACCTTTCCGCCCAGGCAAATTCCGTGGTTTCGGGGAAGACAATGGCTGCTTAATGCTCCCTTTTGTTTTTTCCAGCTTTTGCTTGGGGCGGGCAAGTCCGTCACTTTGCATTTTGCTCCGGTTCTCATCGTTCCTGTTTTCGGCCATGCCGTTTCGCTCCTCTCGTGCCTTAATTCCTCCGTCCCCTGTGAATGTCCGTCTTCGACCTGAGCAGAGCTGCAGCCTGAGGTCCGCGTCGCTGTGCTTTCGCTGGCCTCGCCGCCCGGTTCCAAGGGCTTGCACAGAATCCAGTTCAGTGCTCCCAGTCAGCGTCTGGACGACGGGAAGGGGGTCCTGCTCATGCAATATGGTGCATTGCCGCCAGGTTAAACCATAGGATTACTTACACGTTACACCATCTGGACTACTGCAACACGCTCTACATGGGGCTGCCCTTGAAGAGCACTCGGAAGCTTCAACTGGTGCAGAACGCAGCTGCACGGGTAGTAAATGGAGTCGGATACTCGACGCACGTAACACCACTAGTACGTGAGCTGCGTTGGTTGCCGGTGTGTTTCCGGGTGCAATTCAAGGTGCTGGTTGTCACCTTTAAAGCCCTTCACGGCTTGGGACCGGGCTACCTGAGGGACCGTCTTTTCCCAGTGGTTTCTACCCGTCCAATCCGGTCCGGCGGGATGGGCGTGCTCCGGGTCCCGTCAGCCAAGGAATGTCTGCTGGCGGGGACCAGGAGACAGGCCTTTTCTGCTGTGGCGCCTGCCCTCTGGAACATCCTCCCTCCTGAGATTAGGATGGCCCCGACCCTCTTGGCTTTTTGGAAGGCCTTGAAGACCTGGCTTTGTGCCCGGGCCTGGGGCCCCGAGTGTGCGAAGGGCCCCGTTTCCTGGTTGTGCTGACGCCGGCGGATTTTAATATCTCTTGGCTGCTATTTATGTTTAATTTCATTTGTATTGTTTTAATTGTTTGATTGTTTTTTATGACTGTACGCCGCCCAGAGTCGCTTGCTGAGATGGGCGGCTGTAGAGATCAAATCAATCAACAATCAATAAAAATAATAGGAGCGCAACAGGATGTCTTTTGATATGGATCAAACTATATCTAGTTCCCATACAAGTTCAGGAAGTGCAAATAGAGTCAACATCCTTTCTCCAAAACATTTATTGGATTTGCAGCCTGCTTTTCCTCTTCCAGCTCCCTCCCCGCCACTAGAGCCCTTTGAAGGAGGCTGGGCTGACAAAGAGGAATTTCCCGGAAGTGGCTCACGGTGCTTAAGTGGGTAGATTTGAACCTGGGACTCCTAGTCCAATACGTTAACCTCCATACAGCTCTGTGCTTCTGGAAATGGTTGGAATCGGGCAGCATCACCATTCAATGAATCAGTGTGCTAACCAGGTCAATGGCTGACGGCGCACTACATACTGAATTTGGATAGGATTAACCTTGGTGAGTGTTTTGTGGTTTAGGGTGTGCAAAGGGGTTCGTTCCGCATCCAGGGCGCAGGCAGGTATGTTTGTATCCGGCCTCTAAAGTTTGCATTTTAACTGGCATTGTAGAACATTAGATTTGTAGAGCTGGGAGGGACCTCAGAGGTCATCTAGTCCAGCCTTCTGTGATATGCAGGAAATCCAGCTGAACCATCCTTGAGAGGTGGCCCTCCAGACATGGAGAGGAGGTGATGGGCTGTTCCACACTGCACAGCGATGAGTCAGTTCGTAAGGAATGTATCAGGGCAACTTTTTCAGGCCCCTTTAAAAGTCTTGAGCATACGTATCGGGGGGGGGGAGGAAGTGATGTGTGTGTCGTGACGTGACGTGTGGAGCAATGACCTCATGAGGCACCATGCGATGATGTCACAACTTGCAGCTCCAAGATGTTGTTGCGGCTTCTCCTAGACAGCAGTGGTCTTGAGCAGGGGTCCCCAACCTTTTTGGTGCCAGGGACCGGTTTCAAAAGACGATTTTTCCACAGACCGTGAGGGCGGGGTTTCCAGGTTTTCCGTGGACCGGGGGGCGGGGTTTCTGGGATTTCCAGGTTGCGGGGTTTGCAGGCGGGAGCCAATCACGCGCGCTGGGGGGCGGGGTTTGTGGGCGGGAGCCAATCACAAGCACCAGGGGGCGGGGTTTGCGGGCAGGAGCCAATCGTGCGGAAGGGGGTGGGGTTTGCGGGCGGGAGCCCCACAGCCCAGTTCCTAACAGGCCGCAGCCCATTAGTTGGGGACCCCTGGTCTTGAGGATTTCCTCCCTTCTAAAACGGGGTCTTTGAACACCCCCCCCCCCCCAGCTCTGTTGGTTAAATTTTGGCCGGCCACTATGCCACACTTTTTTGGCCACTTCAGAAAAAAACCTATTTGCGTTTGCAACATCTGGAATCTACCTCTAGGCCACAGAAGGAGGATAACATTTAAAACAAAATATAAACAAAGTCCAGTAAAAACAAAGATATTTAATGGATTGAAAAGTACCAAACTCACCTTAGAGGTAGCAGTGGCATCCACTCAGTGTGCTAAGGGGGGTTGGGTTCAATCTTGGTTTGTTTGGGGCTTAGCCTGTGGTGTGGCTAGGTTTGCATTTCAGTCTATTTGGGGAACCCAGAGACTGGGTTAAGGGCATTGTGTGAACACAGCCTGCTGAGTCGGTCATGGGCATGCAGCTTAGGCCCTGAGAAAGCTCTGGACGGGCATTAGCTTCAACTCCTGAGATCCTCAGATAGACTGCCCCTGTCCCAAGAGCTTCACTGCGAGGCTGGCGATGAGCACCCCTCTCCCCCTCTTGAAAAGGCCCCCGGGGCCAGCCTGAAAGGGCACAAAAGCCACAGCGTGCCCTTGCACGGGACAGGATCTGCCCCTTTCCTTTGCCCGCCTTGCAGATGCCGCCCTTCCCCGCTGGCAACCCTTTTGCAGAGAAAGGGCTGCAGGAGTTCTTTTCGCCCCAGGACCCCGGGGGGGGGGGGTTCAGCTTCTTTTAAGGACATCAGATTAGGGCAAACGTCTTGAAGGCTTCTCCCACCAGGCTGGGGGAAAACATTGGGGTCTGGAAGCACCTTTTCCGACTAACCCACTTCCTTCAGAGGCAAAAGCTTTCGTGAGCTGCAACTAACACTAGTTAATTAATTGGATTAATTAATTAAGGAGCTCTCCTCCTTTAATGCCAGCAGGGTGGGGTTGGCTCTGCAGCTTTCTCTGCCCTGGGGGAACGAAAAGCACCCTCCCCAAACCGTTTGCGTTTTACAGAGGCCGCCTGTTGCCTGTTGCCTGTTGCCTGGTGCCTGGAAGGCACTTCCTTGCTTTTGCTCTCACTAACCTCCCCCCCCCCCCCGCCCGCTTTTGGCATGGTAATAACCCAGCCCTCGTCTTCACACGCATCCTGAATCAAGCCACCAGGTTTAGTTATCGCTTGACCACGTTGTGCCGCCATGTTAAGCCGTTGCCTGAGCCCCTTTTGTTAGGCGAACCCTGGAATTATTCTGACCTTGTCAGAAGATAAATCTGGAATCTCGCTAGACAAAGGCCATCAAACTTCTACCCCCCTCCCCCGAATGTTCTTACAGTCCAAAATAAGTTTGTTTGGTAGCAGGTTAAAGCAGAGGATCAAAGGGTTGGAAGGGACCTTGGAGATCTTCTAGTGCACCCCCAGCCCCGGGCAGGAATTTTCAGACCACTTGAAAGACTTCAGGGACATCTACAGATCCTCCCCTGGAAGCCTGTGCTGGGCAGGATAGATTAGAGGGGCTGAATGCCAGGCAGGCTAACAGGTGCTTAAGGGCAGAACAGGAATTGTGTTTTGTTAATTTGGGATTAGCAGATTACGTAAACTCACCATCTGTGTTTCTTGGTTTGAGGGTGTTGGAAATACTTGAGACTTTCTGTTCCTGAACCAGGGTCCTTAGCTTGCCACCCAACCCATAGCCCAGAGCTTTCCAAACTTTTCATGTTGGTGACACACTTTTTAGACATGCATCATTTCGCGACACACTCTTACAGCAGGGCACAAGGCAGGCACTAGGACCTGCGCGGAATCACAGCAGGTTTGGAGGCAGCCAGGCACAAGGCAGGCACTAGGACCTGCACGGAATCCTGGCAGGGCAGGTTTGGAGGCAGCAGGGCACAAGGCAGGCACTAGGACCTGCACGGAATCCTGGCAGGGCAGGTTTGGAGGCAGCAGGGCACAAGGCAGGCACTAGGACCTGCACGGAATCCTGGCAGGGCAGGTTTGGAGGCAGCAGGGCACAAGGCAGGCACTAGGACCTGCACGGAATCCTGGCAGGGCAGGTTTGGAGGCAGCAGGGCACAAGGCAGGCACTAGGACCTGCACGGAATCACAGCAGGTTTGGAGGCAGCAAGGCACAAGGCAGGCACTAGGACCTGCACAGAATCACAGCAGGTTTGGAGGCAGCAGGGCACAAGGCAAGCACTAGGACCTGCGCGGAATCCTGGCAGGGCAGGTTTGGAGGCAGCAGGGCACAAGGCAGGCACTAGGACCTGCACGGAATCCTGGCAGGGCAGGTTTGGAGGCAGCAGGGCACAAGGCAGGCACTAGGACCTGCACGGAATCACAGCAGGTTTGGAGGCAGCAAGGCACAAGGCAGGCACTAGGACCTGCACAGAATCACAGCAGGTTTGGAGGCAGCAGGGCACAAGGCAAGCACTAGGACCTGCGCGGAATCCTGGCAGGGCTCGGAGGCAGCAGCATCCACGACACACCCAGACACCATAGCCGACACACTAACGTGTCCCGACACACAGTTTGGAAAGCTCTGCCATAGCCATTGGCTGTGTTCTCAGAACATGCTTCATCACGTAAATTGGAGAGCCAGCAGCTACATCCATACAACATGCCAAATTCCCTTAGGGTTAGTATTTCTCTGGTTCAGATGGTTATGTGAAGCCAGTCCATTGGGTGAGCTTCCTTCCCAGTAGGATTGCATTGTTAGGCTTGTCAGATGATGGTTTTGTGGTGGGGAGGTGGGATGATTTTGGGCTGATGGTGGGTTGATGGAACGATGGCAAGCCATTGTTTTAATGATGTAAAATAGCTGATTGCTGCTTTTCGCTGCAAAGGATAAATAACTTACTTTGTAAAAACTGCTCAGAATAGGCATAAGCCACATTCTGCCCTTTAATCCCAAATTAACGCATGGCGAATTTCCATCCCCTGCAAGGACGGGAGCTCAGAATTTTAGTGGGTTTTATGTCCTGGAGTCCCTTTGGAAGAGCACGTGGGTCTGGCAGGAAGGAAGGAAGGGAGATAAACCATGTGCACATATCCAGGGCGCAGACCTCTTGGTGCCTTTGCAAATTAAAGGGCTGGGGAGAAAGCTTTCAAGGAAACGGGGAGAACTTGTCTCCCTGAAATCTTTCTCCCCAGCCCTTTAATTTGCAACGGCACCTTATTTTTTGCTGCCTCCCCTTTCTTCCCCCTGACGCCGTCTCTGCCCTCCCACAGTTTCTGCAGCCCTTTCAGCTGCAGCTGGCCCAGGTTGCACCTGGGCTCTCCAGAATTCGGCCCCAGGAACTCTCCTGGGCCTTCTGTCTCCTTGAGTGAAACTGGGTGCGTCCCAGAAAGGCCGAGGAGGCTTTCTCCAGCAGGTCAGATCCCCGCCCGGGGGAGTCCCCCCCCTGATTAGCCAAGCAAGCCTCCCCGGAGTCAGCAGGCGGGCCCTCTGCCAAGGACAGCAAGCAGGGACTTTCCATGGGAAAGTTGAAAGGTCCCTTCTCAGAGGAGCTGTTCTTTGCATTCATCCTGCTTGAGTTTCTCTTACCCAGTGCCCCCAGGCCTGACCAGGATGTTATTAATCCAGCCACTTCCCAACACACTGATTGATTGATGGATTGACTGATTGATTATGTGCCATCAAGTCATTGGCGACTGTTGGCAGCCACATAGATTATCTGTCCCCAACCTGGTCTTTTTTTCATAATTTAAATTTTATTGATTTTCAGAGAATAGATAAAATAGAAAATAGAAAATACAGAAAAGCATGAAAATAGAACTAAAGAAGAAAGAAGAAAAAACTATAAAGTGCAAATAGACAGAAAACAAAGATGGAAAAGTGACTTCCGACTTTCTCCAATACAGATACAGATAAATTTACAAAAATAATCTCTTACCAATGATTAAACCATAGTAACATTATTTCTATCAAAATAAACCAATTAATCATTAAAACCGAAAATCAGAACATCATTTTTTTTCTACCGCAAGCAATGTCCCCAACCTGGTCTTTCAGGTCTTCCAATGGTGCCCCCATCGCCCCTGTCACTGAATCCCTCCCCCTTGCCGCTGGTCCTCCTCCTCTTCTTCCTTCCTTCCACCTTTCCCAGGATCAGAGCCTTCTCCAGAGAGCTGGGTCTTTGCAGAATGTGTCCAAAGTAGGATAATTTGAGCTGTGGAGTCAGATGTTACCTAGCTGAGTAATGAAACCTCTGCAAGCAAACAATCAAGCTCAGAGAGCACCAAGGACTCCACAGTTCAACCCTGGGCTCCAGAGATTCTCTTCTATAGGATAATTTGCGCGTGGTCATTTGTGCCTTGAGTGAGAACTCTGGGTTGATTTGTTCGATGATCCGTTGGTTTGTTTTCTTGGCTGTCCGTGGTCTTCTCCAACACCCAAGTTCAAAAGGGTCAATTTCTTCCTACCCTGCTGCTTCAAAGTCCAACTTTGGCTTCTGTGCAGTGGGACCACTGCCTGCAGGATTCTGACCTTTGTGGGATGGACGCCTCCTGCTTAGGCATTCCCTTGGCAGGGTCAGCACCTACTAACCCTGGCTGATCCCAAAAAGGCTGAGCAAGGTCAAATGTAGCTGCAGCCTGGATTAACAGATAAGCCTGTTCGGTAGATCCCAAAGGCAATCCAAAATTGCAGAACCGAATGGGATCCCGAATGGACATCCAGCCCAACCCGGTTTCACCTTAACGGGTGATCAAATACACTGGCATCATTCTGCTGCACCACGGGGTGATTTGTTGGGTTTAGGCCCCTTCAAGGGTTGTGTGAACCCAACCAATTGGGTTTTATTCAGTAAATGGTATCAATACAGACCACGGTTTACCACTTTGGGTGTGTTGGGTAGAAGACCTGTTTGTGTGTCCTGTAAAGTGAAGTAAAGGGATGGGAAGGCAAAGATGGTAGCCTGCATTAATGACCCGTGTTCACACAACTCACTTCACCAGGGCAAGTAAAGACCTTGTGGCTGCACCTGCCCAACCTGCTTGGGACAGAACTCGGCTTGTTTAATTTGTTGTGTGAACCCAGCCCATTCACATAGCCAGTTAGGAATTCGGTTAATTTGGTTACCAGATTTATAAGCATGCTGTGTGCACAAAGCCCGTCAGTATTGTGTGAGTCCAGTGACGGCAAATTTCAGTGAAATGTTCAAGCGGGCCACTAGATGGGATGTTCATAATTCCAACGTCTCCTGGTATTTCATGAGGATTCCACACTGTACTTTCTTGAGGCTTTTAAAATTACAGGTTAACATGATACTTTGCTTCTGGTTCTTGACCTGTTGTTCTGATTCGTAGGCTCGCTCGCTCTGCTGCTGCAGCAAACAAGTAATTGGGGGTCTTTTACAGAATTTATGTAATTCCCTGGCAATCGTTCTTCAATAATTATACACAGGCAATAGAGGAATGAAAGAAAGAGAGGAATTCCTGGCTGTTCTCCAGCTTAGCCCAACTGTAACTGGGATAAATAGCACCGTGTTGTGGAGAGTTAAAATTAATTGCGGGACAGAAATAAAACCTGGAGAATGTTACTCCCTTGCTGGAGGCATCTGCTCTGCTGGGATCTCAAAAATTCAGCGACTGAGTGTCAGACTTCTCCTTTCCAGCACAAAATTGCCCCTGAAATGCTGAAAAGGGTTTTTAGCAAATAACCATATGTCATCTTTGCCTTCCCAATGCCCAGACATCTGAATTCCTTAAATTATATGCTGCTCTATCGGGGTTTGGAAAATTCCTTCTCCCGTCTCTCGGCCCTTTCTGTTCCATCTGAAGCCATCTGGGAGCTGCAGCAAATTAGCTATAATTTCACCCCGCAATTAGGGTGCACAGTGGAGCTGCCTGGAGTTAATGAAACCATTCGCCCTACAGGGAGGGTTTTCAGCCACAGTCAGAGGATTTTTAAACATTTCATTTATAAAATCAGAAACTTTTTTGTGTGGTGTTGGAGGAGAATTCTGAGAGTGCCTTGGAGTGCTAGAAGATCAAACCAGTCCATACTCCGGGAAATAAAGCCAGACTGCTCACTTGAGGGAGCGATATTAAAGGCAAAACTGAAGTACTTTGGCCACGTAATGAGAAGGCAGGATACCCTGGAGAAGATGCTGATGCTAGGGAAAGTGGAAGGCAAAAGGAAGAGGGGCCGACCAAGGGCAAGATGGATGGATTATATTCTGGAGGTGACGGACTCGACCGTGGGGGAGCTGGGGGTGGCGACGGCCGACAGGAAGCTCTGGCGTGGGCTGCTCCATGAAGTCACAAAGAGTCGGAAGCGACTGAATGAAGAAACAACAAAAAAAAGGAATGAAACTCACCTCTTTAATGTGAAGTTGCCCGAATTTGAAATAGTTTTTTAAATAAATTGTGATCTCCTGGGGAACCCCAAGTGACCTCTCGTGGAACCCTAGGGTGCCACAGGACCCCTAAGATAGATAGATGCTTTTGAACTGTGGTGTTAGAGGAGAATTCTGAGAGTGCCTTGGACTGCTAGAAGATCAAACCAGTCCATACTCCAGGAGATAAAGCCAGACTGCTCACTTGAGGGAGCGATATTAAAGGCAAAACTGAAGTACTTTGGCCACGTAATGAGAAGACAGGATACCCTGGAGAAGATGCTGATGCTAGGGAAGGTGGAAGGCCAAAGGAAGAGGGGCCGAGCAAGGGCAAGATGGATGGCTGGTATTCTGGAGGTGATGGACTTGACTGTGTTGGAGCTGGGGATGGTGACGGCAGACAGGAAGCTCTGGCGTGGGCTGGTCCATGAAGTCACGAAGAGTCGGAAGCGACTGAACAAAGAAACAACAAATGGTGAAAGATGACTGTGAGTGCACAGAGAAGGCAATGGAGGGACATTTCTTTGCTGTGCCTCCTTTTTAAAACCGAACTCAGTCTTTAATCTCTGTGGCAAGTAACTGGAGAGAGAGAGATAAAGGATGGATGGATGGATGGATGGATGGATGGATGGATGGATGGATGGATGGAGGACGGACGGAGGATGGACGGACGGATGGATGGATGGATGGACGGACAGACAGACAGACAGACAGACATGTCTGTAGCTTGAATCATGTCAACTGGATTTCTATTCATGATTCAAGCTACAGACAATTCCACCTGGATGACTGAGAACCTTCATAGACACAGACAGACGTGGTTTCCCAGAGCTGTCCCCAAACCTTATCTAACCTGGTTTTCTATCTAAGAACTAACCAGGTCACACACTTAGGTTCTTGAGGACAGCCAAGGTCATCTGGCTCTGGTCATCTGCAGTGGACAGCAGTTAAAATAATCTCTGCTTCCTCATGCAGTAACCTGCTGTTCTGCCTGGTTGGCAAGATGATTTTGGATAGGATTGAACTTCCTGTTTTTTCTGTCCCACATGACCCAGTGTGGCCTTGGACCATGGGAAGAAGAAAGCAGATGTTTCCCCCTCCTCCTCCTCCTCCTCCCCCCCCCCACTGTGTGCATGATGGGAGAGCTGCAGATCCCATCAGCTCCTTCACAGCTTCTGAAATTCTTTCTGCGCATCTTAATGGCAGAATTTTGCTTGTGAATTTTTGCAACATCAGCCAAATGTTCAGAGAAGCCAGATGGTTCTCTCTCCCTCACTTGGATCGGTTTGGGGTTTGAGGCTATTGAGTTAAATGGCTTGATAGTTTTCCAGCTGTGGAGGGCACTTTGGAGGAGGATGATGATGATAATTTGTAGCTGCCCCATTCCAAAAGACTCTGGGTGGCTTACGACACCCAATAAAACATAACCACAAGAAGCCCCCCAAAATGGTTGTTATGCAGATAGGAAAAAAATGCATGTTTTCTGTAACTGAACTTGGCGAAAATATTGAAACCTCACTGGGAGCAAGGCTCAAGTCTAAGGGAAAAGGAAACCGAGAAGAAGGGAAACAGGCCTAAATCTGCCAGTAAAAGAATAAATGGAACTTTCAAAACAAGTTTGAAAAAATCGCTAATCAGACCACCAGCTTAGGGTGCGCGCATTAAAAAGGTGCAATGCTGTCTAAGCTCTTCGTGCTGAATTTTCTGCTCCCGCCGTAGCCACCACCTCCGTCTCCCTCTGGCGTGGCTGTTCCTTGGCTTTCCACAGTTTTCTGAAAGACCACGTTCTCGTGGCACGAAAGCTGTTTCTCATGGGGCCAGAAATAAACAACCTGATGCTGCATCAGGACAGAGGGAAGCTCATTTCCTGCCCGAACGAGCGTGTTTTCTAGTCTGAACTCAACACCACAGCTTTGGAATTGACTGTTGATCAGGAATTAGGGTTGTATTGAGCAGGGGGTGGCTGAAAGAACCATACTGAGAAGTTGGAAATACAGTATTATTCCAGATGTTAAGGGAAATGGGTGGTCTGTTTTGGAAAAGGCCATATTTTCTACTAATCTAATAAGCAATTTGTGTTTCTATGGCAGAGATTTTGTGATATTTTATAATAATATTTTGTACTGATTATATTTTCATAGTGTATTTATTAGTGAACTAGTGACTATTGGTAAATACAAGTAGTGCTTGCTTAACGACCATTAGTTTAACAATGGTCTGAAGTTACGACGGCCTTGGAAAAAGTGCTTTACGATCTGTACTCATGCTTACGATCATAGCAAACTGTTGCACCACCCCCATGGTAATGTGATCGCAATTCAGACACTTGGCAGCTGGCTCGCATTTACAACCAGTTGCAGCGTCCTGCGATCACGTGATTGTGATTTGCAACCTTTCTTGCCAGCACATCCATTGGGGAAGCTGGATTCGCTGAACGACCGTCGTAAAAATGGTCGTAAAATCTGGTCTGGTCACGTGGTGATTCACTCAATAACTGCAATGCATAACAACCACTTTTCCAGTCCCTATTGTGGTTGTTAAGTGAGGAGTACCTGTATAATATATAAGGTTGATTTTTTCCCCCTCCTTTTTCTTTTCTGTCTTTGTTTGGGGTTGTTTCTACTTTTTGTTCTTTTTTTGTTTTAGTTTCTATTTTTCTTTCTTTAATTTTAACGTTTGTTTTGCTGATTGTGTATGTTAAGAATGCTAAACAAAAATAAAAAAGATAATGTTTTCTAGTCTTTTGCACAAAGTGGGTGGGGGGGAGAGATGCAAGAAATCTGATAATTATAAATAGGACTTGCATTTGATACTCAGCTGTTGAAATTCTTCCATAATGACTTCTTAGTTTAGTTTAGTTTTAATAATAAATCATTCATCAGATGTTCCTGGGTTCTTTATCCGGTGGGAGGAGATGGGCGGTGACAAATCTAATAAATAAATAAAATAAATAAATATTTCCAGTGTTAAGGCACTTCTGCTGAGGAGATGTTTGATGATAAGATACATTTTTTTTTCCTGATAGAAAGTGAAAATGCCAAGGAAACGTTTACCTCCTTAAGTTCTACCTTTTGTCAATAAAAGTGCAAAACTCCGGTTTTCCATTGCTCTGACATCAGTTCTGACAAAAGTTAGTGTTCAGGTTGCCAAACAAAAGTTAAAAATAAAGAGCATTCACAGACAACGTTCCAGCATTTGAATGAACCCGTCAGTGGCTTCTAATCTAGAAGTGCCTGGTGTTCAGCCAAGCGGTTCCAGGACTTTTCAGATTGGACTAGGGTTATTGCTGCAATTAGGCGCAACAGCTGACTCCCGAGTATACCGCTGCTCTCATGATGCTTTGCCCTTGTGACGTTCAACCTGGAAACAACAGCGCTTGCCCCCTTGGGAGCTCCAGAGGTGGCATGCAGAGTTGGCGATCTGGAGGTGGTGGTGGGCACTTCCACCAAGGCCACAAAGCTTGTTCTGGATCCTCAGATTGCCCCTTAGTGACCGGATTGAACAAAGAATGCTTTGCACAAACTAGTTTCCCTGCAAAGCAGAGATGGAAACCAGGCTGGGTTTGGGAACAAAGATGGCTTTGTATTTGATAGATGGTGGGACAACGGGGGGCGGGGGGGGACTGAGTTTCCACGTGGCAGAGGTGGCGAAGACGCGATTCTGCATTTGAGTGTGGCACGTCTGCTTGGCCCCTGACCTGTTTGCTCAAGGCTTTGCTTTGTTTCTTTGAGTTAGCATTCGATGCCAGGTGCAAACCACCTAGCCATAGACATGCAAGAATTCTGGGTGCCAGACCCCCTCATGCCACGTTTTAAGAAGGACTTTGAGCAATTGGAGCAGGTTCAGAAAAGAGCAACAAGGAATGAACTGCTAGGAGGAGAGAACGAAGGAGCTGGGCGTGTTTAGTCTTGAGAAGGGAAGATGGGGGGCGAGACATGTTTGCACTTTTCAGATATCTGGAAGGACGTCACAGAAGAGAGATGTTCCCCGTCGTTCCAGCACACGGGACTCTTCCAGAACTGGATTCTATCACCCAAATCAGTTCTGCCTTCTATTTACACTTGGCCGGGTGTGACTATGATTCCAACAATGCAACCTTTCCAATATAACATTCCCCTTTTGAAGCTTGGGATAGCCCAGTGTTTCTCAACCTTGGCAACTTTAAGATGTGTGGACTTCAACTCCCAGAACTCCCCAGCCAGCCATGGCTCTCGTTAATGCCATCAGTGTAACAGTGTTATACATCCAACTCAGGATGTGTGGACTTCAACATGCTGGCTGGGGAGTTCTGGGAGTTGAAGTCCACACGTCTTAAAGTTGCCAAGGTTGAGAAACACTGGGATAGAGTATCTTCTTCTAACTTTCCGGTGTTGAAGCTTCCTTTCTGACCAGGCTTCAGGATTTCAGAACTGGGCAACCATGGACTTCTTCTCCCATCGTGCTGGGCACCCAACTGCCAGCTGCAGATGAAGCCGAACATCCACGTCAGCCGGTTGGAAAGCTTGTGGTTCCCTGTCTGTGGAAACCCTTTGTGGTGGGGCAGAGAGTCAGGACCAGATGTGTAGGAAGAGGTTGCTGGCAGGTGGGGAAGGGGGGATGAGACATTGGCGTTTGAGCCGATTCCAAGTTGGCTTCTGCCTGGGGCGGGTTCGGAGGAATGGGCTGGTTGCTGAGCAGGCCCAGGCGTTGCTCCTGGAAGGCAGAACCCAGCAGTCGGACACGTAGAGACATGGAAAGATGCCGTTTATCATGATGGAGGACATGACGCTTCCTTAGTTACTCCTCGTATCATCTCTCTCGTTCTGGATGGATTTGCATCTTAGCTGAATTGCGCCACCTCTGATCTGCCACCCTCCAGGCGGCAGCCTGGGGATGGGTCTGCTTGGCAGACATGAATAAATCCATCTGCCCATGTGGAAATCCAGCAGGTCAGCAATGGAATGCCCACAATAGAAGATTGGATTATAAAATTGGCAGAGCTCGTGGAAAGGGTGAAGCTGACCAGTTTGGTCGGGGGGAAAACAGGAAAGGCTTTTTAAAAAAGACTGGAAGCCTTATAGGGACTTTTTGCAGGGAGAAGAAAAGACTGAATTGACAATTTATGGATCCGGATTAAAAAGGGTTAAAGAGGGAGGGGAAAAAATAAGATGGCAATTACTCGATAGATAGAAAGAAGGGTGGAAGTCATAATTCTATGCTTTCTTTTTTTCATTTTTTCTTTTTCTCTATATTCTTTTCCCCCCTTAATCTTCTTTTAATTTTGTATACTTTTATTGTATTGAAAAATCAATCTATCTATCTATCTATCTATCTATCTATCTATCTATCTATCTATCATCCATCCATCCATCCATCCATCCATCCAGCATGCCAGGAGGAATCCTTCATTATGACCTGCTCAGCTTTCTATGTTCAGGGATTCTATATGTATGTACTGTATGTGCACCTGTAGAGCAGATTATAGATTGTAGACTATATGGCAGTGTTTCTCAACCTTGGGAACTTTAAGAGGTGTGGACTTCAACTCCCAGAATGCTGGCTGGGGAATTCTGTGAATTGAAGTCCACACCTCTTAAAGTTCCCAAGGTTGAGAAACACTGCCATATAGACTAGAAGCAGATTTGTTCCCCTCCAAAGCTGTCTCTGTCCTGAGTGGCCTTTCAGCTCTTATTGTGACCTTTGCTGCCCCTGCCCTCTCCGAGACAAGCCCCCCCCCCCCCCCCGCTGGGTGGAGACATCAGAGGTTGCAACCAGGCGGGGTTGATGCGTTTTGAAAGTTGCTGCTTTCTCGGAGTTGGCACGCTTGGAAAAATGCAAGGCTGAAGCCTTTTGCCTCAAAACCGGGGAAGGGTCCCAGAGGAAATGTCCCCGATCCATCCTGGCTGGCTGGGTCACGTTAACGTTGGAAACACCTCGCCAAGTAGAGGTGCCCGGATCCTAACAGATGATCATCTGTTTGGTTCTTACCTGCTTTCCCATATATCTAGCAAGTTGGGGCAATGGGTGACTTTCCTGGTTACAGTTGTACTGTAATTCTGTTTGCACTGTGTTTGATTCGTTTGTGGGTCACCGGACAAGCGTGCCAAAGGGCAGGGCAGAGAAAAGAGAAAAATGCAGATTCTGCCCATGTCAGTCTAAGGCCTGGGAATGAGATATCTGCAGGCTGAAATTCTTTAGAATTGGCTAATGAATGACCTGTCTTCAGGGACACTGTTTCTCCACAAGCTTTGATTCCTCTGCAAAACATAACACTGGAAAATAACTTGTCCCAGAGAGTGAATTTATATGTGGACTTGTTTTTAAAACTCTGGACCCCTGCTATTTTAATCAACACACTTTTTTTTTCCACGGCTATTTCCAGAGCTCTTCTGTCCTGGATGAGTTACAAAAATGCTTTGCAAAGGTCTTTGAAGAGTCCTGGCTTTTGAGAAAGCTTACACTAAAACTCCATCCCAAATGGAATTTCAGCTGGCTCCTGCTTTGTAAGTGCAGAGATTTATTCCCAGGCTACTCCAAACATATGTTAAGTTACAGCAGCGTTTCTCAACCTCAGCAACTTTAAGACGGGTGGACTTCAACTCCCAGAATTCCCCAGCCAGCATGTTGAAGTCCACACATCGTGATGTATAACACTGAGTTACACCGATGGCGTTAACGAGAGCCAGGAATTAACAGGCATCTTTGCGTTTTTGTAGCTTGTCTTCTTCAGGAATTTATAGGAATAGATTGATATGACCGGTGATATTGTTGGAGCTGCTAGCTTGAAGCAAAAATCTTGCTGTTGGTTAGTTGGTGAGGGCCTTGAACACTGAAAGGATAGGGACTAGAAACCTGTTCTCAAGATGGAGATGGAGCTGTGGGTATGTGCAGCCCCCCCCCCCCCATCTCTCCCTCTTTATCCGTTTTTGGCAGGGCATCCAATGGGCCCAGAATCCGCATCACCTAGTTCTTTCTCAAGAGAGAGAGGTTGTGAAATGGGATTGGAATTTTGGTTGCTAAGTGAAGCGGTCCTTAAGCGAATCCAACCCAATTTTATTACCTTTTTTGTGATGGTTGTTAAGTGAATCACTGGGCATTAAGTGAACCACATGGTCTTTAAGCGAATCATGCGGTTCCCCATTGATTTTGCTTGTCAGAAGCCGGCCGGGAAGGTCAAAAGTGGTGACCACATGACCACATGATGCTGTGACAGTCATAAATGTGAACCGGTTGCCAAGTGCCCAAATTGTGATCACCTGACTGCGGGAATGCTGCTACAGTCGTAAGTGTGAGGACTGGTCGTAAGTCGGTTTTTTCAGCACCGTCGTAAATCCAAACCGTCACTGAAGAAATGGTTGTTAGGCGAGGACTATCTGTACTTGCAGTGAGCTGTGACGATGGCAAAATGAGAATGTGCCCGGCAACATTGGCACACAACTCTGCATGATGTACTTGCGCTCGTGTGATATGTTTGTCACCCCCATTTCTCCATCTGCCTCCCCCCCGCTGTTGTCCCAGAGAATGACATGGTTGGACAAGCGGGTCTTCCTCCTGTCTCTGTCTCCTCCTGCAGCCTTTCATTTTTCCGAGGGTCTGACTTCACATCCATGGGGGGGGGGGGGGTGCTGTTTGTGGCGCGTTGAAACAACAAGAAAACACAGATGCAAACTTAGCTAAGATAAACTTCCATCCAGTGAAGCACGATGTCAGCTTTTTGTTTTGTTTTTCCAAGGAAAATGTTCTCTCTCATTCCAAAGCCCAGGAGAGGGAATGATGGGTTGAAGCTCTGGGAAGGGAGCTTTGGGTTCAGCGTTAAGGAAAACTTGCTACGAGCAAACGCAGATGGCCCAGAGAGGCGGTGGCAAACGTAGAAGCAGAGGCTAGACAGCCATTCGCCTGGGGGCTTCAACTGGGATTCGTTTGCTGCACAGGGGATGGACTGCATGACCTCTGGGTTTCCTTCCAGTTCCAGGGTTTTCTATATTCTCCGAGAGCAAAGAGCCTCCTTTGAATTGCAAGGGGCAATTCAAACCTGGCCTGGAGATTCCCAAAAGTGCAAAGTAATAAGCCCGTCTCTAGGAAAGAGCCGAAAAGCCACAGGGAAGCCTCGCTTTGAAATCGGGGTTCCTTTACAAGCCTGATTTAGCTGCTGTTCCCATAAACTAGCCTGTCCCTCCTCCTCTAGAGTAACTTAGAGGGACTGTGAGTCTTTCTTTGGGGCAAAACCAAAGTCATTGCCCGTTGAGGTCCCCTCGGGAGCAAATGAGGACCCCCGACTTCTAGCCAGACCGTCAAGGCTTGACCGCCAGGGTTCAAAACGCTCATCAGGAACAGATGCATTTTCCAACACATCCTCAAGTAGCTCGACTCCTGGCCCCTGCGTGCGTGCAGTTTTCTGGGCCACCAAGATGGTTCGCACTTGCCGCCTTTGACTACATTCTCTGTTTTCTAAATGTTCATCTTGCAATTTTACACACCACCATGAGCAAGAATGCTAATCTTTCTAAGCTTGCCATGATGTCTCTTTTTACAGTTCGGTCAGATAAAGCCTTAGCGGATGCATTCGCACAACATTGGACACTTAATCAGTTTTTAATTTCGTTGGGGACCGTGCTTCACATTTAATCACTGTATGTCTTAGGTGAACCAACCTGGAGCTTGGTTTGATTAAGGAAAGAGGCTGATCTGTGAACTCTGCAATCAAGTTTCCCTTCTTAAAAAAATAGTAATAATCACTGCTCTGAAAAGGGAAATAGCTTTGGGTTTGCCTTGGCAGCAACGTGGGCTGACGCTGGGGGAGGGTGAAATTAGAGCCAGTTTGGTCTAGTGGTGAAGGCACCAGGCTAGAAACCAGGATGCTGAGAGTTCTAGTCCCGCCTGAGGCACGAAAGCCGGCTGGGGGACCTTGGGCCAGTCCCTCTCTCTCAGCCCTAGGAAGGAGCCAATGGCAAACCAGGAGACTAAGAGTTCTAGTCCCGCCTTAGGTATGAAAGCCGGCTGGGGGACCTTGGGCCAGTCCCTGTCTCTCAGCCCTAGGAACGAGCCAATGGCAAACCAGGAGACTGAGGGTTCTAGTCCCGCCTTAGGCAAGAAAGCCAGCTGGGTGACCTTGGGCCAGTCCCTGTCTCTCAGCCCTAGGAACGAGCCAATGGCAAACCAGGAGACTGAGAGTTCTAGTCCCGCCTTAGGCAGGAAAGCCGGCTGGGTGACCTTGGGCCAGTCCCTGTCTCTCAGCCCTAGGAAGGAGCCAATGGCAAAGCAGGAGACTGAGGGTTCTAGTCCCGCCTTAGGCAGGAAAGCCGGCTGGGTGACCTTGGGCCAGTCAATCTCTCTCAGCCCAACCCACCTCACAGGGTGGTTGTTGTGGGGAAAATAGGAGGAGGAAGGAGTATTCGGTATGTACGCCGCCTTGAGTTATTTATAAAAATAATAAAGGGGTAAAACTTAAATAAATAAATAAATTATAGAATAGAGGTTGCAGTGCAGAGGGGCCCCAGCCTTTCTTCTTCCCCATGGCAAGCCCCCTCTCCAAAGGAGACCCTGTGGTTTGCGTGGATGGGTGGGGGTGTGTGAATCAGGGGTGGATAAATCGGTCCGTTTCAGCTTCTCCCCTGGTAGGGCTGCCCTTGACATCATCTTCCCCCGCCTCAAAGAAGGGTGTGGATTCCTTCGAAAAGCAGAAGCAGATCCGCTTGCTCCGGGAGACCCTTCCCCTTGCCAGGGCCCTGGGCGAGGGGTGGCGGTAGGGCTGCTGCCTTGTGCTTTGAAGGAACCCTCCCCTCCTTTGCCAGCGGGCCCCCTGCCCCCCTGGGGGCTGGGAAGGGCACATTTGGGGCAGGCGCACTCGCACTGGCTTGGTCTTGTGAAACCACAGGGAGGGGGACTGGAGGGAGACAGCTGAGATTTCTCCCTGCAAGACACGCATCAGATGGAGATGCTGTGTGTGTGTGTGTGTGTGTGTGTGTGTGTGTCCGTCCTCCTCCTCCCCCCCACCCCCCACCCCCGCTCACTGGTCTCAAACCTCCAGGGTCTTCTCCGCTTTCGGTTTCAGGAAGTCTGCCCTGAACTCTCTGCATTTTTATTGCTCAAAACAAGTTTTTTCTTCCTTCCTTCCTTCCTAACCCTGAATATCCGATGGGCCATAGGAACAGGGGGACAGAACCCTGCAGAGTTTGCTTGCTGTGGTTCCCTTACCGACCTCCCGGCCACCGAACGTGGCCGCGGCTTTGAAAGTGATGATCCCTTTTCCAAAGGCAGAAGCTTCCTCAAGTCGGGCTTGACCCCTGGCGAGGCTCGGGCGTGCCCGCTTGGTTTGCTTGGCAGCTGTGCAGAAGGGGCTTGCCCTGGCCGCCTTCCCGACCTGGCTGGTTTCCTGGTGGTCTCCCATCCAAACACTAATCAAACCTGACCCTGCTTAGGGCTTTTCGACAGCAGCCACGGTGGACAGGTTTTCAGATCCTTTCGAGCGGGGGCGTCCGCAGGGTGTGGTCAAGATGGAGCCATGCCAGCACACTCACAGGTGGGGCTTCAAGCGCACCATTGTGGCCGCCCCCTTGACTTTTTTGACCACACCCTGCGGACGCCCCTGAAGCAATGGCAAGGCCGTTTGTCTGCAAAAGGAGCGCAGCAGTATGTTAAGATAAAATGATTGAAAGAAAGAGGCTAGTTTTTTAAAACATCAGTAGATCCATAGCCCAGATTTACCCCGTTAGCACCACAATCGCTTCTGTGGAAGAGTGTTTCAGAAGCTTTCCTTCCCCGCTGAGGTCATGTTCTCGGGGTCCCAGCATGTCTGAATTCAAAGTCCCCCAGAGGATTCCCACGAGGCCCAAATGGCCCCTCTGTCCCCCGAGGGCTTTTTCCGTGGCAGACGGGGGTGAGGCCAAGCAGTGGTCCCTCTGCAAGGGATGAGCAAAATGGAAGGGAAATGTTGGCCACAGCCCCTTCCTCCTTGGAAAGGGAATCCGGCTTCTGCCAGACACCGCAGCTGGGAGAGGAAGTGGCCTTGACACAGGCAGAGTGTGGGCAAGCGATGACCTGGTCGGTTTCTAGCCAGGCCTGCTGGGCCCAAAGTTGCCCCACAGCTTAGAGGGTGCCGTATCTAGACTGCAAAGATCCAGGAGCCTGCGAGATTGCAGACGTGCTTTCCGGCCCTCTCACCCAGCCCGGCTTCGGTCACTGCAAGACCTGTGCCCGGGGCAGCGGTGAAGCCGATTCTCCTGGCAGACGCTCAGAGGCGTGTGCTTATTCTACTATACGCTGAGCCGAGCCCAGGGCTTGAAAGCGGTGCCAGGCACACTTCCACGACCCTGGAGACTGGCTCTGCTCGATCCGAGCCGTTCCCGTGTTTGCCCAGAGACTGCATGGCGTGAAAATTGGTCCAGAGAACTGAGATGTGCTTTTCCAGCTGGAATAGGATTGGAATTGACTCTGGGTCACTTATCTTTTTAACCCAACTCTCTTTAAAAGGCAGAGAAATCAGAGGAAGTGATTCCCTCCTCCCCCCCCCCCCCCATAAAAGACAGTTTTCCTTCCGCTTGAAAATGGAATCTAAAGCTTCAGACAGGCAGATTCCAACTGAATGTAAAAAGGAAAAGGAAAGAGCAGGAGACATTTGAAAGAGGAACTAATGACCCAGGGATTTGGGGGGCTCCCCTTCAGGAGATGGGTTCAAGCAGAGGCTGGATAGCCATCTGTTGGGGGTGCTTGAATTAGGATGTCTGCCCTGAGGAGGGGGTGGGCTGGATGGCCACTAGGGCCCCTTCCAACTCAGAGATTATGTGAGTACCAAAAATACTGATGATTTTAAAAGTTGGACCCCGAGATGGAAACCTTCTGTACACATGTGAACATGGCATCAACAGGACAAGCGACATCATGTGCCCCCTTGAGTCATTCTGATTAGATTAATGGAATGGATAATGACATCAGCGTGGCTTGCGCTGGACATCCATGCACATGAAACCCGAGTTTTAAGTGGACATTTGTATCTCTGCCTCCTGTGCCTCTTTGCTCTCATTTGGAGAGAGCAGAATTATCCCGAAAGACAGGTTTCCTCGCTTTCGACTCCTAAACTACGCTGCCCTCTCATTTAGACTGAACGGTTAGCTCTCTCCTCCCCCCAAAATCACAGGTCTGTTTCTGACTGGACTGCCTGCCTGGCCAGGGACCGGCCTCCCCACCCCCCGAGAAGAAGAGGGGGTTATTCTGGAATTCAGCCCACCTGGTTGATGATAACCATGGAGCAGCACCTAGAAACATATTTAAGGATTCCCTTACTAACTTTGCTCAGACTGAAGAAGCTCCTTGGATAAGGAGCGAAACGTTTCCACTGAGAAAATAGAAATCCAGTTGACATGAATCAAGCTACTGCTAGAGCAATGTTTCTCAACCTCAGCCGCTTTCAGATGTGTGGACTTCAACTCCCAGAATTCCCCAGCCAGCCATGCTAAATTAAACTAAAGCGGCTGAGGTTGAGAAACTCCGCCGTGGAGCTTGTGCATCGTTCTGTTCACAGCATACGCCGAGCCTTGTTATTAATCCATTTCCTGGGTGGGCTCTGTGTACTGAACTCTGGAGTCCTTGGTGCTCTCTGAATTTGGTGGCTTGCTTGCAGATGTTTCATTACCCAACTAGGTAACATCATCAGTGCGAGGGGGACTGGGTTTTTCTGCCAGGCAAAGCTGTTTGTGAGCACAGCCGCTAAGTTGCTAGGCTGGAGACACTCTTGGGCGCACAAGTGCTTTGAAAACGTTGCACAGGACAATATTTTGGCTTATACGAGTGTGGCGACTTTGGGTAGGGACTGTGCAGGTACTAAAGCCGGCAAGATGCAAGCAGATCAGACCCAGAGGGCACCACCGCTGTTTCTGCACCAGTTCTGTCAATTGCACTAAGATGTTTGCAGGATCACTTCCTGGTTAAGGAATTTCCCCCACCGTAAGCATCCACACGTAAGGCGTGGTGGCTCAGCGGGTAAGACGCCAGGCTTGTCGATCAGAAGATCGCAAGTTCGGAGGTTCGAATCCCTAGCCCCGCGTGACAGAGTGAGCTCCCGCACTCGCCCCAGCTCTTGCCAACCTAGCAATTCGAAAGCATGCAAATGCAAGTAGATGAATAGGGACCACTTCGGTGGGTAGGTAACAGCATTCCACGTGCGTCATGCGGCCACATGACCGCGGAAGCATCTTCGGACAATGCTGGCTCTTCGGCTAACAAACGGAGATGAGCACCGGCCCCTAGAGTCGGACACGACTGCACAAATGTGCGGGGGGAACCGTTACCTTTTTAAAGCATCCATTAGAAGCTACAGCTACAGTAAATTGCAACTGATGTGACATGCATGATGTCACGTATGACTTGCTGTGGACTCCCGAGTCCCCCACTTTCTTTAGTAGAAGAAAAGAGGCTTTCAGATATCCTACTTCAGAATTTTTTTTTAGAGTGTGTTTCATGGAACCCAGGGATGATGTGAGAGATTTGGGTCAAAAAAGTTCACTCATATGCAGCCAGTTTTCTATCATTAGAGCTTTGCCTCTTGATAGGGGTTCAGCATTTTTATTATTATTTTTTAACCAACAGCTTCCCTGGCTTGAAAAAGTTTTCAACCCCCGTTTTACTTTGTACTGAGGTGGTTCAAAAGTCTGCTGACACATTGATCTGCTTTAAAAGCTGGGAAAACTACTATGCTGGAGAATTTTCCCAGACTGCCAGATCACGTTGCCACTGGCAGATGGCAAGCATTTCCCTCTGGATTGTGATGGAAGAAGCTGAATTTGCAAAATTCACCACGCCGTGTTGTGCCGGGCCCCTTGGTGGATTGGACAGGAAAAGCTGCATCCAAGACAGAACATCCATTGAAAAAAATCCTGCAGGAAGACCCGGTAACGACTTCCCTGCCCTTTTCCCCCCAGAGGCAAAAGCGTTATTTGCTCAGCCCTTCCTCCAAGCCTGTTGTCCTCCAGATGTGCTGGCCTTGCCAATCCCCGGCCACCATGCTTGTCCCAACATTCAGGGTCCAAATGGTTGTGAGTCAGGGTCCCAACTAGTAAGTGTGTGTTGGTACCTCTGCAATGTGGATGCAAATTACGAGGGCTCTAATTTCTCCCAGCCCACGAGAATTCGGTTACAGGTAGTCCTTGCTTAACAACCATTCATTTAGTGATGATTCAGACTTACGATGGTGCTGGGAAAACCGACTTACAACCAGTCCTCACACTTATGACCTTTGCAGTGTCCCCGTGGTCAAGTGATCACGGTTTGGGAGCTTGGCAGCCGGTTCGCATTTCGACCGTCACAGCATCCCGTGGTCACGTGATCAACATTTTTGACCTTCCCAGCCAGCTTCTGGCAAGCAAAATGAATGAGGAACCCTGTGGTTCGCTTAACAATCATGTGGTTTGCTTAATGACGTGGTGATTCGCTTAACAACTGCCTCAAAAAAGGTCATAAAATCGGGTCGGATTCGCTTAATGACCACTCTGCTTAGCAACCAAAATTCCGGTCCCAGTTGTCATTAAGCGAGGACTACCTGTACTAGCAAGAACATGTCCGCTTAAGAAGCGGCGCTTGTGCATTAGCATGAAATCAGTTTTTCTCATCAGCAAAACTTCATTAAGATTCACGTTTGTGTTTCGCTTGCCCTGGGTTCGCGCACGGAGGTCTCGGAGGTGGGGAAGGCTGCTCCCGACAGCGGAAAGCTCTCCAGCCGCTCGTAAGCGGGCATGTTCAGGAAAACATGGCACTGAGCTGCGTCAAATTGGAGCAGCTTCGCTCCCCTTCCGGAAAAATTTGTCCCCTGGGCGGTCATCCACTGTAAAAGTGCCAGGGGACCCCAGAGAGCCATTGGATTCAGGGCTTGGTTTCCAAACGAGGGTTTTTCGCTCTTGGAGTGACGTCAAGGGTGCCCCTCCTGGGCTGGCCAGCTGAGCTTGGCATTCTCCCTTTGCCTGGCTGACGTTGGGCCCTTTGGAACAGAAAACACACAGTTTGGCAGTGCTGCCTGCCCTGTCCTGGCGTTGGCGTCCTCTCTCTGACAGAGAATGATAAAATGTACGGTTGGGATCCTGGAGATCATCTAGTCCCACCCCTGATCAATGCAGGAATCCACCCTTAGAGCACCCGGGGCAGATGGCCCTCCAGCCCCTCTTCAGACACCTGCAGAGAAGGAGAGCCGGGGGGGGGCCCACGAGGCCCCACGAGGCGTCTCTTCTCTTGTTGAACAGCTCTTTCCCTTAGGAAGTTCTTCCACAGATCCAACCAAAATCTGCTTCCCTGTAATTTAAGCCTGCCATCAATTGTCGTCTTGTCTGGAACAACTGAACGATTCTGCCCCAGCTTCTCCATACAATCCTTCAGATGCTTCCAAGACCATTCTCACCTCTCCCTAGCCTCTTCTCTTGTAGAATCGCCGGCGTTTGAAGCGATCTTAGAGATCCTCTAGGCCAGAGCTTTCCAAACTGTGTGTTGGGACACGTTAGTGTGTCGGCTGCAGTGTCTGGGTGTGTCCGGGCTGCTGCTGCCTCCGAGCCCTGCCAGGATTCCGTGCAGGTCCTAGTGCCTGCCTTGTGCCTTGCTGCCTCCAAACCTGCTCTGATTCCGCGCAGGTCCTAGTGCCTGCCTTGTGCCTTGCTGCCTCCAGACCTGCTGTGATTCCACGGAGGTCCTAGTGCCTGCCTTGGGCCTTGCTGCCTCCAAACCTGCCCTGCCAGGATTCCGCACAGGTCCTAGTGCCCGCCTTGTGCCCTGCTGCCTCCAAACCTGCTGTGATTCCGTGCAGGTCCCAGTGCCTGCCTTGTGCCTGGCTGCCTCCAAACCTGCCCTGCCAGGATTCCGCACAGGTCCCAGTGCCTGCCTTGTGCCTTGCTGCCTCCCAACCTGCTGTGATTCCGCGCAGGTCCTAGTGCCTGCCTTGTGCCTTGCTGCCTCCCAACCTGCTGTGATTCCGCACAGGTCCTAGTGCCTGCCTTGTGCCTGGCTGCCTCCAAACCTACCCTGCCAGGATTCCGCGCAGGTCCTAGTGCCTGCCTTGTGCCCTGCTGCCTCCAAACCTGCTGTGATTCCGCACAGGTCCTAGTGCCTGCCTTGTGCCTGGCTGCCTCCAAACATGCCCTGCCATTATTCCGCGCAGGTCCTAGTGCCTGCCTTGTGCCCTGCTGCCTCCAAACCTGCCCTGCCAGGATTCCGCACAGGTCCCAGTGCCTGCCATGTGCCCTGCTGTAAGAGTGTGTCGCGAAATGATGCCCTGCTGTAAGAGTGTGTCGTGAAATGATGCATGTCTAAAAAGTATGTCAGCAACATGAAAAGTTTGGAAAGCCCTGCTCTAGGCCAACCGCTTGCCCATGCAGGATTCTATGACTACAACTTCCAGCCTCTGTGTAAACAGCTCATATTTAGAGGAGGAGGCTCTGGGTGGCTAATTCATGACTCGGAGGAGACCACGCTGGCTTGGGAACTCTGGGAGTTGAAGTCCGCACGTCTTCAAGCTTCTGAGGGCGAGAAACTTCGGAATGTGGTTGTGGAGCTGGGGTTTGGTGTCTGAGTCGGGCAACCCAACTCGAAAGGGAGGCTGAACAGCGCTCAAGTTGCTCACGGCTGGCCGAGTCCTCTTGAGTAGATGCTTTGCATTCCTTCCACTTTAGGGCATGGTGGATCCCTTGCTGCCGCATTCCCATTACCTCATTAACCAGGGAAAGACGGCCTGAGGTGGAGTGCAGCTTTCTCCCCCCAAGGGCCGCCTTCCCTGTCTAAACACAGTCTAAACACAGGGAGTAGCAATCGAAGGTTATGCAGGGAGGCTCAGCGGCAGGAGTCCCAGTTGAGATTCCACTAAACCTTGTACATATTATCGTAATCATCTGAAAGCAATAGTTTGGGTTCTCTTGACCTGGGGTGGAGGGAAGAATGGAAGGAGCTGTTTCTGGAGATTTTTTTTTTTATCTGTTCAATCGTGCCTGATTCTCGGAGACTGTCTGGACAAGTCCCTGCAGTTTTCTTGGCAAGGTTTCTCGGAAGTGGTTTGCCATTGCCTCCTTCCTAGAGCTGAGAGGGAGGGACTGGCCCAAAGTCACCCAGCAGGCTTTGTGCCCAAGGCAGGACTCAAATTCATGGCCTCCCGGTTTCTAGCCTGGTGCCTTAACCACCACAACAAACTGGCTCTCTGGGTCTACAGTTTGTAGTCTGGGGCTTTTTTTGTTGTTCAGTCGTTTAGTCGTGTCCGACTCTTCGTGACCCCATGGACCATAGCACGCCAGGCCTTCCTGTCCTCCACTGCCTCCCAGAGTTTACTCAAATTCATGTTCATTACATCGGTGATGCTATCTAACCATCTCATCCTCTGGCGTCCCCTTCTCCTTTTGCCTTCAGTCTTTCCCAGCATCAGGGTCTTTTCCAGGGAGTCCTCTCTTCGCATTAGGTGGCCAAAGTATTTGAGCTTCAGCTTCAGTATCTGCCCTTCCAATGAACAGTCAGGGTTGATTTCCTTTAGGATTGATTGATTTGACCTCCTTGCAGTCCAAGGGACTCTCAAGAGTCTTCTCCAGCACCACAGTTCGAAAGCATCAATTCTTCGGCGCTCAGCCTTCCTTATGGTCCAACTCTCACAGCCATACATTACTACTGGGAAAACCATAGCTTTAACTATACGGACCTTTGTCGGCATGGTGATGTCTCTGCTTTTTAATATGCTGTCTAGGTTTGCCATAGCTTTCCTCCCAAGGAGCAAGCGTCTTTTAATTTCATGGCTGCAGTCACCGTCTGCGGTGATCTTGGAGCCCAAGAAAATAAAATCTGTCACTGCTTCCATTTCTTCCCCTTCTATTTGCCAGGAAGTGATGGGACCAGATGCCATGATCTGGGTTTTTTTAATGTTGAGTTTCAAGCCAGCTTTTGCACTCTCCTCTTTCACCCTCGTCAAGAGGCTCTTTAGTTCCTCTTCGCTTTCTGCCATTAGGGTGGTATCGTCTGCATATCTTAGGTTGTTGATATTTCTCCTGGCAATCTTAACTCCGGCTTGTGATTCATCCAGCCCTGCATTTCTCATGATGTACTCTGCATATAAGTTAAATAAGCAGGGTGACAATATACAGCCTTGTCGTACTCGTTTCCCAATGTTGAGCCAATTGGTTGTTCCATGTCCGGTTCTAACTAACTAACTAACTAGTCTGGGGCTATTGGCTTGCAAAAGTGGGAGAGCTGCTGGGAACAATGATTAACCATTTGCATCCTGGGTCAATCTGGGTGCACGGATAGTCCTGTTAAAATGTCTCTCTGCAGGGATTCTCCATGTGGCTGTGGCTGATAGAGGCCGCAGTATCATCAACATGGCACTGTGTGTGTGTCACAACATGCCTTACGTCCTTGCATGATGGAACGAGTGCAGATGACATAATGGGCATCATGGCAGAATGATGTCATGATGGGTCCAGACAATGTCATTCTCATTTCCTTGCAGTGATACAAAGGAAGGGAAGGTGGGGTAGAGCTGGCCCCTCTTTTTAAATGTGTTCATGGCATTGTTTTAGAAAATTTAAAGCTTGAGAGTGGAAAAACCTGGTGATGGGGGAGTAGACTAATCCCTTAAACATACTTTTTTAACTGAGTGTGAATGCAATCCAGATGTAGCTTTAAAAAAAAGCAGCGGGGGGGGGAAGAAACTTGGTTGTCAAAAATTGCTGAATTCTTGTTTTTTGGAAACGGGACTTGGTTCAAGCGTCTGACGCTTGGATCGCTCACGCAGGGAGCCTTCCAGGAGCCGCTGTGATGGGTTGGTCCCTTGCTTTCATAGAAAGACGTCTTCCTCGGAAGGAAGTTGTGATCATTTCGGAAGAAACGCTGGGTGTGTTTACGTTGGCTGCCCCATCTTGGAGGCCCACTGAGTTTCCTCTGGGGATTGTTCACACATCCAAGACTTGCAGGTTGCGACTCTCATCTCGATGTCCTCTGCTCTGCTGTGAGCGGAGGGGGGAAATGCCGCCTCCCTCGTTGTCCATGCGTCTTCCTTTCTCTTCCACTGATGTCAAACACCAGCCCGTCCATCGATGGTCCGCTCTTCTGCTGCAGCCTGTCCTCCCTCCACTCCCATTTAGCACTACGAGATGTCCAGTCCTCCCCCAGGGAACCTGCCCCTGTGACTTACAGATATTGGTACATCCAATTAAATGTTATTTGTGGTTTGCGCCATCCACTGAACCCATTGGCGTGGAGTTCCAAGGGAGCTCACGAGATGGTTACACTGTGTGTAGGATGCTGGTCCATTCTCCCGCGGTTTTATTTATATTTGTGTTGAATTGTTTTTCATTGTTGTTTTAGATTTGTTTTGAACTGGTTGTTTTATTGCACATTGCCCAGAGTCACTTGATCAGATAGATAGATGATAGATAGATAGATAGATAGATAGATAGATAGATAGATAGATAGATAATCCTAGCCTTACAAAATGGGCTGGGATCACACAGCATGCAGCATCTCCCCCCACCCCCACCCCCACCCCACACCAGTGTAGCTCAGGGTGTTCTACAGTTGCCTCTGCTTAAACGTCTTGTGTGTGTGAATGCACCCGCTGTGTCCTTAATCAGAGGAGGGGATCTGAAAGGGAGGAGAGCAGAATTCCTCCAGAGAAGAAAGGCTGGCTTGTGGCCCGGATGCTGAGGCCGATGGATCCTTTCCTGCTGCTCAGTTTCCGACCCCCTCCCCAAACAGCCCCCTCCTGGCCGCTGAACCCCAGTCCGTCGCAGCCTTAAATGCAATCCGCAGGTTTCTGGAAATGGGAAAGTAAAGAGGGATGGAAAGGCGAAGGGGATTGTAGGGAACGGGCAAGGGGGAAGAGGCAGGCTGGGTACCGGTCAGGGGCCAAGATGGAGTGCTGCCCTAGGCTTTGCCAGCCTGGGCTGGAGCAAGCGGCCGGCGGGGAGTCCCAGAGAGAGACAGAAGCTGCGGTTTGAAAGGGGAATTGCAGAGTGTCTTGCCAAGCCACTGCCTGGTCCAAGACAAGCAGAGCAGACCGGCCTCGTGGAAGTCTCCGTTACTCCAAGGTGGCTCAGAGTTTTTGGAAGCCCAGTGTCTTGGTCGACGGAATGAGAACCTCCGGGCAGCACCGGTGCCGTCAAGAAGGGACTTTGCCAAACTCGACTGAAGTCAGTGGAAAAAAGTGCGTGTCAGCTGGAAATCTGGCTGGCTTCACCCACTCCTTGCAGCGCTGGCTTCTGTCTACAGCATCCAGACGGAGTGAACAGGCCTTGGCAACATGAAATGAGAAGCTTCCTTCCCGTTTACTTGGCACAGCATGGAGTGGTTAGCATGGTGGACTTCTGGGGGGGTGGGGCAGGTTCAAGCCCCCCTCAGCCATGAAAGCTGCTGTGGTGACTTTGGGCCCATCACTCTCTCTCAGCTCAGCCCTCTTAAAGGATTGTTGTGGTGGGGAAAATTTGAAGGAGGGACTGCAGTGCAGCCCCCCCCCCCCAAACTTCTAGTAGAAAGGCAGGATAGAAATCTCACAAACTGTGATTAACTAAAAACCACTCTCTCATTGTATTCGCATGACAACCTGTGTCCAGTGGTTCTTAAACTGTTTGATCCCATTACCTCTTTTCCCGATCTCAAATAATGTCATGACACCCACCCCCCCGGCAAAAAAAACCAGACTCTGTTATTTTACACGTGTCCCAGCAACAGCAGTCCCAAACAGGATCCTCGACTCACAAGCGAGCAATTACAGAACACTCCATTATAGCCAAGATATGCCCAGATGACCCCCTTGGGGGTCATTCCCCCCAGTTTAAGAACCGCTGCATTAGTCCAACTTGCTTGACTAGGCCTGATCTTGGTTAGGTTCCTTGTGACTTGGTTTGTTAGGGGAGCCTCGATTGCTGGGTTTACAATTAACCAAGAGGAGGGGTTGATCCAGTAACCAGTTTAACAAGTCAGTTTGACAAGCCAGGGTATATAAACAGAGAGCAAGTTCCACTCCCTTTTCGCACTGAAGATGTTGCCTAACCTGGCAATGAAACATCTGCAAGAAAACAACAAGGCTCAGAGAGGACTCCACAACCAGTTTAAGCAAATTGTGTGCACCCTTCCATGGAGCATTCAGTGCATAACCCAGGATATGTCAACAAGATCTAACCGTTAGTCCTCAGCTAAACATTTAGGCTGCATATGTGGAATACGCACAGCAGAAATTCTTCCCTGGAGTCCTGTGTAAACTCTGGGCTGTTAAGAAGGACATTACCCATGGGATTTCTCCCAAAAATGATGGCACCAGCGATGGTGAAAACCTGGAGAGACAGTCCTGTCAAGAAAGGTTGAAACGTGGAGGAAAGACCAGTAAGAGACGAGATTGGATGCCCTTCTTTAAATATTTAATCATCTCTGGCAAGGGGGAAGATGGGCTCGTTTTTCTCCTTTTCAAAGCAGCAGAAGGCTGAACAGAAGTGATGCGAAGCAGCTGAGAACCCTGTGGGTCTGTCCGCAGGATGAGGCTCTGAAAACCGAACAGGACGGGACCGAATTTGGGGTGGGGGGAGAAGCCAGTAAAAAAAAGTTGTGTCTGGAAATGGGCAGGCTGTGGCTGGGGTGCAGAGGAAAAGGCGCCTCCCCCAGGTCCCCCAGGCATCTGTGCGATGGGGGCAACTAGGAATGCCCCCTCCCTTCCGGTCCCAGGACCCAGAGCGGAGTGTCTGCCCCCTGCCCCGCATTTCCCCAGGCACACAGACCCGCCAACGGACGGCCAGCTCCAGAAGGTGTGTGCGGCAAGCCGTTTTATCCCCTTTGTTACCAGGGGTTTAGAGCAGTGTTTCTCAACCTTGTCCACTTTAAGTTGCATGGACTTCAACTCCCAGAATTCGCCAGCCAGCCATGCTGGCTGGGGAATTATGGGAGTTGAAGTCCACGCATCTTAAAGTGGCCAAGGTTGAGAAACACTGGCTTAGAGAAAAGATGCCTTGGGTGAAGAAAAGGTCTTCAACAGCCAAGCTGGTTCTCCTTCCTTGTCAGTTCTGAAGTAGACCAGGATGCCTCTCGTTGCTCTTGCCATCCCCTTAATCATAGCTTTTAGGGTGCATCCCCTAAATCATAGCTTTCCAAACTCTGTGTCGCAACACTTTAGTGTGTCGTGACACACAGTTTAGTGTGTCGCAACACAACCTGGAAGCGGTGGCGGCGGCGTGCACGGCGGCGGCGGCAGCGACGGCAGTGGCGCACCATCAGCGCTTCCGCATTTTAGCGGAAAACACAAGGCCGCCGCCACCGTGCACACCACTGCCGCACGCCCCCCAGCGCCCCCACTGCTGCGCATGCCCCCCACCGCCACCGTTGGTGTGTCGCCAACGGCGGCAGTTTGGAAAGCACTGCCCTAAATGGACAGGAGATTAGTTGGATGCAGATGTTCTTGAGGTTCCCATTTGATGAACTGCTGTATCTCCAAAACCTCTGCACTCCCTAATTCCTTGGATGAAAGCCAAGTTAATGAAACTGGCAGAAAACCAGGGGAGCTTGATCACGTGGATCCATCTTGCGACAGTGTAATTAGTTGTACTGAGAACCAACCACTGACCCATCAAAGACTAGCCAGCAATTGCATCCATTATGAAAAGCTGTATGGAAGACCTTCGCTTTCATGCATGCTTTCTGTACAGGTAGTCCTAGCTTAACAACCACAATTGGGACCAGAATTTTGGTTGCTAAGCAAAGCGGTCATTAAGTGAATCTGACCTGATTTTACGACCTTTTTGCGGAGGACGTTAAGCAGATCACCACAGTTGTTAAGCGAACCACGTGGGTCGTTAAGTGAATCACGCAGCTCCCCATTAATTTTGCTTGCCAGAAGCTGGCCGGGAAGGTCGAAAATGGTGATCATGTGACCACGGGATGCTGCGACAGTCATAAATGCGAACTGGTTGCCAAGCGCCCAAATTGTGGTCACGTGACTGTAGGGACACTGCACTGGTCGTAAGTGCAAGGACCGACCGCAAGTTGGTTTTTCAGCACCGTCGTAAGTCTGAACCGTCACTAAACAAATGGTTGTTAAGCGAGGACTACCTGTACCCCACCTTTGCATCCAGAAATGGAGCTTCTGGTGGAGAATTTCATGGCTGCACTGAGAAGTTTGTAAGACAAGGATTTATTATTATTATTATTATTATTATTATTATTATTATTATTAATTGTCGATGAAGGTTCTCAGTCATCCAGGTGGAACAGTCTGTAGCTTGAATCATGTCAACTGGATTTCTATTTTCTCAGTGGAAACGTTTTGCTCCTTATCCAAGAAGCTTCTTCAGTCTGAGCAAAGTTAGTAAGGGAATCCTTAAATATGTTTCTAGGGTGGCTGTGTGACCTTGCACCTGAGGCTAGTCCATGGTTATTTGATATGTTTATTTCTAAGTCCCTTTATCTTCCAAAGGAGGATCGTTAAGATTACCATGCTGCTGTTGAGCTTCTGAAATGGTCTTAATCTTCCTAGGCACAGAAGACAAAGCAGGAAGGAAAATAGGGGAAAGATTGTGCCTGAGGCCCCCAGCTCTATTCAAGGAAGGATTTTGAGGACATTAATGTTCACATTTTAGACAGAGAAGATAGGTGGTTTGAGAGAGGAGTCAAGGAGTCCATTTATGCCAACTTGGAAAATCCTTCCTTGAATAGAGGTGGGGGCCTCAGGCACAATCTTTCCCCCATCTTCCTCCCTGCTTTGTCTTCTGTGCCTAGGAAGATTAAGACCATTTCACAAGCTCAACAGCAGCATGGTGATCTTAATGATCCTCCTTTAGAGGATAAAGGGACTTAAAAATAACATCTCAAAATAACCATGACCTAGCCCCAGGTGTAAGGTCACACAGCTACCTAGAAACATATTTAAGGATTCCCTTACTAACTTTGCTCAGACTGAAGAAGCTTCTTGGATAAGGAGCGAAACGTTTCCACTGAGAAAATAGAAATCCAGTTGTCATGATTCAAGCTACAGAATATTATTATTAATTAAATTTATTATGGACGCCCACTCCAGTAGTCTCGCAAAAAAAGCATGACAGGAAATGAAATAATTTTTCCAACGTTTTATTTAAAAACAGAACTGATTTTAGGTAAGGAAAAAAAAGAGCCAAGCTTTGGGTCAGTGGAAAGGTGTTTGCACTCCGTAAGTGGACATCTGTAGAACAGCAGCAGCAGCTGAAATCTGTGGGCGTATGAAGATGCTTTTCTTTTCAGAACGCGAGTCAGTAATCTGTTCAGAAGCAACAAACGGAACGAAAGAATTTCTTCCCAGCATATTTCAGCATTTCTTCCTCCAAGGGAAATCTCTTGTACGATGTTCGGGCAGACATATGCGTGCGCTTTCACTTCCAGCTTTTGGCCACCGGAGTGGCTCAGTTGAGTAAATAGAGCTGGGGAGATTTCGTTTGGAAAAGCCAAAACAAATGTGTTGGGAACGCTTCTGTCATCTTACAGCAGATGCTGGGATCTCCTGAGCGCATTTCAATCGTCGTCTTGTTCAAGTTGTACCCTTGGCTAGAGGCTTTCTCATCCAGTTGGGAGCCTGGTTTTCATCCCTTGGACCAGAGTTGTGAGATCAAACCAGCTCCTGATAACACACACCTCTCAGGGTTGTAAGGAACAGCCTGAACAACAACATATTTTGCTGATGGTGGGGCCGATTAGTTAATTCCCATTAAAGCCCGTTCCAAGCTTCTGGATAAAAAGAATCAGGAGGAATCTGGTAGCAGCTTTTCGACTTGCAAATTTTATTCCAAGGCTGAAGCTTTCGTGAGCTCACAAAAGCTACAGCCTTGGAATAAAATTTGTGAGTTGGCAAGGCTGCTACCAGATTCCTCCTGGTAGTTCTGCCACCCTAGACCAACACAGCTCTCCTACAGTGGATAAAAAGAAGAAAACGTCTTGATAATCCCGGGTTGATCCAGATTGTTGTTGTTGTAGCAAACATGGCATTCATCCCAGTTCTGTTTTTTTTTCCCCAAGCCTGGAACGTGCACAATCCAAAGCTTTTTGGAAACATTTCCCTTTCTTGCTCCATGAATTCTTGGAAAGCTCACACGGCCGATTAAAATCCAGGGTCATTGATCAGCCCGAGAATTTGGAACTCGAAACGGCTCGCTCTTCCTCCCCGCCCCATCGCTCCTCCCCTGAGCTTGTAATTCATGTTCACATGCCATGTTTGACTAAGTCGATTTGGAAGAGCTTTCCAAATCAATCATGCTGCGGGGCCGTGATAAAAAGCACCTGGTGCTTGCAAACTTTTTCCACATTTTTGTTGTGTAAGGGGTGCTACAGGGAGGCCTGTTGGAAGTCAGGATTATAGGTGGAGAGAATGTGTGTGAGGAGGTTCTTTGGAAAATGGCACAGACAAGCAACAGACTGTTTTAATATTTCCTGTGTTAGTCTATAACAGTGTTTCTCAACCTTGGCAACTTGAAGGTGTGTGGACTTCAACTCCCAGAATTCCCCAGCCAGCAAGGCTGGCTGGGGAATTCTGGGAGTTGAAGTCCACACACCTTCAAGTTGCCAAGGTTGAGAAACACTGGTCTATAACAATTCTGTTCTTGTGGCTTTGTAGACCCTCTCACTGTTAGGATGAGGCCCAACCCAAGCTTTGATGAGGAGGAATCTTGACTGACCCCTTCCCATTTCAATCTGTGGCCAATGGAGAAGACCCTCTTGATGAAAGAGCAAATTGAGAGCAATTTGTTCTTGGTTGCCTGACCTTACACCGAAGTCTTTAGCCACCTTCAAGTCGGCTTCTGCTGCTGTCAGCTAAACTGGTCTAACCTGGTGCTGAAGCATTGGCATCTGTGCTGGGGGGGGGGGGCAAAAAGGAAGGAGCTCTACCAGCTGCTGGCTGGCTGTAGCTTCTCAGCATAGCTGCTGGAGCGGCAAAGCTATTGGGCTCTGCCGCTCCGTCCAGCTTGTCCGCTGCTAGTTTGGCACAGTCAAAAGCCGGCTCCTCCATCCCCCTCCGTTCCCTGTTGAGCTGAGATCTGCCCCCTCCTTGAGCTGCAAATTCCTCCTCTCCGCTCTCCCCCGCCACACACCCCTTCCGCCACACACCCACACTCTCAATTTGCTCTTTCAACAAGAGGGTCTTCTCCGTTGCTCAATTTGCTCTTTCAACAAGAGGGTCTTCTCCGTTGGCCACAGATTGAAATGGGACGGGGTCAGTCAAGAATTCTCTCCATCAAAGCTTGGCTTGGGCCTCATCCTAACAGTGAGAGGGTCCACAAAGCCACCAGGTGGGTTTTTTTGGCTTTGTCTTAGCATGGTCTATAAATCAAGCCATGTTTGGCTGTAAATCATGATGCATGGGTTGGCAGCAAATCATGGTTTAGTGATAGGTTCAGGGTCTGCGTTCCTTGGCAAGGACTGGGTGCATGGGGTAGCTGCCCCCAAGGTCCCTCGCAGCAGACCTTCCTATAAAAGGGAGAGTCAAGGCGAAAGACGTTCTAGCAGTGCATTTCACGGCCTGCTTCGTGCATGGCCTTAAGCCGCAGCCGAACTTGGTTCGTGCAGAACGAAGTTGTGGCTAAGGTTGACCCAGCCAGAGTGAAGGTGTAAATTATGGCTTGTTGTATGAATCCAGGCAGCTGTGATTATTCAGTCGTTTTACTTCATTAGCAAACTGCGGCGTGTGTGTTGTGAAAAACCAGCACGATTGTGGGAACAGGGCAAGGTGCAGGTGCCCAACAGAAGCCATGAAGGCATCACACCCATCATGACCATCCTGAAGCATGTAACAGCATTTACTCCTGTGGATGCCCATGGGGCACAGGTTGGCATTCTCTCCTCCCTTTCCCATGCACCCAGGGGTATCTGCAGGCCATGGTCAAAAACAGCCTCTATGACAGGGTGTTTGAAGCCCCATCTGTTTGTGCACCTTGGGCAGGTGGGTTTTGATTGCACCATCTGGACGTTTTTGACCGTGCCCTGCAGACCTTATCCGCTTCCCATTCCATTGCGCCCTAATGTTGCTGCATTACGTCCCTTTAAACAAGCCATGCGTTGTGGAAGAAAGACCCCGCAACAGAGTCCGTGCATCTGGACTGGCGGGGGAGGCAGTATTGTGGAACGGGATCTTTCTGAACCCTTCTGGATGGCGTTGCCTCCTGCTTTGAGCCAGGAGCACATCAAACCCACCTTTTTTTTGCCCAGCTCCACGCGGCCTGGGACGGCTGCATCTGCAGTGAGGTTTCAGCCCTGGGGCCGTTCATTACAAGCCTGTTTATATGTTGGGATTCTTCATTAAATAAGAATCTGGGATCTTCAGCCAATGCACAGATGTCCGCCAACATTTCCTGTCTGTTGTGACACAGAGCAGATGTGCAGAGTTGTTTTAAACAGAATTCATTACGCAGTTTGTATTGCTTAATTAAAGGATGTTTCAGGCCAATTCCTGTCCCCGCAGCACGCACACCCCCGCATTTTGTTTTGCCTGGGGGAGCTGAGATGAAAAATAGTTTGCTTTGAATTTCTCTTGAGAGTTTGGGAATTCCCTGGATGTGAAGGAAAATCCTCTCTCAGAGTGACCACAATGCTTGGAATTCGAGGTATATTTGTCACAAAAAGCCCACTGTATTCAGCAGAGCTTATTCACTGGAAAATCTGTGTCAAAAAACCACTTGACAGAACCCAGACATCCAGACCTGCCTTTGGAACAAAACTGCAATGAATTTTATTTGGGGGGACTGCATTTGCATATACATAGGACTGCTGAAGGATGGCTCAAGTCAGTTCTTCAATACTGAAATTGAATCTAATTGGATTGGATGTGAAAAAAAGGTATTTACTGGGGGCATGATGGCTCAGCGGGTAAGACGCCAGGCTTGTCGATCGGAAGGTCGCAAGTTAGGCGGTTCGAGACCCAAGCGCCGCGTGACGGAGTGAGCTCCCGCACTCGCCCCAGCTCTTGCCAACCTAGCAATTCAAAAGCATGCAAATGCAAGTAGATAAATAGGTACCACTTCGGTGGGTAGGTAACAGCGTTCCGCGTGCGTCATGCCGGCCACATGACCGCGGAAGTGTCTTCGGACAGCGCTGGCTCTTCGGTTAAGAAATGGAGATGAGCACCTCCCCCTAGAGTCAGACATGACTGTGCAGGGGAAACCTTTACCTACTTTTTATGCCAAGAATATACAGTAAATATTGGAGTTCAACATTTGCAAAGGGTCGAAGAATTGATGCTTTCGAACTGTGGTGCTGGAGAAGACTCTTGAGAGTCCCTTGGACTGCAAGGAGGTCAAACCAGTCAATCCTAAAGGAAATCAACCCTGACTGCTCATTGGAAGGACAGATGCTGAAGCTGAAGCTCAAATACTTTGGCCACCGAATGCGAAGAGAGGACTCCCTGGAAAAGACCCTGATGCTGGGAAAGACTGAAGGCAAAAGGAGAAGGGGACGGCAGAGGATGAGATGGTTAGATAGCATCACCGATGTAATGAACATGAATTTGAGTAAACTCCGAGAGACAGTGGAGGACAGGAAGGCCTGGCGTGCTATGGTCCATGAGGTCACGAAGAGTCGGACACGACTAAACGACTGAACAACAACAACAAATGCTTGTATGGAGTTAATTTCAATTCTCCTTTTTTTTTAATAAGAATTTTATTAAATTTCAAGCAAAGATAAAAACTGCAGAAAAACAAAAATCTACAAAGAGGAAAAAAAGAAACTAAAAAGGTGTAGAAACACAAGAGAATTTTTTTTTAAAAAGTTACAGAAATAGGTGACTTCCGACTTTTAACAGCAAGGATATACAACAGTTTTCCATAATCAATCTCTTACTCTATATTAAACCAAGATAACATTATTTCTATAAATCATACCATTGGCACATTATAAAAATCACTAAGTATAGTTGCTCTCTCCCTTTATATTAAAAGAGAAAAGAATATACATATATAAACCACCTAATCAACTTCCCCCCAAAGATAACATTTATTTAGTTATTTCCTTCCTACTACTATTCTATACATTCCTGTCTACTATAATAAAGATCAAACTAAAAAAAACCTATATATTTTGTCTACCATTATACTTGATAATACAGCAATTTTAATAATCTTAATCATGTCAAACCCAAAACCAGACATTTTTTATTATACCTTAATAATCTTAATCCAAATCATTAAAGATAAATGAAATCAGCCAAACCCTTAAAGCAATCCAGTTAAATATTCTTAAACCCTTATCCCACTTCAAAATAGACCAAAGCATTTACATATCCCCATAATACATACAGAGCTTTCTTGTTAAAGAAATCAAACAGCCCAACTGCCCCCCTCAAAAACTCCGACTTCACTTCAGAAAGTCTCCCATACATAATAACCCCTTCTTTTCCAAAGCACTCCATCAAAAGATCCATTTCACTTATGGCTTGCAACTCGATCTCTCCCTTTAATTTCTTCAACTCAACTATCCAATCTTCATCCCACATCTCAGCAGAAGTGGAAGAGACATTCCTGTCGCTGTTAAATTCCTCAGTTCCATCCACGACATCACCAACCAGATGAGACATTTTAAAGCTCATATTTTCCACAATGTCCTGAATGCCTTGCATAAAAACTTGGTAAGAATCAGAAAGAATCTGCTTAAAATCTCGATGGCAGTCAGAGAAAGTCTGTCTAAGGTCTTCCATGTCTCATGCAGTAGATTATGGTGCCCCCTAGGAGCTTAACCAGTGAAAGTCGAAGGTATGAAAGGATTCCGGAGTGTGTTTACACAAGTGAAAGTGAGATAGCAGACAGTTCTCCAGGGAAAGTAGAAGCAGAAAACTGAAAGTTCAAAGCAACCGGTTCAATGTATAAGAAAATGCTAGTTTCTTCAAATTTAGTACAAAAATAATAACAGGGAGACAAATACTTACTCTCAATCCTCCTTAATATTTGGATGGAAAACAAGCCAAAACTTAAAAAGAATTTTTAAAAATTAACTCCAAAAATAACGATAAGCACCAGGAGAGCGTGCTTCTCCTTCCTATAGAAAGCCTCTCTTAGGGTACATATACTTAAAAAAATATAAATTGGGTGATTTAGAAATGGGGTGGCCGGTCTTAGTGTCCCTTTAAGTCTACAGCGCAGCATGGAAAATGGTGACGTCCCAGCCTCCCGGCTACTCTTACCAGATGAGCACGAATGCTGTTTGCGATCTTCTGGCTGCAAGCAGCCATCCAGAGGACAAATGGGATGATTCCGAGTGCTTTCCTTTCCCGGAAAAACACTCCTGGGCTTCAGGAAAAACCTGCCTGAGCCCGAAAAAACTGCCGCGTTGTCAGTTCTACCCGCGGAGCTCGCGGGCACAGCTGTTCAGTCCACCATGTCCCCACCGGAAGTCATTTCAATTCTTCTACAAACCACTTTATTGGGTTGAGTGCAGCAGAAATAAATCCAAGACATGCTAACGCATAACTGAGAATTTTTTAATTCAGATGATGGCGATATCCTGGAACATAATCTAGCATAGGACAAAGCAACCCAATCATTTCCCTTGCTTGCCCCCTCTTCCCCACTCCTTAAGATGAATAATGCAACAATTAATTACTGGTGGAAAAGTGCAATACTGGCTGGGGAATTCTGGGAGTTGAAGTCCACACATCTTCAAGTTGCCAAGGTTGAGAAACACTGCTTTAACCACTGCCAATTGGCTGATTTGTTATTGCTGAAGTAAAATGCATTAAAACACAGGCATTTGCTTCCCAGCTTTGCAGTTGTTGTTGTTGTTGTTGTTGTTGTTCAGTCGTTTAGTCGTGTCCGACTCTTCGTGACCTCATGGACCATAGCACGCCATTTGCTTCCCAGCTTTGCAGGGTGATGAATTAAGGCCACAACTTTTAAAAGGTATTTGTCTGGCAGACTTCCTATCAGTTCCTATAACTGGTCATCTTGGAGAGTTTCTCGCTCATCCCTCCAAAGAATGGTTAGGACCTTCAATGACGTCTGGGTTACCTGGGAATACTAAAATAATAATAATGGGGAAAAAAAGAAACAGATTTCAGATGTTTATGTACCCTGTAAGAGGCTAACACTCACCTCATAAATCTTTGGAAGAACTTAAGAAGTGGTGTTTATGTGAGCCTCGACGCCGTCTCTTAACTGTATATGTCAAGACAGAAATTTGTTCTACAGGACTGTTGGGAGAGAATCCAAACATTTCAGCAGCCTGTCCATTTTGGAATTTCAGTATTTCTGAACACTGCAGTCCTGCTCCATCTCTTAAGCCATTTCTGCTTCCCTTACAGAAATATCCCTTTTGTTTGGCCAGTAAAAGCAGTGTGGTGTAGAAATTAGGCACAAAAGAGAACTGTGTTTGCTTCACCATTTAATGACAGTATATCCTGTTCATACTTCCTTAACCTAAATGGGAACCAGAGTGCAATTATGTGCCAGTAACCTCACTTTTCTGGAACTGACAATATATTTGGCAACTGGACAGAAAGATAAAGAAAAATGGATGTATTCAGGGAAATATATGCATACATAATAGGCATAAGGGGATATGCACACAACATTCTGTTAAAGAAAGAATGAAAGAATTATGTTTAACTAGCCAAAAAAGCAGCATTTGTTAGAAAGAAAGCGTAAAAAAACCGGCTATGGTAAGAAAAGTGCTTAGGAAAATGCACACTAATTTGGGCCAAGTTCTGCGCAAATTTTAAAAGCTTGCAATTGACTGCAGAGAAGGATTAGGGAGGATGAGAAGCTGAGTGTAACCAAACTTGTCAGATTTGCCCATCTTTGATCAAAGCTACAGTGTAGAGCAGCGTTTCTCAACCTTGGTGACTTTAAGGTGTGTGGACTCCAACTCCCATCATTTCCAGCCAGCACGGTCCCCCAGTCCTCCTCTTGTGGTTCACAGCCACGCTTGCCAGTTCAGCCTGGTGAAAGGGGTCGGCTGCCCCTTGGCCGTTGGACCGATGAACGCCTGTCCGGACAGAGGGAAGCGAGGCAGAGGCAGAACGTGGGGCCGATGGCAGAAAAATCCCATCGCTCTTGCTTCTAATGACAACGGAAGCGGGGCCGGAGGCAGCCAGACCGCAGGGGCTGTGGACGAGGACTGCAGCTATTTTTGGAGGCACCCGCTCTTTTGGGGCCCGGAGTCTCCTCCTCTTCTTCCTCCTCCTCCGCCAGCTGGGCGGCAGCCAATTTCTGCGCCAGATTCAGGGACGGCGTGGCTGGAAGTGCTCTTTGGCCCCTTTGCAGCCAGGAAACCCGAACCCGGACAGTGGGGAGGGAGGAATCCAAGCAGACCGGGGGTCAGGAGGACTCTGACAGCCCCTTTTCCGACAAACACATTTCATTCAAAGGCAGAAGCTATCATCAGCCGCAGCTCACTTCACCAGAGGTGTTACTCAGTTGAACAAACTCCTTGTCTTGGTTTGCATAATGCGCCCGATTGCAACAGTCAGAAGGGCTGGGTTCGCGCAAGACGCTCGGCCACAAAGAGGAAAAGAATTAATCCCGAGCGACGCCACTCATGCTGTGTATGTTAGGCCTCTGCAGCTGCTCGGTTCGTACCTGACCGGGCTGCGCTGTTGGGGCGAAGGCAGCAGTGCGACCAGGGAGCGATTCAAAAGAGCGTCAGCCGAGGGCCCCCAGCACGCTCCGTGTTCCTCCGCCTCTGTTTCCTTGGCCCCGCCCTGGCGCCTGGAGGCTCTCCAGCAGCGTCCCATTTTCCAAAACTCATTTCCTGTACGTGGAAGAAGCCGAGGGGGCTGAACGCTATCGAAGAGCACTCCTGAAGTCCTTCCCCTACGGTTTGTGCAGGAAGCCGGACACAAGAAAGATTAAAATTGCCCTCTGAGGGGACCGGCCTGGCCTTCGGGTGACCTGGGGAAGAAAGAGGCGTGAACCCAGCCCACGGGCAGCAGCCCTGGCATGAGAATTGGCTGTGAGGTCATCTTGGAGAGGAACGTTTTGCTTTCTCACGTTGAGAACGTCCAGCGGCCCATTGATCTCTTGACACTAGTGTTGCAATTTGGACCGGATTCCTCCTGGATCTGCAGGATCAGGAACCTTGCTTCAGTTTGGCTCTTAAAGGACCAGGTGGGCCGCCGTTCAAAACAGGCTCAATAGGCCTCAAAGCCCCACCATGCATCTTTGGAGAGGAGTCGCCTGAAATTCTGCATCTTTGGAGTCTGCTGCTAACAGCCATTTGCCTAGGCCAGGGTGCTGTACAGGTAGTCCTCGCTTAACAGCCATTCATTTAGTGACGGTTTGGACTTACGACAGTGCTGAAAAACCGACTTACGACCCGGTCCTCACACTTATGACCATTGCAGTTTCCCAAAGGTCACGTGATCACGATTTGGGCGCTTGGCAACCAGTTTGCATTTATGACTGTCGCAATGTCCTGTGGTCACGTGATCGCCATTTTCGACCTTCCCGGCCGGCTTCTGGCAAGCAAAATCAATGGGGAATCGCATGATTTGCTTAACAACTGCCGCCAAAAGGTTGTAAAATCAGATCGGATTTGCTTAATGACCGCTTTGCTCAGCAACTGAAATTCCACGGTCGTTAAGCGAGGACTGTAATCTCAGCTGAGCCTCCTCACTGAAAAAAGGACTGTACACCCTACGGAAACGTTGCGGGACGGCGGAGAAAGAAGAAGAAAGAGGTTGCCATCGCAACGCTGGGCCTGGAGCAAACTTGCCTTTTCCGAGAGGTTGAAATGGAAAACTTTTTCCAGGACAATGGGAGGACTGTAAAGCTAGAGAAAGACGCTGCCATTTCTGCATGGCTGAGACCCAGGAAGTTCTCTGAACACCCACTCAGCACTCTGGTGGTGGTCAAGACTGATCCTAACAGCCAGCTCTTACACTGGGAGGCTAAAAAAGGACCCCCCTCTCCCCCAAACCCCACCCTCCCTCGCCCTGATGATGTTACCTCGTTGGGTCATGCAACGTCTGCAAGCAAACAGCCCAGCTCAGAGAGCACCAAGCACTCCACAGTCCAACCCTGAGCTGCAGAGTTCCTCTTCTCTTGGAGCTGAGAAAGGGGGCCCGAGACTTCCTGATCCAGCCCCTGAAGGCAGCAGAGGCTCCATCTCTGTGGCATAATTGGAAACCTGAAATTAGCAGCATCTGGGCTTTAAAAATAACCTTCCCGGCTGGGGTGCTTTCCGCGCGTGGTACACTAACATGTTGGCCGGGGTGATGGGAGTTTAAGACGCGTGGGGGGCATCTGCCTCTTTGGCTGCCCCGAAGCCATGAGCGTCAGGAATCGGAGCCCGCTCTCCATAAGTAAGACGCCAGTTCTCTAAACGGAGCTTGTCCCGGTAATCTCTCGAACCGGGCCTTTGCCAATGTGTGAGCAAGTGCTCAGAACTCCCGAGTTTGTTCCCAGGCCGCTTCTGGAATCCCCCCTCCAAGGGCAGTCCTGCTGGCTCCCCTCCTCTCCTCCAGCGCTGGCACATGACTGTTGGCACAAGCAGCTGCCAGTGACTTTGCACAAGCCACAGCCCCTTTGCATGGAGGACTGCAATGGCGGTCTCCACGCTGATTCCAGTAATGTTGCACAAGCGGCCTCTAGCTTGTTCTCACTTATGGCTGTGGACCTGCACGAGAGCAGGGAATCTGGAAAGGCACACTGGGTTTGTACGCAGTACCCATATCTATCATCCATCCATCCATCCATCCATCCATCCATCCATCCATCATCATCTTTAGGTCAGCGTTTCTCAGCCTTGGCAGCTTTCAGATGCGTGGACTTCAACTCCCAGAATTCCCCAGCCAGCAAGGCTGGCTGGGGAATTCTGGAAGTTGAAGTCCACGCATCTGAAAGCTGCCAAGGTTGAGAAACGCTGCTTTAGCTGATAGATTTGCTGATGATGCGAACGGGGGCTGAGCTGAAAAGTTGGAGAAACCACCAGCTGCCGGTTTGTATCTGAATTTCCGCCTCCAGGTGTGGAGCAAGGAGCAGGCTTGGGGCCTCCTGCCCGGCTCCAATATTCCTCCCGCCTTCGCCTTCGGGTGGGGAGGCCAAAATGACAGGAGGCCCCTCTTTCTAATTTAAGCTTTCCTCTCCCTTCCCTGATCCGACACTACTACTTTGGCAGCTGCGGACATGAGTCACGGCTGGCTCCGGGGCGGGCTGCGCACTGCCCACCCTCTGCTCCCCAGCGGCCGAACAGACGAGTCCTTTCAGCAGCACGCAATGCTCTGAACCAGCCGAGCCGGACACGCACGCGGGGCAGGGCCCAAGAGCTCCCTCTGCCCTGGACGAAGGGGAACCAGGGCCCTCCGAAACATGGTGCAGGGCACTCGGGGTCTGGAGCGTGGAGAGACTGGCTGGCAAGATGCAAAAGCTCAGTTTGTGGCATGCGTCTGGGTGCTCGGCGAGAGACGGTGGGCATTGTGGCCCAGCACATCTGCACGTTGCTGAAGACACCACTCTCCTTGCTGCTCTGCAGAGGCAGAAGACTGGACGGCTTTTTCTGCATGGTGTCACACCCTTTCGATCTTTTCGTTCTTCTCCGCTGGGCCGGCCCTGCAGTGTCCTTTGTGGCTCTGTTTGTTATAAGGTTCTTCCCAGTGAAGTCATCCTCCCGTGTTTATAGATCCTTTCCATGGATAAAAATCGCTGCGCCTTCCAAGGTTCGCTTGCGCTTCCCGGCTGCCAGTTGACGAGGAGAAGCTGCGTTTCCCCTCCTGGCTTGGAACCCTCTTGGCTGCGCAGGCCTCCTGCCGTGAAAACGCACCGCCGTTTTCCAGAGGGTGCCGCAACATCCTTGCCCATCCCCAGAATGCAAATGTTCCACTCTGGTCAGCTTGGGGCACCAATCTGCGCCTCCCTGGCCTTGACCTTCCGCTGCCTTTCCCCACGTAGCAAACGAATGTTTCCCAGCATCACCCTCCCAGATGTGGAAGTAACAAAAAATCTTTTTTGTTGTTGAATTTCTTTTGAGAATGAAGGGATGTGATGGATTGGAATCCACTATCACCCATCCTTAGACTCAAAGGTTGCATACAGGCAAGCAAGAATCATAGAAGTGTGCAGTTGGAAGGGACCCCGAGGGTCATTTCGACTAATGTTTCTCAACCTTGGCAACTTTAAGACGTGTGGACTTCAACTCCCAGAATTCCCCAGCCAGCAAGGGTGGCTGGGGAATTCTGGGAGTTGAAGTCCACACGTCTTAAAGTTGCCAAGGTTGAGAAACATTGCTCTAGTCCAGAGCTTTCCAAACTGTGTGTTGGGACACATTAGTGTGTCAGCTGCAGTGTCTGGGTGTGTCGCGGTTGCTGCTGCCTCTGAGCCCTGCCAGGATTCCGCGCAGGTCCTAGTGCCTGCCTTGTGCCTTGCTGCCTCCAAACCTGCTGTGATTCCGCGCAGGTCCTAGTGCCTGCCTTGTGCCTTGCTGCCTCCAAACCTGCCCTGCCAGGATTCCAGGCAGGTCCTAGTGCCTGCCTTGTGCCTTGCTGCCTCCAAACCTGCCCTGCCAGGATTCCACACAGGTCCTAGTGCCTGCCTTGTGCCTTGCTGCCTCCAAACCTGCTGTGATTCCGCGCAGGTCCTAGTGCCTGCCTTGTGCCTGGCTGCCTCCAAACCTGCCCTGCCAGGATTCCAGGCAGGTCCTAGTGCCTGCCTTGTGCCTTGCTGCCTCCAAACCTGCTGTGATTCCGCGCAGGTCCTAGTGCCTGCCTTGTGCCTTGCTGCCTCCAAACCTGCCCTGCCAGGATTCCAGGCAGGTCCTAGTGCCTGCCTTGTGCCTTGCTGCCTCCAAACCTGCCCTGCCAGGATTCCACACAGGTCCTAGTGCCTGCCTTGTGCCTTGCTGCCTCCAAACCTGCTGTGATTCCGCGCAGGTCCTAGTGCCTGCCTTGTGCCCTGCTGTAAGTGTGTCGCAAAATGATGCATGTCTAAAAAGTGTGTCACCAACATGAAAAGTTTGGAAATCTCTGCTCTAGTCCAACCTTCTGCCATGGTGGTTCTCCAGCCTTTTCTTTAAAGCCTCCAGAGACGGAGAACCCCCAACTGCATGCCCACACGTGACCCTGATAGGAAGGAGATGGCAACTCTGCTGAACCCTATCAACAGGCGGTGGGAACGGAGAAAGAGACCTTCCAGAAGGCTGCTAAATTTCTGTCGATCCTTAGCCTCACAGATGCTGGCCAGGTGGTGCTGAAAAGCCTCACACGCTCCGTCGAATCTTCCACAGGTTCCTGCTGGGATTAAGTTAGTGAATGAGGAACGCTTGTCAGCAATGACCTCAGGCTGTGGCCTCTGGCGGATGGATGGATGAGGCATGGAGGAAGGCATGTGGCAAAGAAAACATTTGCCTCCATTCAGGAGCTGAATGTCTGCCTGCTCCACTGACACCTGATCTCGTTCGCTGGCTGTTCGCGGAGTGTAAATCCAGGGGCTTTGGAGACCCTCCTGGCTAAACCAGGAAGCGCAACGGCCTTCATATTTCTGGCTCTGTTTCTCAGCTGAGGGTCAGATCAGCCTCCTCAAACCCACAGCCCGGTGTTCCTCAAACTTGGCAACTTTAAGACAGGTGGACTCCAGCTCCCAGAATTCCATGCTGGCTGGGGAATTCTGGGACTTGAAGTCCACCTGTCTTAAAGTTGCCAGGTTTGAGGAACACCTGGACAGTCCCTTCTCTCTGCAGAGCCCACGGCACCTTTGGGAAGGAAAAAGTTAACTGGAAGACAGATTCCAATGAAATGTTACAAGAAACTTCCGAAGAGGTGCAGCAGTTGGACAGTCGAACTCATTTATTTAATTTTGTCCGGCCTTTATTATTTTTATAAATAACTCAAGGCGGTGAACATACCTAATACTCCTTCCTCCTCCTCTTTTCCCCACAACAACAACCCTGTGAGGTGAGCTGGGCTGAGAGAGAGTGACTGGCCAAAGGTCACCCAGCCAGCTTTCGTGCCTAAGGCGGGACTAGAACTCTCAGTCTCCTGGTTTCCCATTGGCTCCTTCCTAGGGCTGAGAGACAGGGATTGGCCCAAGGTCACCCAGCCAGCTTTCGTGCCTAAGGCGGGACTAGAACTCTGTCTCTGATTTGCCATTGGCTCCTTCCTAGGGCTGAGAGAGGGGGACTGGCCCAAGGTCACCCAGCCGGCTTTCATGCCTCAGGCGGGACTAGAACTCTCAGTCTCCTGGTTTGCCATTGGCTCCTTCCTAGGGCTGAGAGAAGAGGGACTGGCCCAAGGTCACCCAGCCGGCTTTTGTCCCCAAGGCGGGACTAGAACTCTCAGTCTCCTGGTTTGCCACTGGCTCCTTCCTAGGGCTGAGAGACAGGGAGTGGCCCAAGGTCACCCAGCCGGCTTTCGTGCCTAAGGCGGACTAGAATTCTGTCTCTGGTTTGCCATTGGCTCCTTCCTAGGGCTGAGAGAGAGGGACTGGCCCAAGGTCACCCAGCTGGCTTTCGTGCCTAAGGTGGGACTAGAACTCTCAGTCTCCTGGTTTGCCACTGGCTCCTTCCTAGGGCTGAGAGAGAGGGACTGGCCCAAGGTCACCCAGCCGGCTTTCGTGCCTAAGGCAGGACTAGAACTCTGTCTCTGGTTTGCCATTGGCTCCTTCCTAGGGCTGAGAGAGAGGGACTGGCCCAAGGTCCCCCAGCCGGCTTTGATGCCTCAGGCGGGACTAGAACTCTCAGGTTTCTAGCCTGGTGCCTTAACCACTAGACCGAAGTCACCCAGCCGGCTATGTTCCAAGAGAAGCTGTGTCAGGGATGCTTGAATTCAGATTCTCGCCCTGAGTAGGGGTTTGGACTAGATGGCCCCAAGGTGCCCCCCACTTTAGGATTCCAGGAGAGTAGCCGCTAAAGATAACCGGGATAAAGGTCCAGATACGGTATGTCCTCAGATGTTCTATCCGGAATACTTACAAGTCTGTTTCTTGTTTCTGAGCGAGGAGCGAGGCCGTAGTTCAAGCGCTGGGCTCCGTTCCTGAGCGCATGTGGCTTTATTGAACGCGTGGTTGTTGGTGTGACTGCATTCCCCATCTCTTCCCCCCCTCCCTCGATCCCTAAAGGACACCGTGACAAAGTTAATTTGGATTTCTGTGTGTGTCGATGTGCACGAATGAGCCCATAAAGAAATCCAGAATCCTGGCTGGATTCATCTCCCCCATCTTTTAGTTCCCCTGAAAGGATAAATTGCTTTATTTCTCAGAATCAGGACTAGGCATGGTTTGCATTAATCTCAGCAGTGAGCATAACATGTTGTTCAAGTGCTCCGCTGCTGCCGCAGAATTAATGGGTTACTTAAGTGACCGCAGAAGGATCGGTCATTCACTCTGTTTTTGCATGGGTCACCGGAGGACTCTGTCTCACGAGGCAGTGGCTCTTGCTTGTGAGTGAGGTTTGTGTTGTAAGAGGCAAGCAGGTCCCTGGGCGAGATGGAAGGAGCGGTTTTAATTTCAATTAACATCAGGCCAGCTTTTTCAATAACTGCGAGAGTGTCCTTTGTTCATGCTAGTTAATGCTTCTGCGACCATCTTCTGCACCATCCGAATTTCTGAACCGTGTTCAAGGGCACCTCCATGCGCAACAAATGTAGCGGTCAAGCACAAGTGCGGTCAGTGTGTGAAGAGCTGCTGCCAAATTGTCTCCAGACACACTTTCGTAAATTGCAGTGTTTCTCAAACTATGTCACAGAGAGGCTTAGAATTAAAGTCTAGATCAGTGTTTCTCAACTTTGGGAACTTTAAGATGTGTGCACTTCAACTCCCAGAATTCCCCAGCCAGCAACGCCAAAAGGCAGTGGAGAAAGTTTACAAGGTCAGAGATACAGGTTGTGATGGAATGTCTCTCTGAGGGAGAAAGTGGTGTGATGGAGATCGCGGGAGAGGAAGGAGGGGGCGCTTTCCAGGGTGAGAAGCGCTTGGGCAGCCATCCAAGAGGATCAGGCCGCACCCGCCTTAGCCTGCTTGGGTTTTTTCCCAAGGAACTGTTCAGTGTGGTTTAGTTTGGCAAGACTCTGTGTAAGGTAGAGAATGAAGATCTAGAGCTTATCTCTGAGGCTCAGCATTGTTCTTCGCCTAACCATGACATCGGTAGTCCTCAACTTACGACCATTTGTTTAGTGACCGTTCAAAGTTACGACGGTACTGGAAAAAGTGACTTGTGACTGGTCCTCACACTTACAACAGTCGCAGCATCCCTCCAGTCACGTGATCATGATTTGGGCGCTTGGCAACTGGCATGTATTTATGACAGTTGCAGCGTCCCGAGGTCACGTGACCGCCATTTGCAACCTTCCCAGGCGTCTTCTGACAAGCAAAGTCAATGGGGGAAGCCGGATTCACTTAACGACCGTGGTGATTAGCTTAACGACTGCAGCAAAAAAGGTCGTGGAATTGTGTGTGACTCACTTAACCACCACCTCACTTAGCAACAGACGTTCTGGTCCCAATTGTGGTCGTAAGTCGAGGACTTCCTGTACAGCAAAGGGGCTGAAAGAAATCCCACTGAAGCCAGAGTTGGCAGGTTTGCTGTTGGGGGCTCTCTTCCTGGACAGGGAGGGTCCCAGACAGGCAGCCAGGGGCGAGGAAGCAAACTCCCATCTTGGAGTTCGCGGGCAGCCCTGGCTGGAGACCTCGCAGTGCCTCGAGCAGATGGTCATGTCTGCACGGAGGCCTTGGGAACGAGGTGATCCTTTGGGACATATCAAACTAGAGGAAGCTGATCTGCACAGAAGCGACAATTGTGTCTTTAGGGTAATAAACAAAAAGCCTTTTTTCCATGCTTGGGCACGAGGAGACAGGCCATGGGCGACATTTGGAAAAACCACCCAGCCTGCCTGGCCGTTCCCCAGCTCCACGTGGCTCTTGAGAGAGGTCATCCGGCCCCATCGGTGGCCCGCTGAGGGGCAGTTGCCGTCCCTTGGGGCAGGCCGAGCAAGGGATGGGAAATGCAAGGTACGAGGAACGATGTCCAGTGCGCAGAAGTTCAGCCCCCAGTGGTTTTTGGCCGCTCAGTTCTGCTCACATGAAGACGCCGTCCAAGCCCTTCGTTGTTGCGCAGTCGATGGGGAGGATTTTGAGAATGGGCCAGGTTGATGCAACCAAAGGGAAGAGGCTCTACAACAGTGTTGCTCAACCTTGGCCACTTTAAGACGGGTGGACGTCAACTCCCAGAATTCCCCAGCCAGCGCATGCTGGCTGGGGAATTCTGGGAGTTGACGTCCACCCGCCCTAAAGTTACCAAGGTTGAGAAACACTGGTTCTACAAGGATGACCCTTTCCCCTGCCCCAGCAGGGACCGATCTCAGTTCTTGTCCACAAGGTTGGGAAAGAAGCAGGGTGAAAGGTCAGCCTCCTGGGCACCCTTCCCTGCAATGCAAAGAACGTGAACCTTTTTAATGCTGGAGGCAGTGGATGTTGTGGGGGGACGGGGACAGAGCATTAAGATAGTTCACAAAACAAAATAAAATTTGCCTTCTTGGTGGTTTCATGGACCACTCTGTATTGCAGGGCTTTCCAAAGTGCCGCCGCCGGTGACACACTAGTGGCGGCGGCGGCAGCGCGCGCGTGCACGGCAGCAGTGTGGGGAGGCGTGCGGCGGCATGCGCGCGCACGGCAGCGGCCCGGGGGTGTGTGCAGCAGTGCGTGCGTGCACGGCAGCGGCGGCAGCCTCCGCTAAAACGCGGAAGCACTGATCCCACGCCGCTGCCGCCGTGCATGCGCACACCGCCGCTTCCGGGTGGTGTGGCGACACACCACGCTGTGTGTGGCGACACAAAAGTGTGTCCAAACACACAGTTTGGAAAGCTCTGCTGTATTGGTTTCAGGACAGCAATACCAAAATGGTTTGCCGCTGTCTGGATTCCTTTTATTGTTATTTTGATCCCCTGGTCTACTTCTGCCCTGACCTTGGGTGGTCTCCCATCCAAGGATTAACCAGCTCTGACCCTGCTTAGCTTCTCTAAGCTTAGCCAAGGCTCAGGAGATGTTGCCCCTCAGCTGGGCTTGGAGGATCTGGATGCCCCCATGATGTGGTGTGCTGCAGAAGCAGCTTGCAAGAGGTGGTTATGGGGCTACCCCACCTAGCCTGCAATACTGTGATAGCCATGCATTAAAGTTATCAACCAAGCTAGTGGGGTATAATATAGAATAAACATACATAGGATCAGCTCTCAGAAGCCAGATTCCAAAGGGCAGGTGCATTCACACAACTTGCTTAATCTGGGTACTGAATTAACCCATTTTCTATCTTGGAACAATACCTGAAACCATAAACTAACCCCAAAAAGGCCTGGTTTGTACAATAAAGCCAAACCAAGCTTAAATAAACATGTCACCAAGCGAATGAACCTGCTCAGGCTCAATCTCACGAGGGCTGCTCTCTGGTACCCCAAAAGGAGCCCACTGGCCTCTGAAAATGTGGGTTTTGTTTGGGCTCCGAATTTTGCAAAAAAAATCAACGCTCCTTCTGGTGAAGCCATTCCTTGGTTGGCGCTTGGAAAGCCTCTCAACCTGTGGAGAAAAACAAGTTTATCTTCGGTCACATTCCTAGCCTTCTGCTGGGACTTTCCTAACTTGGCCCCTCGAGCTCAGGGCCAAAGCTAGATGGAAGTCAGATGCAACTCCACGTCTTTGCTTCCTGCGAGTGACTGTCTGGTTTTTTGCATTCCAGATCTGCAAAGAAATGTAGGAGGAAGGTTGTGTGCACTGTATACACCCTCCAGGATCTGGACCGATCACCAGAACCAATTAATGGTAGCATTCTACTTGGGGGGGGAAAAAAATAATCTTCCAACGGTTGCTGTCTCCTAGGCTGTTTCTAATTTTTCTGATTTGGGAGCACAAAGATAGTTGGAGCCTATTTTTCCCCCCCTAGAAAACTGCTAAAGGGCTCGGTCTCAAGATTCTGCAGCCTTATATTATTATGCGGCATTAAACAAGTGGGCCCTGTGCGTGGAAAAAAATCCCGTACAGAAAGTGGGAGACAAAGGCTGTTTGTGTAACTGCCTCCTACTTAGTGCTATTACAGCATTGCTAATCAAATGAAGTTGGATCTTACTTGGCATTGAAATATAGTCTCCTAACAATGAATATTTTATTGTTTCTTTTATTGGGCAGAACGCATCTCTCCTACACCCCGGGCTGTAGAAAACATACTTGTGAGGACACAATGCATAGCCCATATTCAGCAAACGGTGAATTCAGAAAGCACGTGGCCTTTTGCACATCAGTTCACAACTGAAGCAATCCCATTGTGTGGAAATTTTCCCCAAGAGCATTTTGGATGCTAAATTTTAGACGCTGGCAGTTCCCCTTCAGTCCCTCTTGGATTTTGATTGATTGCCATGAGATTAGGGTTGAACTGGGATAAGGAGAGCCTGGTTCTTGGGGAATAAAGTATGTGATAATTGTTTGCAAGCTATAGTTGGGGGGAGAAGGCGTGTGTAGGTCCCCTTGCCAAGGGGCAGAGTGAAGGCGTCCCATGGTCCAAGGGCCACCGTCTCTAATGCACTGGGGGGCTAAAGAGCCAAGGGCGGCATTCACACACGACACTTAACCTGAGTACTGAGTTAAACCCATTTTCTTGGGCTGGCTTCTTGAAAAGTCCCAAGATTCAGTTCTCAAATTCTTCTCTTCCCAGTCCCTCCATGATATTGCCAGATACTTTGTTCCAGATTTGTAGTTCTAAATCAGGGCTTTCCAAACTTTTTCCGTTGGCGACACACCAACGGTGGCGCATGAAAACCCAGAAGTGCCGCCGCTGCAGCGGCGTGCAAAATCCTGGAACCGCCACCGCGGTGCTTTTGGGTTTTCGTGCGCCATGGCAGTGGCACTTCTGGGTTTTTGCGCGCCGCAGCGGTGGCGGCAGCGGTGTCCTGGTGTGCCGTGCGAAAACCCGAAAGCGCTGATGGCCCGCCGCTGCGGCGCGCCATCAGTGCTTCCGGGTTTTGACATGACACATCTGGGGCCCACAGGCGACACAGTATTGTGTTGCGACACACAGTTTGGAAAGCTATGTTCTAAATGTTCCACATAGTCCTGCATGGTATTTTAAAAAATTTTTATACTGTATTATATGCAGCCCCTCTCACAAAAGTACGCATGCATACCTTATGTTCCTGTAAAAACTAATATTTCATATCTATTCATGTCATGTCATGCAATTAAATTAACCTTTGTCATTTTGTTTAACAATAAGAAAAAAAATGGAAAGGAAGCATGTAAACTAATGTTTGCAGTCCAAATATCCAAACAATCCTTCAGTTGGAACTCCAGGCAGCACACGTTTTTAAAAATATACAGGTAGTTCTCGATTTACAACCATTCGTTTAGCGACCGTACAGTTACGACGGCACTGAAAAAAGTGACTTATGACCAGTCTTTGCACTTATGACCGTCACAGCGTCCCTGCAGTCACGTGATCAAAATTCAGGCACTCGGCAACTGGCTTGCACTTATGATGGTTGCAGCGTTCCAGGGTCATTTGATCACCATTTGCCACCTTCCCAGCCAGCTTCCAACAAGCAAAGTTGACGGGGGAAGCCAGATTTGCTTAATGACCACAGTGATTCACTTAACAACCATGGCAAAAAAGGTTGTAACAAAGGGTGTGACTCACTTAACAACCACCTCGCTTAGCAGCAGAAGTTCCAGTCCCAATTGTGGTCGTAAGTCGAGGGCTACTTTTAAGACGAGAGCTACGTTCTTCGGACCACTATATACTGGATGATAGAAGGGTGTCCTTCCAGCCCTGTAGTATCCATCGTTTCTGCAACTGTAAAAGTGCAAATATAGCCTAAAATTAAGAAATAAGGTATCCCCGTGTTTATAACAGGCACGTGGATATAACTCCAAAAATGTAATTTGCTTATAAGTATATGCACAAACGCATCAGCTTTCTTCCATGCCTCAGTATACCAAGCAACTTTGCTATGTTGAGGCAGAGCCACTGATTGATTGATTGATTCATTGAAGCTTGATTTATCCATAGCAATAACCCTGCAAGGTTGGTTGGGCTGAAGGCGAATGATGCAAAGTCCCCTGTGGGTAGGCTGACCATACGTCCTGTTTTGAACGGGACAGTCCCGTTTTTTTAGCATTTTTCAACCGTCCCGTCGTTTTGATAAAAATCTCAATTTTGTCCCACTTTTTAAACCCGGCGGGAATGGTGCGGAAGGAGGATCCAAGCCAGAGCTGCCGATTGGAGGCAGCCCGGAAGAGGAAGCCCTCCTGCCTATCAGCGCGCGGCAAACGAGGGCGGAGAGGTAGAGAGGAGGGCTATTGGCCAGGTGGGAACCAATTGCATGGACCGGGGGCGGGGTTTGCAGGCGGGAGCCAATCGCGTGGACCGGGGGCGGGGTTTGCAGGCAGGAGCCAATCGCGCGGACCGGCGGGCGGGGACCCCTGTCTTTTTCATAAATACAGAATATTACATAAGACCCTGTCCCATTTTACCATCCCAATGTCCCGTTTTTGTCTCAAGGAAATATGGTCAGCCTACCTGTGGGGTTTTGAACCAGGGTTGTGCTGTGCTATGCCTTGATCTCGCCTCTGCGAGACAGAGAGTTTCCTTGAGGCTGATGGATTGTGATCTGCACAGGCCCTACCAAGTCGCTCCTCCCTGAGTACCCTCAGTGTCCTAATGCATTTGGTTTGGTTCAGATTCTTCCATCCACATGATGTGTTACTATAGGAGGGCCCGTCCCAACCCCCAAAATACCTTGATTCCACCATACTGTTCGAAGGTAATCTTACCAAGGTTCGACCCAAGCCGGGAATGAATAGACACGCAGGCAATTGCTGGAACAGAGGTTTGCAGGTTTATTCCCAAGAGCATATGCAGAGTACAAAGTACAGAGTATGCTGGTTGGAAGGTGGCCACACCTGTATTTCCCCCACAGGCCATTTATATAGGAGGGCTTGGTCGTTGCTATGCAAAGGTGTTCCCGCCCCCTAGGAACCTGAGAGAAGTGTAATTTGCCGGATTCCAGAGAGGAGGCGCTCTGTGGTTGGGCCCCCTGCTGTTCGTGTTTCCTGTCTGTGTTCCCTGCGGGCTGTGGCTTTGTCCACTTACTTGGAAGAAGTCTATTGTTATTTTATTATGGAGATCTGTTTGGCTGGGGAAGAAGATCTGCCTGAATGGGCTGGCTGAGTTCTGTGAATGAGCTGACCTTTTGTGTTGTAATTTCTCCAGATGAATCGGAAGGGAACCCTTTGTCTGAGTAGCTGGGCATCCTTTACCATCTTAATCTCTGGCAATATCAAACTCTTATGCTATTTTGTAAACTTTTAACAATTGGGCTTCCTTTTACCTGTTCTGGGGGGGAGACAACATGCAGGCAGGACAGTGTTCTGGGGGGAGACAACGTGCATGGCAGGGGGAGATCTTAATTTATCCCAACAATACGTACAACCACATCAGGGCAAAAATATTTGTTTGCAGGTATGAACCTGTGCATTTTGCATCCGTGCCCAGGTCCATGCTTGTAATGCACAAAGTTGAGATGCTGCCTAGGTTGTAAAGGTTCTAAAATCTTTGTCTGCCCCAATTCCCAACTTAATCCTGGCATTCTGAAGACCAATCACTGAGTTCCAGCTGGTCAACCAGCTGGTGGGGCATTGATTGAGCTATGAGGAGAGGGGCGTGGAAGGCTTCATGGCTCCACCTTTGCAGGAGAAGTGAAAATGCCCACCAAAGGACCCGGGTGGTCTCCCCAGAGATTGAGATGGACCTCAGCCCTGTGACGGTTCTCCTCCGCAAGCGATGGGTTTTCTCCACTCCAAGCCTTTCTGCCCTCTTTTTTCCTAACCAAATAGAATAATGAACTGTTTTTGTTTTTTAGTTTTATTAGATTTTAAATATACAAAGTTAAAAGTTAAAAGTGAAACAGAAATAGAAATACAAATTAAAAAGAAAAGAAAAGTGCAGTAAAGAAAAAAAAGAAAGAAAAAGACAAACATAGAAATTAGATAACCTCCGATCCATCTATGGTCATAAGAATAAAATAGATAGAATAATGAACTGTTGAGTGTCTGCAAAGTGTCCTAATGTAACCGTGTCCTGCTGGCACCAAACCACCCAGTTCATTATTACAGGGACTGGTAGCTAAACCAGAATTGGGGATGAGCAGGGAACTGGATGAGTCAGAGAAGATTGGAAGCAGAAGATCTTCTTGTCCTTAAGACTTGGGAGCAGTGAGAAGGGTCCCAGGCCGTGCTAAGACCTGATGGATTAACCAGATCCCTGAATATTTAACCTCTGTATTTCCTCCCTGAGCGAGTTTAAGATTTCAGATGTGTTTCCTGTGAAAGAAAAGTCAATGAAGTGGCGCAGTGGCATGACAGGGCTTCCAGGGTTGCGCTGGGTCAGGACGAGAAGCTCCAGAGACACAGCACCCCTTAAACGCGGCAATTCCTTGCGATTAACAACCTTTCCTTCTCTCTCGGCGTGTTTCGCAAGGGCCGCAACTGGGGGGGGCAAGCGGGGCATGTGCCCCGGCTGCCACGCTCGGGGGTGCCCCAAAATGACAAAATAACCCATGGGGAGGGGCGCGAAATCCATGTTTGCCCCGGGTGACACAGACCCTAGTTCCATCCCTGCCCTTTCCACAATAAATCTGGCTTTCTTCCCCACCATGCCTACTCGGCATTGCTAGCGTAGTGAAGAAATGACTAAAACCTTTGCTCTGTTTTGAAATCGATCTCCCAAAGGTGCAAATTCATCTGCTTCGAACCAGCTCATCCTGGGGATGAAAATGGCGTCTGTTGCTCTCAAAGCCGCCCCTTTGTCTGAAGAGGAAGGTCCTTTCCTTTAGCCTTTAGCCTTCTCTAAATGCATTGTATGGCTACAGCAGTGTTTCTCAATCTCAACAACTTTAAGATGTGTGGACTTCAACTCCCAGAATTCCCCAGCCAGCAATGCTGGCTGGGGAATTCTGGGAGTTGAAGTCCACACATCTTAAAGTTGCTAAGGTTGAGAAACACTGAGCTACACAATTAAAGGTTTATTTCCTATGAGTTTAATCGTATTTCTCTATCCTCAGGTTTTAAAATGAAAGGGGTCACGTTACTTACTTCTCCCATTACTGAGATTAAAAAATGACCTTGTTATTTCAATAATGTGGGGGAACAAGCGATAAGGCTGAAAGTGGTTATGCTTTGCAGAGCTCTGGCTGGTGGGTGGTAGCGAAACACCGCACGTTAATCATAAATTACAGAGCTGGGAGGGATCCTAGTCATCATCTAGTCCAACCCTCTGCAGAATGCAGGGAGACCCATTAAACCTTGAGTGGTGCCTCTCCCGCCTCTTCTTCAAAGCCTCCAGAGGTGGCGAAATCACCTCTGTAGGGAGATTGTCCCACTGTTGGACTGATCTTGCTGTTGGGACATTTTTCCTTACATTGAAATAAATAAACAAACATTGAAATGTAATCTGGGTGGCTGCAACTGATGCATGATAACTCTCGTCTTAGTTTTTGTGGCTGTGGAAAACAGATCCTGACCATCTTTCCTGCCTCTGGTTTCTTACTTTGTTAACAAACTGGCCACTGAAAGCTGGCCCAGAGTTCTTCACAAAGCAGAGCTAACCTGGTTACTGAATTAACCCACTTTCGGCATTTACACAACCCATTGAACCATAAACTAATCAAATGGGCTGAATTCAGACACGTTAAAATATATGCCTCCCCCCACCACCACCAACCCATAGCCAGATTTGATGCTAAACAATTTTAATATGTTGTCTGAATGCAATTAGTAGGTCTGGTTAAGCATGCTATATCAGCACTTTCAAAATACGATGTAACGAGAAAGTAATCATTCGGTGACATGCGGGTATGTAAGGCACTTTGCAATTTTAATATATGATGGGTTGCTTCTCCATAATGCAAACACGCGCACACATTACTTCATTGGTTCTGCAAAGCCTTTGGGTTTTATTACACTCTTAGCAATGGAATCAGGAACACTATGGGGCTGCAAGGCCATCTCCGTTGCCTTCCCAAAGCAAAAATCTATTTACTGAGTTAGTTACTTACTTACTTACTGTTCACACATATTCTTAACTTGCATGCAGAATCTAACCCTGTTCTGGATTTGCACTCTGCACCGAACATAAGTGAGCCAAACAGGCTGGATTCACAGAACGCTCTAAGCCACAGAAATACGAACCAGGCTTAAATTAACCAAGGTTAGCATATCGTGTGCATGGATCCTTAGGTCTTTCACTAGCCCGCTGCGGCATGTTGATCTTTAAAGCCAGCCTTGAAGGTGCAAGATGGCGAGGGCTCCCTCCCTGGCGCAGGGTGCCTGCCCTCCGAGGCTGCTCAGGGGTCGAAGTGCTACCCCAGAGCAGCTCTGGGAATGTTCTCAGCCCCACATCTCCAGCATCCTGGAATAAATTGAAATAATTAATAAATAAATAAATAAATAAATAAATCCTGACAATAACAGGATATTGTATGAACCAAGCTTGGCATGTTGTGTGAATGGCTTTGCTTGACCTGGCTAAGTGAGTGGTAATTTGCTTATGAGATGAACAGGAGGTGTGCCCGAACCTCCTGGTTTTCATGCCCAGTGATCTGCCTGCTCCCAGGCTTCCTATGGATCCATTCTGTGGGAGGGATCAATTCCAGGGGGCTTTCAAATGAGTCACCGCAAAGGAGAAGTCCTGCCCTTGGAGAAAGGGTTGAAGGATTTCTCCTTCCTAGGCAGAAACTCAGAAAAACCACATACCCAATTTCTCTGCTCACAAATTGGGCGATGGGAGGGTGGGATTACAAAGCCATTTCTGCCTGTTCTTGGTTCGGTTAGAGCAGAGAGTGGAGGGTGGACGTGCCAGTTGCAGAAGTGGAATTATCCAGGTTATCAAGTCTCCAGCGAGGATGGTCTCCGAGCTAGGCCGTTGGCACAAACTGCCCTTCCCTGGTGCCCCACCTTCGACTTTCTCCCATTCCGCCAAGGGTTTGCCATTCGGTGCTTTCTTGAAGGAAAGTCTACCAAGGGCTGTTTGAAGCCGTCACAAAAAATGCAAAGCATGTGAGTCAAAGAAGATTTGGAGGAGGAGGAGGAGAACCTGGCCTGCTGGTCCTGGAACGTAAAAGGTGGGGCACCACTTGGCATCGGGAACTGTTTGCTCTCCTGGCCATTCTGGCTGGGACGTGCTTCCTTGGCACACCATGGAGAGGAACGCCGTGCCCTTGAAGCGGACACGTCTGCAACTGAAATGCTCCGAGGCCCCTTCGCGGCCGCCCCTGCAAAGCCCTCTGCAGGAAGGACGGATGCTGCCAACCCTGGCCAAATTTCAGGAGGAGGCAAAGATTCTCCAGGGATTTATTCTGCCTCCCCCACCTTCTGGGTAAAGAGAATTAGATTTGCAATCCCTGGCAGAGGCTCGGGGGAATTAAGTGGACATTTCGCTAATTTCTGTGAGAGGCTTGGTTTACCATGTGAGGAATTGGAGACAGAGAGACCCCAAATCCTGTTAGAACAAGTTGCATATGGCAAAACTCACTCCCAGTTTGTCCTGCTGCCAAGTGGTGAAGACCCAGTGCCCCAAATAATGCTGCTCAGGAAATAATGGGCCAAATTGTGCCAAGTCCTGGGGCAAAACAGCCTTTTTAAGCCAGGGGCACAGTTGGAATTTGAAGGGCTGCGTTCACAAAACAGTTCCTCCTGTGTCGGGCCTGAGAATGTTGCTGTAAATCAGTGTTTCTCAATCTCAGCAACTTTAAGATGTGTGGACTTCAACTCCCAGAATTCCCCAGCCAGCCGTGCTGGCTGGGAATTCTGGGAGTTGAAGTCCACACATCTTAAAGTTGCTGAGATTGAGAAACACTGCTGTAAATGATAGCTGAGATACAAGAATCATTGCTTCCTTCAGCAGGAGATGAATGTCCTGTTTCAACCATTAAGACACAGAATCTTTAAAGGAAGCCAGGTGGGCAGGGACCCTGATGTGCCAAGGGAGGGACCCAGGGGAAGAGTGGTGGCCGTGGTGGCCCATAAATGTTCTGAAAACCCTCCCTGCATGACTTTTTAGATGCCACTTAATCGGGTCAGATAAAGGCCTAGTGGTTGCATTCACATAACACGCCAAGCAGGCTTTGTGTGAATTTGGGTTAGGCAAGCCAACCCACCCTGTTGGCTTATGTTCTAGATGAACGTGTGCTGTGGATCCAAAGTTGGGTTAATTCATTTTGCAGGGGAAGCACTTGGCTTCCACGCAGTCCATCCGTTTCTCCTTTCCCAATTCCTGAGCGTTTCTCTTGAGTTCCAGGAGGGGCTTTGAAATCTTTCTACAACGTCTTGGCATCTCTTCTCCAAGGGAAGGGTCGGGGGCAGCATTTCCCGTGGGCTTTTGGAAGCTCTTGAAAGAAGGTACGGGCCACGTTCCACTGTGAAAACAGCTGCTGGAGGGCTGTGGCCAAATAAATCTTGGCATGGTTGAGTAGAAACGTTTTGAGCCAATAGGTTTTGCTACTTGGCTCTGAGGAAGTGGTAGGAAAGGACTTGGATCTTCTTGCTCTGCATGGGCACCGCTGCGTGCCTGGATCCACTGTGTTGTTAAGAAGGGTGGATGGTGAGCCCTTTGGCCATTGGGATTAGACTATGTCAACCTCCCCTAACCAATCTCCAGATGTGTGACCAATTCCCAGAGTCCTCAGCCAGCATGGCCATTGCTGAGAATTCTGGGAGTTGAAGTCCACACATCTGGAAGTTGCCCAGGTAGGAAGCACTGGACTAAATCATTGTTTAGAAGTCTCTTTGGACTCGGAGACATCCCATCCCATAGTGGCTGGGTCCCAAGAACAAGCTTGACTAGGGAGCCCAAAATGGGATTGGGTCCATAACTGAAGGGAAGGTGGACCTGAACCTGTTCAGAACCTCCATGCACGTTTTTTAGGAAAATCCTGAGCCACCGCCTTTGCCTTGAGCAATGGAGGCACCTGGTTGTGGAACCGTCTCTGTCACTCTCTACTCCACCCTTCACAACCCTGGCTAAGAAGTCCAACACATCTGAAGAGGTGGATGTGGCGAACAGAAAAGGCTGGTTCACGCTAAACGTAATCCTCCCCACAATACTATTCTTGCGTGTCTACCCTGCAGGCTTGTCTGGACATGCATCTCTCTATATCGAAGAGAATGTTTGTAGCTCAGGGTTGAACTGTGGAGTCCTTGGTGCTCTCTGAGCCTGGTTGTTTCCTTGCAGATGTTTCCTTGCCAGACTAGGCAACATCTTCAGTGGGAAAAGGGAGTGGGACTTGCTCTCTGTTTATATACCATGGCTTGTCCTGCTTGTGTTGGTGGAGGTGTTGTTCTCTCCTTGGTAGTTCCTTGATTGGGCTGTTCTTTGCTACTTGGTTGATTGACTGAGTTAATAGTTCCTTGATGAGGGTATACTGTGCTGTTTGATTGTTCCTCTGGTGCTAATCCTGGTGTTAATCTTTGCATATCTGGGTGATGATTGCTGGCAAGGAGGTGTTTTGGTCTTCTGGCTTTTCTATTGTCTCTTTTGAATGGTATGTAAATGTTTTTACCTCTATGTGTCTGTTGATGGCTGCTTTGTCTGAGTGCCAAGCTTCCAGGAATTCTCTAGCGTTTTTGGATTTGGCTTGGTTTAAGATGCTCACAGTTTCCTAGTTGAAAGTATGGTTGAGTCTGTCCATGTCCATCTCTCTTTATTTATTTTCTCAACTGCCGTGGAAGCATCAAGGCATGGCGTGAGTGTGTTGGAATGTGCCGGTTTTGCCCTCAGACCCATTCCTTGCAGGAAGTCAAGTTTAAGCTATTGATGGGCTCCTAGCAGAACGATGCAGATTTGATACTCTTCACTTCTTTTAGTGGCCCAAGTAGCTTCTCTTTGCATTTCTCCGTTGTTTCATTTGAGAGGAAGTACTTTTTGAATTCCTTCGTTGTATTTTTGATCGTTTTGTGATGATTTAAAAAAAACTATTATAGATGTTTAAGTATAAAGACCCTCTTTCCTTTCTTCCTCCCTCCCTCCCAGCTGAATGAGTTGGACAAGGCAGCCGACGCCGCGCACACCTTCTTTATGGCCAACCCAGAACACATGGAAATCCAGCAAGACCTCGACAATTATAAGACAACGGCAGGGAAGGCGGACTTGGTTGATCGCGAGGCTCAGCCACACATGGTAAAGGCAGAAGGGTGTGTGTGTGAAATGGCTTATGACAGAGCTGAAGTAGATGCTACCCCCTCTCCCCCCCAAATTTAGATGAAAGCAAGCATTGGAGAATTACCCAGGTTTTAAACCAGGTGAAGAAAATCTATTATGACCACTGGCATCACCCCCTGCATGGGTGTCTGCTGGGGAGGTAAAAGGGGGGCCAGTGACATCATATGCATTGTGACATCATCATACCAATAACACACATGATGCAATTTTCTTTCGACCAGGCGCCTATGACGAGCGAGCTATATTTTTCTTTTTCCTCCTGCTAAAAACTGCCAGGTTGATTCAACACCCTTTAACCTGGACACTGATTTGACCTATTTTCTGAGTTCACACGTAACGTCATGGCATAAATCAAACAGGCTGGGTTTGCAAAACGCACTAAGCCAGGATATGGCACACTGTCAACTCTCATCAAGCTTAGTGTGTTGTGTGAATGCAACCGGTCGGCGTTTCCCTGATCTAGTTAGACATACTTGCAGCCTTGGAGCGCTTGGGCAGAATGCCCAGAAATCTGGACGGGGTGGGGGTTAAGGGTCTGGTCGAAATGCTCCCAGACCTCAACTGGATACGGTGGGGCTTCCCCTCCCCACTGATTTCATCGAAGTTGCACCGGCAGGTTGTGCGTTTGTGCAGCAACTTCTCCAAGCGTGTCCTTTCTCTGTGCTCGGGTTATTAGAATACAGTATTGCAAATATTTTGCAGAAAGACGTCATCTTGAGGGCAGCTGCCTCTGAAGGCATCTGAAAGGCAGGAAGGCTGTGCCTACATCTGATCTGGCCATGCAGAGAAACCAGCAGTCGGCAGAGTCGGCGTCATGTCCCCAGCATCAGGGGCTTTTTAGCTTAGGAAAAAAGCTGGTGTGTCGCCACAGACAGTCTGGTGTGTCGCCACAGACAGTCTGGTGTGTCGCCACGCAACCCGGAAGCGCTGATCATCATCAGCGCTTCCGGGTTTTCCCGCGGCGACACACCAACGGCAGCACGCAAAAACTAAAAGCGGCAGCAGCGCTTCCGGGTTTTTGCGCGCTGCCGCAAGGGCGGCACTTCCGGGTTTTCCCGCGGCAACACACCAAAGGCCGTTGGTGTGTCGGCGCGGGAAAACTTTGGAAAGCCCTGCCATAGAAGCATCCGAAATGGCCCACAGGGTCATAAAATCTTAGAATTGCACCAGTCAGTTGTGATGCGTTGGGCACCATCCTTGAGATGAAGTCTGGCCAAAGCAGAATAAAGTGCAACTCCTGTGTTGCTTCCCAGATTGTCTGCATAGAGTCCTAGAATCCTCAGGTTGGAAGGGATCCCGGGGGCTATCAAGCCCACCCCCTGCTCGGGGAAGGGACTCAGACAGGTGGCCACCCAGCCTCGGCTTAAATGTCTCCTTACCTTTTCCAGGAGGACTATCTGTCAGGAGTTCGACACTACGATAAAGAGGAATATCACTTGGCCGTTGATTTCCTAGAGCGGGCTCTGACGGAATACGGCGTGGCTGACGCCGAGTGCCGGGTCTTGTGTGAAGGACCCCAGAGATTTGAGGAATATGAATATCTGGATTATAAGGCCACCCTCTACGAAGCCATTGCAGGTAAGCCGCCCAGCGGAAGGAGAATATGGCCACCGAGGGTGGTCCAGATAGGCTTCTCCAACCTGTCCTTCCAATCCTGAATGGGTCTTGCTCAGGAGGGTGAGGGTTTCTCCAACCCCATGGGTTCCCCACCCTTGCAAAAAGAAGCAGAGAGCTGTTGCAGCTATGTTGCCCAACAGCTTCTACAGAAGCTGGTTGGCATATTATACTTAACTTATACTTGTGGGAGGTTCACACAATCTAGGGCAGGGTTTCTCAACTAGGGTTCCGTGGCACCCTTGGGTTCCGCGAGAGGTCCCTAGGGGTTCCCTGGGAGATCACAATTTATTTAAAAAATTATTTCAAATTCGGGTAAGTTCACATTCAAGAGGTCAGTTTCATTCTTTATTTTTCATTTAAGAACACTCTTAATGCATCTATACAGGCCTACTCATGAAATGGATAGAATAATTTTGTAACTTCCAGCCTATATTTGAGCCTGAATGGGCAGGAGTTCCCCGAGGCCTGGAAAATATTTCAAGGGTTCCTCCAGGGTCAAAAGGTTGAGAAAGGCTGATCTAGGGCAGGGGTCCCCACTAGTGGGCCGTGGCCTGTTAGGAAGTGGGCCACACAGCAGGAGGTGAACGGTGGTGTCAAGAACGAGCCTGTCCCTGCCGCCATGAGTCGGAGGAAGAGCAGCCGGTAGCAGGAAGAAGCTGGGAAGGCGCAAAGACAGAGCCTGAGCTGGAGCAGCTGATTGGTGGGGACCCTGAAGGGGAAACACCTCCACCTATCAGCACGCGGTAAAGAAGGGCAGAGAGGCGCGCCGAGGAGGGCGAGGCCCGTTTGGCCCCCACTCGCAAACCCCGCCCCCGGTCAGCGCAATTGGCTCCCGCCTGCAAACCCCACCCCCTTCCGCACGATTGGCTCCCGCCTGAAAACCCCGCCTCCAGTCCGTGCGATTGGCTCCTGTCTGCAAACCACGGCCCCCCGTCCGCGCGATTGGCTCCTGCCTGCAAGCCCCATCCCCCGTCCGCGCGATTGGCTCCCGCCTGCAAGCCCCACCCCCCAGTCTGTGGAAAAATTGTCTTCCATGGAACCGGTCCCTGGTGCCAAAAAGGTTGGGGACCCCTGATCTAGGGTATGGTTCACACAGCATGCTGTGTCCCCATTGAAGCCACAATGATGCACTTGCACCATGACATCATACCACTGAACAGAGGATATAATTCACGTCATTTGTGTTATGATATTGTGATGCATATCATCTGAAAATACTTCAAAAAGTCAGTGAACGCTTGGTTATATCAAGGCCTGGGAACAAAGTTGCTGTGACTATACTTCTGATCAATTGATTGATTGATTATGTGCCATCAAGTCAGCATCAACTCTTAGTGACCTCATAGATAGATTTTCTCCAGGAGGGTCTGTCCTCAACCTGGTCCTGCAGGTCTTCCAATGGTGCCCCCATCGCCCCTGTAACTGAGTCCCTCCACCTTGCCTCTGGTGGTCCTCTTCTTCCCTTTCCTTCCACCCTTCCCAGCATTATGGACTTCTTAAGGGAGCTAGATTAACACATTCATTGATTGATTGTCACAGGAAATAGCATTGCTACATGATTCTGAGGGACCACCTGTCTCCATAGCATCTGCCCAGTCACTTTGATCCTGCAGGATCCTGTAGAACTTTTAGTTTGTTTATTTTGATGTTGTTTATGTACCATCAAGTTGTTGTTGACTCTAAGCAACCACATAGATGGATTTATTTCTGTCCTTAACCTGGTCTTTCATGTCTTCCAATGGTGCCCCTTTCACCACTGTAACTGAGTTCCTCCACCTTGCTGCTGGTCGTCCTCTTCTCCTCCTCCTTCCACCTTCCCCAGCATTAGAGCCTTCTCCAGAGAACTAGATCTTCATATAATGTGTCCAAAATATAATAATTTGAGCCTGGTCATCTGTGCCTCGAGTGAGAACTCTGGGTTGATTTGTTCAATGATCCATCAGTTTGTTTTCTTGGCTGTCCATGGTATTCTCAGGAGTCTTCTCTGATGGAGTCTTGAAGGTTAATAAAAGAACTCCAAGCAGCTAACAACAATCTTGCAGAGTAGAAAGTGTGAACCAGCCGGGAACTTGCACTTTAAGCTTAATTACGTTCAGAAATAAATTCAGTCTTCACATGAAGAAAAATAGAGATAGATTACATTTATTCAGTAGATCTGGATACAAGTAGATTCATGGTAGATCTGCGTGCAAGCGAGATGTAATGGACGAGAACTGCATGGTGCAGCCCTCCTGCTTGCAGGTGTGCCCAGGGAGTAATAGAGGTTGTTAACCAATCAAAGAGGTTGTTAATCCCCCAAACTCAAGAAGGAGGAGGAAGAGGAAATCAGGTGACCCAGGTAACATCCCACAAGCACAGTAGAGATGCGTTTACTAGAAAGAACCCGTATTATGCTTATGAGACAATGCTGAGTTGACTCCTGATAATCCCAACATTCTCCAACACCAAAGTTCAAAGGTGTCAATACTCTTCCTCTTCTGCTTCTTCAAAGTCCAACTTTCACTTCCATAGAGTATCACAGGGAAGGCCAGGCTTGCACGATTCTGATCTTTGTAGGTAGAGACACATCAGAACGTATTGTCGAAGGCTTTCACAGCCGGAGTTCAATGGCTGTTGTGGGTCTTCCAGGCTGTGTGGCCGTGTTCTGGAAGTTGTGGTTCCTAACGTTTCGCCAGCATCTGTGGCCAGCATCTTCAGAGGGCAGGAGCACAGATAGAAGCAAAATCTCTGTGCCCAGGTAGAGTGGCAATGTTCTATTTAAAAGAACATGAAAGACACTGCAGACTACAGCAACCGGAAAAATCTTCAGTAGCTGAACATGCTCTCAAGCAAACGGGACACAAAATCCTATTTGAAAACACAGAAATACTGGACAACACCAAAAGCCACTACACCAGATTATACAGAGAAGCCATTGAAATTCACAAACACCAGCACAGTTACAATAAAAAAGAAGAAAGTTTAAAAATTAGCAAAACCTGGCTACCAGTCCTGAAAAACACAGCCTGCAAAAGGTCAACGAACTCAGTCCAACCACCAGGACCTGGGAATACTTCTCACAATGAACATGCTAATCACGCTCATCAGCCACTCGTTAACATTTCAACACAACAAAAAACCCCACCTAATCTCCTATAATTTAGCTCTATAAATAGAACATTGCCACTCTACCTGGGCACAGATATTTTGCTTCTATCTGTGCTCCTGCCCTCTGAAGATGCTGGCCACAGATGCTGGCGAAACGTTAGGAACCACAACTTCCAGAACACGGCCACACAGCCCGGAAGACCCACAACAGCCACACATCAGAACATCTGAATATCTTCTCCAAGGCCTTCATGGCTGCTCTACCAAGGTCTAGTCTGTGGCATATTCCTTGACTGCTGGTGCCTTTACTGTTGATGGTCAGTCCTAAGAGGGCAGGGCTTTGATTGCATGGGTCAGCTACCATGTTGACTTTTTTGAGCCCCCTCATGGGCCCCCTCCCCCCGGTGAGTTTTCCATCTTGCTCAACCAACTGAAAAGGCAAACAGCGGAGAAGTGTAAAGCTCCAGTGCTAGTGCAAATCTTTTTTATTATTATTATTCCTTTATTCTACAACCCAAGGAACCCCTCCTTTCGTTCACGTGCTTGTGATCGATCTTCCTCACTTGCTTCCATGTTTATGTTTCGTTTCGTTTCGTTTTTCAACCGAAAAAGCTTCAATTAAAATGAGAAGCCTTCAGTTGAGCCTCCTACGGTGGTGCCAAAAAAGGGTCTTAGTGGAGCAGAGTCAGTAATTCCTCTTGAAGTCACCACAGCAGCAAGGAATTGAGCATTATGAACGGTTTAAGGTGGGGGAAAAGGCTGCGGGTGGCTCTTTGCTTCTCTGCTGGTGCTAGGTCAATATTAGATGGAAAAAAGATAGAAAGTGGGTGGGAATCGGAAGCGATGAGAAGCCCAACGAAAGAGCAGAAGTGCAGGGTCTGTTACAGGGGCAGGGATGGCCCCGGGCCCCGGGTGCCCTCTGCACATGCTCCTGCTGGTATATCTGCATCGTGATTCCAGGAAGAAAGCTGAGCGCCACAGCTGGCTTAAAGGCTACCCCCTCTTGCTGTGTGTGCCTTACACAACGAAACCAAATCTTCCACAACTCAATAGCGGTGTTTATGAAGGTTCTCAGTCATCCAGGTGGAATTGTCTGTAGCTTGAATCATGAATATAACCATGACCTAGCCCCAGGTGTAAGGTCACTCAGCTACCTAGAAACATATTTAAGGATTCCCTTACCAACTTTGCTCAGACTGAAGAAGCTCCTTGGATAAGGAGCGAAACGTTTCCACTGAAAAAATAGAAATCCAGTTGACATGATTCAAGCTACAGACAATAGCGGTGTTTATCATCTGCTCTCAGGCTCCAAGGTGGCAGGTGAGCAAGTCTCGTTCCTCGCAGCACTGTGCGGGCACGCTTCACCGGGGATGGGATGTTCCTAGCGTCCGGGGTTGCGTAATACGTTGAACCATAACATTCCACACAATGGGATGCGCTGACACGGCAACTGGAACTACAAAACAGCCCGTGGCCCTCCCTGCGGACACCAGTGGCAGAGCCCTTTCAAGATCTTTGCATAGAACTCAGCACTTCCTGAACTATTGTTCTGATCTGGTTTTATTCTTTCCTGCGGAGGAAGGTCGCTCACGTGCTTGGGGCCCTAGGGATCTAGGCTCTGTCGAGCGAAATGAATCGGCCTTTTTCTCGGCTGCACAATTGGTGTTTTCTCCCTTTCTGCTTCCTTGCAGAGCATTACATGCAAGTCCTGCTGTGTCAGCACGAGTGTGCGCGGCAACTCGCCACACGGCCCGGGCGACTCTCACCCATCGATAACTTCTTGCCCCTGCATTACGACTTCTTGCAGTTTGCCTACTACAGAGGTGGGTCTTGTTTTTCAGGGCTCCCTTGCTGCGTGGAGGTCGGGGAATGCGTTGTCATCCAAAAGCTAAACAATGCCCAGGTCTAAGAACACAAGGACGGTCCTGCTGGGTCGGGCCAACCCGCCCTAGTCCAGCATTTTGTTTGTCATGGTGGCCAACCAGAGGATAGAGACCTTCTCCACTCCACCTGGGATTTGGAGGCAGGTGGCCCCCAACCTAGAGGTAATACGGAGTCTTCAGGACCAGGAGCCCTCAAAAGAATGTACAGGTAGTCCACAACTTAAGACCACAACTGTGACTGGAATTTCCATCGTAAGTCATTGTGGTCCTAAGTCAAGTCGCCATGTGACTGGACCTGATTTTATTACCATTTTACGGCAGTCTTAAGTGAATCATGGGCCGTTAAGCGAATCCAGCTTCCCCAATGGGCATTTTTTGCTGGAAAACGGCAAAAAACGTCACAAAACATGATCATGTGACCATGGGACGCTGCAACCGGTCGTAAATGCGAGCCGGTTGCCAAGCGCCTGAAATGCGTTCATGTGACTATGGGGGGTGGGGCGACTTTTTGCAACGCTTGGAAGTGTTTTACAGGCTGTAAAGCACCCATTCTGAGGCCGTCATACCTTCGGACCATTGTTAAATGGTGATAAGTCGAGGACTACCTGTATCCAGTCTTTTTTAAAGCCAGCACAATCAGTGCCCCTGATACATCTTGTGCTGCCCTGAGTCACGGGAGTGGGGTATGATTTGGTGCTCCTGTCCAAAAGAAACACCCAATTTGCTGAGGCTACTTCAGAGTAGACCAGAATCATCCTACTAAAGATTATTATATATGGGAGTTCTAATTTCCACCAATAATTATTCATGTGGAGGGTCTGACAGACCTGGGGTTATTTTCATATCCTTATCAACTCCCTGGGAAATACAGTTAGGTTTTTTTTAAAAAAAAAACCAGAACTCTTAACCCTTGCATATCTGTGTTAGGGTCATTTCACCCGTTTTCACTTTTTCTACCCATTTGGGTAAAAACCCTCCACAATGCCTGTTTAATGAAACCTCTATTTTTTTTTAAAGAAAAAGAAAAACCTGAAACTGTATAGAAGAGTGATGTAATCAAAACAGCTCATGAACAGAGAGGACAGCTCTCGCTGTTAGGAAAGTGGCGTGTGTCAAGTGTTAGATGGGGAGCAGAACAGCCCCGTGTCACTTAAGCACGTTGGTTTTTCAGGCTGGCCCAGGTGGGACACGGGACTCAGGAACGGCTGATTTTGCTTCCCCGATAGCTGGTTCAGGCGAGAGATGAGCGTCCTTGGTCCAAAATCCTCGGACACGGAGGCAGGGCCAGCCCGTCTCACCCACTGGCACACGCAGCTGCCTTTTATGCTCTTCTGCCAGAAACAGCTGTTCTTCCAAAGCAGCTGTTCGGCTTTATTGCCGTTCTGGCCCTAGCGGGAGCTGTGTTTTCACAGGGGAAGCTATCCTAGGTCCGCACTGCACACACCGACATCTGAAACCTCAAGGTTGCGTTTCTGAGTCAACAAGTCCTTTGTCCTGTTCGCCATGGGGAGGGTTGGGGGGGCAGGAGAGGGGGAAATGGTGGCCGGGCAAGCCAGCTGGGAGAAGGGGAGTTACTGCCCTTTTTCGGGTGAGAAGGCTCCCTGCAAAAGACGAGGTTGGGATCTGCATTCAGTGGAGCTAATTGGAAAGCTACAGCTGCTAGAAAGTTCAGCCGCCGCCGGCCAAACTATGTTGGCTTTCTGTCACATACTAGATTTTCCAAGCGCACCTTCTCTCATTTCTGAGTCTGCACCCAGGTAGTCCAAGTGAAAATGCACATTTTTTTTCTCCTTTTTTGTGTCTCCACATGCATTTTTGCAACAATATATGCGTGTGTGTGTGTGTGTATTTCTTGCAAAAGGCTTAATCTATGCCTTTTGTATGAATGTTGCTATACCTTTTTCAATCTGTGCTAAAACTGTTGGAGAACTGTGAACCCAAAGGATAATGGTGTAGTCACGTCTTCCACCGCTCCCTATTATGTTTTTAAGGCAAGGCATTTGGGAATACCTGAAAATTTTGCTGCAAAGGGGTGACACATCAGAGCCTTCTTGTCATTTGGGTCTTCTGTGTTTTAATTTTAGGTTGTTAATTTAGGCTGCTCAGAGTCTTCGGAAATGGAGTGGCATATAAGACAAAGAAGGAAGGAGGGCGGGAAGGGAGGGAGGGAGGGAGGAGCATATTGTAAATAAACAGTTTCAGGTAGTCCTCGACTTACAACTACAATTGGGACCGGAACTTCCGTCGCTAAGCAATGTGGTCCTTAAGTGAGGCGCGCCCGATTTTATTACCTTTTTTGCCATGGTCGTTAAGCAAATCCGGCTTCCCCCATTGACTTGGCTTGTCAGAAGCCAGCTGAGAAGGTCACAAATGGTGATTACGTGACCCAGGACGCTGCAAGTGTCATAAATACATGCCAGTTGCCAAGCGCCCAAATTTTGATCACATGACCAGAGGCATGCTGCGACGTTCGTAAGTGCGAGGACTGGTCGCAAGTCACTTTTTTCAGCACCATTGTAACTTCAAACGTCGTTAAACAAACGATCGTAAGTTGAGGACTACCTGTATAAAATAATTGAACTCCAGTCTGCACCTAGACAGAAAAAAGAAGTGGGAGTTTCAGCCCAAGGGGACAGTACAGTGTATCTCTAATCAAATGAACAAGAGGCAGACAATCTCTGGTCAAGAGTTTCACTGAGCTACCGATTCCTGCTTCCCTCCGTGCTAGGAGGTGTAAATCAGCCGTATCCGGAACGCCGCAGCTTCCATCACATTAGGAATGAGAAGTGCTATATACATTGGTTTGTTTGAAAATGGAAGCTAACATACCATTCATAAGAGACAATAGAAAAGCCAGAAGACCAGAACACCTCCTTGCCAGCAATCAACAACCAGATATGCAAAGATTAACACCAAGATTAGCACCAGAGGAGCAATCAAACAACACAATAGACCCTAATCAAGGAACTATTAACTCAGTCAATCAACCAAGCAGCAAACAACAACCCAATCAAGGAACTACCAAGGAGAGTACAACACCCCCACCAACACAGGCAGGACAATCCATGGTATATAAACAGAGAGCAAGTCCCACTCCCTTTTCGCACTGAAGATGTTGCCTAGCCGGGCAATGAAACGTCTGCAAGAAAACAACCAGGCTCAGAGAGCACCAAGGACTCCACAATGGAAGCTAAGCAAGTTCCTCCCCGGTCCTCGTTTCATGAGCAGAAATATACTTGCTTAGCTTCCATTTTCATACGGATTTATTTTTCAGTCCAGACCTACACACTCCGAACGCTTTTCCAAAGTATACGCTTTGAAAAATACAATCTCGGGTACCGGTGCTTACAAGAAATGCATCCTCGTCTTATGAAAGCAAAATGACATGCCCTCCCCCGCCTCCCCACACAGAGACCCATGGAGAGTTTGGCAGGAACTTTGGCCATCAGCTCTTGCCCAAATATAGGATGTAAGTTGGAGCGGCAGAGAGCAGCTGGAGCGGGGGGGGGGGGTGCTCCAAGAACTGCTGGGTGGATCTGAGCATGCTCAAAAGTTATGGGATGCTGACTGGGGTGGAGGAGGGGCCTTAAAAGTGTTGGGTGAATGCAACCTCTCTCAGCTTCGGGCTGCAGTGGCCTGCTGCCCCAGGTGGTGCTCCAGCTGACCTCTTCTGGCAATGTCTGCTTGCTTCCCTTGAGATCTCGTCAGCTGGGATGCAGCAAAACTGAAGCGAACCCCTGAGCTGCTGCTCTCTATCCTTGTTGCAGTGGGCGATTATGTCCAAGCGTTGGAGTGCACTAGGACGTATCTCCTGTTCCACCCAGACGATGAAGATGTCCTGGAGAATGAGGATTATTACAAGAGCCTCTTAGAAGGATTTGTGGACCTGGAGGCCATCGAGCCCAGAGAGGTAAGTGGCTCAGGCGTGGAAGCTGTGCATCGTGGTGAGTCGGATCCCTGGCCTCGGTGAGGTGCAAGCCGGCTTCGTGGTGGGCCCTCTGCGGTGCCTGGGTCAGGGTGGAGAACCCCAGGATTGGAGCTGCCTGCAGCCTTCTTCCACACGCACGCAAACTGACCTGCCATGGTTCCAAGAAGGTGGCTCATGTCAGAGTTTGCATTGTCAGTTGCTGGGAGCATCTTCTGGGGGGGGGGGCGGTGAAGTCATCTGAGGAGGACAAGCAGCGGTGACACCAAAGCCTCCACAGCAGAGTTGGGACTGATGCCCCTCTGGAGCCCAACAGCATCCCTTTCCCAGGGTTCTGATGAGGTCTGTCGCCCCCTTAATCAGCACTGTAGCTTCCCAAGTGGAACCTAGAGTCATTCTCAACTTCGCCTTTGTACTTTATTTTTAGATTGGGTGTCTCTGTCCATTCATACTTCTACTTCCTACCTTCTAGGAACATGAAAGCTGCTGCATGTGCTCTTGTAAAGTTGCTTATGTGCATACAGTATATTCCCAGAAAAATGCATTTAAAAGGCAGTATGTTGATTGGATCTGTGACATGTCTGTGTGTTTCATCGAGTCTGCAGCATTTTTGTTGACTGCATTCACACAACACATTGAACCTGGTTCCTGAACTAACCCGTTATCTGGGTTTGCACAATGCATTGAACCATGAACTCCCCAAACAGACTGGGTTTGCAGTATGTGCGAAGCCATGGAAAGCTGAACAGAGATTAACACTAACCATGTTTAGTTGTTGTTCAGTCGTTTAGTCGTGTCCGACTCTCCGTGACCCCATGGACCATAGCACGCCAGGCCTTCCTGTCCTCCACTGTCTCCCAGAGTTTACTCAAATTCATGTTCGTTACATCGGTGATACTATCTAACCGTCTCATCCTCTGCCGTCCCCTTCTCCTTTTGCCTTCAGTCTTTCCCAGCATCAGGGTCTTTTCCAGTGAGTCCTCTCTTCGCATTAGGTGGCCAAATTATTTGAGCTTCAGTATCTGTCCTTCCAATGAGAATTAGCCTGTTCTGTAAATGCAACTGGTAGGTCTTCCATTAACTTGAAGTGTGTGCTGTGAGCCTTGCCTTGGTCTCCCACTGGGGAGGGATCGTGGGGCTTCCTGGATTTTGGAGGCAGCTCTGTGTCAGCCTGAATGAAATTTTCCACCACCAGCAGATTCCAGGTCTTTCCTTTTGTTTTTTCAGGAAGCTGTGACGTTCCTGAGGCGACATCAGCTGGAAGCAGACTTGCTGGAGTCCGCAGCCGCCAACCTGGGCTTCTTATACACCGAGCCGGTGAGAACGCGCTGCTGGGCTCAGGGAGGACAGACAGACGGGGCCGAGAATTGCGGCTTCGGCCTGGCAAAACTCGGCACTGCTCTGAGAACCATCCCTTTCAGCCATGCATCCTGTCCAGGGTGCTGGTGGGGAGAAAAGATCCCAAATCTGGGCTTGGCAAGGTCTTGCGCACATGGAGAGGCCAGCTAGGTAAAGAAGGTGGTAGACACATACAGGGCAAGCAACATGTACGCAACTTCACACAACCCAGTAAAAAAAAAGGTAAAGGTTCCCCCCGCACATTTGTGCAGTCGTGTCCGACTCTAGGGGCCGGTGCTCATCTCCGTTCCTTAGCCGAAGAGCTAACGTTGTCCGAAGACGCTTCCACGGTCATGTGGCCGGCATGACACGCGCGGAACGCTGTTACCTTCCCACCAAAGTGGTACCTATTCATCTACTTGCATTTGCATGCTTTCGAATTGCTAGGTTGGCAAGAGCTGGGGCGAGTGCGGGAGCTCACTCCGTCACGCGGCGCTCGGGTCTCGAAGCTCTGAACTTGCGATCTTCCGATCGACAAGCCTGGCGTCTTACCCGCTGAGCCACCACGCCCCACACAACCCAGTAGGCTCAGCTAAAATGGGGCTGGGTGCCTTCTGGTTTCATAAGCTAGCTGCTCTCTTAATATGTGATGCAGACTAGGGTTTTGCGCTAACACGGTGCACTGTTTAAGCATTGCATATAGCAATTTCACATTCTTAACCTGGATTTATGATTTACGGGGAACTCAGTGTATGAATTTTCCAGCCAACTCTTGAGACACAGTTAAAAGGAGATGCTTCTTCGGCCAGTTCGTTGGGGGATATGTTGGGGGGACGGGGCGGAAAAAGCTTCCTTCCTTCCTTCCTTCCTTCCTTCCTTCCTTCCTTCCTTCCTTCCTTCCTTCCTTCCTTCCTTTCTTTCTTTCTTTCTTTCTTTCTTTCTTCTTTTTCACCTTAACCAACCAGCCCCTCCTTGTTTCAGATCTATTGGAGCGTCTCTGGGTCCCGGCAGGATGGCCAGAGGTAAGGCACACCTGGTGGCAGGTGAAAGGAAGCGGTGTCACCCTGAAGCACAGCAGTCCGGGGTCTTGGGTGGGGGCAGAAACCTCAGTGCCGTTTGTGAATATTTGAAAGGTAATGACAGTTGGTGCCAGGGGTGTCTGCAGGAGGGGACAGAAAAGTCAAGATGGTGGTTGTGGCCATACCATCAAAGCCCCTCCCCTTTTTAGATGTGTGTAAAAAAGGGGGTGGGGCTTCAATCGATACCTTCCACACATCTTAAAGTTGCTAAGGTTGAGAAACACTGCTTTAGAGGGTTCCCCAGTTACCCCTTGTGGGCACGCAATATTAAGGCTAAGCCAGTCAATAATGCCAATTAAAGATGGGACCCCCAAGTTCACCCCACTACCCAGGAGGAGGACCAGGGGCTGCCAGATGATTCAGTTGAAGGACTTTGGCCACATAATGCGAAGACAGGATACCCTGGAGAAGAAGCTGATGCTAGGGAAAGTGGAAGGCAAAAGGAAGAGGGGCCGACCAAGGGCAAGATGGATGGATGATATTCTGGAGGTGACGGGCTCGACCGTGGGGGAGCTGGGGGTGGTGACGGCCGACAGGAAGCTCTGGCGTGGGCTGGTCCATGAAGTCATGAAGAGTCGGAAGCGACTGAACGAAGAAACAACAAAAAAAGGAATGAAACTCACCTCTTTAATGTGAAGTTGCCCGAATTTGAAATAGTTTTTTAAATAAATTGTGATCTCCTGGGGAACCCCAAGTGACCTCTCGTGGAACCCTAGGGTGCCACAGGACCCCTAAGATAGATAGATGCTTTTGAACTGTGGTGTTAGAGGAGAATTCTGAGAGTGCCTTGGACTGCTAGAAGATCAAACCAGTCCATACTCCAGAAAATAAAGCCAGACTGCTCACTTGAGGGAGCGATATTAAAGGCAAAACTGAAGTACTTTGGCCACGTAATGAGAAGGCAGGATACCCTGGAGAAGAAGCTGATGCTAGGGAAGGTGGAAGGCAAAAGGAAGAGGGGCCGACCAAGGGCAAGATGGATGGATGGTATTCTGGAGGTGACGGACTCGACCGTGGGGGAGCTGGGGGTGGCGACGGCCGACAGGAAGCTCTGGCGTGGGCTGGTCCATGAGGTCACGAAGAGTCAGAAGCGACTGAGTGAATAAACATAAAAAACGAGGCACAGAGAAGGATAAGTGGGGGGGGGTGCACGGCAGTTGAGGCTGATGGGCCTTCCCCACAACTCAGAAACATTAACGTGGCCGTGACCAGGCCTCATGAACTGCGTGGTGTGGTCTGCACCTATTTTCTGAACCAAAATAATGCGCTGTCCAAAATTCACTGACAATTTTTGGCATGGCTTGTTCAGTCAATATGCAGTTCTGCTTCAGTAGCCGAAGTTTCGGCTCGTTGTGTTGTGGGAGCCCAGCCAACGGCTCCCGGCTTGTCTTCCGCAGGGTTCCTTCCGGGCTGCAGGGCAACCGAGCGGACGGCCCCGGGAACGCGCCTGCCGAGAAGGATTTGTCCAAAGCGGGCCACCAGCTGCGGGAAGGTAAGGCTCCACGTACAGCCCACGGCTGCTTCCTGGTTAATGTGCCTGAAGGAAGTGCCATCACTGCAGGGTACATAGCCATCCATTAGAAAGGGGGATGACATCAGCATGGTGCCACACCCTCCATGATGCCATGATGCGATGTCATCGCACACATTGCAAAATTGCCTCATTTCCATATCAGTGTCATGACGTGCATGACATCACTTCTCCCCAGTTCCCCCAGGCACCTATTCCTCATCTCGGTATAACACTGTTTTGGGGCCATAGTCTGAGCCAGTGTTTTTCAACCTTGGCAGCTTGAAGATGTGTGGACTTCAACTCCCAGAATTCCCCATGGCTGGCTGGGGAATTCTGGGAGTTGAAGTCCATACATCTTCAAGCTGCCAAGGTTGAAAAACACTGGCTTAAGCCTTGTCTCCACCCTCGCTTGAACTAGGCAAGGAGTAGTTGAGTCTTAAGGAAGCTTAGGGCCCTTTGCGCATGTTAGGAAGCATACCCATCTTGCCTCTGAACAATTGAGGTTCTGGAATTAAACCTGGAGGACCCCTGGCTTTGCTGACCCCCTTCGTTCTACATACAAATAATGATTGCTTGCAAATTCCCTTCTCCCCCCACACCCAAATGCAAGGAAACTCATCCAAATCCTGCTTTAATGTAGGAAGGACATCAGTGGGGTCAAGGCATCTGTTTTCAAGGCAATTCTCCCCAGCATCGACAGGTCTGAACTAATCTAAATTCCTGCAGAGTTTAGTGACTCAGAAGGAGGGGCAGAAGAAGGTTGTAAAACCTCAGTGAAAATTAAACTAGTTGCCCTTTATTTTCTGGTAATGGATGATGGCCCCTTGAGAGGTTTCTCTTGATCGTAGTTGTTTGGATTTACCCTTGGCAAACGTGTGGGCTTTTATTCTTGGTTGACACTGTTTTTTCCTATTGTTTTTAACGTGGAGTTAGCCGCCCAGCATCACTTTTACAAGATGGGCAGCCACACCAGTCAATTAAGTGAATTAGTTAATGAGGTTTAGGGGCAAAGGGCCTGTTTTGCTCTGGCATCAGTAACAGGAAGGGGTGACTTTGCTCGGAGGAGGAAGGCAGCCAGGGATCCAAGGATCCAAGGCCCCAAGTGCCTGCAAGGCTGCTTGGGCGGGGTGGGTGGGGGAAGTGACCTCATGGAACATGACATCATCATACGAACGACACAAGATACACCGTGATTGTCCTTTCCCTGATGACCTCACGCAGCCTCTACCATCCTGGGACTTGAAGCAGAACTTCACCCAGGACAACCTGTAATGCAGGGTTGCAGGGCTGAAATGGCTCCCCACCCCACGCATGACCTTCCTTAGATCCCAGTATTTTGTGCCTGCATTCGCACAACACACTTAACCAGGCCCCTTAAAGTCCTAGCTTCATCCAAGCTTAACTTCGCTAAGCTAGGTTAATGCTAAGCTTGGGTGCGGGGCGGTTGCTGGCTGAGCACGGTGGGCAAATCCAGCCCGTTGAGTCAGTTTACCATTTGGTGTATTGTGCAAACCCAGAAATCGATTCAAGAATCAGGTTAAGCATGTTGTGTGAACGCACCCAGGAGGCGTGAAGGCTTGTGGGCTCTCCTGCTTTGGCTTGGCCACAGTGCACCTTCTCAGGGGGCATGGAAGGGGTGGCATGGAGCACAGGAGTGAAAGGCTGGGCATGGCTCTCCCAGCTGGCACGAGGAGAAGGCCTGCTGCTTCTCGGGAGAAAAAGAAATGGGCAAAATCCATCCTTGGTGAGTGTTTGAGAGCTCTGTAAAAACATTTATTGTATGTCATGTGCAAAGTGTAAGCTTTGGAGACAAAATTTCAAACCAATGGAGGTCCTGGAGCAGTGTTTCTCAACCTTGGCCTCTTTAAGCTGTGTGGGCTTCAACTCCCAGAATTCCCCAGCCAGCCATGCTGGCTGGGGAATTCTGAGAATTGAAGTCCACAGAGCTTAAAGAGGCCAAGGTTGAGAAACACTGCCTTGGAGAATTAGTCTTCTGCTGGCTTCAGAATGAAATGGAGTTACCAGCGCCAGAACAATTTTCACAGAAACTCCATTTTCACAGATGCCTTCTTCTTTCTTTGTCTCCCTCCCACACTTAAAATACTTTATTGTTTTGCAACGACTGAGAAACGGCCCATACAGTATCGTAAAGCCATTTCTCCTGCTTCCCATCTGGTTTGCTTTCTGCTTGCGCCATCCCGCCCGGGTACGCCTGGCTTTCGTCTCCCTCCCTCCCTCAGACGGATTTGCTTCAGCTTCTGCCTCGCTGTTGCCCTCAAAATGTCTGGGGGGAAAAGAGGTGGTTCTTTCGGCATCTGGAAAAGTGTGAAAGCCGCCCAGCGAGCCCGCGCCAAGGCGGGGGCGGCGTTTTGTTCCCACAACGTTTCGTGGGGCTGGCGGCTTCTTCACTTGGTTGTGCTTGGAAGTCCCACCCAGAGGGCAAAGATGGGCAGTGCCAGCCCTGGATTCCCCCAGTGGTCAGAAAAACACAAGGCTGGTTCTTCCGTAGCCCCAACCCTATGATTACCTGCAACGACTGAAGTTAAGCCAACATCTTCCCTTCCTCCTCAGTCCACCTCCTTCGAGCGTCTAGTTCTGCTAAAATAAGTTGCCTGGTTTTTTACTAGCTTGCTTGTAGGGAGACACTGTCGCTTGATGCTGAAATTTTGCATTCAACCCCTGAGGATGTTGTGCAGTTCCCGGACCTTTTAACGGCAGGGAGATATGTCAAAATTTGCCAAATCGAAATGATCTGAGAAGAGCGGTTGTGTGGGGAGCGAATCCCTGGCTTGTCCGCCCTTTGGTGCCATCTTAAGAGCTTCAAGGAGGACCAGTGGGTCGAGATCTGCAGGGTGGAGCAGGCTGCAGAGGGAGTTTTCCATGGGGTTTAGGGTTAGGGTTTCAAAGCTGCCAGCACCCTTTCTCTTGCCCTTTCGCCAATGGGGAAACATTGGGACCTAGGAGAAGACACCATGGAGTCGCTTGCCCACCCCGGATGCCCATTGCTAGAAATATTGACGTGGTTCCAAGCATCAGCCCCCTACATTCCTTCCTATGCATTCCAGGCGGAGGCGGAGATGGACTTTTTGTACGACACTTGGATTTCTCAGGCTGTCCTGGCATATTTAAAGTCTACAAAAAGCCCGGGGTTGTGTAGATGAGAAGGTCTTGAGGGATCCTTGGTTGCGTCCTCCTTGGCCCCGTGCTCGGACCATCTTTTATCCACCCTCGCTTGAACTAGGCAAGGAGTAGTTGAGTCTTAAGGAAGCTTAGGGCCCTTTGCACATGTTAAGAAACATACCCATCTTGTCTCTGAACAATTGAGGTTCTGGAATTAAACCTGGAGGACCCCTGGCTTTGCTGACCCCCTTTGTTCTACATACAAATAATGATTGCTTGCAAATTCCCTTCTCCCCCCACACCCAAATGCAAGGAAACTCATCCAAATCCTGCTTTAATGTAGGAAGGACATCAGTGGGGTCAAGGAATCTGTTTTCAAGGCAATTCTCCCCAGCATCGACAGGTCTGAACTAGGAGAAGACACCATGGAGTCGCTTGCCCACCCCGGATGCCCATTGCTAGAAATATTGGCGTGGTTCCAAGCATCAGCCCCCTACATTCCTTCCTATGCATTCCAGGCGGAGGCGGAGATGGACTTTTTGTACGACGCTTGGATTTCTCAGGCTGTCCTGGCATATTTAAAGTCTACAGAAAGCCCGGGGTTGTGTAGATGAGAAGGTCTTGAGGGATCCTTGGTTGCGTCCTCCTTGGCCCCGTGCTCGGACCATCTTTTATCCTCTCCCTCTCCCTCGTCCCTGCATCCTTGTTCCTGCATCCGAGGTTTGGGCCAGGGAATGATTTCCCCAGAGTTCCCCCAACTTCAGAATTTGGGGGTTTGTTTCTCTGACCCCGTTTCATCCTCTTCCTCCCACTAACTGACCTCCACCCTTTTCCTCCCAGACGCAGAAGACCTTGTAGGCCCCCGTGTCACCCCGTTGCCCGTTCAAGAGACCCGGGGCCCCTCGGATTTCTGCATTCCGGTTGAGGCTGAGGATGCTGGGCGTTAGCCGAGGCACAGAAAACTTCATTAATGGGGGGGCGGGGGGGGGGGGTAAAGGCATGTCCATCCGTTCTCTGGAAAGGCAGAGGGAAACAGGATACCCCTCCCCAGGAGGCTCTCTCTGTCTTTGGCCATGTCTCCAGGGCTTTTAATGTGGAATTGCTGCTCCAGAGAATCCCCCTCCTCAGCCATTTTATCATTTCCACTCCTGGATTTGGAGGCACTGATTGAACAGCTGGGCAGAGGAATCAACCAGATTTATCTTCCCTCCCCGCTTCAAACCTGTTCCTTTGGTTCAGGGTTTTGGACTTACTTCTTGGGTTTGTACAGAAAAGCTGAGGAATGGTTTTTTATATGGCATTATATGCTTCTTATATGTTTCAATTGTGGTTTTGGTTTTTTTGTACAGGTAGTCCTCACTTACTGACCATTCATTTAGTGACGTTTCAGATTTACGACGATGCTGAAAAAACCAACTTACGACCAGTCCTCACGCTTATGACCATCATGGCATCGCCACAGTCACATGATCACGATTTGGATGCTTGGCAACCAGTTCGCAGTTATGACCGTCACAGTGTCCCATGGTCACGTGATTGCCATTTTCGACCTTCCCAGCTGGCTTCTGGCAAGCAAAATCATTGGGGAACATCATGATTCGCTTAACGGCTGCCGCAAAAAAGGTTGTAAAATCAGGTCGGATTCCCTTAATGACCGCTTTGCTTAGCAACCAAAATTCCGGTCCCAATTGTGGTTGTTAAGTGAGGACTACCTGTAGTGCTTTTAATTGTTATACACCACCCTAAGTCATGCATGTGCAGTGGGCGGCTATATAAATCGAAATAATCCGACTCCTTTGCCGCTATACCAGGTTGGGTTCCCTCCGACCTTGGATCCCCTGCGACCGAAATGCACGGCTTGCCCTATCCTGCCTCTCGCCAAACAGATGCGTCCTAAACCCGCCGGCTTCTCCGATTGGGAGCATCACGTCGTTCAGCGTCTCTGGAACCACCGTGGCCGTTCTGTTCGCTTGATTTATAGGCTACTTTCCTCTTTAAAATGGGGAGTCAAGAGGGCTTCCTGCACATGCAAAGTTCAAAACATAAAACAAGTAAATGAAAGGACAATATCACGTACAAAATATCAAAAGTTTTAGTCTCCTTTTCACTCTTGGACGTGCAGAGATTATTTCCCCCCCTACCCGTCACATCCTTCAAAGGAAGAAATATTTGGGCGATCCGCTTACCCCCCTCGAAGGCGACGTATTTAAATAAATAAGAGCTCTCCTGCTCTGCTGTCTAAAACCGCTTTCGTGTGCTCCTCGGTGCGTGCGGCCTGAAGGCACCCTTCCCCTCTCCTGGGAGAGGAATGCGCTACGTGGAAAAAGTCTTGGTCACGTGACTTTGGAGAGCAACGGGGCTGTGTTCTCGCAACACGCTTACCCGCACCAAGAAAAGACCTGGCAGGTGCATTTGAATCGCATGCAAGCCTTGATTGGTGTTAACTCTGACTAGTTTTATTCGGATTTAGCATGTTGCGCAAACCTGACCCATTTGGAAGGTTCATGCTCAATATGTCGTGCAGGCCCAGAAGATGCTTTCATGTAATGCCCAGGTTGAACGTGTTGTGTGAATGCAGCCACCATGTGCTCTGGCTTTCCTATGCAGGTAGTCCTCACTTAACGACCACAATTGGGACTGGCATTTTGGTTGCTAAGCAAAGTGGTCACTAGGCGAATCCAACCCGATGTTATGACCTTTTTTGCAGCGGTTGTTAAGCAAATCACTGGTTGTTAAGCAAACCACATGGTCGTTAAGCAAATCGTCTGGTTCCCCATTGATTTTGCTTGCCGGAAGCCGGCTGGGAAGGTAAAAAATAGCAATCATGTGACTGTGGGACCCTGCGACGATCGTAAGTGTGAGGACCAGTCATAAGTAGTTTTTTTCAGCACCGTCGTAAGTCCGAACCGTTGCTAAACGAATGGTCATTAAGGGAGGACTATCTGTATCATGCAGTGTTGATGCAGACTTAGCAGCAAAGCTCAGGCCTGGCCCGCCTTACTCCCCATTTCTGTTCCAGGAGGCCTGTTCACATCCCACAGCCAAAAGGAGCTGGGATCTCAGCTGGGGTCGGCTGTCTCTTTGCAAGATGCCCTGTTTTCATGCCTCCTGGAATCCTGGACTTTCTTGGGCATATGTCTTCGTTGTGGCCGTCTCTGGTCCTCTCCCCCCACGGGGCATCGCCAGGGAGGCCTTCTAAAAGCGGTTTCTCTCCTTCCTTTCCTCTCTGGCTAGGAGGCCCCCTTCTCTTCAGCGAAGTGCAGTTTGTCTCCAATTCCGAGCAGCTGAACGGGACGCAGCGAGTGCTGCTGGACAACGTCATCTCGCAGGGAGAGTGCCAGGAGCTGCAGCACGTTGCCAATGTGAGTAACTGCCCGCCTGCGGGTGCCAGAGCCGAGGACACCCCTGCGCAGCTGGCTAGGAACGATCTGAGTTCCAAAAGGGTTGCCTTGTTCGACTCTGGGAGCCAAAATCAGCAGGAATCCTGTGGTGTCTTAAAGACCGACCCCTGGAAGGTCGTGTTGACACAGAAGCCAGACGTCATCAATCAGATGCCCTGCAAAGCGCTTGGGTTGTTTCTCTTATAATTCCTAGCCACCTTGGCTGTTCTGGGGTCCCCAATGCCTCTGAAAATTATCAGGCCAAGAAAGGCATGGATTATATAGATTTATAACCCCTGGAGGCAGAACGGGCTGTGGAGACCATTGAGGGCAGGAATTTAAGCATCCCTGGAGATGTCTCTCCAGCCTCTGTTTGAGCACAGCAAGGAAAGGGAACTGATTCTGCTGACAAACTGCTTTTCCACAGGGGAACCTTTACTCATATTCAGTTGGAACCTTCCTTCCTGTCATTTTAATCTAGCATCCCATGCCTTGCACTCTGGAATGAGAAAGAAGAGATCTTGACACTCTTCTGTGTGACCTCCCTTCAGCGTCTGATGGGGGATATCGTATCCCCCCTTGGTCTTCTTCTCATCAAGGTCCTCCTAGTCCTTCTGTGATCCCGATCCATCTTGCGTGGATGTGGGGTGCAGCTAAAACACCATTCGCCTTTCTTGCAGCTATCTTACGCTGCTGACTCTTATCAAGGTTACAGCCAATACTGTCCTGAGATCCTTTCCACAAGTAATCTTTTCAGATCAGAGGTACTTGATTTCTGGGTCCTAAGTTGAAGAGCTTTCCATCTGGTCGCTGTTAAACTTCATTTTGTTATTTTCAGCCCATTCCTCCAACCTACCAAGGTTGTTTTGAATGTTACCTCTACCTTCTTACCCACCCCGTTTTGTGTCACCTGCAAATTTGATAAGCATTCCCTCCACCTCATCCAAGTCATTAATAAAAATATTGGGGAGTAGTGAGCTGAGGACTGATCCTTGTGGGATCTCACACATTATCCCTTTTACTTGGATGGGAAACAATTCATGAGCACCCATTGCACCATCCAGCCACCAACTTGGAATGTCATCAAATGCTTTGCTGAAATAAAGATATATTACATTCACAGCATTCCCACTTCTACTAAGGAAGTAACCTGAGCAGACAATTGGATACAGTTAAGAAGCCTTCATGGGCCTGAGTGCAGTGAGCTGCATTCCAGAAAAACTGATGCCTGATAATAGAGTTTGTGCTTGAGAAGCCCCCAAATTCTTGGTTGCTGGTGCTCTAATAGGGGAACGTGGTTCTTGTTCTTCTGAAAAGATTTCTCTGTGAAATGGAAAGGGCTTCAGTCCAGCTTCTGGAAATGGCTCCATATTGCTTGATCTTCATGGTACAGTCTTACAGGCTTCACTGGATATGATGCCAGACAGGAAAAACATTTATCCATATCTAAGTAAGTAATTAAAAATGAAGCCATCTGTCCTCCATGAACTTCAGCAGATAAGTAGCTCTAATCACACATTGGGCAAGCTTGGCTTACTTGTGGTCATCCTTCCCCCAGCCTTGGGGCTAGTCTCCAAACCAGAGCTTTCCAAACTGTGTGTCGCGACACAAAAGTGTGTCGCCACACACAGCGTGGTGTGTCGCCACACCACCCGGAAGTGGCGGTGCGCCGCCGCCGCTGTACACGCACATGCCGCCACACCCCCCCGCGCTGCCACCGTGCACGCGCCGCCGCACGCCCCCCGCACCGCCGCCGTGCACATGCACGCCGCCGCCGCGCTGCCACTGCCACCGCCGCTAGTGTGTCGCCAGCGGCAGCACTTTGGAAAGCCCTGCTTCAAACAGTCCCTATCGCCTTGGAAAAGCAGGGCTGATGATCTCGAGGGCTTCAGCTAGGGGAAGGTGGCTTTACAGCTAGGAAAATTATGCTCACATAAGCAGCCAAGGGTTGTTTTTTTAGGACCGAGGCTCTCCTTAGCACGAACATTGAATTTAATTCAGAAATTGGGGGAGTCTGTATCTTTTTTCTTGCCAAGTCAAATGTGTACAAGATAATGATCAGATGCAGAAGCTGCTGGGCTCATGCAGAAGGGGAAAAATTCTCCAGTGAACTCATTCCAACTGGAATAAGATCACTTTTGCTGGTCGCTCTTCATTGGTCAAGCGAAGTGTTCGGGGGACCTGGGATTTTCCATGGGTGTTTGGAACCTAGTGGGTTCAGCTCTTAGAGAAATTCCTTTCACTGCAGTAATATTTCCAAGGGAACGCTGGTTTAATGAGAAGACGTTGAGACCAAACTCCAAAGCAGAAAAGGAGGCGTGAGAGTGGAGAAACCGTCCCCACCCCCCTTGGAAAGTGACTCAAGTTTCCTTGCAGTGAAGGATTTTGGGTCCTGGAGGCTGAGCAGCACTCCAGATGGTTCTGCCCCACACATACATACATACATACATACATACATATTTCATGGTGGGTCTAACAGCGGTCCTCTCTAACCTTGGCCCATCTTCTCTGGCAGAACATTCTCCTGGCTGGTGATGGATACCGGGGTAAGACCTCACCCCACACCCCCAATGAGAGGTTTGAAGGAGCCACAGTCCTCAAAGCTCTAAAGGTATGACATCGTTGTGCCAAGCTAGCTCTGTTCTCCTGTGGGGTAAGAAGATCTGGAGAGCCCCAATGCCAGCTTAGATCAAGTCCACCAGCAGATCATGGATGGAGGACCCTCCCGTCATGCATTCCAGCGTCTGCTGGGTTTGTGCTTGCCCTTTGAGGCAGGCCAGGTCAAGACACAGCCATGGCGGGATTCCAGGAATGTTCTTTATGGGAATAAGGTAGAAACGCAGAATCTCAAAAGCACAGCACAGCTGCATCTGATCCGTCCCCCTTGTTTCTCGTGGTCCCCTTTTTGCCCCACTCTTTCATCGCTCCCCCGCTTGCTATTGGGAGGGGCGAGCGTGCTTCCCATCCAACAATACAAGGCTTGCTCCTCACCGTGATTATGGTGGTACAGAGAGAAAGAGAAAGAGAAAAAAAAGAGAGAGAGAGATATATAACTCCATTATCTGGTTTGCCTGCAGTTTGGCTACGAGGGGCAGATCCCTTTGAGAAGCGCCCGCCTCTTCTACGATGTCAGTGAGAAAGCCCGGAAGATCGTGGAGTCCTACTTCATGCTCAATTCCACCCTCTATTTCTCTTACACGCATCTGGTGTGCCGGACGGCCCTGTCAGGTGAGGCTGGGGTGCAAGGGCAGCCCCTGATTTTAGCCTTCCTGGCTGGGATGCTCCCCACCCCTTCCCCTGCAACCTTCTGTCTGTGCACCCTTGCTCTCCCAACTCTGGGTCGGCGGTGCAGCCCAGGAGCAGGACCCAGGTACCCGGCGTTGCTTCCCTCGGGCCCCGTTCACCCAACCCTCTTGAGCAGATCAAGGAAAGAGCTGGCGTCCACGGCGCGAGTGGGGTAGAGCAGCGTTTCTCAGCCTTGGCCACTTTAAGAGGTCTGGACTTCAACTCCCAGCGTGGCTGGCTGGGGAATTCTGGGAGCTGAAGTCCACGCCTCTAAAAGTTGCTGAGGTTGAGGAACACTGGCTTGGCGTGTTGGGTGAACCCCGCTGGTCTGCACCTGAAAAGGGCAACTGCCAGACAAAACACCCCCGTAGCCATTTCGCTGGCTGGGTGGTCGAGGTGGCCCCAAGGTTCCGGATGGGCTGCTGATGGTCAAAACCTTGGTCAGAGGGAGCCCCATTCATGGTTCAAACATGAACAGCCTGATATTCTCCAAATTGTTTCCCTTCCATTGACTGTACATCCTGTTGAGGCAAATGCCAAACCCTCCAATTCCAGGAAACCAACTCTCATGGCTAAGCTACATGACTTGGCGTGCCCAGACAGAAATAGGATAAAAGTAACAGGATGCCTCCAGGCGTTGGCTTATTTTATACAACCTTATAAAGCCATATGTGACTTGATCACGGAGGAGGGGGCAGACCTGGCGTGTATTACTGAGACCTGGCTGAGCGCAGAGGGAGGAGTGGCTCTCTCTGAGATGTGCCCAGCCGGGTTTCAGGTGTGGCATCAGCCGAGACCCCAGGGCAGGGGAGGAGGGGTGGCGGTTGTCATCCGGGAATCTCTGGTGGCCTTCAGGGGCGCTGCTCCACAAGTGACCGGGTGTGAGGCCCTGTTTTTTAAGCTGGGTTCTCGAGAGCAGTTGGGAGTGTTGCTGCTGTACCAGCCTCCCTGCTGCGTAGCAACCTCCCTGCCTGAGCTGCTGGAGGCCGTCTCGGGGTTGGCGGTGGAGTTCCCCAGGCTTATGGTTCTGGGGGACTTCAACCTGCCTTCCCTGGGACGTGCCTCAGAGGCAGCTCGGGAGTTCATGGCTACCATGGCAGCCATGGGCCTGTCCCAGATTATTCGGGACCTGACTCGGGACAGTGGCCTCACTCCGGACTTAGTTTTCTTGTCGGAGCAGTGGCAGGGTGATCTGAAGGGACAGTTAGATCTGTCCCCACTGTCATGGTCAGATCACGCCCTGGTGGCCTTGAGATTCTCCTATGCCGCCCCACTCGGCAGGGAGGCAGGACCCATTCAAATGGTCCGCCCCCAGCGACTAATGGACCCTATGAGGTTCCAGAAGGAGCTGGGGGTTATTTCCGAGGATCTACTGCACGGTCCAGCGGAGGCCCTGGCCGCAGCCTGGAATAGGGAGGCGGCCGGGGCCTTGGACAGGATCGCGCCTGTGTGGCCTCTCTTGCCACATCTGACCTGATACTCCCCATGGTTCACGGAGGAGTTGAGGGTCTTGAAAAGGGCTAAGAGACGCCTAGAGCGCCACTGGAGAAAGACAAAGACTGAATCTGACCGAACACAAGCTAGAGTCGCGGTTAAGACCTACCTTGTGGCGGTAAGAGCGGCGAAACGCCAATATTTCTCCGCTCTTATTGCATCCGCAGATTGCCGTCCGATGGCCCTGTTTAAGATAACACGATCTCTTCTAGGGAAGGTGGAGTCTGTGACCCACCTACAGGGCCGTGCGGAAGAATTTTCTAGGCATCTGCAGGATAAAATCGCTCAGATTCGGTCTAAGTTAGACTCCAAGCATGAGGCAGAGTCTGGAGAGATGCCCAGGGAACGTCATTACCCTGTTATCTGGGAACGGTTTGATCCTGTTGGACCTAAGGAAGTGGACAGGATCCTCCGGAGTGTGAAGGCCACCACATGCCATCTAGACCCTTGCCCTTCCTGGCTGGTTCAAGCAGCCAGGGAGGTGACCTGTGGTTGGGTCCAGGCGATGTTTAATATATCTCTGGAGGAGGGGGAGTTTCCGGCTGCTTTTAAGGAGGCGCTGGTGCACCCCCTACTCAAGAAACCATCGCTGGACCCTACTGTATTGGGCAACTTTCGTCCTGTCTCCCACCTCCCCTTTTTGGGGAAGGTGGTTGAGAAAGTGGTGGCCTTGCAACTCAAGGATTCTGGATGAAACTGATTATCTGGACCCCTTCCAGTCAGGTTTCAGGCCGGGATATGGGACAGAGACCGCATTGGTCACGCTTATGGATGATCTCTGGCGGGAGCGGGATGGAGGAAGTGCATCCATCCTGGCTCTCCTTGACCTCTCAGCGGCTTTCGATACCATCGACCATGGTATCCTTTTGGGATGGCGTGCCACAGGGTTCGGTTCTTTCACCTCTCCTATTTAATATCTACATGAAACCGCTGGGTGAGATCATCCGTCACCATGGGATGAGATATCATCAGTATGCTGATGATACTCAATTGTACATCTCCATCCCTGGTGAAGTAAGTGATGCAGTGGCCGCCCTCTCACAGTGCCTGGAGGCTGTGGGGGTCTGGATGGGGAACAGCAGGCTTCAGCTGAACCCTGGTAAGACGGAGTGGCTGTGGATTGATGGTTCTTCTAGATCTGGGAAATTACCATCTTTGGTTCTGGATGGGGTTGCACTACCCCGTTCGGAATCAGTGCGGAATCTGGGGGTCCTCCTGGACTCGCGACTCCTGCTTGAAGAGCAGGTGGCAGTCGTGGCCAGAAGGGCCTTTGCACAACTTCGTGTTGTGCGCCAGTTACGCCCTTTCCTAGATCAGGAGTCCCTCCGTACAGTCACTCATACCCTGGTCATCTCTCACATAGATTACTGCAATGCGCTCTACATGGGGCTACCCTTGAAGAGTATCCGGAAGCTTCAACTGGTCCAAAATGCGGCTGCGCGTGCAGTTATGGGTGCCCCTAGATCGGCCCATGTGACACCTCTGTTACGCCAGCTGCACTGGGTGCCAGTGTGCTTCCGGGTGCAATTCAAGGTGTTGGTTATGACCTTTAAAGCCCTACATGGCATGGGGCCAGGCTACCTGAGGGACCGTCTCATCCTCATGAATTCAAACCATCCCACTCGATCATGTAGAGAGGGCATGCTTCGGACCCCGTCGTCAAGGGAGTGTCGTTTGGCGGGGTCCAGAAGGCGAGCCTTTTCCGTGGTGGCACCCACTCTTTGGAACATTCTGCCCCCGGAGGTGAGACAGGCCCCATCGCTCCTGTCCTTCTGGAAGAACTTAAAGACCTGGCTGTGCCGCCTCGCGTGGGATGGGAATGGGAATAGTTCCTCCTGGGGATGGCTAGTGCTGTAGAGCCCTTTTAAAGAGAATCATCCATCGCCTATTGGATTTTTTATACTTAATGTATTAGTCTTGTAATGTATTTTAAATTGTAGCTATTTTTAAAGATTTTAAATTGTTGTACTGTAAACCGCCCAGAGTCCCCCTTGGGGGAGATGGAGCGGTAATACAAGTTGACAGATAGATAGATAGATAGATAGATGATAGATAGATAGATAGATAGATAGATAGATAGATAGATAGATAGATAGATAGATGATTGATAGATGATAGATAGATGATAGATAGATAGATAGATAGATAGATAGATAGATAGATAGATAGATAGATAGATGATAGATGGATGGATGGATGGATGGATGGATGGATGGATGGATGGATGGATGGATGGATGGATGGATGATAGATAGGCCTCTACCACACAAGGTACCTAATTCCAGTTCAGAACGTTGCTTGCTTCTTCCCAGCTCTCGAAGGTTTGGGGAAGGAGGTAATGGAGCAGTGGGGTCACTCTAGAAACTGGCAATCTGTTCACTGCAAAGAGACAGATTTGGCCTCCACGCCCAATGAGGCTGACTCCCTTCCCTGCCCTTCAAATGGAGCAGGTAGAAGGTACCTTCCTCTGGTCCACAAGCACGCTTCCTCTGGGCATTGGCCAGACTTCTAGGGCCCCCAAGACACTCTGGGTTGGTTCAGCTGCAAACTCCTCTGTCCCCCTGGAGCAGTCTTGACTGTACCTCTGGAGCTGCCACAGCCCCTCTTAGAGATTCGGAATCAGTCTGGAAAACAACCCTTTGTAGTCCACCTTCTTCTGAAGGAACAGGCTGCCGACCGAATATCACTTTTTTTCTTGGCCTGTTCAGGTCAGCAGGAACGGAGGAATGATCTGAGCCACCCGATCCATGCGGACAATTGTCTCCTGGACCCGGAAGCCAACGAGTGTTGGAAGGAGCCTCCCGCTTATACCTTCCGGGATTACAGGTGGGTTGGTCACTCGTGACCCTGAATGTAAGAAGGGACTTCAGGTGCTCCAGCTGAGAGATGGGTCTCCCCCGCTCCAGACGGAAAAGGAAAAGGAAAAGAGGAAATCCCAGCCTCCCGGCGAAGTCTTTACCTGTCGATCGCGCACTCTGTCCACGATCTTCTGGCTACACCTCACTGCAGCCATGTTGTGTGAATGGCCGAACCTCCATTAGGTGCTTCCTCCACTTGACCAAGAGGACAGCACAAAACTTGGCCTCCAGCAGCACCCCCCACCCCCCAGTTCTTGCCTGACCACGTGAGGAAATAAGGACAATAAACCAAAAACCAAGATCTGTAGCTTGGCGCAATGGCAGTGTGGCCTCTGAAGTCATCTGAGATGGAGACATGGAACAATAGCGAGCCTAAAGGCAGGCCATGGGGTGAATTCTGCCAGGGGGGAACTTGCTGGCCTCCAGAGCGTGAGCTACTCAAATCCCCAAACCAAGTTTTATCATTTGAGATTGGACTAGAACAGTGTTTCTCAACCTTGGCCGCTTGAAGATGGGTGGACTTCAACTCCCAGAATTCCCCAGCCAGCATGGCTGGCTGGGGAACTCTGGGAGTTGAAGTCCACACATCTTCAAGCGGCCAAGGTTGAGGAACACTGGACTAGAAGAGCTCCAAGGTCTCTTCCAATCCTGTGATTCTATGAGATTTTGGGCAGCTAAGGTGGAAGGAAATCTGCTGGATCACAGCAGTGGGGGAGCCAAGGGGCCTGACATTGATCCAGAAGTGGCCCCAAAGCCTTCTGTGGAAATGCCCTGGGGCCCCAGAAGATCTGGCTGCTCTGTTACGCAGGTTTAGGGTCCCCTATGAGTAAAACAACCCCCCTCCTGCAGATGTTTGTCCTCCAACTCAGAGGACGCAATGGGGAAAAAGATGGAGGCTCAGCAACATCTCCCTTCGTAAGGGATCCTTGAGGGGGGCAGAGCCCTCGAGGCCATCTAGTCTAACTCCCTGCAAGTGAGGGAACCCAAATTCAGGCATCCATCCCTGGCAGATGATCGCCCATGCTGCGCTGGACGGCATCCAAGGAAGGAGATGCCCCCTTTGTGGGCCACTTGTCCCCCATCCTCCTAGCATTCGGTCAGAATCTGCCTTCCAGGGACTTGCAGCCATCATTCCTGTTCTGCCCTTCGAAGTGAGGGAGGACAGGGGTTGATCTTCTTCTACATGATGCCCCTTCAGATATTTGAAGACTGCTATCCTACCTCCACCCCCACCCCACCCCCAAGTAATCTTTCCTCAAGAGGCTTCCCTCTTGATAGAGCTTAGCTGCTCTTCCTCTGACCATCCTCATCGTCCTTCTCTGACGCGGTTCCGGTGCCTCTGAATCTACCGGAGGCCTTGCGTCTCCATTGTTCTTCTCACTGCAGTGAGAAGACCGAGTGGACTTCCCAGTGCGTGTCACCCCTTAACGTGCGTGTCCACAGGGGTGGGGGGAGTCCCAACAGCCAAGATGGCGCCCACAACACCCATAAAAAAGGGCAGGGTTTTGATCGCCAGGCCGTGGTCATCACCTTGGCCTTCTGGGCACCGTCCCATGGTCCCCCCTGCTTGACCTAATCTTGATGCCACCATTCTGCTTCTCCTTTGTAGTGCTCTTCTGTACATGAACAGCGATTTCGAAGGCGGCGAATTTATTTTCACTGAAATGGATGCCAAGACGGTGACGGTGAGCAGAGATTTCTAATCATCTTCATAGGAGGAGCATGGCTAGTTATGTAATACACCTGTTGTATTATACACACACACAGACAGATTTATCCGTTATTGCTCCCTGGAATGGTTGCTGTAAAGGCGATGAGATCACCCTGGTGCATCAGTTGCCAGAGGTGGACAGCCAGGTGTTTGTGGAAACAACACACACACATACACACAGATGCTGATTCAACACACCAAGTGACGAGAATGCAAAGCACAGTTATCACTAACCAATCCTCATTATTTTATTTATTGATTGATTTATTTTCTATCCCGCTTTTATTATTTTTATAAGTAACTCAAGGCAACGAACATACCTAGTACTCTTTCCTCCTCCTCTTTTCCCCACAACAACAACCCTGTGAGGTGAGTTGGGCTGAGAGACAGTGACTGGCCCAAGGTCACCCAGCCGGCTTTCGTGCCTAAGGCGGGACTAGAACTCTCAGTCTCCTGGTTTGCCATTGGCTCCTTCCTAGGGCTGAGAGAGAGTGACTGGCCCAAGGTCACCCAGCCGGCTTTCATGCCTGAGGCGGGACTAGAACTCCGTCTCCTGGTTTGCCATTGGCTCCTTCCTAGGGCTGAGAGAGAGTGACTGGCCCAAGGTCACCCAGCCGGCTTTCATGCCTAAGGTGGGACTAGAACTCTCAGCCTCCTGGTTTCTAGCCTGTTGCCTTAACCACTAGACCAAACTGGCTCTCTTATGTTGTGCGAATGGGTCTTCTCTTAACCCAGAAAAGCATGTTTTGCAGAGAGGTGAGTTTAAGAGGTAGCGGCTGCTTTCCCACCACATGCTAGGATTGGTTTGCGTTAAGCTTCCTCTAGTGGGGAGGGGGGCTTGGTGTGTTGTCTGAACCTAGCTCCTTCAATTTATTCTGGCTCCGGTGTATCGTGCCAACCCAGAACATGGGCTAATTCAAGAACCGGATTAAATATCTGGGGTGAAGTCAACCATTCGGTATGGACTCCGGAGGAGGCTTTCTCGGGTGCTGCTCCCAGCCCAGGAAAGCAGTCTTTCCACAACAGCAAGAATTGCCTTGTTTTCGTGTAGACTCTTAGCATGCAGGCAGACCAGCTGTTGGAACAGGTTGAAATCTGGGTGATGTTATTATGTTCTTCTAATCTTCATTTGATTTAAAATACATAAAGTTTGTGTTAGCCACCTTAACCACATGGATGTCTAGGCCAGCGTTTCTCAACCTTGGCCACTTGAAGAGGTGTGGACTTCAACTCCCAGAATTCCCCAGCCAGCAAGGCTGGCTGGGGAATTCTGGGAGTTGAAGTCCACACATCTTCAAGCAGCCAAGGTTGAGAAACACTGGTCTAAGAGAAAGGGGGCAAGTGACATCACATATGTAATGATACCATCACGCATTTGCCATCGGACCTGGGGCGGGGCGGGGAATAGTCACTCGTGCGGAGGGCTGGTGCCCTAGACCGGCTCTTTATACACTTACAGACTGAAGTAGAATTTACCACCATCTGGTTTTCACTCTTTTTATATTTCTATCTTCTGTTTGTATTATTGATAGTTTGTATTGAACTTTAAAATTTGTTTTTATTGCAAACCGCCCAGGGTCCCTCCTTGGGGGGGAGATGGGCGGCGATAAAAAAAATTGATCAATAAAATAAAATAAATAAAATGATGCATGTAATGTCTACCAGATGCCTATGCTTGACTGTTACAGTATTTTAAATGAAAGTTGGTCTGTAGACTCCATCCATCCATCCATCCGTATCTGATAAGAAACAGGGTGCTGAGTTTGGGTCTGATGCAACCGAAGCTGCTCTTACCATTTTCTGTCTTGTTCCCAGGCCTCAATCAAACCCAAATGTGGGCGAATGATCAGCTTTTCATCTGGTGGGGAGAATCCGCATGGTGTGAAGGCCGTCACCAGAGGCCAGCGATGTGCAGTGGCTTTGTGGTTCACCCTCAACCCTCTTTACCGGGAACTTGTGAGTTTGACTGCAGCGAGACACATTGCAGGGGGTAGTAAAAATCAGGAGTCCATTAGCACCTTTTCAGGCAAACCCATTTTATTATTTTATTTCAAGGCAGAAGCTGTTGCATCTGACAAGTGAGCTGTAGCTCACGAAAGCTGATGCCTCTTAATGGCATTTGTTTGTCTGAAAAGATGCTCCCAGACTGCTTCTGATGTTTAACACACACATATATGATATTTAATGGGCGCGATGGCTCAGCGGGTAAGACACCGGGCTTGTCGATCGGAAGATCGCAAGTTCGGAGGTTCGAATCCCTAGCCCTGCGTGACGGAGTGAGCTCCTGCACTCGCTCCAGCTCTTGCCAACCTAGCAATTCTAAAGCATGCAAATGCAAGTAGATGAATAGGTACCACTTCGGTGGGAAGGTAACAGCGTTCCACGCGCGTCATGCCGGCCACATGACCATGGAAGCGTCTTCGGACAGCGCTGGCTCTTCGGCTAACAAACGGAGATGAGCACCGGCCCCTAGAGTCGGACACGACTGCACAAATGTGCGGGGGGAACCTTTACCTTTACTTTATATGATATTTATATACACAGCTGTATATATACACAGCTTTTATCATAATTAGGAAGACATGGGAATATTAGTTGTAGAACAGCGCCCCCAAGTGGTAAAAACACACACCAGGTGAAGCAGTGAAAAACCAGCATGCGCCTCTGGCCATGGGGCTACTAAGACAGGCAGATGTTTGGCTGACCTCATTTTCACTCCAAAGCTCAGTTTGGGGGTATCCTAATGATACCCCTAAATCACCCAGCATCTGCCATCCTGTAAAGGATTTCTAGGAAATTCCAAAGAATCCAGATTAACTCTCCCAAGCTGACAGCTAGCCATCCAGCCAGATGAGGTTGCAATTCTCATCCAGCCTGGGTGATTCGGGGATTATGGGAATTCCTGCCAGATGTATCTGGCTGGTGCCAATTTGGGAAAAGCTATTCCAGAAAATGGAATGAGGGACAGGACAATCCAGGGAAGAGAAACCTGTTGAAAATTCCCAGGGGTTCAGAGGAGTGAGAGAAGGCTGGAGCATGCTCCTTTGAGCAGCTAGCCATGAGATGTCTCCCTGCGAGCAGAGATTCTGCCTGCAACCATGCCAGCCCAGCCAGACTGAAGTGTGCTTGGCAAGGACGTGGCGTCGGGCCATTGGGGTTGTAAGATGGGATTCCCTCCACAGCCTCTTCTCACAGCTGCACCAATTTTGAAGGAAGGCCAGGGTGAAGTGTTCTTCCCCCTCTTCAATCTGAGCTGTGGAGTCCTTGGTGCTCTCTGAGCTGGGCGGTTGGCTTGCAGACGTTTTGTTGCCTGACTAGGCAACATCTTCAGCACGGGAGATGTTGCCTGATCAGGCCACGAAACGTCTGCAAGCCAACCGCCCAGCTCAGAGAGCACCAAGGACTCCACAGTTCAACCCCGAGCGATTCTCTTCTATTGGTATCAGTCTGAAATACTAAGCAGGATTTTTCCCCCCCCCTGCATGTGATGAATGGTTTGTGTTGACCAAAGGCAAAAGGAAAAGCAAAGCAGATTTGCAGTGATGGAGGGAGGTGGGAAACTGCCTTGAGCAATGTTTTTATTAGATCCACTCAAGCTTTACATAGAGCAAAGGACGTCCATTGACGGGAGCGCAGCACTTTCGAGATACCAAAGCCTCTTTTGTACGTCCATAAGGCAAGATGGTTAAAGATCAACACCCTTCCCAAAATCTGGCTTGCAATATATCAAGTTTTCTTCCCCTGTAAAAGGAAGTTCTGTCTTTCTGCCTTACTCTCGGAGTGCTTGAGAGTTTCTTTGACTTACTTTGCTTTCAGAGGTGGCAATTACTATTATTTTTAATATCGTGATAGTATTTTCTTACAGTTGTCAAGGGAAATAAAACAACCCAACTTAGGAATACGGTTCAGACAAAACAAAATATAGATATCTATATAGCGCGAAGCCAACCAAGCAAGTAATGTAAATAGAAAGAGAAGAAGAAGGAAAGGACATTAAGGAAAGGACATCTATTTAATTTATAATAATAAGTAGTTGTATATTGTATTTTTATATTTTATAATAGAATTTTAATCTTTATGTTTGTAAACCGCCCAGAGTCCCCTTTGGGGGAGATGGTGCGGTGATAGAAGTTTAATAATAAATTAATTAATTAATTAAATGACTGTACTTTTCTACAATATAGATGTAATAGTTGCATCTATATAAACATTGCTACAACTCAACTTTTAGACCCAAAATTAAACCTTGGCCATGCAAAGTCCCCTTGTCCAGTTTTTCCTGCCTGCCAGCTATGATCCAATTCAAGGATGTACCACAGTGGAAGCCATGATGAGGTCACGCTTGACATCATTCTGGAAATGATGTCATTTGCACAATGATGGGCATGACATCATTGTGGCTTCTACTGGATACTTATGACCTTGATGCTGATGAGTCTACAGTAGTGTTTCTCAACTTTGGCAACTTTAAGATGTGTGGACTTCAACTCCCAGAATTCCCCAGCCAGCAAGGTTGGCTGGGGAATTCTGGGAGTTGAAGTCCACACATCTTAAAGTTGCCATGGTTGAGAAACACTGGTCTACAGAATAGGAACCTGACCTCATGAGGTTCCTATTTTGGGTGTGAATAAACCAAACAAGGAACTAGATCTTTCGTGAGATTGGCAAGAAGCAGAACCTGTGAGCCAGTGGGATTTGATGCCCCTCTCCCCAATCACGGAGGTTGGCATCATCTGAAATGTTGGGATACTGGCACAGTTTCTCAGCGGTTGGATTAGCCAGGAGCGGGCTCCCCAGCGGCCTCTCTTCAGCTGGAGTCAGCCTCAAGGCTGTGATACCCTTTCTCATCAGCTCCCCAAAATAATAAGGGCAATAAGCCAGGTTCTTCGCTGCCCGGGATGATTCAAGACAGGGACATCCATGGATGGGAGAGAAAGTTGTTGGAATAGACCAGTGAGTTAAGCTGTCGCTTCAGGGCTTCAAAACTCTGCTTCACCACCACTGAAGACCTCTCGCTGAGATATCGATCGATCGATCGATCGATGAAGATTCTCAGTCATCCCGGTGGAATCGTCTGTAGGTTGAGTCATGGCAACTGGATTTCTTTCTTTCGGTTGAAACGTTTCGCTGCTTGTCCAGACTGAAGACGCTACTTGGACAGTTGCCATGACTCAACCTACAGACATCTCCTTGAGATACTTTAATTATAATTGATGCAGATTTCCTTAAGAAATAAGGAAGGAAGGGCTGCCTGCCCTCTTATCCCCTGAACAAGTGAAGAGATTTCCTATTTGTGGCACAAACCCAGCGTCATCTTCCAGACCCGGCCAGAGTCTTTGGCCTTGAAAACGGCGTGGACGACCTTCCTGTTTGGTTGCCTCTGCCCACTTCAGCACTTGCCCCTTCCCTTTTCCCTCCAGGAGCGTCTCCAAGCCGACGAAGTCGTCGCTGCTTTAGACCAGGAGCTCTTCGGACCCAGTGAGTTGGGCGTCAACCCCAAGGATGAGCTATGAACCAGGCGAAGGACTCTCCGTCAGAATATTTATTTAATATTTGTTGTAAATCTTATGAGAACCCTTTTTATTTTTGTACAGAGCCTCGGTATAATTTAAAGAAGGGGTGGGGCACGGGAAGGGCAGAGGGGCCCCTCCAGGCGGCATCTCCTCCTGCTTGGGGGTCAGTTCACCCCTCCAGAGCCTTCAGATGAGATTCTCCAGGACTTTTTGGATCCTCCTCCTAAGCCCCCACTATTGGAAAACATTCCAGGAACTCCTGGATGGCGTGGATTTCCTGCTCCAGTGCTGGAGGGAAGACCCCAGACTTTGGAGCAGACTCTGACTTCCAAGCCTCGGAAGCGGCTTCGCTCTGATCTTGGCCCACGGAGATCCCGGAAGAGGCTTGCCAGGAAGGGCAAATGCAGAAGACAGGGATAAATTTAAACCACCTTGGAGCAGGCAGGAAGATTCCCCCATCACCGCCACCACCACCACCACCACCACCACCACCCCATTAAGGGGAAAAGGTTTTTTAAAATGATAGGCACAATTTTGTGGGCTTCAAACCTTTGTCTTCAGAGCTTTCCAGGTTGAACAATTCAATTATATTATAAGTTGCCTGTAGTTTTGGCCCTGTGTATGTCTGGGCTGGTGGAAACCTGTTTCCCCAACTGGCCACTCGCCCACAAATTGAGTTGGTTTGAACAATTTGCATCAGGACGTAAGATCAGTCTTGCCTTGATCCTCAAGATATTTCATTCTGGATGGTCTTGCCCGAATGTTGTGTCTTGAGGGCGTCTGAGGGGCGGGGGGAGTCAAAGATGGCGGTCACTGCGTGGCAGTCCAAGCCCTTCCCCTTTTGTACATGTAAGTGACATATACACTAAGTACATTAATGCAAAATTAATATCAAAGTGCATTAACCACCGCATTGCTTTGATCTGGAATGATTTTCTGCAGAAACTCCATGGAACGCAGAAAACAGGGACATGTGGGTAGTCGATTATCCGTCCAGGACCAACTGTCTTGTGTTTTGCCCTCTGCCACTCATTTCTGTATTCCTGAGAAAGCCTCCTCCTTGATTATCTGTGCAGAACAGGCCCCTGGTGCCAGTGTGCTGGAAATTTGTATTCTTGATTTTTCCCAGCCTTTGAAAATAGAGAAGCATCTGAACCGGATTTGGGCCTATGAGGAGACGATGCCTCCTGGTGGAATAACAGGAGAATTGCCTAAAAGGATGCGGAGGGGAATTTGATGTTAACCACAGAACTGTCTCTCAGCCCAGGAGGAATAAACTAAACTCAGAAAACAAACCTGGTTTGTCTGTGGGTTTTGCTTCTCCACTATTTTGTCTTCTTTGGTCTTCTTTGTCCTTATCAAATTATTATTATTATTATTATTATTATTATTATTATTTATTAAATTTCTATCACCGCCCATCTCCCCCCCCAAGGGTGGTTTACAACAAAACCACAATTCAATATAAAGCAAACCACAGATACAATAAATATAAAATACAAATAACAATAAAATATAAATAGAATAATTAGCTGGAAAAGACTAGAAATAGGCAGTCGGTCATCTTCTGTAGCTCTGCTAGCCTATTCACCGTATTCACACAGCAAACTTAACCAGAGTTATGGACCTCACGACTGCATTCACACAACATGCAAAGCTTGGTGGGGTGGGTGTTTACATTTGACCTCTAGGTTGTGCAGAACAGCCACTTTGTTCAGTTATATTGTGTGAATCCAGAGCATGGGTTAACTCAGATTAAACTTGGATGAACGTTGCCATCCTGCAGCAGGAAAGATTAGAATGCCCCTTGGCCAACCAAGGAGACCATCTGTTAGATGCCCTCTATGGATAGACTTCTTGAGCCTGAGGGCAGATGTGTCCATTTTCATTTTCTAATGTTTTCCAAGTAGCCGTATGATAGGTTCATTTCTGCATTACTGTATAAAAATGTCACGAAAAGTCTGATATTGGTATGCATTTTATACTTCTTTTCGAAACAAATTTCAAAATGTTGACATGGCATTCATGTATAATTTAGTTTTTATTATTTTTTAGAACAAAGATAAAAAACTACAAAAAACAAAAAACTACCAACAGAAAAACACTAAAAGTGTAAAAACACAAACGAAAAGACTTTTAGAAAATTACATACATACAGGTGACTTCCAGGTTTCAACAGCAAGAATATACAGCAATTCCCATAAACAAACCCTTCCTCTATATCAAACCATAATCACATTATTTCTATAAATCCATTAACACATATACAAATCTCTAATACAGAGCTTTCCAAACTGTGTCTGGCGACACAAAAGTGTGTCGCCACACACAGTCTGGTGTGTCGCCACACAACCTGGAAGCGCTGATCATCATCAGCGCTTCTGGGTTTTCCCGCGGCGACACACCAACTGCAGCGAGCAAAACCCGAAAGCGGCAGCAGCGCTTCCGGGTTTTTGCGCGCTGCCGCAAGGACGGCACTTCCGTGTTTTCCACGGCGACACACCAACGCCGGTTGGTGTGTCGCCGCAGGAAAAACTTTGGAAAGCCCTGCTCTAATACAATTACTCCTTCCCCTTACAATAGATATAGATATAGATATAGATATATAGATATAGGTAAAGGTAAAGGTTCCCCCCGCACATTTGTGCAGTCGTGTCCGACTCTAGGGGCCGGTGCTCATCTCCGTTTGTTAGCCGAAGAGCCAGCGTTGTCCGAAGACGCTTCCACGGTCATGTGGCTGGCATGACGCGCGCGGAACGCTGTTTGCATGCTTTCGAATTGCTAGGTTGGCAAGAGCTGGGGCTAGTGCGGGAGCTCACTCCACACGCAGGGCTAGGGATTCTGAACTTCCGATCGACAAGCCTGGCGTCTTACCCGCTGAGCCACCACGCCCCTTAGATATAGATATATAGATATAGATATATACATACATACACACACATATACATATACACATACATACACATACACACACACACACATAAATTTCTACTCCAAACCTCCCTCCCTCTTAAAAAACAATCCATTTAATTTTTTCCCCTTTCTACGACTATTCTATATACTTCTGTCTACACAATAGGCATCAAATTATAGAAACAAATAAATTGTCTGCCTTTATAATAAACAATCTTAACCCTATTAGACCTAAAAAACAGTATAAAACATGATTAGATCTTATCAATATCCTTTAAGTTTTACAAATCTATAACCCTATAAATCCTAATCCAAACCATAAGAAAAGAAAAAAAGAAAAGAAAATCATATTAGTCTCATTATCAATCCAATTAAATATTCTTAATTTTTATAAATTGTCTGCCTTTATAATTAACAATCTTAACCCTAATTGTGCTTGAAAACAGTATAAAATATTACCAGAACTTGTCAATACCTTTTAAATCTTAGAAATCAAAAATCCTGTAAATCATGTTAACCTCATTATCAGTCCAATTAAATATTCTTAATTTTTTACCCCTCCTCAAAATATACCAGGGCATTTAAATATTTCACCATTACACCAAAAGCACTTTTTTACAAAGATCCAACAACCCAACAACCCCCAGAGATACAAACTTTCCAGTGAAAGAGAAAAAAACCTCCCACATAACATACTCTTCTTTCCCATGACATTGACTGAAATAATCATAACATTTCCCCAGCTTGGCAGTTCCTTGTGCACTCTTAAGGTTAAACAATCGTTTTAACCCCATAAACACCATCCAGAGTTTTCAGCTGAGAATATTTCAATCTCCCTCACAGCAGTAAAATCGCCATCTTTTCCAACGTCGTCGTCTTCTTCCATCATAGTATTTTCATATAGTTGTTTCATTTTAGCTAGAATCTCATCTCAAATGTCCCAGTCTGTATAATAATTTGACAACCCTTTGAAAAAAATATCTTCTTGCTGACAACGTAATTCTCTGAAATCTCTAAAATCTTCCATTGTTCAAACAGTAAATTATAGCACACCCTAAAGAGTTAACTCACAACAGTAGAGGTTAATGAATTAACCCAAAATTAACCAAAGAAAATATACTAGCAGACAGCTCGAAGAAAGTAAACAGAAAGCCAAAAGTTTAGAATGAGAAATCAAAAACGTGTAGAAAAAACACTCCAACCTTCAAATTGGGTGCATTGGGTGCCGGTTTGCTTCCGGGTACAATTCAAGGTGTTGGTTATCACCTTTAAAGCCCTACATGGCATGGGGCCAGAATACCTGAGGGACCGTCTTGTCCCCAGGTTATCGACCCGCCCCACCCGATCGTTCAGAGAGGGCCTGCTGCGAGCCCCATCAATTAAAGAATGCCATCTGATGGGGGCTAGGAGGCGGGCCTTCTCTGTAGCAGCACCCACACTATGGAACAGCTTGCCCCCAGAGTTGAGACAGATCCCCTCCCTCCCGACCTTTAGGAAAGAACTGAAGACCTGGTTCTGCCGCCTGGCATGGGAGGGAGGAAACGATAGTTCCTCATGGGGGTGGTTAATCCCGTAATTTTATAATGCCCTTCTTTTATTAATACTATCTCCCACTTGGATTTTTATATTTATTTATTATATTAATTGTATAAATAGTTGGTTTATATATTTTATATTTCATGTTTTTATCTAATTATTTTTATTGTAAACCGCCCAGAGTTCCCCGTTGGGGGAGATGGGCGGTTATATAAATTAAATAAATAATAATAATAAATAATAATAAATTCAGCAACAAAGCAGCAGAAAGGCAATGTTACAGCTCTCAATATAACCCAGATGGGGGGAAAAAAACAAAACTTTTTTTTATAGTTAAAAATCTCTAAAAATAACTATATTCACCAAGAGATTCCACTTTTTCTTACTATAAAAAGCTTCTCTTGAGGTACAAAACTTAAAAAAACAAATTAGGTGCTTAAGAAATGGGAAGGCAAGACTTATTTTCCCTTTAAGGGGGTGCATACGTGACCAAGGGCAAGATGGATGGATGATATTCTGGAGGTGACAGACTCAACCATGGGGGAGCTGGGGATGGTGACGGCCGACAGGAAGCTCTGGCGTGGGCTGGTCCGTGAAGTCACGAAGAGTCGTAAGCGACTGAACAAATAAACAACAAACAACATACGTGACTCAGAAAGAGATGAAATCCCAGCCTCCTGGTGTAGTCTTACCACTCGGTCGCAGACGCTGTCCACGATCTCCTGGCTACAACTCATCATTTGGAGGACAGATGGGTCGATTCTCAGCGTTTTCCTTAATCTGGAAAAACACTTGGGGCTACAGAAAAACCTGCCTGTGCCCAGAAAAAACTGCCACGCTGCCAGCTCTGCCCACAGAGCTCGTAGGCAAAGTTGTTCAGTCTGCCATTTCCCACAGGAAGTCCCAAAATGTTGACATGGTTCTTGATGGGCAACACACAAGTTGCAAAATTTCAAACTACAAACATCAGAGCACACATTTCAGAGTATAGCTGCATTTCTGCTTGTGCGGAGGTTTGATTGATTGATTGATTGATTGATTGATTGATTGATTACGTGCCACCAAGTTGTTGTCAACTCTTAGCGACCACATAGATAGATTTTCTCCAGGCTGGTCTGTCCTCAACTTGGTTCTTCAGATCTTCCGATGGTGCCCCCATCGCCATCGTAACTGAGTCCATCCTCCTTGCTGCTGGTTGTCCTCTTCTTTCTTTCCACCTTTCCTAACATTGTAGACTTCTCAAGAGCGCTGGGTCTTTGCACTGACCAATTGATTGATTATGTGCTATCAGGTTGGCATTGACTCTTGGTGACCACATGGATAGATTTTCTCCACAAGGATCTGTCCCCAGCCGGTTCCTTCAGGTCCTCCAATAGTGGCCCCGTTGCCACTTTAACGGAGTCCACCCCCCCCCCTTCCTCTTCTGGTCATTCTCTTCTTCTCTTTCCTTCCAGTGCATGGGTTTAGAACATGCAAATTAGATAAAGTTGTATTTAAATCAAGCTTTTGATTTAAAGATAAGATTATAGATTAAATTAAAGATAATATTATAGATTAATATTAAGATAATATTAATATAAAGATAATATTAATATTATAGATTAATATTAAAGATAATATTATTATTTTCTTATAAGAAAATAAGATTTTCTCTTATCTCTTCCTACAGTGTCCTTATAAAAAGCTTCCTGTACTTTTCTGATCCAGATTTCATTGACATTCTGATTCCCTCCCAAGGCGAGAGGGAGACTTCTAGACTCAGTAGAGAAATGTCCAACCTTCCGAAGAGCATCTGAGCTGGGGAGGCAACGCGCACATTGCCAACCGAGCGTGCATATGCACAGCTGGTGCACGCAAAACGCCAGGCAGTACAAAAACATTAAACCTCTGCTTTGATTTCTTCGTTAATCCTTCGTTAAGGTATCTTCCACAGGCTTCAGGCTCCAGATCCACTCAACGTGCCTCATGCTTATGTGAACCACACTGAAGGGCCTCCCGATGCTCGGAACGTATTTCCCCCCAGCAGACTGCAGGTGGGGATCTTGCCATAGCGGTGTCTGTGCCGACACAACTGGAAGGGCAGGCTGTTGTGTGCATGCGGTGGGGGTGGGGGGCGTGTTTGCTCCATCCGTGATGGGATCAGAGCATCTGGGGCTGCCTGGCGAACCGAGCCCCAAGGCTGAACGGCCCCTCCCTCAGCCCTGAAGGTTCAGGATGGGGAAAGCAGCCTTCGCGCTGGGGTTGGGAAACCTGCCGAATTGTCTACCACGCCTTGCGAGGATGAAAGATTTATTTACAATACAGAGCTTTGAGATTGAAGGCAACGGATTATTAAATCTATCCCTGGGAGGTAGACTACCCAGCGCTGCAGGAATCCAGTTTATCCCACACACTGCCCCACCCTGGGCTGAAAACGGGGCAGGGTGGGACCCAGAGCGGTTGGGTAACTTCATCGTACAGCTTCTGGAAAACCACCACGTTTGGGAGGCTTGGGAATTCCAGCTGCCTCCCCCAAAGGGAACGAAGACGGAGGGAAGGGCCTCTGGAGCAATGCGTCCCAGCCTCCCCCTCTTCATAGGACCATAGGGGTGGAAGGGGCCTTGGAGTCTTCCGGTCCCACCCGCTCTTGTATGGCTGCACCTCTGGGGAGGTTCTCCAGAGGCTGACCAGAGAGGAGGAGTCTCTCCTGCAAGCTGGAGAAGCTCGGCTCTTCTGCCAGAGGATCTGCGCCAACCCTGACCGGCTCTGCCCAGCGTCCCTTGCACGGTCGCACTTCCACAGATCTTGGTGCAGCCACTGTCCCGGGCAAGTCGTCGTTGGCCGGTGATCCACTCGGTAGTCAGCAGGAACTTGCTTCTTCCAACCATCCCTCCTTTCCGTGGCTTTTGCAGATGCCCCGGCCTGAACTGCAAGTGCCTGAACTTGCGCCCCGGCGTGTGCGGCCCCCCAGCTAAAGCCCTTCCTTGCCTGTCCCTGTTTGGTGGCAGGACCAGGGCGAAGAGACGATTCTCGACAGAAGAAAAATGGCTCCGAAAGGGTGGGAGGATCAGATCCTGACTTGTTGCCAAGGGAAACAAGTTTGTTCACTTCATCAGTAGAGTTGCATCCTCCCTTCTAATCTTTCCAGCTTGGCGAGAAACACTTTCTCCTGGGAACTCTGCCCCCAATCGCTGAATCCTCACACAACTGGAATGTCAAGATGGACCTGCCGGGTCCTTGAGATTTCATGTTGAAATGCAGCTTTTCTCCCATCTCTTCTGCCAAGCGTCTTGACAGCGTAGGGAAAGACGTGGTGCCTGGCCATGCCCGTGCTGCTGCTTAGGACCCGTGGGCCGTTCTAATTCACCCACACGCTTCTCTTGGTTGCAGAAGTACCTCATTTTCTGAGCACACACAATCCAGTGAACCATGCACTAATCTGCCAGGCCGAGTTCCCAGACACGTTGAACCTCAAACTGGGCCAAGCAAGATCAAACCAAGCAAGCTTTGATGTTCCGCCAATTCGGCCATTGGTCTAACTGACCTGTTTAAGCATCTTGTGGGAATGCAGGCAATGAGTACAAAGCTGTTGCCCTGAGTGGTGATTTGGCAATAAACTGATCACAGTTGCTCACTTCTTAACCCAGAAAACCCACCGGCAGAATAATATTCTGAACATTCACCAAGGAGGTTCAGCTCCACCCAGTAATTTATTGGCTGTGTTCACGCAGCGTGATTCAGCAGATTGAGAAAAGCCCACTGGCTCCATGGGTAGGCTATGTTAAGCGTGATGGTTTTTAAACTTGGTTAGTTTTCTGTGGCTTAATATGCTGGGTGAATCTACAGTATGCCACTTGGTTCGTGTATAATTCACGATACTGTGTCAACTCAGAACACAGGTTCATTTAGTATCCAAGTTAAGTGTGTTGTGAAAACCCACTCAGAGAAACGTATGTGGGACTTTGGCTAATTAAGATATGGGTGTTTCTCAACCTTGGCCACTTTAAGAGGTGTGGACTTCCAACTCCCAGAATTCTGGGAGTTGAAGTCCACACCTCTTAAAGTGGCCAAGGTTGAGAAGCACTGATCCAAACCATGCCCCGTTTGGATCGCTGCCCTACTGCAAAATTTGGCCTCTGCTGAGAATCCAGTTTGGGACAGAAGAGAGAACGGGAAACTTTGTGGTTGTGGCTTGCTAGGATGGCTCCTGCAGTCTTGTACTGCTAGGTGTGAACGACTTGTTTTGCATCATTTAAGAACATCCAAAGAGCACTGAATCTGGACCAGAACCCCCGTTCTCCAGCATCACTGTTCCCACTCAGTTGCCGCTGGAAAACCAGCAAGAGGAGAACTCCATGTCCCCCAGCAAGTCATTGGTCTGGAGAAGTTTCTTGCCTTTGACGCTGCAGAGGTACACAAAATAAACCCATCGACATAAAACACATCAATCCACGGTTCTCGCTTGAGGCACCAGTGACCAGGCTCAAATCATCCTACTTTGGACACAGTAAGGTCTATGCTAGCTGCCCTCATGACTGCTAGTAGCCTTCAACGGCCTTTTCTTCTTCCGCAAACTTGGCTGAGACCTTTTTCAAACTGTCTGTATGAAGCCACCTTATTCAGCCATGCTTCCTACTGTGCATGCATTCTTCCAGTGAAGCACACTGATTGATTGATTGATTGATTGATTGATTATGTGCTATCAAGTCAGTGTCAACTCTTAGTAATCACATAGACTTTCTCATGACAATTTGTCCCCAGCCTGGTCCTTCAGGCCTTCCAACAGTGCCCCCATTGTTGCTAAGTCCCCCCCCCCCCCCGCCCGCTGCTGATGGTCCTCCTCTCCTCTTTCCTTCCACCTTTCCCAGCATTATGGACTTCTCAAGGGAGCTGGGTCTTTGCATTGATCGATGGATTGATTATACACTATCAAGTCAGTGTTGACTCTTAGCAGCCACAAGGATAGATTTTCTCCAGGAAGAACTGTCTCCAACGTGGTCTTCCAGGTCTTCCAACGGTGCACTTATCACCACTGTAATTCATTCCATCCCCCTTGCCGCTGGTGGTCCTCTTCTCCTCTTTCCTTCCACCTTTCCCAGCATTATGGACTTCTCAAGGGAGCTGGGTCTTTGTGCTGATTGACTGATTGATTGATCAGTTGTTTATGTGCCATCAAGTTGGGGTCAACTGCTAGTGACCACATAGATAGACCTTCTCCAGGGTAAGGTAAAAGGTAAAGGTTCCCCCCCCCCCAGCACATTTGTGCAGTCGTGTCCGACTCTAGGGGCCGGTGCTCATCTCCGTTTGTTAGCCGAAGAGCCAGCGTTGTCCGAAGACGCTTCCATGGTCATGTGGCCGGCATGACGCGCGTGGAACGCTGTTACCATCCCACCGAAGTGGTACCTATTAATCTACTTGCATTTGCATGCTTTCGAATTGCTAGGTTGGCAAGAGCTGGGGCGAGTGCAGGAGCTCACTCCGTCACACGGGGCTAGGGATTCGAACCACCGAACTTGCGATCTTCCGATCGACAAGCCTGGTGTCTTACCCGCTGAGCCACCATGCCCGGGTATCTGTCTCTAACTTGGTCCTTCACAACTTCCAACGGTGCCCCCATCACCTCTGTAACTGAGTCCACCCCACTTGCTGCTGGTCGTCCTCTTCTTCTCTTTCCTTCCACCTTTCCCTGCATCAGAGCCTTCTCCAGAGAGCCGGGTCTTCGCATAATGTAGATTATTTGAGCCTGGTCATTGGTGCCTCGAGTGAGAACTGTGGATTGATGTGTTTTATGTCGATTGGTTTATTTTCTTGGCTATCCATGGTATTTTCAGGGAGCTGCTAAAACCAAATGGTTGCCAATAATTGACCAAATTGATTATGTGCTATCAAGTCTTGTTGATTCTTCAGGATCACGTAGATTTTCTCCAAAAGGAGCAGTCCCCAACCTGGTCCTTCAGATCTCCCAACGGTGCCCCCATCGCCGCTGTAACTGAGTCCATGCACCCTGCTGCTGGTGGTCCTCTTCTTCTCTTTCCTTCCGTCTTTCCCAGCATCAGAGCCTTCTCCAGGGAGCTGGGTCTTCTCATCATGTGGCCAAAGTGGATAATTTGAGCCTGGTCATTGGTGCCCCGAGTGAGACCTCTGGGCTGATTTGTTCAAGGATCCATTGATTTGCACACTGAGGAAGTGCAAAAACAATACCCTCCCCTCTCCACAAAACAATCAGTACTTAATCCTGACCTCCAGGCTTCTAATTCTGCTGAGGGCATTGTTCACATACCATCAAGGTTGAATCAGGATGGAGTAGAAGCTGCAGTTTGCCCCCGACATCCCACCTCCATCTTGCATTTCAGTTGAATTAGCCACCATACGGAAGAGCTTGCCGTTGCGTTCTTCCAGGAAGCCTTTGTCCCTTTCCTAATCTAGCCTACAGCTCTGGGATCACCTGGTGGCCACCTATCCCATCAGCTCGAATCCTTTTCAAGCTCACCCACGTTCAGCAGAGTGGCGCCCTCTAGGCATAAATGATGTTCTTTCTGGTGACGGTAAATAAATATGTTGTAAACCAAGGCTGTTTCATTTGGTGTACTTAACATCCAAATCCGGTTCCGAAGGAGTTGAGTCAAATTCTTAAGAATCCATCACCTGTTCAGGAGACATATTCTTCCCTCTTGACTAAGAATTGCTGGGGCCTTTCTTGCAGCCCCTTTTAATGCAGACTCTCCAAAATCTTGCAGAAGAGGTTCAGTAGATTCTCAGCATCAGATGGGCTCTGTCCATGAACAGCCATGAAAACAAGTCTAGTGAATATCTCCTTTTCTACTGCAAATTTTCCCCGGGTTTGAGATTAAGGCTTCTCCTTTTAGTTTAAAAAAATGTGCCTGGGCATCTGGATTTTACATCAGCTCTTTACAATTTATTTCATGGGTTCGTGTGGCTGCCCATCTTGAGAGAAGGCCCACTTCCTGGGTCCCACCAGGTGACCCTCGCTAATCAATGGGACCCGGGCATGCTCTTCTGCCAGACCTGAGGAAGAGGGCGTCCTGCAAATAACCCGGCCCCATGCTTTGGAGGGCTTGATAAGGACCACCAGCATTTTGAATTGCACCGGGAAGCCTCTCGAGAGCTGGTGCAGCTCACAAAGCAAAGGTATAACGTGGGCCCGCAAGGCACGGCCAGACTTGCATGCGCGGCCACATTCTGGACCAAAGGAGTTCTCCTGGGGCAGCCCCATGGAGAGCGGGTTGCGGTAATCCACCCAACAGGGGATCGAAGCAGGAGTGGCTGTGCTCAATGCTTCCTGATCCAGGAAAACCACACAACCGATACACAACACGGTTGTACAAAAGCCCCCTGGCCAGTGCTGCCATGAGTCCAAGACAACCCCCGGATCGTGCACGGACTCTTTCTGGGGCAGTGCAACCCCACGCAGAACTGGAGATGGAGAATCACTGGATCCAGGAGGCCCTTGATCCCAGAGCCCCTTGGGCTGGCTTGAAGCTTGTTCTTCCCCATCCGGACCGCAAGGCAGAACTTCTGCGGCACAACTAGGCCAGCCTGAGACGGAAACGTTCAACCATCACCCTACTGATGATACCTCACCCCGTGCCATCAGATGACTTCTCCCAACAGCTTCATGGAAAGGTTTATTATTCATTTATTTGATTTGTATAGCCGGCCATCTCACGTTCGTGACTCACCTTATTAGAACAACCACAAAACATAATAAACAATATACAGATGACAATGAAACAATAACCCCCTGAAGAACCAAACTGGAACATCATCGGCGGGAAAGTACAAGGCCTGCATCCATGAATGCAGCCTTCCGGAGCAGGGTTTCCCAATCTCGGCATGTTTAAGATGGGTGGACTTCAACTCCCAGAATTCCCCAGCTAGCAGACCCGTAACATGCCCCTCCTGCCAGGCCTGATGGGACGGGTGGAGGTAACCGGGGAGAGGCGATCCGCAAATGTTCAACGGGCGTGGGGGAATCAAAATCCTGAAGTCACTTCTTGAGTTGCCAAATTCTACCCAGTAACAAGAATGGCCTTTAAAAGGTCACTGGAGAGATTTGATTAACCCAGATATACGGGGCAAACTACTGTATATGGATGCATGCATACGACCCAGACACGTCGTCGATTGCGTGCCATCCTTTATCTGATTTCTGGTCTAAGACTGTTGTGGCTGTGGTAGCTGGCGTGCCAGAGGGGGCATGTTCGCATTCTTGCAGAATGCTGCCTCTCTGTACATCGCAGGTGTTAAACTCCACTCAGTATGGAGTGGCTACGGAATTTGATTTTTGATTTAATTTGATTTTTTTTTTAAAAAAAGTCAACATCCCTCCCTGTGCTGAGACAGTTCTCAGAGTCTAGTAAGAGCATGTACAGAGGCCGGCAGGCAACGCTCTGGCCGTTGGCCCCTGACATCGAGCGATGGTCCCATCCCAGAAATCCCACGTGCCCAGAATATCCAAACAAAAACACCAGCAATTCTTCGCTGAGAACATGGGTGTGAATGGCTGAAGGGAACGAGAAGGCGACTGGCCAGAAGCACCAGCGATTCCAGAGTCGTAGATTCCTAGAAATGGAGCGTTGGAAATGTAGCGTTGATCTCTCCAGAGATCATCTCGTCCCGCCCTCTGCAATGGGCAGGAAAACCATTTAAACCATCGTCAAGAAGGGACTGTCCTGAACTTCCAGAGATGGAGAACCCACAACCCCCATAGGAAGTTGTGGGACTGTTCCTCTGTACCCAAGTTGTTGGTTTTTTTCAATTTTTTTATTCTGCCTTTATTGTTTTTATAAATAACTCAAGGGGGCGAACATACCTAATACTCCTTCGTCCCCCTCTTTTTCCCACAACAACAACCCTGGTGCTGCTGGATCCTATGCTGTGACCTTTGCTCCTCTGTGGATTGTGTCCTTCAGCATTGGTGGCTCTCAGAAAGAGGGGGCCAACTCAGCCCCTCGCAATTTTGGATCCTGGTTATTGCCGGACCCTAGTTATTCCATGGCCCGGACTCTCATCTGAAGGCCACCCTGCATGAAGAGTTAGCGGTTTCTACCTTCCTTTGCACTGCGAATGTGGGGTGGGAAGAGCAACTGGGCTCTAGGGAGGACAGGAACCACCTTAAAACCTCCAAACTCTGTTAACACACTCGTGCAAAAATAAGTCACACTTCATAAAGATTCCTGCCGTGGCGATGATATAACGCGCCGTAGCTCTTGAACCAACCAGTAATATTTTGTGCTTATTGCTTCTTGTCTAAATGTGGCTTATGGGTAGGCAGGGGTGCCATCAGGCAGGGTCAAAAAAGCACATAAAAATCCAGCAGAGCTTCAACTGCATCACCAGCGGACACCCTTCTGCGTAGGCACACATATCAATATGAACTCCTTTGTAATCATGGTTGACCTTATAACATGACATCTCCTCGGCAATCAAATGGCAAGAGGGTGAAGATGAGACAAGCGGCTCGTTTGATCGGGCGCATAGGCTGGCGCTGAAGGGCGGAGCAGCTGGACAGCCCGCATTCCAGCACGGCGGTGGTCCTTCCCGCCTCCCACCATGGATGGGAAGCCTTCCCTTGACTTTGAAGTGGTCTCCAAGTACTTCTACCTGCTGAGATCAGCCACTGTTTGGCTCTGGCATGGCTGCCAGGAAGGTTCCATTGCCAACTGCCAGCTCGGTGCCAACATAGAAGACGTTCTCTCTCTGGCGCTCGGCCTCCAGCTGACAAGAGCCTGTCGGCTGCCTCTTGAGGGGGGGTAAGAGGCCGTCTGATGGGGCAGCCTTGTTCTCGGGGCGTCTTCACCCACGGCAGTGAGCAGTGAAGCAGAGGAAGACAGCGGCTTGTCTCAAAGGGCTCATCTGCTAGGTCAACAAGGGGAGCCGGCTAACTGGGCCCCATCAGCCCCACCTTTTATCTCCAAGACTGCCAGGTTGTGGGTAAAAGCTGGCACCCTAACCCTAACCCTAACCCTAACCCTAACCCTAACCCTAACCCTAACCCTAACCCTAACCCTAACCCTAACCCTAACCCTAACCCTGCCAGGATGGCCTGGCTGGGGTCCCCCTTATGGGGAACCCAAAGGGCACAGAAGCCATGCCACCCGAACTTTTGTCCCGGGCAAAAATCCACATTGAAGCATCCCTCGGACGCATCCAGGGAAGGCGAGGCCACCCCTCCATTGGACCATCAGTTCTGCTGCCAAGTGACCCTGACTTTGGGGACGTTTCTTCTAACATTCCCACAGAATCTGCTTTCCTGCAGCTTAAATCCCTTCTTCCTAGTCTGGAGAAGAGGGGGTGGCCTTCTCTGTGTCCTGAAAAAGACTACCGTTCCCCCACTTGGCCAAAGTTTTTCTAAACATCTCCAGCTCCTTCACTCTCCCCCGTTTTAGTTTCTAGTCCCCTGGTCATCTTCATTGTCCTTCCCTGAAGCTACTCTCCTCTTTCTTAAAACATGGTACGGGTAGTCCTCGCTGAACAACCACAATTAGGACTGGAATTTCAGTTGCTAAGCAAAGCAAACTTGATTTTATGACCTTTTTTGTGGTGGGCGTTAAGCGAACCACGTGGTTGTTAAGCAAATCACACAGTTCCCCATTGATTTTGCTTGCCGGAAGCTGGCCAGGAAGGTTGAAAATGGTGATCACATGACCACAGAATGCTGGACAGTCATAAATGCGAACCGGTTGCCAAGTGCCCAAATCGTGATCACATGACCATGGGGATGCAGTGAAGGTCCTAAGTGTGAGGACCGGCCGTAAGTCCATTTTTCCAGCACTGTCATAAGTCTGAACCATCATTAAACAAATGGTTGTTAAGCAAGGACTACCTGTAACCAGAGTTGAATACGGTAATTAAGGTTGGGGTCTGATTATAGTGAAACAGTTACTTCCTGTGATTTGAAAATGATATTTTTCCCTGGGTGACCTTGGGCCAGTCACTCTCTCTCAGCCCAACTCACCCTACAGGGTTGTTGTGGGGAAAACAGGAGAAGGAAGGAGTACTAGGCATGTTCGCCACCTTGAGTTACTTATAAAAATAATAAAGGCGGGATAGAAAATAAATAAATAAATGTTTCTAAAGGCAGGCCTCACATTGCCTTGGCATTTCCAGCAGCCACGCTGCCTTCCTGGCGGACAGTCCACGCGGGATCAGCTACAATTCCCGGATCCTTTTCATGCAGACAAGTAGCAATGCAAGGATTCCCCGTTTTCAACAGTTGAGAATATATGATGCTCAGGGTTGAGCTGTTGGGCTCTTAGTATGCCCCGACCCTGGTTATCTTCTCGCAGATGATTCGTTGCCAGGCTAGATAACATCATCTGTGCGCTGGAAATGACACGTCTGCAGGAAAACTAGCTGAGAATCCAGCATTCCCCATTTTATACCTGTCCATTTGACTTCTGTTTCACCCATGAAGAACTCTTGTTGGTCTCTGTTACATCTTTTCTTGAGCCCATCCACATAATTCTGAGTTTTGCTTCTAGACCAGGCTATCCCACCCAATCGTCGGCAAAAGCAGTATGAATTCGCTAACCAGGATGGATCAAGGCCAGTGTTGACCCCGCCTGGTGTCTCTTTTGAAGAAGCAGAAATAGAGTTGGACAGGAGCGTCTGGGGGCAGGGAGGCGCAGGTGGTGGCTGTAGTCGTGCTCACCATCTTGTGGCCATCACAGACCATCTGTGGCCTCCCTTGCTGCTGAAATCATACGGGGCATTTTGCTGTGCTTTGTGACTTGTGACTAGATACAAACAGCTTCTTGAACTTCATCAGCAAGATTTCCCTCCCCTGTCCTGCGGGCAACGTCAGGCCCGCGGGCCATATAAGGCCTGCAGGGCTCCCGCCTAAGGCCCGCGGGGCTCCCGCCCGCAAACCCCGCCCCTTCCACGCGATTGGCTCCCGCCCACAAACCCCACCCCCCAGTGCTTGTGATTGGCTCCCGCTCGCAAACTCCGGCCCCCGGTCCGCAGAAATCCCAGAAACCCCACCCACCCACCCCCGGTCCCCGGTTATAAATATCCAAATGGTCCTTGGCAGAAAAAAGGTTGCCCACCCCTGTGCTAGACAGACCCAAAGCACTCCCAATGCAGACTCATGCCCACCCACCCAAAGTCAAGGTAAGCGTTTTTTTCCACACCCCACCAAGGATTTGCCCAGGCAGCTAAGCGTGGACCAGCCATCCACTACAGAAGCTTAGCATCTCGCCTGGGAAAGGGTCTCTGATGTGGCCCCTGAGGTTGGAGATTCAGCCAGGCTGGTGGGATCTCCGATGCGGACCTTGGAACTGCTGAAGATTTCTCTGTAATGTTCCTCGACCTTATCTTGGTTCCAGAGAATTGGGAGGAGAAATGAATGTTGCCCTTCCCTTTGGTGGAGCTATCTATTTAGACAAGCAGCCTCCCCTGCTTTCTGCTTCCTCCCTCCGGCCATGGCCCAGCAAGAGGGGAGGAGAGAAGCTGTCTCAACGGTGCCAACTCTGGGGTTTTCTTTGCCCTGATTCACAGATTAAACAGGGTGCTGGCTGGGTGGAGGCCAGCGTTTCCCATTTTATTTCTTGATGTCCTGGCGGAGTTGCCCTTTGTTTATGTTCTCAGAAAGAGGCTTTGGTTTGGGTGTGAAGGAGGGTAGGGCCTCGTGGTTCGCATGTCTGTCTTACTCCTCTGGGATCCTTCAAGAGCGTATAAGCAGCTGTTGTGCCAATGGCTAAGCTACGTCTGTGATGGCACTGTCAGGGACGTGCCCAACCCCTGGCTGAGGTGGCGTGGTTGGTTTTAGCTTTGTGAACTTGCCCCAAATGCTGAAAGTGCCCTAAATGCTGAAAGAGGTAGCATTTTGCCGCTTTTTGACTCTAGTCAAGCCCACTTCCTTTGCAACTTAAATGATCCTGCCCAGCCTTGTTCTTCAAAGCAGTTATCTAAAATACAAATTAGGTACTAAAATCCTAAGAGTGACATTTCTCACTGGCCAATAAGTTCACTGTGCAGCTTGGCTGAGGATCTGTTGGTTTAAAGTAGTGTTTTTCAAACTTGGCCACTTGAAGATGGGTGGACTTCAACATGGCTGGCTGGGGAATTCTGGGAGTCGAAGTCCACCCATCTTCAAGTGGCCAAGTTTGAAAAACACTGCTTTAAAGTATGACTTCCTACCTTCCTTGCCCTCTAGCCTGGTGTCAGTTTATGTCTTGTTTTTTTTAAAAAAATTCTGAGGAACAGTTCAAAAGTATATATGTTTGTATCCCGGAGTTCTGAATACTGAAGCTGATGCTCAAATACTTTGGCCACCTAATGCGAAGAGAGGACTCACTGGGAAAGACCCTGATGCTGGGAAGGACTGAAGGCAAAAGGAGAAGGGGACGGCAGAGGATGAGATGGTTAGATAGCATCACCGATGTGATGAACATGAACTTGAGTAAACTCCGAGAGACAGTGGAGGACAGGAAGGCCTGGCGTGCTGTGGTCCATGAGGTCACGAAGAGTTGGACACGACTAAACGACTGAACAACAACAACAACAATCCCGGAGTTCATTCCAAAAAGATGGTCCCTGTCCTCAACCAGGCAGAAGGATCGCCACAGGTTGAGGACAAATCTGGCAAACCTGTCAATGGAAATGATGGCAGACTTACCTCACCTGATTGATCAGTGGGCATGACTTGTAGCATGGTGAGAACGTTTGGGAACCAACGCCTATGTTGGCAAATGTGCCAGCATTGGGACATCAGCGATCTCAAAGCGCAGCAGAGCTACTTAAGACCTCGGAGCCTGCACATCATGTGCATAATTACCATGGATGGAGAAATAGGAGCTTCTGGAAAAGGTGGAGGAGACTGCTTTTTTTGTTTTTAAGCTTGAATTAGGTCATTGGTGACTTCAAGCCATGAGTCCTTGTGTGTCAGCCCTGGCAGGGCACCCAGTTCATGAAGGTTATTGGAGTCTGCCAACTGCAAATTGCTTGGGGAGCCTATTCCAACAGACGAAGGGGGTGTTGAGTTGCTTTTAATTAGTGTGTTTCCCCCTCCAGCAAAACTGTTATACCTTAATCAGCCTCTTCTGATGGTTGAATGTGATGAGGTCAGATGAGTTTGTGGTATGAGTATTTCTGGGCCTGTGTCACCCCCCTCTTTGGCAAGGGAAGGCTGTTATGCCTCCTCCTGCACCCAATTCACATTTCCACACTTCAGCACAATCCTCTGGTAATGAGTCACGATTGCTATAGGGGACAGGAGTCCTTGGCACCCCATCCGGCTGCCATTTTGTCTTTCATGTCTTTCGTGGAGAAGAGTTTCTCTGGGAGAGGAGAGGAACCTTTTCGCAGGGTCTCGAATGGTCAGCACCAGACTGGAGCTTGATGGTCCCCGAAAGAAGACATGGAGAACCGCAAGAGACAGGAGCAAAGGGAACAGGGGTGGGGTCAGCATGCAGGGCACTCTGGCTCACTTGGAAGGATGGATGGCCAGGCAAACAGACACTTCTACTGTCGGTCTGTCTAGAGATAGAGAAGTGAGTACGGGAAGGGGGGGAGGAGAAGATGGATGGATGGATGGATGGATGGATGGATGGGAGACTAGATAAATAGTGGAATAGTGCATAGAGAAGAGGAGGTGGATGGATGGACAGATAGAAGGAACACAGGAAGTTTGGATGAGTGAGTAGATACACGGACAGTTGGTGTAAGAGAATTGGGTAGATGGATGGACATACAGTGAGTTGGTTATATCGGTAGATAAACAGGTAGATAGGTTGACAGGAGACATACAAATAGACAGACAGATGGCGTAGAGTAGATGGAGAAGACGGTAGGTGATGTTGGTTGGTTGGTTGGTTGGTTGGATGGACAGAGGACACTGGATGGCTTGTGGTGTGGCTGGATGGCTAGAAATTGAGTAGATAAGGAGTAGGGGGGACAGGTAATCATTAAACAGAGCCATTTTGTAATTTTTACCTTGAAATATCATTACCTTTTCTACAACTAATTGGTGCCTGCCTGCAATTAAGGCCACCACAGTAAAGACCATTTTATCCATGTTGCTGGGATGGCGCTAATGACTTCAGGGAGTTTCAACTGGGAAATAGTCTTATTCCTTCCCTTCCCCTTAAAATCGGGGTTAACCAAAAGAATTATTTTTTTTGCAGCAAAAAAGCCATCGGTGATCAGCCGGGGTGGTGAACATTTTCAGGAAAGCCACAAAGCAAATTTTGTACACCTTGTTCAGCTTGGCAAAAAGCAAGGGTCGGGGAAAATGGGCAGGATCCAGCCAGGTGGAGCGGTGCCCTTGAAATGAATGGGCGCTGCTGTGAACAGACACCCAAAGGGAAATGTGAGTAACTGTCAAGTGTCCATGAGAAATTTCTCCCCATCGCAGCCACTCTGACAGATAGCAAATATTACCCAGTTGTGTAAATGGCAATCAATCCATTACACATACAGCATTGACAAGTTAATTCATAAGGTTGTAAAAGTACATTTCTAATTCCTTTATTCTCTCTCTCTCTCTCTCACACACACAGGAAATGTTCCAAAAGGATGGTCTTCAAAGCAGTTTCAACCAGGCATGAGGGTATTCAACCTGTTGCAGAAGCGTTACACTGTGCTCAGTGGGATCCTGGGCTGGAAACCTCAGGCTTCAGTGATAATTTGGCATCGATTCTCTGGACTCATAAATTAGGTAGCCAGATCAGCAGTTTGCCTGCTGCATCTTGAACGCAAGAGCCCTTGCTGTATACAACCCCTGCGCTTTGACAAAGATATCTCACTTCTCCTCCAGAAGTTCAAGTCTCTCATCAAAGCAGCTGGTTTATCAACAGGACTTTCTCACTCTTTCTCTCTCTGTCTCACACAGACACATGTTGTGAGTATGCATAGACACATACCTAGATAACATCACTTGGAGTATGCAACATTATCTGAGGGACCGCCTCATCCCCATAACTTCAAGCCGTCCCACTCGATTATGTAGAGAGGGCATGCTCCGGACCCCGTCGGTAAGGGAGTTTCGTTTGGCGGGGTCCAGAAGGCGGGCCTTCTCGGCAGTGGCGCCTGCCCTTTGGAACAACCTGCCCCCGGAGGTGAGGCAGGCCCCATCGCTCCTGTCCTTCCGGAAGAACCTAAAGACCTGGTTTTGCCGCCTCGCGTGGGATGGGAACAGGAATAGTTCTTCGTGGGGATGGCTGGTGCCATAGAGCCCTTTTAAAGATCGTGGTCTGCCTTCTTGGATTTTCTACTTAATTTATAATAATAATTAATTGTATATTGTATTTTTATGTGTTTTTACAACGGAATTTTAATCTCTATGTTTATAAACCGCCCAGAGTCCCCTTGTGGGAGATGGCGCGGTGATAGAAGTCGAAACATAAATAAATAAATAAATTATGCAAAATGCAGAAAAGGAGTTTAAAAAAAATCCAGTAAACCAAAGAATTTAGGCAGGAGATAAAAGGAAATATAGCTAAGCCTAGTTTACACCATCACCATTTTGCTATGCGTCTCCATATCCTTCTGTCCTTGCAAACCATCCCTGCTTCCATCATGCCTATGTACCATTTCCTACAATGACTTTGTTCTTTAATAAACTTCTTACCTCTTTCTGTTTTTCAGGATCTCATCAACCCCATCCAATCTATGGTTGTCCAATCTTTCCTTGAAAACCTCCAGCAATGTAGCACCCACCACTCCGGGAGGCCAGCTGTTCCACTGCTTCGTAGTCCTCACTGCCAGGAAATTCCTCCTCGTTTCCAGGTTGGGTCTCCCTCTGACGAGCTTCCACCCATCGCTTCTTGTCCCACCCTCAGGTGCCATGGAGAATAGATCGACGCCCTCTTCCCTGTGGCAGTCCTTCGAGTATGGGAAGACGGCTATCCTGTCTCCCCTCCGTCTTCTCTTCATTAAGCTAAACACACCGAGTTCCCTTAGCCGCTCTTCATAGGATTGAGCCTCCAGACCCCTTATCGTCTTTCTTGCTCTTCTCTGCACTCTTTCTAGGGCCTCGGCATCTTTTTGGATTGTGGTGACCAGAACTGGACGCAGGATTCCAAGTGTGGCCTCACCAGGGCCGTCTAGAGCGGTACCATCACTTCCGGTGATCGTGATACAATCCCTCTGTTGATGCAGCCCAGGACTGCGTTGGCCTTTTTGGCAGCTGCAGCACACCGCTGGCTCATTCTTAAGCAGTGGTCCACCAGGACACCCAGATCCCTCTCACAGGCACTACTGTTGATCCAGGTACTGTCTATCTTGTACTTGTGCATCTGTTTTTCCTTAAGTACCCTATTCCCACTGCATTTAGCCTTCACTTCCATGTAACGAAGTGGGCAGAAACATGCTCTTTTGAACAGCCCTTTTTACTTTTTATGACATTCATTGCTCCCAACAGGCCACATATTTTTCACTACCTTTCTGCCAGCATTTGCATATCTTAAAATATCTTCATTTCCCCATCTGTAGCACACATTCTACTACGATACACAAATTCCTCTACTTGCTCCATTTTTTTTTTTTTGGCCATGTTGGTATAATTTGCAATTGTTCACTCCATTTTTCTCCTTTGGACACAATTATCTTGGTCTGTAATATATTAATTTTTAATCCTTATCCATTGCTGCATCATACAATCTATCTAATGTTTGCTGCAAATCACTCAGGTCCTCATCTAACAACATGGCATCATCTGCATCAAAATATACACATCCCCAACCAACACACCTTTGCCATCACAGGAAGCATCTCCTATACTTATCCATTAATACAGTAAACAATCAAGGGGACATCACACAGCCTGGTCTTATACTCTGCTCTATGTTAAACAATTTTCATGCTTCGCTTCACTTCCGCAACTAATCTTTAACTCCACACTTGTGCCAAACGTTCCATAATTCAAGCCAATTCACTTTATTAAACCCTTTGACATGCCATTAACTTCTTTCTCATATCTCAACGGCTTGCTGAAGGGCAAAAATGTTTGCACACTCTCTGCTGAGCATAACACCACATTGTTGTCCCAAATTGTGTTCACTGTCACCTGTTGTACAATCGGAATTTTATTTACCAAGCAACTTCCCAGGCACACCTCCCTGACAACAGTGGCATTTTTCCTGTCCTCAGGCACAGATGCAGCCTTTGGACAACACCTTAAAACAAGTGACATACGTAACTGTTCCTCCAGGCATTCCCTCACTTCGGTTTCATCCCCCATCATTCCATCATTTTTACTTAAGTTCTATTCACTCATCTTGTTTATCCCCCTTCACCCTCTTCCAAAACAGTTTTTGTTTCTATCAAAATCCTTCTGCTGCATTTTGTCTTTATTTTCTTTAGAAACTTAACTATTCCTTGCTCTTTTTGACCACATTTTTTGCAACAAACTTTTTTTTTCTTTACACACATTACATCTTTCTCTCACCCTCATTTTTCGCAGCAATCATTCTCTTTTATGATTTTTTATTGTCATCCACAGCCTCTTTCATTTCATCATTCCACCAATTTTTATTTTGCATACTTCCCATTAGCGTAATACTTTTGGGCGTATCAGTTCTTTTCGCAAGCAGCTCCCACACCTTTCCATTCATTCTCTGGGGAGATAAATCTGTCTACTAATCTTCTTTCATATGTGATGCCTACTTTCTATTCCTGAAATTGTTCTACTTTCACTGCCATTTCTTTCACTTTCCTTTTCTTCCTGTAGACATTGTAGGAGGGGAGCAGGTTAGTCTATGGGGCAGAAAATCAGGAGGAATCTGGCAGCACCTTTTCCAACTAACCACCTTTATCCAAAGGCTGGAACTTTCCTGAGCTGAAGCTCTTATCCATCTAATTAACCTGATCAAAGCTTTTGCTTTTGGATAAAACATATTGGTTGGAAAACGTGCTAATAGTCCCTTTCCCCCCCCCCCTTCTTCTATACCCATTTTCCCCCAAAGACACTATCAAAAAATGATTTGCCCCAATGGTTTGTTGGAACTTGCATTCTTTGCTAATTCTCTCAATCTTTCACCATAACCAACCAAACCAAAATCAAAAATGCTTTTGGAGTGTGTTTGTTTTTTGTCGTGTGCACGTACAAAGAGATTTATGCTTCAGCCCTGTGTTTGAAACCAACCCACCTTTTCCTCATCCGATGCTCTTCCAAGAGTCCCATTTTGACGAGATCGCCAAATGGCCGTGCTTTCTGTACTATCTCATTGTACTCCTATCCACCCCTTCAGGTCATCGAACAGCATCATCTTCCCCCGGATTGCACTCATTCAGAATGTGTTCAATCAATTATCCTGTTCAACTAAGACTGTCACCTTAACTCGTGACCGTATGTGTGTCTGGTCTGTAACGTGAACCCAGCCTGTGCAGCTGGTTTGTAGCTGCGTGTCCTACACGCCCCCGACTGGATTAAGCCTGTAAATCATGGTTAAGGGAATCATGGAGTGTGTGCATCATGTGTGCACCACCTGGGGCAAGTAGGCGTCCCAAAGCACATTTCTGTGAGTGGATTAACCACATGGTTACCTGCGCTTCTGAAGTTTTGGCAGTGGAGCTGTTGCCTGTCAGCTCTTCCGAACCATGTGCTGAAAGCCAAATCTTGTGCGCGGCAGCCCGTGCGGACCACACCCTGGGCGTTGGCGACCAAACGCAAGCTACCCAGGAGCATTTATTAGATGGATGTCATGCTTGAGGCATGAGTAAATCCCTCCCTGTCTTTATTGAGTTCCCACCACTTAGCTGGCTCCTCAAGGGCATCTATTGCTCCACAGAAGAGCTGGTGGTTGAGCGATGCAGGCCTGAAGACCAAACATGGAACTGAAGCGATGGTTGGCTTGAGGTCAAAAAAGCTCCACCATCTGGTTCTACCCCGGGGAGCCAGAATAATCAATCCTTGTGGGAGGAGGGAGTGTCAAAGCTTCAGTTAGAGGAGTTGGTTCTGGAAAGGCAATGCATCCCAGGAAGCTGAACGGGCTACTTGTGAATGTTGTTCATCAATGTGTTGGATATTTCAATCAAGGAAGCCTTGAGCGGACTTTGCAGGGGGTCAGTCATCCTAGACTCGAGTACGGTGGGAAAAAGTCAGAAGGAGCCTTGGAACACCTTTTCCGACCCACCGGTTTTATTCCAGGGCGGAAGCTTTTATACATTTTGGAACAGAATTGGCGAGTCGGGAAGGGTTGTCCCAGGCTCCTTCCGATGCTTTTGAACAAACGTGTAAATGGAAGTCCGAATTTCTTTTTCTCTCTCCCGGAAACAGTGTTAGCTTTCCCCAAACTTGAACGTGGAGGACGCCAGTCGGCTTGCTTCCCTGAATAAAAATTGGAGGTGGAGAAGCCGCAGCTTACTCGAAGAGATGGAGAGCTGCCTTTTCTCCCACCGCACAGGGCCTTCCGCTGGTGGAGATCCTGGTTCTATGTGCATTGGCCAGCTCTTCTCCTGCAACCCTCTAGCCCAGCACAAAGGAGATCCCGAGGTCCTTATGCCTAAGGCTGGCCGAAGGGAGGGGTGCAGCACAGCAGGAACCCCTCTGGGCCACGAGGAGAGGGGGGCTGGCAGCCACAGAGATAAGCTACAGGGTGCCTTTGTTCCCCGTGGCCCACGGCAGAATTTTCTCAGCTGCTTGATTGTTGGGTTGTGCTGCTCATGGCGTTCCTCTTTGGGTCTCCTTTTCCTTTCTAGCTCTCAGCGTTTTGAAAACAAGGGGAGATGGCCATCGCCCCCTGACGCAGATGAGAGGAGAAAAGAAGAAATGGCTTGTAAGTGTGTATGGGTTTCGCATGACCTGAAGCCAAACTGGGGAAGACACTCCTCTATTCAAGGCTGGTGCACTGGAAACCCAAGGTCAATCAGATATGCAGATATGTTGTTATGTGGTTTTATTTCTCACGGATGTCCCTGCAGCTTAAGGTGGAATGTTCAGCCTCCCTCCCTCCCTGGGCTCAGAGCATCACCCACAGAGCTTCCCATCCAGGACCTTAAACCACTACACTGTACTCGTGATATGCTTCTAGACTTCGTTTTTTTTTAATCCGTTCAATCGTGTCCAACTCTGAGAGACTGCCTGGATAAGTCCCTGCAGTTTTCTTGGCAAGGTTTTTCAGAAGTGGTTTGCCATTGCCTGCTTCTCAGGGCTGAGAGAGGGGACTGGCCCGAGGTCACCCAGCTGGCTTTGTGCCTAAGGCGGGACTAGAACTCACCGCCTCCCGGTTTCTAGCCTGGTGCCTTCACCACCACACCAAACTGGCTCTCTCTAGGCTTCATAACATACGCAAATCTGTCTCCATGTCAACAATGCTCAAGGGCAACACGATGACTTTGATGTTTAATCTCCAGTTCATCCATAGATGCAAATTATGACCCTGGGAAAGTTCTTGGGCAGCTTTCTCCAAATGGGATGCATTCCAGGGTGCTGGGAGCGCAACACCCAGATGGTAAAGGAAGGCAGTCCTAGCAGGATAGAAAATATATAGGATTTCACCCAAGTCTGTCCTAAACAAAATAAGAAAATGGCTCTTTTGTGGGTCATGCAAGAAAGAAGAGGATATTTATTGGTGCTGTTCTTCCAAGTCAACACCAACTCGGTGGCGTATAATCAATCATCAGTCAATCGTCCAAGTGGTTCCCTGCTCAGAATCTCCTAGAGCCTACAGGATTGGTGGGAGCCCTGGGTCCCATCTGGAACACGCAACCAGGCACAGTTCTCCCAAGCTCCTTCAGGTCCAAAGGGACAGCGAGGCCACCTAAGATCGAGGAGGATGGGAAGGTGGGTTGTGTGAATTCAGATGACCCCCTGAAGAGCAACAGTTGCAGCTAAATAACAAGTTCTTCTTCATGGGGTCTCTGCGAGTCATGCACACATGGGTGAGCAACAAACTTCTCAAGCTGCAGGCGGCTGTGGTCTTCATAAGGGGACAGAAGAGAGGACAGTCCTTAAGATTGCCTCCAACCTTAGTTCTAGATGAAGGTGGAGGGCCAGGCACCTATGGCTGCTTAGAATAACTCCAGTAGGAAGATGGCTAACACTCCAGTGGGGACTTTGGAACGAGCAAGGCTCGGAAAGAGGCATGGCTGATTCTCCAGTTCATGGCAGAGTTCGATGGTTGACACGACCACTTGGAGGCACTGGGGGGTAAGCATGCCCTTCAGATTTTTTTTTTCCGTGTCAGAAGCACCAAGGCACTTTTGTAGTGAAAGGATTTGCCGGTGACATCACTGTTGCCCGGGGGATGCCCAAGGAGGCTCCTTTCATGTCCCTGTGATTTTTCCCACTGAAGAATGTGGTACCTATTTATCTACTTGCATTTGCATGCTTTTGAACTGCTAGGTTGGCAGGAGCTGGGACAAATTGCCGGGAGCTCACTTCGGCAGGCGGCTCACGCTCTTGGGATCCGAACTGCCGAGCTGTCAGCCTTAATGGCCTCTGACTCAGCGTCCTAACCACTGAGCCACCATGGTCCCTAGTATGCCCTTCAGATGACCTTTGAAAGGCCAGGAATAAATGGTCAAACAAAGCCACATGGTGTAGGCAAGAATGAAAGCATCCAAAGTATGAATGTTCCCAATGGCATTGAGAGGCTGGGAAAACAGGAACGTTTTGATTCAAACTGAAGGGTGATTTTGGAAGGGAGGAAGGAAATACCTTCTATTTTGGAGTCCTTGGTGCTCTCCAAGAACTCCACAGTTCAACCCTGAGCTACAGATACTCTCTTCTATTGGTACCTTCTACTTTGTTGGTGCAAAGAAATAGGAAAGGGACAATCCTAGGTTCATCTAGTTTAAACTTCTGCAAGTTGCCGGAAAACCAATTAAATCATCTTCAAGGGGTTCCAGTTTCTTCCTAAAAACCTCCAGGGAAGGAGGACACACACAACCTCTGTAGGTAGACTGTTCCACTGTTGGACAGATCTTGCTATCAATGTTATTTTCATCAAAATCTAGATAGCTGCAACTTATCCCTATTTCTGGTCCTAGTTTCTGTGGCTGTGGGAAAAAAAGTTCTTCACCATCTTCCCTGTAGCTTGTTAGATTTCTGAACCCAGCTATCATGTATTTCTGAACACAGCTATCATGACTTCTCCTTTTCTCCAGACCGAACATCTCCAGTTCCTTTAGCTTGTCTTCATAAGGAAGACACCTTCATAAGTTGTTAGTTCTCCAGCTCAACAAGTCAACGTTATTATGGCTATTATGAGAGGAAGTGAATCAGGATGGTAGCCATGGGCACGAAGTGTCTGAGCTTTAATCTTTTAATCACTAGGAGGCAAAAAAGGAGAGATTTGCCCCCCAACAAAAGAAGAAAGGGGGCTACTTGGTACACCCTTGTTTGAGAGCCCAGCCTCACTGTTCTAGATGCATGAGAAAGTCCCAAATGGGATGGATCTCATACTGCATGCAACAAAGCTGCTGATCCTGAGCAAATGGATTTCGATCTACTGACCATGGAAGTCATGTGGAAAGTTTCTGAGAAGTCACCAAGATCTGCGCTATCTCCTCCCAGATGCCTAAACTGGGTACACAGAGCGCGCTGAGGTCTAGATGGAAAACCTACCCATGATAGATGGAGAAGTGGTCAAGTGGTCTTGGAAGATGGAGGAACAAGGGAGCCAGAACAACAGGTTGCACCACAGTTGCTGAGGCCACAAAGTATGATGACAATGCAGCTGATCAAATTCCAGTGGATATTCAGCAGGACCTTGGTCAATAGGGAAATGTGCCAAATGGGAGTCCCCTCTAAGAAAAAAAAATGTTGTTGTTTTCCTGTGATGGGGTTTTCCCAGGATTTAATAAGGATCACCATCAGCAGAATAACCTGCTTCCCAAACTGAGCACTGGGTGATGATGTTGAAGGAGAGACTGAACAGACTGAAGATGCAGCAGAGGCGGCATCACCATCATCATCATCATCATCATCATCATCATCATCATCATCATATTGACAGAGCTCAGGAGCTCCACTACAGGATGAACAAAATGGGTCCTCTCACCAATTGAGGGAAGACTGAGAAATTTGGGCAGGTGGCTTTCCTAGGCTGAAACTCAGAGGTCAGATCTGCCTTGAAAGGGTATCATGGAGGAGAGAGGAGTCCTAAAGGTAAGAGATTCACTGCTGCAAAAGCTGTCAGGTGATCAGATGGCTTGAGAAGATGTAGACATTCAGTAAGTGTACTAGCCTGCCACGCTATAACTTCGGTTGTTGCAGGAAATCCACCGATTGATGAAAAGAGGGCCAGTGATCCTTCCTAGAAGAGGACAGACTGAGCCTATATGCTGGTCTGGGACTATAATAATATTGATTTATTTGATGGGGTCTAATTATGGAGAAACGTCCCTTAGAAAAAGAATAGGCATGAGGTGACCAATTATAACGTAGGTAATCTTGAGACACTGTCTCAGTTTTGACTATCCTCACGGGCAAGATGGTAGCATGGAGGAGAGGCTGTCCTGAATATCCCCTTCCAAGACCACTCCCACGTCTGAAGAGGAGCATGAAGGACAGGACAGACTGGAGTGTCCATCAAAGACAGGGCTAGCCGAAGGAGAGATGGCAGTTGCTGGGGGAAGGAATTTGACACTGATGGAGTTGGACCTGTGGAGGAGACCTGGTGTTCATGCCGTATCACTGCAAAACTGGAAGCTGTGAACGGGGCCCTTAGAGCAGTAACTCAACAGAAGAATTACCCAGATAGACCACGGAAGGTGGTGTACGGAGTTGAGAAAAGTAAGAAGGGGAAAATAAGGACATTTGATCAGCAGAAGGAAGATCAACTCAAAATAAACGTGTTAGCACTGTGATGGTTGAAAATAGACTGAAGGCATCTGGCAGGGATGGCATTTAGTCACCTAGTATGCCTACAGGCTGCCTCCCATCAAATATTCTGTAAGCTCTGGGAAGTTTAAACAGGACTCTGCATAGGCCCATAATCCATGTGTGCAGATCACAGAGAAGTCGATGAAGGTTCTCAGTCATCCAGGTGGAACAGTCTGTAGCTTGAATCATGTCAACTGGATTTCTATTTTCTCAGTGGAAACGTTTTGCTCCTTATCCAAGGAGCTTCTTCAGTCTGAGCAAAGTTAGTAAGGGAATCCTTAAATATGTTTCTAGGGTGGCTGTGTGACCTTGCACCTGGGGCTAGGTCATGGTTATTTGAGATGTTTATTTCTAAGTCCATTTATCATCCAAAGGAGGATCGTTAAGATTACCATGCTGCTGTTGATCTTAACGATCTTAACGATCCTCCTTTGGATGATAAAGGGACTTAGAAATAAACATCTCAAATAACCATGACCTAGCCCCAGGTGCAAGGTCACACAGCCACCCTAGAAACATATTTAAGGATTCCCTTACCAACTTTGCTCAGACTGAAGAAGCTTCTTGGATAAGGAGCGAAACGTTTCCACTGAGAAAATAGAAATCCAGTTGACATGATTCAAGCTACAGATCACAGAGAACTTCCATCTTTCTGGGCTGAGGTCGAGTTTGAACTGTTTTGCTCAGAGCTCATGAATCGAGAGATGATGTTAGGATTCAAGCTCCGTGAGGCTGGCCAACTCAGGAACAAGAACCACTTGGATTTCTGGAAGATCTTTGTTGGTAGGAGGGTACCCAACAAGATCTTGAGAACCTGTCAGAGCAGTTCTCCAGGTCAACTTATACCTAGCGTAATTAAGGTGGAGTTACCGAGTCTCTTTTTCACATTTCCCTCCTCCCCTGGACAAAGAAATCTCCCCAACTCCCTCTTGGAATGGTCCGGCTCCCTCCCCAGTGTTCCCAGGGTCTGTTAGACGTCCACATTCGCAGCATTGTGGAGGGAGCGATGATGCAAACCTCAGATGGTGCATAACTGCATTGACATGCTGGCAGAAGCCCTTGAACCATGTTCTTCCTCCTTGGTGCTCCAGCTGCAATTATGTTCCCCCAGAAACTAGCTTGGGCTCTTTATGCAGTTGCAACCAACCCAGCAGAGAGCGAGGTGACATGTGCACTAGAAGTTCTACAATTATGCCAACGTTGTCGCAAGTCTGCTGTAAGCGATCCTTTTGGCTTGTTTGTGGATGCCTCTTTCCAAGTCTTGGGAAATGAGGGTGAGGCGGGGCCTCCAGAGGCCATGTGCCTGGGTGGCTTGAGGGCAACACATATCCCAGGAGGCATTTCGCCTCCATGGCCTGACTGTGGGTTCCCAGAAGTATCTGCTCGGTTAATATTGGAAGACGAACCTTCAGTCTGACCCAGAAGAGCTGATCTTATGCTTTTGCTTCTGTTGCAGCTTGGAAGGCTCATGTTAGCAGGAACCGTTCCCCCTTTAAAAGCATTTTGGGGAGTGCTTTTAACGGCGCTCATCAGCTGATGCCTGTGTCTTCTGTCTAATTAGATAGTTGCTGAAAAGCGCAGTGGTTCTTTCTCCCTTTTATACAGCTGGATTACAGGTACTCCTCACTTAACAACCATTTGTTTAGTGACGGTTCAGATTTACAACGGTGTTGAAGAAAACGACTTATGACTGGTTCTCACACTTATGACCATTACAGCGTCTCTGTGCTCACGTGATCACAATTTGGGCACTTGGCAACCGGTTCGCATTTATGACCGTTGCAGCATCCTGTGGTCACGTGATCGCCATTTCTGACCTTCCCGGACGGCTTCTGGCAAGCAAAATCAATGGGGAACTGCATGATTTGCTTAACGACCACGTTATTCGCTTAGTGCCTGCAGTGATTCGCTTAATGACCGCCACAAAAAGGTCGTAAAATCGGGTTGGATTCGCTTAATGACCGCTTCGTGTAGCAATTGAAATTCCGGTCCCAGTTGTGGTCGTTAAGCGAGGACTACCTGTGATTGTGCAAAAAGTCACTCCTTCTGGGGGTGGGGGGAACGCCTGGCCTCGTCTCTGTTCGAAATCCCTGTGGTCAGCTCAAAATGCCTCCTTTTTGTTCCTGGAAACGAACATTGCAGAAGGCCCAGCACAAGGAAAGTGTTTTTGTAGGCGGCTTTGCTCCAAAGGCACAGGCAGGTGCGGCAAAGCTGAACTTTTCTTCAGTTTCTGAGCCCTCTGAATCGGCAGATCCGTTTTCCCCACCACAAGGAGGTACAAAATATATGAAAACTGTAGCACAAGCTTTTAATTAGGCTTGAGAGTATTTTTTCCAAGTCCCCCAAAGGGAAGCCCCAGCCTGCCCAACCCCCTCTACAAGCTCCCGCAGGCATTAAGTGCGCCCAAAATAAAATGACCTCAAATGCTAGGAAGATTTAATGTGGCTTTTATAACGTCGTTTATTTACACTGGCATTGACAATAAGAGCGGCTTTTGTCAAAGACTTCTTACAAGTCACGAATAACCTGTAGATACAGTAGTTTGAATTGAACAAATAAAATTACTTTGAAATCTAGGACTCTTGATTTCAAGTCAACCCCCCCTTCCTTTTTCTTTCCCTTCCCCTCCCCGGGGGGGGGGGTTGTACTCATTTTGTCCTCCTGAGCATGTTTTCATTATGGCAGAGACAGCATTAAGATGTCCATCCATAGCAGTTTGCAAAATAGCCTTTCCCATAAAAACAATTTAATAAAAAAAAATGCAAACAAAACTGTGGTTCTGAGAGGCCCCCAAATCCCAAAGAGAGACAACAACAATATAAAAAGGAACCGAAGTAAGGCGGCTCTAGGGCATTACCAAAAAAAAAAAAAACAAATGAACAAAAAAACATACAACACAAATCTCTACTTACAAAACTTTACATCAGAGCTGCAGAGCTGATCTGCAGAGTGTTTGGCAGCAGGCAATGGGGACAGCGGGGTGCGGCCGTCACTGCAAGATTGGCAGCTAGAGAAATGCCAAGGAAGTGGACAGTCAATGCAGAATTTAGACACAGACACGAGCACGGGTGAGCGGAAGGCAAAAAGGGGAGGATGAACAGGAAGTCTGCCGCCACGTTTCTCGGAGCCGATAAACCGATTTCCTTTCACAATGTCCTTGGCGTTTGCAACCAACCTGCAGTTGAATATTCACCTTCCCAAAGATTGAAAAGAGGCACAAAAAGAAAGAGAAAGCAATGGGGCTGTTTTGCTGGAATCCAAGCTCGTGTCTCTGTGCAGGAACACTGCCCGCAAAAGAGAGGAAAGCTGGCGCAGGAGTGGAAAAGGCTCAAAGGTCCCCCACATTGAAATGGTCGAGGGAAGCCAAGGGGGATGCAGCTGGGGTGGGTCTCCTGGCTTCAAAGGGTTGAAGTTCTGGCGGGTTGAGGATCCGGGCCTTTTTAAACGGAAGGGAAGTAACGAAGCCCCCCCCCCCCCCCCCCAGATACGCTGGCCACAACTCCTTATCCCGCCCCTGGGAAAAGAACATGACCTTAAAGTGAGAAATGGTGCCCAGGCTAGAAAAGAGGGCAATGGAAGGGAACATCGAGCAGCGTTTCCTCCAGGCAGCCTGGAAGATTGCGGGCCACTGTGGAAAGCACCATCCAACCTGCTCTGTGCTACTTAAGGCTTTCCCAAGTGGAATTTCCGTTCCAACTATCTGGAACGGTAATCCAACATCTCATCCCTGCATTGACACTACAGGTATGTGGGTATTGCTACTAGGGCGGAAAAAAACCCAGAAGACCCCGTTTTTCTGGTGCAAAGCAGAAATAAGCAGGGATGGCAGGAACTGAACAAAACTGGACGCGCATCTTGCATTCGTGCTGCTTGCTTTTCGGCTCCCAGCAAGTTTAGGCAGTAGCCCCCTTAATGCAGATAAGGGACTATCCTACCCATGGGGCTGCAAGCAAAGGTACCAGGGTGATGCTAAATCACCTGCCAGGTGCAATGTGCACCACACCCCTTAGTCCCTATCCTCAGATTCTGTAACTCTCAAAACCAATCGAAGGTTGCTTTAGCCAGAAGTGAGGCTTCCAAAGGCACCGGGAACCGGTCAATTCAGCAAGATATTCATAGAAATGTTCTGGGAGAGATCTGGCCACAACTACATGTTGTGTGTGAAAACGGCAAAAACGACCCAAAACTAGAAGATACACATCTCCCACGAAACGTGTGCTGAGTTCAGCAGAAGAGCAGGTAACTGCTGGAAATGTGGAAAGCCGTAGTAACTGCCAGACTATCCATTTTTGGGGGTGCCTTCCTTACTGGACGCAGCCATAAAAGCCACTCAGCCCTCCCACTCTCACACACACACACACACACACACCAGCTGTGATTTACACGAGAGAACACACCTTTCAGCCCAAGCGGAGAAGCCGCAAGCCGCGGACGGCAGAGGTCTCCCTCGTTCGTGCCACGCCACCCTGCTTTCCCTCTGTCCCTCCCACTGCTTTGGGGTCACAACAGAATCGGTCAGTGGGGGGCAGAGCAGGGAGGGCTTCACTCCCCTTCTTCTTTGATGCGCTGCTGCTTGTTGCGACGGGCATCCAAGTCGAAGTTGAAGTCGTTCCACTCGTCCCGGGGAGGGAAGGAGATGGTCTGGCGGAGCGTGAAGCGCACGGCGTCGATGACGCGCTCCCCGCGGGTCTCGCTGGACCCCACGCTGACGGTGGAGGCCCCGCTGGGGGTGCGCAGGAGGTGGGGAGGGGAGGAGAAGTCGTGCAGCTGCCGGTGGTCCAGGATGCCCTTCCAAATGGCGTGGCGGAACTGCTCCGGGATCTTGAGGCTCACCAGATCCTGGGAGGCAAGAGAAAGGGAAGGGGGAGATTTAGCGCACGGAGGAAGGTGGGGGCCACCGATGCACGCTCCTCGTGGCAGCTCTTGGGGCTTTCCTTCCACGGATTGACAGCCGCAAGCAAAAGGATCTCAGCCAGCGCCGGGGAGGGAGCGCAGAGACGCCCCACAGCAGCAGAGTCCCAGCCAAGCAAGCGATTTCAAGGGGAAAGTTGCAGAGGCAAAAAAAAAGGGGGGGGCTCAGGAAGGGCTACAGGCTGGCCACCCTCCGTCTCGGCAAACGGCACCGGGCACTTCCACGGGCTCCGAGCAGGAAGCTCCAGGGCAGGGCTGAAGTTCCGTCCTGACTCTAAGTGGCCTCTCCTCTCCTCTCCTCTCCTCTGAGAGCAACCGTGGTGCTCCGCCGCAGCCGGGACGGGGACCCAGCGGTCGCCTCGCCCGGGATGACCCACTGAACTCCACTGCCTGAGGTCCGGACCCACTTCTTCCAACACACCCTACAACTGCACGCACTGGCTCAGGAGGAGGAGGGAGAGGCTTCCACCAACGGCAGGCGAGGGACACTCTTTGCCCGCCGAAGGTCTCCCCTCTCAAGGGCATCTGCAACGCCGCAGGGCCTCGCGACCCACGCCGGCCGGCCGCCCCATCTCGGAGATCCAGGGGTCCCCCAGCCCAGGAAGCGAAAGGGAGAGTCGGTTACTTACATCCATGGAGTAGTGTTCAATCTGATAGATGTTGGTCAGCCCTTGCGCCGTGAAATAATCCACGCAGGAGGAGCAGCCCAGCCTCGCTAAGAAACTGCAGGGGGACGGAGGGTGGAGAAAGAGAGGAAGAGGAAGAGGAGGAGGAGGAAAGGGAGAAGTTGAGATGAGGAGGTCACCCAGACCGCAGAGCCCAAACGTGGCAAGATCCGCACCAGGCACTCTGCTAGGTAAAAGCAGAGGTGGGGAGGGGCGGGGGGGGCTTCCTGGGGGCCTCGTCGGTCGGCAGCAGGGAAGCTGGAGGAGGAGACCCAGCAAGGGAGGGGGCAGTGCCCCCCCTGCCCCTCTCCAGAGACTGGGGAGCCAACAGGCAAAGTGGGGGGGCTGCGGTGGGGGCGCGCGTTGGAGAAGGTCCCCACAGAGCCATGGGAGGGGCAGTCTCCATGGAGAAAGGTGGCCTGAAGAACGAACCGATGCTGCTCACAGCTGGGGGCTTCCCTTGGGCCCGCTGCCCGGCCGAGTCCCCTTGCCGGAGCCCCGGAGGCTGCTTCCCCCAAGCTCCAAGCAGCCCAGAAGCGGGGCCGCCGCTGGCCCTCCAGAAAAGCAAGCTGAACCGAGCCCCGGATGCAGAAACCGGAACAGCGAAAGCAGACCGCCGCCTTTTCCGAAAAGAGGTGCAACGGCGTAAGGCGGAGAGAGACCCCCACCGCGCAGACGAGGCGGCGCACTCCCAGCCCTGCCCAGAGCCAGCGCCCCTGCCGCCGCAGCCCCGCCCTTGGCAAGTGGGCACGCCCCTCCTCTCTAGAGGAGGCCCACGGAGCGAGGAGGAGGTCCGTGCCTGGAGTCTTGCAGGAAGAGGCTTTCTCCCAGGCCCCAACCCTGAGTGAGGCCAAAGGATGAGAGCTAGCTCCTTAGACAGGACGCCGATGCTTATCTGCAACCGAGACCGGGGTGCTTCGGAGACACGGGCACCGCTTCTGACACCGTTCGCGGCTCACGTGCTGTCTCCAAGGGCAGCTCCACAGGCAGAGGGTTAGAGCAGTCAATCCTAGAGCTCAATAGCCCAGCTCAGCAAAGAAAGATCCTTTCTCCCCTCGGAACTAGGCAAGCAGGGCAGAGCTCAGGCCCAAATCCAAGACAGAGTTCAAAGTCGCTGCCGGGCCCAGGGGCGTCCACAGGATGCGGTAAAGAAAGCCAAGAAGGCACGTGCAATACTCCTAAGAAACAGGCGACGCTTGGACCCCCCCCCCACTGTGACCTTTGGGCCGCCCTTGAGGACACCTGTGCCTAAACCAGGTGAGCAGGTCCCCCCCCTTCTCTCACAGCCCTCCTGCGTTCCTCCATCCCCTGCTGGAATGTGCGCCCGCTGATAGGTTGGCCCCGCGAGCGGGACGGGGTAAAGGCCAAGGAAAGAGGCAGGTTGCTAAGCCAGCGGAAGCAGGAGGGCGCAGCACGGACTCCAGGGCTGCTCGGGACGGACGGAACCCCCCCATGCCAGGCAAGCCGCTGGCGGAGGGGGTTCCCGCTGGCTCGCTCACCTGACGATGCTGCAGTCCGTGGGGTAGGGCGGGGGCGGGGTGCAGTGGGAGGTCGACGGCATGGAGAGGGGCGGGGGCAGCGTCTGGGTGGGGCTGAGCCCGTTCATGTCGCCCGCCATCGTCATGTGGCCTCCCATCATCGGAACTGGACGGAAGAAGGGAAGAAACGGCACGTCAAGGAGATGCAGGAACGCCCTCTTTTTCACTTTGGTTCATCGCCAGAATGACGGGAGAAACGTTATCATTTATTTATTTATTTATTTCACTGATTTACAGGTAGTCTGATCGTTAAGCAAATCACCGCGGCCGTTAAGCGAACCATGTGGTTGTTAAGGGAATCACACGGTTCCTCATTGATTTTGCTTGCCAGAAAATCGGGAAGGTCGAAAATGGCGATCACGTGACCACAGGATGCTGCGAGGGTCATAAATGCAAACCGGTTGCCAAGCGCCCAAATTGTGATCATGTGACTGCGGGGACCCTGTGACTGCTCTAAGTGTGAGGGCCGGTCGCAAGTTGGTTTTTTCAGCGCTGTTGTAAGTCCAAACCATCACTAAACAAACGGTTGTTAAGCGAGGACTACTTGTATGTAGCCGCCCATCTGAATACATGACTCTGGGCAGCTCACAACATTAAAACAAATAAAAATATATACAATTACAAAAGGAGTGTGGGGACATCTTTCCCAACTTCCCAATTTTATTCCAAGCAGAAGCTTTCGTGAATTCCCCAGAGGCAACGGAGGGGCTGGGCTGGTGTAGGATTTAAATTGTTCTTATATGAACAATTTTTTACTGTAAACCGTCCAGAGTTCCCCCTTCGGGGGAAGATGGGCAGAATGAACAAATGAGTGACTGAGTGAGTGAATGAATGAATGAATGAATGAATGTTCTGTTCTCCTTATTGTGCTTTTGGAATAAGAGTTCCTAATGTTTTTGCAAAAATCAGGAGGAGTCTGGGGTCAGGGTTTAAATTGGGGTGAGGGGGAGTTGGTGAAACGGATTACCCACGAGACCGATTACAAGTACCTTATCAATGAACAACTGAAATGTTTTAAGAACCCACTAAGTTTGTTGAGACCTTTTGAGATACACCTTCGTAGGAGCACAGCTGTGTTTGTCTACGGTAGCCAAAAACTAGGAATCTGGTAGCACTTTTTCCAACTCACAAATTTTACTGAAAGTCTGAATCCTTTAGTTGCACGTGACTTCAGCCACCCTCGCTCAGTTTAATTGGTTTGATTTGATCTAGCCACCCACTTCAGGAGCTTCTGGGCAGCTTACAAAATCCACCAAAAGCAGAAAAACAGTTAAGACAAATAAAACCCGCATAACCAGGCAGGCTGGACTAAAGCAACTAGAAGAAATCATGCTTTTAAAAAGTTCAAAGTCTTTCTTGAATTCCTTACACCTGCGTTGCAGCATCTGCGTTTCCACCCTTATCGTTGGAAAGAATGTCATTTGTTTTCAACTGGATTTGATCGTAACAATGCTCTAATGCAGTGTTTCTCAAACTTGGCAACTTTAAGACACATGCACTTCAACTCCCAGAATTCCCCAGCCAGCATAGCTGAATTCTGGGAGTTGAAGTCCACACGTCTTAAAGTTGCCAAGTTTGAGAAACACTGCAAGTCTAATGTCACAGAAGACTGTGTCTTAATTTGTGTGGTTCCTCAAAGTCTTCCAGAAATACATTCTGTGGCTTTGCATAGCATACACATACACACAAGCCACATACACACATGCAGTGCAAAATGTCAAGATGATCCAAAACACGCTGAAAAATAACACTACTGTACATTATTTTGTAACTGGATCCAGACCTCAAGAAGAGTGGGGAAAAAAACCTCTGATTTTTGTATCATTTAGACTCCAGATTTCCAAGAATGCTGGTTATGTAATTGGATTTAAATGTTAGGGTTGCAGGTGGCCTTCCAAAATCTGTTCCATTGTGGAAGGATTACCAATTCAAAATAGGTGCACGTACCAAATGCTTCACAGACCAATTTTAAGGTTGAATTTCTCTCCCCAAAACCACCAATTTGTCAAAAAAAAAAAAAAAAAGTTGGGGATCCCACCCCACACCTAAGGAATGGCTCTATTTAAGAATCTACCTGGCACCCCCTTCTCCCGTTTTCCCCAACTGGGAAGTGTGAGAATCCTAGGATTTGAAGTTCTCCACGTGGGCAGTACTAAGATTGGAAAAGGCCAGTGTAATCCGTGCAACCCAATTGCCGTGGGTGGAGTATTTGCAAAAACGGGGCCTCCATTCACAACTGTTGATTTGCAGACTAGAAGGAGAGGGAAAATATGGGGAGGAAAGTACGCCTTACTGTTGGCTCCCATACTGTCAGGAATGCTGGTGGGTGTCAAGCTGTTGCGCTGCTGAGGGTTGATGAGTTGACTGACTGAGGGCAGCTTGTTCATGCCGCTGATCTTCCCGAGCGGAGGAGAACTCGACCCATAGGAAGGCTGAACCTGAACGGAGTTTCTGGAAACAGATGGCAGAGAAGTCAAGGATATGCTAGGCAGGAAAACACAGGCGAACTGGCACTGATGGTGCCACAGGTTCAGGACCAGGGTAGGAAGGTGAGTCAAGACTAGGCTTGATCCAGGCTTGATCCAGGAGGCCCCGGTGGACCAGGGAACATGAGACCAACACACACATAACTTAGTCACTGGACTAGCCTAGTTTTGCCCAACTACACTGCATAAGCTAACCGAATCACCAGGGTTTACACAAGATGCCAAGCCGGGATGTTAACCCTAGCCAAGCTTGGCACATGGATGCATAGCCCTCGGATCTTTATTGGGTTGGGATAGCCACCCGCTTCGCTCTTCCACACTTTGTCTGGGTTCATACAACATGCTAGCTAGAATAGAGTTAATGGGTAGTCAATGTGCTGCGAGACCCAGCCACGGCCCTAACGTGTTCCTGACAGAGGTGGATCTCCAAGCGAGGGGGTCCCTGCGGGGATCCAAGAGCTCTGCTGCACGGGGGCCAAAGCAACCCCTTGCAACATTCAACGCTGCTGCTTCTCTCCTCCTGGTGGAGAGGCGGCCGTGGCTGCTGGCAACCCAGACTGGAAACCCACCCCCACCAGGGATCTCAGAAGCCTTCCACGGGGGCATCCAAGCAGGGGGTGGATCCCACTTTGAGCGAAGGTGCCTCCTGCCAAGCCAATCCTCCACCCGCCTTGTGGGAGGGGAAGCCCCTTCCCCAGCCGCAGGTGGCGGGCTTGCTGCCCGCTGGCCCAGGACAAGGGGTCTTTCGAAGGCAGCCCACCAGCTATCGCCAGCTGCATCTTTCCCCTTCCTGCTGACACGCACCCCCCCCACACACCCCGGCATGAGAGCAGAGGGTCACAGCAAGGCAGAGGAGCACAGCACGGAACCCAGCGATGGACACACTCCAAAATGAACCCAGAAGCAGCATTTGGCAGCACCTCTTGGCTTTCTTCAAGCAGCCTGACCCTCTTCAACGGACGGACTGCAGGGTTGCTACCACTGGTCCACCTCGCCTGACCGGTGACCTCTGAACTTTGCACGTCACTCGGCTGGATAGCTGAGGTCCCACCCACCCAGGGTGCCCAGGATGAGAAAGGGGGAGGTGGCGATTCTCTGGCTCTTGCCAACCACAAGCCAGGTACCCAAGATCCATATCCTGACCCTGGTTTCTGTTTTAAGGGTTGCATGGGCTTCATGGAGACCATCTATGCAATCTATACAGCACCATGCTGATCTTTGAATTACATCCTATGGGCCTTCTTCGGGGATGGTGGTTCATCCAGTTTGGTCTAGTGGTTAAGGTGCTGGGCTGGAAACCAGGAGTCTGTGAGTTCTAGTCCCGCCTTAGGCAGGAAAGCCGGCTGGGTGACCTTGGGCCAGTCCCTGTCTCAGCCCTAGGAAGAGCCAATGGCAAACCAGGAGACTGAGAGTTCTAATCCTGCCTTAGGCACGAAAGCTGGCTGGGTGACCTTGGGCCAGTCCCTGTCCCTCAGCCCTAGAAGGAGCCAATGGCAAACCAGGAGACGGAGTTCTAGTCCCACCTCAGGCAGGAAAGCCACTGGGTGACCTTGGGCCAGTCCCTCTCTCTCAGCCCTAGGAAGGAGCCAATGGCAAACCAGGAGCCTGAGAGTTCTAGTCCCGCCTCAGGCAGGAAAGCCGGCTGGGTGACCTTGGGCCAATCCCTGTCTCTCAGCCCTAGGAAGGAGCCAATGGCAAACCAGGAGACTGAGAGTTCTAGTCCCGCCTCAGGCAGGAAAGCCGGCTGGGTGACCTTGGGCCAGTCCCTGCCTCTCAGCCCTAGGAAGGAGCCAATGGCAAACCAGGAGACTGAGAGTTCTAGTTCCGCCTTGGGCACAAAAGCCAGCTGGGTGACCTTGGGCCAGTCCCTGTCTCTCAGCCCTAGGAAGGAGCCAATGGCAAACCAGGAGACTGAGGGTTCTAGTCCCGCCTTAGGCAGGAAAGCCGGCTGGGTGACCTTGGGCCAGTCACTCTCTCTCAGCCCTAGGAAGGAGCCAATGGCAAACCAGGAGACTGAGGGTTCTAGTCCCGCCTTGGGCACGAAACCCGGCTGGGTGACCTTGGGCCAGTCACTCTCTCTCAGCCCTAGGAAGGAGCCAATGGCAAACCAGGAGACTGAGAGTTCTAGTTCCGCCTTGGGCACAAAAGCCAGCTGGGTGACCTTGGGCCAGTCCCTGTCTCTCAGCCCTAGGAAGGAGCCAATGGCAAACCAGGAGACCGAGGGTTCTAGTCCTGCCTTAGTCATGAAAGCCGGCTGGGTGACCTTGGGCCAGTCACTCTCTCTCAGCCCAGCTCACCTCACAGGGTTGTTGTTGTGGGGAAAAGAGGAGGAGGAAGGAGTATTAGGTATGTTCACCGCCTTGAGTTATTTATAAAAATAATAAAGGCGGGATAAAAATTAATTAATTAATTAATTAATTAAATAAACTTGGCAGTCGAGCCCACAGCCCTGAGATTTTAGGGTGCCATGGAATCCTAGAATTACACAGATGGAAGGGACCCCAAAGATCATCTTGCCCAACCCTTTGCTATGTGCAGGAGAACCCAGGAAACCATCCCTGGGAGGTGGCTCTTCTTGAAAGCCTCCCGAGATGATGGAGAACCCACAGCCATTGTAGGCAGACTGTTTCCCTGCTGGACAGTTTTTATGATGAAGGCGGCCTTCCTTCTCTTTAAGCGAGATCTACATGGCTGCAACTTCCGCCTGTCTCCCTTCAGGAGCTAACTGGCCCCGATCCTGCTTAGCTCTCTGCCCTTGGCGTACCACCACCACTCCCTAGATAAGCAGCAGCCGAGGGCTCTGCCCATCTCCAGCCCTTCCGAGGCCCCCGGCCAAGAGTGGGGAGGGCCTGGCAGGGATTTTCCCACTGGGAGTTCCCAAAACCAGCAGAGGGAAATGGAAAAGACAGGGAAAGGCTTGGGACGTCTAGTTGTCTTGAGGAAGGTCAGGGGGCAGCTCCGTCTCCGAGTCTCCAGTAAAAACTCTTGAGGGAGTTGGGTGGGGATAAATCGAATGAATGAATGAATGAATGAATGAATGAATGAATGAATGAATGAATGAATGAATGAATGAAAACAATGTTCTGGTGGGACCTTGAGAAGGACCCCTGCACTCAGGTTGTTGAGTCTCTGGAAGGAAGGGGGAAGCCACAAGCACTTCAGGACTTCTCACTGGCTGCATTCACACACAACATCCTTAACCAGGTTGGATAAAGACTAAGTGGCTTCGGGCACGTCATACGCCAAGCTTGATTCCTCTGAGCTGTGGAGGCACGGTTTGTGGCTCGTTGTGATGCAGGGACACAGTCTGTTCAGTTAGCATAAGCCTCCCCACATTATGCAATGCCAAGACGTACTGTAGGTAAATTCCCTAAGTAGGTTCAGTGCATTGTGTGAACGCAGCCAATGCAGGCCTTTGCAGAGCCGCCAGGATGTTTTTGCCGGCTTGAGCGATGCGGGAGGCCCCGTGGCCTTCCTGCCATGCCCTCCTAACTCAGCCGGGCTCGCATTCAAGCGACTGGCTTGAGCCAACTCAGGAAAAGGGGCAAAATTGCGGGTGGGCGATTCAAAGGCACATGGGGGTCTGCAGTGGAAAACGAAGGTGCTCCTGAGGACAGAAGGAAGAATTCTTGGCAAGAGGAGGAGGAGGAGGAGGAGGAGGAGGAGGAGGAGGAAAAGGAAGAGACACAGAGAACAAAGCCAAGATGTAAAAGTTTATTGAAAAAACCGGCACCACACGTCGAGAAAGGAAGACAAGAGAAGGAAGGGATTTTTCTGCCCGAGTCTGTTCCTGGTTGCCCGAGTTAACGGCCATTCCTGCACCCGGCGGCGCCTTTGTAGCCAAGCCAGGCAGCCCCTGGGATGGCTGACGAATTCCAGGAAAGACGAAGCGACGGAACGGCTCCCAATCCAGACCGGCACCCTGCGAGCTCCGTGCAAACTGCTCCCTGCAAGGCCAACACGGGAAGGAACGCCCCGGATTCGGACAAGGACTCGACCCGGGGCCAAGGAAAGCCCTTGGACCGTTCCCCGAGCAAAGCAACACGGGGTGGGGTGGGTTTCAGCCCAAGTCCGTATTTTGGAGCTGCGGGTAGCAAACCTGCGTACTGGGAGGGGGGAGCAGTACAGAAATGCTGCCTCCCCGCGCTCCAAATCTCAGGGAGCCCTGAGGTGGGGGCCAGCCCAGCCGCAGATTCCTTCCTTCCTTCCTTCCTTCCTTCCTTCCTTCCTTCCTTCCTTCCTTCCTTCCTTCCTTCCTTCCTTCCTTCCTTCCTTCCTTCTCGGCTCCTCCTGTCTGAGGCTGGGCATTAGCCGATTTACGTTGGCTGGCTGCATTAACCCCCTTTCTCCTGCTTTTCCTATTTAGCACAGAGTGCATCATCTGTATTTACTGGGCCAGATTTATGCCGGTCTCCCCGCATTAACATTTTTATTTCATACGTGCTTACAGCCGAAGCCGGGAATACTCGATTCCCCCAACGAGGTCTAGTTTGCCTGCAAAGTTTGCTCTTCCGCCTTCTACCCCGGAGCAAGAAAAATTCCACGTTCGTGGCTTCTGCACCGGATCAGATCATCTATGATCTGGGGAGAAGAGCCCGCTTCGGAATCATTTCCCCAAACCGAACCCTGTGCTCTTCGCACAGCCCTGATACTTTCCGAAAAAAGACAGGAGCAACCCCGGCTGGGCTGCAGCGGTGCACAACCGCACAACCCAAATGCGCTTTGTGGGTCACCCTTGACAGTTTCTCAACATGCTTATTAAGTGATTTAATTGCAAACCAGAACTGCAGGAAGCAAAAGACAGAAAGAAAAGCTAGATGGGACTTTGCTCATCAAATCCCATCCAGGAAATGGGTCGCTGGTGCTGGTTTCCTGCTCCTCCTCAGAAAACTGTTCGTATTCTCTTAGTATTCACCTGCTAACCATCCAGAAGAACCAACAGGGGTAATTACAGGTAGTCCTCACTTAACGACCACAAGCAGGACCAGAATTTCGGTTGCTAAGCGAAGCGGTCATTAAGCGAATCCGACCCGATTTTACGACCATTTTTGCACTGATCATTAAGCAAATCACTGCGGGTGTTAAGCAATCCACATGGTCGTTAAGCAAATCATGCGGTTCCCCATTGATTTTGCTGCCAGAAGCTGTCTGGGAAGGTCAAAAATGGCAACCACGTGACCATGGGATGTTGCGAAGGTCATAAATGCAAACCGGTTGCCAAGCACCCAAATCATGATCGTGTGGACGCTGCAATGGTCGTAAGTGTGAGGACCAGTCATAAGTCGGTTTTTTCAGCACTGTTGTAAGTCCGAACCGTCACTAACTGAATGGTTGTTAAGTGAGGGCTACCTGTGACAATTGGACTGATGGGGCTGAGAAGTAATACCGGCCAAGGATGGAAAACAAAAAGGTCACTCATAGATCTGTCCCTCTTGCCCCAAAAGTCTGAATTAAACATACAGAGGATAGTATCTCCAAACAGGGCCTTGCTCTTCACAACCCATCTTACTGCACAGGCCAGAATCCAGACGCATCTCTCTGACTTCCATGACGCATTTTTAGGGTTGAAAATGATTTGGAAGAGATGCATCAGAAGTGCCTCGCCCCTTTAAAGCAGCAGTTTCCAGTGAGCCCCAAAGCAGATGCGTCCCACTAAAGAGGCAGCCGTTTTAACGAGACAGCTCATTAAAGCCACTGTGCCTTTTTTTCAGGCTTGCGCGGAAGTCTAAGAGTCGTGGCTGCTTTAAAAAGACGTGTTGCGCTTGGGCTACCGAGCTCCCTTCTGAACCCCTTGTGAAGCACGCACAGCCTTAATGCTTTGGTGGCTCTACAACAACGTTTCTTAGCTCCAAGGGTAAAGTAATCCTCCTGATTACGGAAGGCCGCATCCAATGTGGAGCAGGGCAGAACTTCTCCTCTCTCTCCCGAGAACTACAGCCTTCCCCGCCCGAGGTACAAAGCTCTCTGCCCGTTCTGGATTGGCAGCTTGTTCCTGAACCCAGATCATCAGGAATAAGGTCCTCCAGTAAGGACCAAGATGCCACCTGGGGTGGATAGCTTAATCTTTTCTATAGGTCTGTACCCACTGCAAACTGCTCTCCATCCATCCAGACCAGCAGAGAAGTCTGAAATGTCCACGGTTGATCCCTCTCCTGTCTCTGTGCCCAGTCCCTGCCAGGCCCTTGACTGTCCTCCAAGCTAATAGGTGGCAAAGCCTAGCAGGTTTTCCCCACCTGGGGGCTACCACTGGATGGTGTCAGAAGAAGAGGAAGGCAAGACTAACATCAGTAAGCCTAAGGATGACTAACGCCCGTTTCCATCCAAGGCTGGGGATGAGATGAAGCACTGCGGCGATGGGCCAGAAGGCAGGCGTTGCCAGGGCGAGTTGGTCTCCTGGTCAGGTACAACTGGGGGCAGATCCCGTGCCACCGTTTCTATGATGTGGCTCTGGCCCTGAAAGAAAATGAATTCTGACCCTTCAGCTCCAACGCTGCAGAAGTGCACGCAACCCTGACTTCTCTCTGGATTTAGGGAGCCAAACGTCTTTATTTTGTTTCACAACCAACGCCTCAGCAATCGGAAACACCACACGATTCTTAACTCTGTCCCAAAAGGTGCTCTAAGGGAGGCAGCACATGGGGGGGGGGGGGGGAGGCCATGACAGCACATCAAAAGCAGTTTCTCAATCATTCGCTGCAGCACCGAGTACATTAAGTTGAAAGGAGTGGACACCTTTGATCCGCTGCCGTAATCTCGCTGCCTTGGATGGGCTGCTAAGGGTTGGGGGTCAACCGTTCGGCAGGAAACTCCGGCATCCAAAGGCAAGATGGGTCTGCAAAGCCTCTTCGGCCAACAAGGCAGGGGATCCGTGAATCAAAGACTCTAAGAAAGAAACTCGCCTCTCTCTCGCATGCTTCGATTTGTCTGCCAGCAGAAACGGTATCTCAATATTATATATATTACTAGTCTCTGACCAGCATTGAACCCATGTACAGATTTACAATCCAAGTTCTCATCCAGAGGGTGTTTCGTAAGCCCCACGTTAAGGAGTCCGGGAAAACTGAGTCCTGCTCAGAGGAAACGGGTTGGAGTCTTCACGCATCTAGGAAAAGGAGTTTGTGTCGTGGGATGACGACGAGGCTGATCCGGATTCTCGTGTCACCGAAACTACAGACGGAGCAGCCAAACAAGTCTTGGGACTCCTTGAAGGCACCGTTGGCTGCCTGCCCAGACTCAATCCGCCACTTTGCTCTGCTACACCCCAAACTTTTTTTTGTCCCCCTGAATGATCAAAGAGTTGGACAAAAAAATCTGCCCCCACCCCCACCCCCAAGCAGGTTGGTTTAGGAATGAACCGCAGAGTCAGGGGGGCAGGAATGTCTGAAAGCGGCTTCGCTTCTTTTGGGGAGCTCCCTCCTGGTTTCTGACCCTTTGCTCCTGAAGCAGGCGGAGAGGAGGCTGTAAAGAAGGAATCAGAGAAGAGACAGGAGTGAAAACGAAGCAGGGGAGAGGAGAAATCACTCCGTGATCACCGGGAGCAGGTGGGATTGCGGCTCTCCTTCCAAGCCATTCCCGAAATCGTGGCTTGCAAAGGCAGGAGTGGCTAAACGGCGACCTTTCCTGTTGCAATTGGGGGAAGCTGGATTAGCGCTAGCTAATGCTAAAGACCCATTTCCATCACATCCAGAACCCCTAAGACACTTCCATCTCATTCTTTGGAAAGAAAGAAGTCGATTAAATCTCTCAGAGTCCTACCAGCTTTGGATAAGAAACCGATCTAACCCAATTCTTGGTGACCATATGGTCACCATGCAGACGTGGGGTGCCACTGCTTTCTGCTGGGATCTTTCCCCACTTCTCATTCCACTGTACAATCTCCTAGTGGTCTCCCATCCAAGCACTAAGCTCACCTCATCCTGCTTAGTTTTTTTTGAGATCAGCCAAATATGAGAGTTTAGGCATCATTTGGAGGTGGGGAAAGAGTTTCAGGGGATGCTGATAGGAATCTCTCCTGGAAGTCTGTGCCAATGCAGGAAGATTAAGTTACGTTCTAAGTCTCTGTTGGTGAGGAAGGAGGCAATATCTCCTCCTCCAGGTATCTGCAGGGCAGGGTCCAAAAAGTCAAGATGGTGGCCGATCGAAGCTCTGCCTGTTTTTTATGGGAGTCCCATGCCTGACGCACATAAAAAGCAGGTGGAGCTTTGACCGCACCATCGTGGCCACCATCTTGACTTTCTGGACCATACTCGGTGGACGCCTCTGCTCTAACCTGTAGGTCAGAGCTTTCCAAATTGTGTGTCGCGACACAAAAGTGTGTGGCCACACACAGTCTGGTGTGTCGCCACACAACCCGGAAGCGCTGATGATCATCAACGCTTCCGGGTTTTCCCGCGGCGACACACCAACGCCGGTTGGTGTGTCGCCGCGGGAAAAACTTTGGAAAGCCCTGCTGTAGGTAATTTGGAATGGGGACATTATTTGGCACCCTGAGCTGACTCTGGAGCCATAACACAGGCTCGCAGGAGCAGGAACGATCTAGCAATCCTATCCCGGCTCAGTTCCACATTGCCAAAAAATGGTATTTGGGTTCAGGACGGGACCCAGGACCAGAAGGGCCCCAATGCCAGGATTATCCCTCGCTCAGTAAGCAGGGAAGGGCTGACGTAAGCTTTGGGCCCCTTTCAGAAATTAAAAGATTTCCAAAAACGTCCCTATTTCAAGCTGGCCCGAGTCTGTGATTCTTGAAGGCCACCTTGGTTTCAACACAACCCCATCTCAATCCTGGTCAAGGGGTTGGACGGGCCAATCAATCAAGACCCCCCTCAGCCATGGCAACGCAGCGCCAGTCCCTCTAGGCTTGTTGGGTTGGGGAAACAGAGGAAGAGGAACCCCTAAGTACGTATAAAACTCTCCAAGAATGCAAAGAAAGAAGATCGTTGGCGGCCGCTCGCTCCCCTTCTGGCCCAGACGCCCCACTGAAGCCACCTCGGATGGCCTGAAGCACGGGAAAGGGAAGTCCGTGCACCCTCGGCAGCCGGTGGGGCACTGCTCCCTGGGAAAGACAGTGGCGCCCCAATCCTGCCCACTGGGGTTAAACACCAGCAAAAAGAAGCCCCCCGACGGACTGAAAGGCGTTCCTGCTGAGGAAGAGGAACAGGGTCTGTGCCGGAATACGAGAAAATGATTTGCTCTGGGCTCCCGGTGATCAGGAAGGTCTCGGACGTGGAAAGAGTCAGGAGAGGAAGGCCAGGAGAGAAACGGACCCAAACTCACCCACCCACATCGCCTCCACTTTAGTCCCGTCAGTGCCAAAAATGCTTCTACAAAGAGCTTTGCTTTTTCACCCCAAAGCGAGCATCAGACTCCGCAGACGCAAGGGAGCATCTTCCAAACGCCTCCCTCCCCCCATGCACAGGCCTTGCATGCAGAAGAACATCACCTTCACAACACTCACAGGATGCCACTCCATGCCAATTGCCCACACAGATGCCACAAGCAATAGCAAACCGTCTGCAATGTTGGTTACCCGCCTGGAGCTCTGGCCCAGGTTAAACATCTCCGTGGAGAAGAAAGTCCCAGGGAATGAAGGGAGCTCTCCTGAGGCTTCAGAGCGACCCGGATGACCATGAGGGGGCAGCAGAGAGCTTCCCGGACTTCTCGGCCACCATCTAGTGGTGGTTTGGAGTCCTGCAGCCCAGCTCTGGCAGCCCTATGGGAAGTGGGCCCAGGAAGCCTTCCCCAACTTGGCACATTCCACACGTGCTGGGACACCACTTGCCAATGCAGCCCTTTCCATGACGTCGGGGGCATTCGCAAGCCTTTGTACCAGCACATCTGGAGAGAATCAGGCTGGAGGACAGAACAGTGACCTGCATACCACATACATACCCTATAACGCCATTACAGGTAGTCCTCGCTTAATGACCATTTGTTTAGTGATGCTTCGGACTTACGACGGTGCTGAAAAAATCCAAATTACGACCGGTCCTCACACTTATGACCGTTGCAGCGTCCCCCATGGTCACGTGACTGCCATTTCCGACCTTATAGGCCAGCTTCTGGCAATCAAAATCAATGAGGAACCGCATTGCCTCCCCTCATCCACCCCCCAATTCATACATTGCCTTTCGTACTTTAAACTTCCCATCTTTGCCTTTTTGAGGATTTCATCAACTCCGTCCATCACGCACAACTTTCTTCGTCTTCTCCTCCCTCTCAACTTTTCTTGCAAATATTTGTTTTGTGATTCAACTTTCATTCCTTCTCTCCAGAAGACCAAACCATCCCAAGGTATCTCTTTCGCAGCAATCACACCCTTTTGTGTTCCATCCATGTTCCTTCAGCTCCCATTCACCCTCAAATCTCTTTTCTTGTTTTGCCACACCACACGTTCCCACCGCACTCAACTTATACCCTCTTCTATGCAGCTGTTTTGCTTCTGACAGACATTCATGCCGCTCAACAGGCCACATCCCCCTCTCTACCTTTTTACCAGCTTTTACAAAGCTTAAATTTCTCCATCAATTTCCCATTTTATCAAGGTCCACGTCCAGCCCTTGGCAGCCCATTTCAACAGAAAGCCATATTGTCCCATACTTTTCTTTAACGAGATTTATTGATTTATTTATGGATAGGGAAAAAAAGTTAGAATCCAGTTTATCTCCCAGGTTTCTGGGGCTGAGACCTTTGCATGGCCTCTTTTATTCATAGCCTCTGGATCAACCCGTGAGGAGGGTCTTCTCTTATTTTATTTATTTATTTATTATTTTATTTTATTTTATTATTTTATTTTATATCCCGCCTTTATTATTTTTATAAATAACTCAAGGCAGCGAACATACCTAATACTCCTACCTCCTTCTATTTTCCCCACAACAACAACCCTGTGAGGTGAGTTGGGCTGAGAGAGAGTGACTGGCCCAAGGTCACCCAGCCGGCTTTCATGCCTAAGGCGAGACTAGAACTCTCAGTCTCCTGGTTTCTAGCCCGTTGCCTTAACCCAGGGCTTTCCAAAGTGCCGCCGCTGGCGACACACCAGCGGCGGCGGCGCGTATGCGCACGGCGGTGGTGCAGGGCGCGCGCGCACACGGCGGCGGCACGGGGGGCACCTTCCTTCCTTCCTTCTCCTCATTCCCCTCTCTTTCCTTCCTTCTCGTTCCCATCTCCTTCCTTCCTTCCTTCCTTCCTTCCTTCCTTCCTTCCTTCCTTCCTTCCTTCCTTCTTCTCATTCCCATTTCCTTCCTTCCTTCCTTCCTTCCTTCCTTCCTTCCTTCCTTCCTTCCTTCCTTCCTTCCTTCCTTCCTTCCTTCTTCTCATTCCCATTTCCTTCCTTCCTTCCTTCCTTCCTTCCTTCCTTCCTTCCTTGGGAAGTGGAAACGGGTCTGTTTTCATAAAGTAGTTAGAAAATGGTCAGTCCCGCTCCGGCCTCTTTGGTGCCTGACCCCGCAGAGAGGCCCCTCTCTCGGAAGACCCCTGCCACGCGGCATTCTGCAAGCAGGCCTGCTATCCAAGCCCCTCTGCCCTTCCGAGGCTCCCCCTGGCTGGGCTGCTGCTTCGGGCTTTTGTTTTCTTTTAGCACTTGAAAGGATCGGCTTTGCCTCCCGAAAAACACTCATTATCCCCTTGTCGCTGTGCCAGCAGCCCCAGCAGGAAATCCCTCTGGCTAATTTCCATGCAGCTCTGCCGATATGGCTCTTCCTGCACCACCCTCCCCAAGGAACCCCGTTTCCGATGCTGGAGACGGTGGCCCAGGACCCCCGAAGCCTCCTCCCGAAGGTTTCCAAGGGTCGGAGGGGCTCAAACAGCAAAACCTTTTCCCTCGTTTCAGTTACAAGGGCCTCCTTGCGACACAGCAGCAGAAAACAAGCCATGAATTCACCAGACTGCTAATGTTAGCCCTGCGAGGTAGTCCAGACAGCAGCACAACCAGGAGTATAGGTAGTCCTCACTTAACCACCATTCGTTTACTGACAGTTCAGACTTACGACGGTGCTGAAAAAACCCGACTTACAACCAGTCCTCACACCACCGTTGAGGCGTCCCTGCGGTCACGTGATCACGGTTTGAGCGCTTGGCAACCGGTTTGCATTTATGACTGCTGCAGCATCCCGTGGTCACGTGATCGCCTTTTTCAAACCATCCTGGCCGGTTTCTGGCAAGCAAAATCAATGGGGAACCGTATGATTCACTTAACGAATTCGTAGTTTGCTTAATGCCCGTGATTTGCTTAATGACCACCGCAAAAGAGATTGGAAAATCAGGTTGGATTCGCTTAATGACCGCTTCGCTTAGCAACCGAAATTCCGGTCCCAATTGTGGTCGTTAAGCGAGGACTACCTGTACTATCTCTGTCTGTATTGTAAGGTGACAGGAACAGAATCTTGCAAGACTGAAGGCATTTCTCCCCTCCTCTCCTTTTACTCTCTGGAAAACCAGGGAGGGTCCCTTCTGAGACGCTTCCCACGCCCCTTTTCCTTCTGCGGGGTGAGGCACCTTTTGCAAGCCGGTTGCCCAGTCTGTGGCTCTCCCTCCTGTCTCCCACGGTCCTTCCCACAGACCGTGACATCTAAACTAGAGACACAACATCAGCTGTGGATACCTGCACCTACTCCGTACAGCACAGATGGCAAAGACCAGGGCTCGGGTTGCCTCAGGGGGAACCAACGGGTCCCCATAAAGGAACAGTTCAGTGAAACACGGCTCTGTGGGAAAGGCCTTGCTGGGCCCCGTGGAAGGATCCCGATTCTTCCCAGCGCCCTGAAGCTCAGACAGACCCAGGGGGCGGGTCTGACCAAAAGGCCGTCCGCTGGGCCAACCCAATCTGCCGACGATGCTGAAAAAGGACTCTGCTTCTTCAGGCTGGGGGCGAAGACCCTCCGGCCGACGAGCTGCCTGTTGCTGGCCACTCCCCCGCCCCACGCACGCCCACGGCCTCAAGGGATCTCGGGCCACACGCAAGCAAGGGGGCGGGGCCCTCCAGCCCCTCTCTTCCAGGGGAGAAAAGCGCACCACCAACGGCCGGCACACTCCATCAACCCTGCTCCGAGCCACCGCTCGAAGGGCAGGGCGATCCTCGTGCAGGGCGGGCGCGACGCAAGAGGACTCACTGTTTCTGCAGCAGGTGCTGGTGCTGCTGCTGCTGCTGCTGCCGGTACGACTCGATCGTGTGCTGGGGCAGGAACTGCATCAGCTCCAGCGACTCCTTGATCTTCAGCAGCATCTCGTAGGTCTCCCGGCCTCGCACCTGAGCCGAGAAGGGGGCAGGCGGGTGAGCGAGCAGCTCGGGGACCCCGGAGAGGTCGGGCCGCAGGAGGCCCAGGCTCACGGCACAGCTCCGTCCCGGCCCTACTTACTGGGAGATACAAGAGCTCATCATCTGGGGTGCGCCTTTTCTTGACGGAGGTCATCTGAATGCCGTGGGTGCTCTGCCGGAAAGCTGCCAGCAAGGGGGAAAATTATTTATTATTATTATTATTATTATTATTATTATTACGCCTATACATTTAAAATGGATGAAGTGTCATTATTATTATTATTATTATTATTATTATTACGCCTATACATTTAAAATGGATGAAGTGTCATTATTATTATTATTATTATTATTACGCCTATACATTTAAAATGGATGAAGTGTCATTATTATTATTATTATTATTATTATTATTATTATTATTATTACGCCTATACATTTAAAATGGATGAAGTGTCATTATTATTATTATTATTATTATTACGCCTATACATTTAAAATGGATGAAGTGTCATTATTATTATTATTATTATTATTATTATTATTATTATTATTACGCCTATACATTTAAAATGGATGAAGTGTCACAACAGCCCCACTTGGTCAGCGTACATCTCAACTCAGGGAATCTGTTCCAATTCTGAGTCCGTGTCTGAAGCTAGAAATGAGCCAGCAGGCCCAGCCGAGAGAAAGCTTGGGGTCTCGGCCAACTGAAAGGCAACCAGGAAAGAGGAACTCATCTTGTCCCAGAGGGAGGTTATTCTCCCCCAAGGACTCAAGACGCTCCAGGCTTCTCTGGAGCAGCAGATTCCAGCTGCAGCCAGCCTCTGGAGAAGACATCTGGAGACGACGGGACGGCCCGCCCGGTCTACCAGATCGGTGCTTTGGCCCAACGTCCACAGCATTGCTGCACGGATGCCAAGCCTGGATTGCCGAAAGCACTTGACCTGTGTTTCGTGACCTTCTTTAGAGTGGTAGAGGTGTCCTGCTCAACACCCATTTTCACATTGTCAGGGTACCACTTCAAGACATGAATGAATCCTGCAAGAAGTATTGCCAACTGCAGGGGGTGGACAACTTCCAAATGTGTAAATAGTTGATTATCATAACTCTGTTACTTCGGGCATCGCTTTGCTGCCCATTGGCGAGAACATCTTGGAAGAACTGTGAAGAATGAGCCCTCTCTGAAGTGAGTAGCACAAGGTCAGGACCCCACAGGCCCACATTCTTGAAATCCTTCCCCTTGGGATGATCTGTAAAGGTCCCTCCCTCCCTCCCTCATGGTTGGAAAATCTTTAATGACAGATCTGTTCGACCAGGCCTTCAACCTGAATTAAGTTTTGCTGCCCTCCATCTTGGAGATGGCTTGATTACTTCCTCCTGTTTTTTAAAAATACTTTTATTCCTTTTATAATTTTAACATGCTGTAACCTGCTAAGCATCTTTTGATTTGGGCTGGCTATAAAAAAAATTAAAACGGAAAGCAAAAGTGAAATGAAATGGAGGAAAATATAAATGTAAAGTGAAGTGAAGTGAAATGAAATAAAACAATGAAAGGAAATGGAATGGAAGGGAAGGGAAAGGGAAAGGGAAAGGGAGGGAAAGGGAGGGAAGGGAAGGGAAGGGAAGGAAAGGAAAGGAAAGGAAAGGAAAGGAAAGGAAAGGAAAGGAAAGGAAAGGAAACAGAACTGGGAAACTTCTCAGCTGCCCTGCCATTCTTGACAAAGTACAAATTTTCATCAGACCACCAGAAATTGTCACCACTGCATAACCAGGACCTGCCCTTTGTGATGGAAAGATGTGTAATTTAATTGTGGCTGGTGATATCTTGCCACAAGAGGGTTAGATTTTGCTCCCCTGCACCCCAATGCCCCCAGAATTGCAGCCGACATCTGAGGGCCATCATAAAAGTTGGGCATCGTTCAGGATTCCCGGGGAAAAGATGCTTCGGGGCGCCCCGGGGTGACCATCAGCAACTCCTTAAGCCTGGGGCCTCTTTTCCTGGGATCGCCCGGCGACCCTTCGCAGCTGCAGGGCAAGCCCAGGAAAAGATGTCACCATTTGTCACCACAGCCATTTTTAAAACCCATTTCAAACTGCAGGTATTTTTTTTTCTTCCGACAAGGAAGTTGGCTCTATCATGAACAGGAAGATGGAATTGTTTACATTCCCCTGATTGATTCTGTCATCCAGCGTTTAACTTCTGATTATTGTTTCTTGTTCCACTTCAGTGCGCCCAATCCTACAGCTCTGAGTGGGTGTGGACCTTCTGTCTCCATCAGGCTGCAATGCTGACACCCAAGCTGCATTCACACGCCTGCTTAACCTGGTTATGGGATCGCTTCGTTTTCCCTTTTTGCAAAAGACGCTGGACCGCCAACGGTCCAGCGGGCGAGGTTCGCCCAACGCTCGGCCACCAAAAACTTCACCAAGGTCAGCAGGTTGCACGAATGCAGCTGCCGGGGACCAACCAGGTCAAGCAGGCCATGTGATCCAGCCACAAAACTCAGGGATGGTGAGACGGGGCAATCCATGTTGGTGAAGTTTGCTTAACCAATCAGTGCAAGTCAAAAGCTGACGTTCCCCTAAAGCAGTGTTTTTCAAACTTGGCCGCTTTAAGATGTGTGGACTTCAACTCCCAGAATTCCCCAGCCAGCCTTAAAGCGGCCAAGTTTGAAAAACACTGCTGTAAAGGCTACTGAAGACACATTCGCGGTGTACTTACGGCGTTTTGTACCATCACCGTTCTTTGTGCCTTCGGAGACCTGTTGTTTCCGAATGCTGTCTTCGTCAGCTTTGCGGTCCCGGCCCGGGCAGGCACAGATCCGAGCCTCGAAACATCGGCGGCCGAGGACTTGCCCACTGCAGAGTGAAGAAAACGGAAATCCATGAGCCCCCTGCTACAAGAGACCAGGCTCTAGAGATGCCCCACTCTAACCTATGAGAAGGCATAAATATGGGTCATTTTGCCAAGCCACCTTCAAACCAGGGATCAACACAGTTTGCTGCTGTTGGGGCTGGGAGTCTTCAAGTTAGTGTGTTGTGTGAAAGCCAATCTGTACATTGCACGAACCAGGCCATATTAAGATTAATTCAACCAGGGGATGCCTTTATACAGTATAAAAGCTGTGCTTCGTTAACCTGGGTTTACCACGTCGTGTGAATCCAGCCAGTGGGAAGGATGTCATACACGCCAGCAAGATGAAAGGCAATTGCTTTATGGACCAGAAACCCTGACGTGGAGCGCATGGTGCTCGAAACGAGGCTCACGTGGATGCCAGGATTTGACAGCTGGCTGGTAACTCAGCCCAAGAGGATAAAGGTAAAGGTTCCCCCCGCACAGTTGTGCAGTCGTGTCCGACTCTAGGGGCCGGTGCTCATCTCTGTTTGTTAGCCGAAGAACCAGCATTGTCCGAAGATGCTTCCACGGTCATGTGGCCGCATGACACGCGCGGAACGCTGTTACCTACCCACCGAAGTGGTACCTATTCATCTACTTGCATTTGCATGCTTTCGAATTGCTAGGTTGGCAAGAGCTGGAGCTAGTGCAGGACCTCACTCCGCACGCAGGGCTAGGGATTCGAACCTCCGAACTTGCGATCTTCCGATCGACAAGCCTGGCGTCTTACCCGCTGAGCCACCACGCCCCAAGCCCAAGAGGAAGCAGTGTGCAAATAAAGGCTGAATTTAGGGTTCTGTTTGCAATCCGTTTCCAGATCTTCCCAAATGTTACAAGGACCTCCTGCCATTGTTACTTACTCTCTGGCTTCGAGGGTCACGATGATGAGGATGGGGCGCCTGTTCATGCCCCCGACGCAGCTGCTGTTGCACATGAAATTGTACAGGACGGTTGTGAATTCCGTGCCAACCTGGTTGCACGAGAAAGAAGGAATGGTTTTGGCTGAACTTTGAGTTACCTAAGAATCTCAGCTGTAGGTCCTGTAATTGCTGGGTGCTGTGAATGCTGATACAAGACTAAAAGTCGGTGGTTTATCTCTTCCCCACCCCATCCCGCTTTCGGCAGGCTCCCTGAGTTCTCCCAACCTCAGCTGCCTTACACCAAACCAGGCCCTTGTTCTAGCTAGCCCTATATTGACTCGTGGTGAATCTGCAACCTTACAATTCGGCTGCTTCCTAATCTTTTAACTCAGCGGTAGCAGAGACGGGAATTTGGAACTTCTGCAAGACACTTGCAAACTGAAGCAAGCTTCTTTCCAAGCGGGAAGTAGACATTACGACCACACACGGGGGCAAACATCTCTCTCTCAAACCTTCAAACTTAGCCCTGGAAATCTTTAAAATCTTATCAGTCTGACTTATGGGGTTGCAATACAGCAGGTCCCCGGTTTAAGAACGCGTTCCGTTCCTAAGTCTGTCCTTAAGTCGAATTTGTATGCAAGTCGGAACCGTTATTTAGCATCAGTTAGTCAAATGTTTGTCTCAGTATACAGTGTATATTTTACCTGGATATAAAACACTTAAGAAACACTTCCGAATACACTAAAATATCTTAAACATAGTAACACACAAAGCAGTATTGTGTATTTAACCCGAAACATTGCACTTAACTCGAATTATTAATATCATAGTCTTTATGGCAGTCCGTTCTTAACTAGGAGTCGTCCTTAAACCGGTGACCTGCTGTACTACACTGAGCAAACCCTTTTAGATCATTTCAGAAGAAGCTTCTCGTTGAGTAGGCCTCTTTAAAAAATTTAAAATGCTGATATGTATATAAATATATACAGATTCTAGTATTCTCTCTTCACAGTTTGTTTATTTGAACCATGTTCTGCTTTGTGCCAAACGCTTCTGCTAAGACGTGTTTCAGGCACTTAAAACAAGGCACGGTCCTTTTTTTTTTTTAGCAGCTTTATCACACACACCTATCGAATGACAGTTCTGTTTCAGATCAGTTTGTGAGCACAGGACGCTTCAGGGCAGACCCCAGAGCTGTCCTGGGTGACCCGCTGTTGCACCCCGCATTTTAGAGGGCATTTGTCGCTTTCGCTTTGCCCGCTTCCCTGATGCGCAGAGGGGGTTACTGGGTGGCCTCTGAGAAGATCTGGCCGCAACACTCCCAAAGGCCCCCGCCTGCCCTCCCAGCTCACCTGTGGTGGTTCGTAAGGAACAAGGACGCTCTGTCTCCCAGTGATGGGGTCTTCCACGTACTGAGCGTGGCTGTTTCCTTCAACTCGGATGAGGTGACTAGGAGGAGCAATCTGGCCTGCAAAAGCATATGGAGATCAGTCAACTATTCAACGTCCCGAAGAAACTCCCTTTTTGAAAAGCTCTTCTCCAGCCTTGAGTGAACCGGGGCTGGACACCGGCCAGGATTCCAGAAAGGTTGGACCAGGTCCTGCTGCTTTTGATGAACTTCTCAAAGCTTTAAAATTCCCTGTCAATCTCCAAACTGAGGAGGTATCTCTTAAATCAGTGTTTCTCAACCTTGGCCACTTTAAGGCATGTGGACTTCAACTCCCAGAATTCCCCATTCTGGGAGTTGAAGTCCACATGTCTTAAAGTGGCCAAGGTTGAGAAACACTGTCTTAAACCAATGAAGTGGCTTGCACCACCTTAAAACACCTGACACGTTTATTTGCGTGTAAGATTTTTGCAGCAATAAATGTGTTCGTCTCAAAGGTGCTTCAGTGCACAAGTTTGTTTTTGCTGCGAAAGATTAACGCAGATGTTTCTCCTCTGGAAATGACTCTATTGGGAATTCGAGCCAGCCCCTTCATCTAGTCACAGTACTTAGGAATAAAAATCATTACCCATCGATAATTAACTGCACGACTGATCCAAGAACAGGTTAATCTGTCCCTCAAAATCCTACGCTTGGGCTTAACAAGGACGCTGGGAGTTTCAGCCATTGCTAAGGCCATTTATTTTCAAAAGAGGAATGATGCAGGGGCTTTTTTGCAAAGAGAATCCATAAAAACTTTCCAAAATGGGTTGGATGCCTAAATATTCCTAAGACTGTCCAAGCGAAGCTGAACCTTTAGACCAGTGTTTCTCAACCGTGGCCACTTAAAGATGGGTGGACGTCAACTCCCAGAATTCCCTGGCCAGCCATGCTTCAATTCTGGGAGTTGACGTCCACCCATCTTCAAGCATGCTGGCTGGGGAATTCTGGGAGTTGGAAGCCCACCCATCTTCAAGCATGCTGGCTGGGGAATTCTGGGAGTTGGAAGCCCACCCATCTTCAAGCATGCTGGCTGGGGAATTCTGGGAGTTGAAGCCCACCCATCTTCAAGCATGCTGGCTGGGGAATTCTGGGAGTTGGAAGTCCACCCATCTTCAAGCGGCCAAGGTTGAGAAACACTGTTTTGGACACTGCTTAGATGCACCTGTGCAAAATATTTAAAGGAAAAAACCTGAGATCCCCAAAAGGTGGAAACACAGCTTGCCAGAGACGTCAGAGCAGTTTATGGTGCAGAAATCCAACTCTTCCCGTCCCCAAATTCTCACCGCCGAGTCCTAGGGCCGAGGACTCACCCTCGTTGAATTCCCGGCTGAGTTCGTGATTGGGGCAGCGCTTCACCACCTCGGTGACGTGTTCAGCTTTCTTGTAGACTGGCATGGCCCGGATGACGGCCCCTTGGGGTGGGGGGGTCATCACCTTGATCTGAATGGGGCAGGTCTTGGCGATCTGGCAGTACAGCTTCTTCAGTTCGGTGGAATACTGTGCAAAAAGAGGATAAAACCGAGGGGGGGGGGATCAGCCACCCGAGGGCCAGGAACAGGGCGGAGTTTCAAGGCTGGCCTGAGGGCTGCGTGTGCGCCCCCAAAGCCTGTTCGCACAACGCAGAATTCCGCATCCACACCCAGGATCCCAAGGTATTCCTTCACATTGCAAACACGGTGTGCAAGCAGAGGTCTCGCTCCAGGGACGGGCTTTGCAAATGCTTCTGTTTTTATGGATTTGTAAAAAACATTTAAATCGCCCAACAGCCAAAGATCGCTGGGCAGTTCACAATAAAACACTGTTAAAAGGTATACATTAAAGTCAAATAAAATGGAAAATAAAGACACCATTCTTCTACTTGTGCAGCCTGGAGCAGGGTCTGTAACCATCAAGGGGACTGAAAATCTGAGGATGCCGTTTCCTGACATCCTCAGGCACAGAAGTTGGAAAGCTTCACGCTTCACAGTCAAGCGGAACCGACAGTCAAGCGAACACGCAACTGCAAGAGGGGTGGAGGGGAGAAATGGCCCAGGGGAGGGCTGTATCACTGCCCCGGTGTGATTTCTTAGCTTAAACCAGGAAGGAGTCATTCATTCCCTAGAGAAGCTGCAAAAGTTGCTAGACAATTGTAAATCCATCTAGGAAGGAAGGAAGGAAGGAAGGAAGGAAGGAAGGAAGGAAGGAAGGAAGGAAGGAAGGAAGGAAGGAAGGAAGGAAGGAAGGAAGGAAGGGAGGGTAGGGGTGCTGAAGGAGGAGGAGATGGAGAAGAAGGATGGTGTGGTGGAAGAGGAGAAAGGAGAAAAAGGAGGAGGAATAGGAAGAAGAAATCTCAGTATTTCGAGTATCAAAGGTTTTCTGCACTTGTGTAAGTTTCAGCCCTGGCCATAAAGGCAGGGAGTTCTGCCTTTCACAAATGTGGCATGCACCCACCCCCTCCGGACGATGCCAAGCGCTTGGAAAGCCCCTGGCCCCGCACCCTCGAACTGGCTGGCATGTGCTGCCGTTCCGCCAGCTGGGCCTTTCAGAGAACGCCGTGTCTGTTTGCTCAAGGATGCCTGGTCCCCGACCAGCCGCTGGAACAAAGGGGCTGCAGGAACGCACACGTTGCCCCAGCAAAACTGGCCCCGGGCACCCTGTCCAGGTAACATCCCTTGGCAAGAGTAGGGAACGGGTAGGAAAGTGGCACGGAGAGGGATTAGGGATGGCTATGGGCGCAGGGGAAAGCCCGCCCTGTGCCAGGGGTTTTGCCAGTGGAGAAGTTGGGGGGAGTCCTTGAAATTGCAGAACAAAATTACAGCCACCCCATTAAGCACCCCTTGCCTACCTCTCTGTGAAAAATCCCCCCCCCCAGCACCTTTCCTTCCCAAAGTTTGAGGGCGTGGCCGCCAAAGGGCCGCGTCTCCCCCCCAAGCCTTAAACCCTCCTTTGAGTGTGACAATGTTGGATTGTGCAATCTCCTCTTGTGTGTCGAGCCCGCAGGGTAAGGATTTATGCACACAAAGGATTTACACAGCCTGCGGAAACAGGAGCGTGCCAGGCGAGGCGATTCAGAAAAAAGGAAAAGGAAAAAAAACAAGAAAAAGGAGGGGGGGGGGAAACAAAGACGATTGCGACACTCCGAGCGAGGAGGAAGCTGTTTCCAAAAGGTGCTTTCTGGGGTTCTCCGAGCGAGCGTCCTCCTTAAAAAGCCAATTTATAAGAATGAATACCAACATGGCACACAACACCCAGGGCTGACGTTTGAGTTGGCAGAAAGGGGCAATGCTCATTTCCTCTTTACAAAATAAAAAAGCATTTGACGCCCCACTGTTTGGTGTGAAAGGAATATGACTGGGTAGCCTGTGGTTTAAAAAAAATTAGAAAGCAAAGCCAGATGCTGGGTGGAAAGATTGGTCAGGACTGTGACCAAATACTTTATCATTTCAAATTTACAAATACTTTATAATTTCTCTGTGCCCTTTTCACTTAGAGAGTTGGGTTAATCTACAGTTACGTTGACTGTATTTTCTTGGAAAAAATTAAGGACAACCCTGAAGAAGGAGCAAATCTGAAAGAGATGCATAAAAAGTAATCGTTTATGTTTATAACTTTGCTTTACAAAGGAAAATTCAAGAGCAATAGAAAAATGCATATTCTAATAAAAATATCTAAAATCAAATAGCAACTTATTTTAAAAAGACAATTCAATTTCCATATTTTTCACATGACCGTGAAAGACTCTGCCTTAAGGCAGTGTTTCTCAACCTTGGCAACTTTAAGATGTCTGGACTTCAACTCCCAGAATTCCTCAGCCAGCATCTTAAAAGTTGCCAAGGTTGAGAAACACTGCCTTAAGGGGTACCATTGGTAGGGTAAAAGTTAAATGACCAAAATAAAGGACAAAAGTGAGTTTTTGAAAGTCGGGGGCAGCAAGAGATGAACACTGATTTTCTGGCCCTCCCCAACTGGAACCTGGTTCCCCAAGGCATCTAGTTTTCCGACCGCCCAACGGGCCTAACCAACTTGGCGAGCCATCAGGAAAACTAGCCAAGCGGAGCCCGTGTGAAAAAGTCTCTTGTGCATGACACAAAGGCAACCCATTTCTTTCCCAACATTTTCAATGCCAACATTTCTTTTATCTTCTATGAAGGCACACTTTTATAGTTTGGCGTTACAGATTTGCACACTCATGTAAACACACCCCACACCCCGACAGTACTCCCAGTTTGTACAACAGCTTTGCCCCAGTGTTGTAGAGATGAGACAAAATAGAAGATTTACAATTCCTTTCCCGGGTTAGCGGTGGATCTGATTCTGAACGGAGGTGGTGAGCTCTCCTGGCGCCATTCAAAGAGGGTCTGTCCAGACTCCAGACAGACAGACAGACGAACCAGGACCTGAAGCTACCCATGCAGGAGGTTTCTGGTTGATTCTCCGGCTGAATAAAATCTCAGGGCCGCGGCCAGTCGGGGCAGGTCACAAGGGGAAAAGAAGGGCCAGGAGCTGACTCAAGAAAAACCAAGTTTATTCATTTCCTTTGTTGGGGGTGGGGGGGGGGGCATGTGTACAAATGTTCTCTATGCAGGTAAAGAAAACTGGCCATGGAAAAATGTTCCAAGTATATCTGGAATCCCACAGTTGGAAGACACCCCTAAGGTCACCCAGTTGACCCCACTGCCCAATTTCAAGCGCGCCAAAGAGATGCTTGAACAAATCCAGCCAAGGATGCTCTGGCTCTTCGCTCCTCTTTGTCTTAGGAAGATTTTCCTGACATTCAGCATTCAGGCATGACTCTCTGCCCCCCTTCATGTCCTTCACTCTGGAAGGAGGGAGAAGAGGTCGTGACCATCTTCAGATATTTGGAGAGAGCTCTCCTAAACCATCTCTTCTCCGGGCCGAACCCTTCCCGGGGGCTCGTGTCTTCTCCTCTGACCATCCTCCTTGAGCTGCCCTGGACCCCTTCCTGCATCTCTGAACCCCCCTGCAAGGACGCTGCCCAGAGGTGGACCGGGGCGAGATCTCACCACTGCAGAAAAGAATGGAAACATCTCTCCTCTACATCCCGTCCAGGGGTGTCTGCAGGGTCAAGTCCAAAAATGGGCCTTGCACATAAAAAACAGGTGGAGCTTCCATCACACCACCACCACGGTTGCCATCTTGACTTTTCTGACCACAGCCTGCAGACACCGCTGCTAGGCGGGATAGGTCTTTGGCCTGATCCAGCACCAATCTCCTTACAGGACAGGAAGCTTTCAAGAAACCTCTCCCACGGATGGGAAATAGACCCATTGCAGAGAAAGAGGAAAACCAATAAAGGTAGTCCTCAATTTACGACCACAATTGGGACCAGAACCTCCATTGCTAAGCGAGGCGGTCGTTAAGTGAGTCACACCTGATTTTACAACCTTTTTTGCCGCAGCTGTTAAGTGAATCATGTGGTCATTAAGCGAATCCAGCTTTCCCCATTGACTTGTCGGAAGCTGGCTGGGAAGGTTGCAAATGGCGATCACGTGATCCTGGGAAGCTGCAACCATCGTAAATACATGCCGGTTGCCAAGCGCCTGAATTTTGATCACGTGACCGCAGGGACACTGCAACGGTCAAAAGTGCGAGGACTGGCCGTAAGTCGCTTTTCCCAGTGCCGTCATAACTTCGAATGGTCGCTAAACAAATGGTCGTAAGTCGAGGACTACCGGTATTGGCAAGCCAGACGACAAGGGGAAAGCAGCTCCAGACCTCCTTGGGGCAAGGGGTGCAAAAAAGGAGACAAATGGACAGAGGAGGGATGCCCCCAACCTGCCCTGTCCCCTTTCGCCACGGGAGTTTGGAAACAGGGTAAACTCCGGCGTCTATCAGAGGACCCTGCAATCTTTTCGAGCCCTCGGTAAATATTTCCGCCCTGACCCTGATGTTGCAAGACTTTTGCAACAAGAGGGCTCTGCAATCTGGGATGCGCCAAGCAGGGAAGCTGAGCCCACCACGTCCACCGAGGGACGGGCCCCTGGCGCGCGGTGCAGAGAAGCGCCCCATCCAGGAGGAATCACACCCCTTTCGTTGCAGCACCCAGTGCTCACGAACCGTGAGGATTCTTAGGAAACACGCATTTATTATTGATCTTATTCATTTATTAAAGAGATTTATATGGCCGCCCAACTCACTCAGGGTAACCCCGGGCGGCTTACAGGAATAAAGATGCGACTGGGGAAAGGCGGTCCTGCAAATAACCTGGCCCCACGCCGTGCAGGGCTTTCAAGGTGATAACCAGCACCTTGAATTGGACCGGAAGCAAATCGGCAACCGATGCAGCTCCCGCAAGAGAGGTGACACATGCGCAAATCTGGACTTGCACAAAACCACGCGGGCCGTCGCATTTTGGACCAACTGAAGCTTCCGGATACTTATCTCTTGATCTTATCTCTGCGGGGATGTGCCCAAGGGGTCGGAGGCAGGGCAGAGTTTCTCCGAACTATCAGAGTTACTGCGTCCAGAACTGCAAAGGGACCGAGCACGTAGCCCCTCTAGCGACGGATGCCACTGGGGTCTTCTGACCGATGCAAAGTCCTACACCCCACGAAGGGGCAGGCACCATCTCCACCGCGAAGCAAGCAAGCCTCCAGAAGTAATTAAGAAATTAACTCTGCCTGATGCAACAGGACGGGATCTTGCCGTTCGCTACTCCGAGAAACTTCTCCCAAGCCTTTGGCCGTTGCAGAAAGACTGTCCCGTTATCGCTCGGATGGTTACCGTAACTACAGCTGGAACGTGTCGTCCCGCAAGATGGGATGACTAAATTGCTGGGTGGTCTCCTCTCTCCATGGGGAACGCAGCTGGAGTGGCTTGCTAGAGCTCCTGACGGTTTGCAAGCAGGGAGAGAGGAAGACCGCGCTCCTTTGGATGCTGCAGAAAGAACGAAGCTAAGCTTGGAGAGTTTCAACATGGTCTGAAGTTGCTGGGTTTTTTTGCAGCTAAGCGTGCTGCGTGAGCCCGCCCGGTCTGGCTGGCGAGCGGCGCAACGTCTTACGCCAACCGTGAAAAAAACCTGAAGGAGGCAGGTGGCATCTTGCCTTTTAATAAAATGCCTTCGCCCGAAAAGATGCGTTTCCTGCCTCCCTTCAGGTTTCTTGGGAATCGCCATCTCAACATGGACCAGAGCCAACGCTGCGTAACTTTTTCCCAAGACCGTCCAGACTGGATATATACCTCGCTATGCACACACAGAGGCAGCTTTTTCCAGGCTGGTGCCTCGCCAAAGCCCGCTTGGCTAACTACCTTCTCCAAGAGACACCCACGTGCCACCTCTCTGCTGCCTTGCCCGCCCCAGCTGCTGGGGGAGACAGGCCACGTGACACTCTCTTGGCACCCCAGCGAGTCCCACAGCCGCACGGTGCGCACGTCACAGGCCCGCCGCCCGCCCGTGTCTCACACCTGTCTGCTTTCTCAGCAAGCCGCCCCTTCCTTCCTTCCTTCCACCACCCACCCACCCACCCACCCTTCTCCACACGGCCTGTTGACAAAAGTCTGGAAAACTCACACGTGCGGCGATTTTAGGGCCAAGTCTGCCTGCTCTCCGAAAGACGGGGAGGGAAAAGGGGCGTCCAGAAGGGATCTGGAGCTGCCACAGAGCAGCTGAGCGGACCCTGCCAAGGGATTTTGATCGGTTTTGCACAATGACTTCCTTTGTTAGGGTGGTAAGGCCACCCCGTTCCAAGCAACTCTGAAACCACAAAGCATCCCCCCCAACGTCTGCCCAAGGGAAGCCGGACCACCTCTGTGCAAATCGCAGCAGCATTTCCCGCCTTGGGGAAGCAGCCACCAATCCCGGTGGAAGAGTTCTCATCCTGGGAAAGGGCCCCCCACCACAAGAGGGCAGCAAGTGGCACCCCGAGCTTCTTTCCATGCCCCCCTCCCTGGCATCAGAAAGGTCCTATTGGCCCAGGTCTGGAGGGTCCCTCTGAATCACATCTGCCCCCCAAGAATTGCCCGGAGCACCCCAAGAGTCTCCTTTCAATGCCAGGTGGGGGGGGCAGGGAGGAGGCACGTCTTCCTCAGCCTCAGGGGTGGGCATGGCCAACAGTCAGCACATGGCTTCTCCCTTCCGCTGCCCAGCAGGCTTCATGCCTTGGGGGGCAGTCCTGCAGCCATTCCGTCATCTCTGATGAAGAGACAAGCATCCTTGGGCCTCTCTTCTCCCCGCAGGGTTTCCAGCCTGAAGAACGGTTGCCCCCGTTTGCTTTTTTCCTTCTCCCTCCTCACCTGTTTTTCCTTTGGTGTCGTATCTTCACAGCCGGAAGGACACCAAGGCCAGGAGTCTGCTGATTGACAGCTGTTGCACGCACCCCCCCCATCCAACATTTAACTCAATTACTGAATTAGCCCAACAATATCTTGAATGGTCAACTAACCAAACAGGCGGGGTTCGCCTCGTGCTAAGCCACCTCCTTGCCCCCCGAACCTAAGAACCAGATTAAAAACACTTGCACAAACTTGGGCATCTGCTTGGATATGCCCCCTGAAATGAATTTAAATATACGTTTACCCCATAAAATGAAGTCACAGCCCAGCTTGGAATATCAGAAAGTGGCCGGTAGCTCAATGGAAACTTCCCCAACCTTATAGACCAGGGTTTCTTAACTTTGGCAACTTGAAGATGGGTGGACTTCAACTCCCAGAATCCCCCAGCCGGCCATGCCGGCTGGGGAATTCTGGGAGTTGAAATCCACCCGTCTTCAAGTTGCCAAGGTCGAGAAACACTGTTTTATAGACAGAGTAGGAGGAGAGCTGTGTTAGTCTACCATAACCAAAAATCAGGAATCCAGGAGCCCCTTTTCCGACCCCCAAATATTATTTAAAATTCGCGTGTTGGAAAAGGGACTCCTGCTTTTTGCAATTTCTTATTAACTCTCCCAGCTAATAGAATGTGCTAGTTAGGAAAGGGGCTTCTGAATCTCCCCTCCGCCCAACCTCAGGGGCTGCAGGCGAGTCCGCAGCCCAGGCCCCCTCTGGGTCAGCTCAGGGGCCGCCTTCCCAAAGCCTCAGCCCCCCCCGCCCCCCTTCCTGCAGCTTCCGCGCAGGCCCACCCCCAACGCCGCCTGTTGCCACCTGTCAGTTGCAGGGATTAATTACCTGGCGAGGGCTGGGCGCGGCACATTCCTCCCCCGGCCGCGCCCAGCCGAGATGCTGACATCAGGCCTGGGGGGCCCTGCATCCGAGCCGCCACAGATTGGGGGGGGCTGGGGCGGAAGCCCGAAGCCAGAGACGGGAAAGGCATCTGGGGCAAGAGCAGGGTGCCAGCAGGGCACACGGCTTCTCCGCGGGCAGGCAAGGGACTCGGGCAAGGGGGCGGCTGCGGAAAGGGGCCCAAGGAAGCGGATGGCAAAACGGCGCTCCAAGGCAGCCATTTACCAGCCATTTACCGGCAGGAATCAGTTCCTTTGCATTCTACTGCATTCCCCCCCCCCCAACTACATCTGCCTGGAAGCCTCTTTTGGCCCACTTGGGTAGCTTAGAGCTGCTGCTGGGCTGTGTTAAGGCTGCTCTTTACTCCGAGTAGAATCCAAGAGAAGTGCAGATTAGAAGCAAAAGGATCAAGAGGGTTAGTGGGTCTCCTTCGCACACAGGATGGCCAAGAAGCTTCCCCCCACACACACCACCGCCCCCAGGCAGATCTTCAGACAGGACTTCACTCCTGTCCTTGGTTTGCGCGTAGCTAAGTGGCGGTGCGGGGAATAGTTTGCTGCGCCAACGCAAGCCCACTTCCCTCCGTGTCTCAGTCAATCTGTGCAAATCTAAAAAATGGGCTGACGGATTACCCAGGTCTGGTGTGATGTGTGGATGCAGCCACGAAGAGGGAATTTAGTTAAGGAGGGAGTGCTCGAGCGCGCGTGCGTCCAAAACGAGCAGTCTCAGCCCAACCTGAATGACATTATGACTTTGAGTCTTACGACTGGCACAGCCCAAGCGCACCACAGAAGGTCACCAACAGGGCAAGGTGGAAATATTTATTCCCTGATCTCAGTTTCCAGTCTGTGAGTAGCTCCGTTCTTTGAGCCATTATGCTGAAAGCTGACCACAGACGGCCGTGCCCAGGATCCTCGGAGAGCCGAGTCCCACTCAAGAATTGTGAGTCAAGTGAGTCAATTGTGTGCAAGCTGTAAGGACGTGTCCGCACAACCCAGCTTCCCCAGATTTGGGGTTCCGGATGTATGTACAACATGCCAAACTCGGTTCTTCTTGTAGCCAATGTGCGTTGCAAACCCAGAACGTGGGGCAATTCATTAACCAGGTTAAAGATGTTGCATAAATGCAGCAGGATATTCCTTATTCCAGATACCCCTCCAGTTCTCCCACAGCATGGAGGATATATTTATTTATTTATTATTTCAATTTATTCCCCGCCCATCTCCCTTGCAAGGGACTCTGGGCAGGTTACAACAATTGAAAGTTTAAAAAACTATAGAAAAATATCCTCTAAAAAATATACAATAATAATAATAATAATAATAATAATAAAATAATAAAATATATTGGGGGGACGGGACAGTTAGCAATAAAAAGCTGTTCCTTTTCCCTGTCTCCATTTCGTCCTTTGCCCACCTAAAGTCCATTTTATCCCATTCTGCACCAGTTATTGATCGTTCTTGTTGATCGTTCTTGAACCATCCGCGTGCTTTTCCACGCATAATTCTCCCCATGAAACACTGCTGAAGTATATTCCCTGGAAACGTTTCCTAATGCCGTGCACTGCTGAACATTATTTTCCCCAATGTATGCAATTTACGCAGACTTCCTGTAATAAACACATCTGGTTTTTTTAAAACAGGAGAACACTACAAAATTTGGAGATGCACCAGTACTGAAAAATAACTATATTTCAGATCAATGACTGTTTTCCAAAAGGTGATTCAGGTAGAATTTTGTTCTCTCCCTGTATAATAATGTATAAGCAATCCCTCTCTCTCTCTCTCTCTCTCTCTCTCTCTCTCTCTCTCTCTCTCTCTCTCTCTCTGTGTGTGTGTGTGTGTGTGTGTGTGTGTGTGTGTGTGTCTGCACAGGACTTATCATGTTTTATATGCAGTGCCCTATACAGAAATGAATCATTGTACATTCATGCCTGATTGCAAGCCATTGGGGGAGGGGAAGTTGCAGCATGCAAAAATGACCCCATCCCTGTGAATCTAACTAGACTTGTCCACTAATCAGATAATTGCAGTTAGAATTCAGTTATCACACTGACAACAAAGGTCTGCATAGTTAAAGCAACGGTATTCCCCGTAGCAACCTATGGCTGCGAGAGCTTGACCATAAGGAAGACTGAGCGAAGGAAGATAGATGCTTTTGAACTGTAGTGTTGGAGGAGAATTCTGAGAGTGCCTTGGACTGCAAGAAGATCAAACCAGTCCATACTCCAGGAAATCAAGCCAGACTGCTCACTTGAGGGAATGATATTAAAGGCAAAACTGAAGTACTTTGGCCACATAATGAGAAGACAGGATACCCTGGAGAAGATGCTGATGCTAGGGAAGGTGGAAGACCAAAGGAAGAGGGGCCGACCAAGGGCAAGATGGATGGATGATATTCTGGCGGTGACGGACTCGACCTTGGGGGAGCTCGGGGTGGCGACGGCCAACAGGAAGCTCTGGCGTGGGCTGGTCCATGAAGTCACGAAGAGTCGGAAGCGACTGAACAAAGAAACAACAACAACGCAGCCACTAGGTCAGTGTTTCTCAACCTCAGCAACTTTAAGATGTGTGGACTTCAACTCCCAGAATTATGCTGGCTGGGGAATTCTGGGAGTTGAAGTCCACACATCTTAAAGTTGCTGAGGTTGAGAAACACTGACCTAGTTAATTCACACTCAGAAGCAGGAAATCTAACCAGCTCCGCTTCTATTCTCTTACTCATCTTCTTGGAGTATCTGAAGTAGACCTTTTGTGCACTAAAGGAAGATTGATGAAGCATCGGAAAAACCCTTGGTATTTGCAACAAGGCTGTGGAACTCCCCGCTCCAGGAATTCCATCCTCCACATTTCCCAGCCATGATTTGCTACTGATGGAAAGACCTCACTTTCCAGGCCTGATGAGAGCTCTACATTTTTCTCTCCTTTCTCCTTTTTTCATACCCTCCATGCAAGCTGTCGGGCAGCTTTAGCATAGAAGAAAGAAATGGTCTCTAACCGTAATAGGGTAAATAGTGCATTTTAAGCCATTCTCAATAGACTGCTGCTATTTGCAGGCGGTGTTACTTCCAACCACTTTGTACCACTTCAGGACAGCTCCAGATATAATTTTCTTTTTGGGGGGTTGGCATTTTTTTTTACTCTTTCTTGGAAGCTGCACTTCCTTTGAATCATGGGGGTTCTGCGGGTAATCTTGCTTGGGGCCAAGGAAGAAGTAGTCACTCTTGGGGATGGCTAATACCTTAGAGAGCCCCTCTCCTACACTGGATGGAGTTAGATCTTTTTACTACTCTTGGATTTTAATCTTGTTTTATAACTTAGTATTTTATATTGTATGGGTATTTTATATCTCTTGTTTTTTGTTATCTTGTTGTAAACTGCCCAGAGTCCCTCCGGTGGAGGGAGATGGGCGGTGATATAAGTTTGATTAATTAACAAACAAACAAACAAACAAACAAATAATCAATCAATCTCGCTTGGCTCAAATCAGGCATCAGTTTCCTATCCTAAAAGTTCAGCATTTCTTCCTGTACCAATTGGTTCGAACATGTCCCCCTCCCCAATCCAGCCACCGTAACGACGACAAATTGGAAGGGACCCTAGAGATCATCTAGTCCAATCCGCTGCTCAGTGTGCAGATCCACTAGGACACCTCTCACAGCCTGTCTGAAGGCTTGCAGTGAAGGACAATCCCTGCCTCATGTGGCAGCAATCACCACGCAGCCACAAAATGTGGGCAGTTCCCCATCCCAACTCACAGGGGCTTCTAAGCGCAACGGAGGAATGGTGGCAGGGCAGCCTGGAAGCCCCCCCCCCCCAGCTTCCCATCTCAGCAAATTTATTTGCAGTAAGGAAAGAGAAGAGTTTTGTTACTTACTGGTAACTTAAGGGGCAGAGCACTGTTCAGATGACTTTCTGTGCAGTAATCAGCTCACAGTATCCCCAGCCTGCTCTCTACATTTTGAGGTCAGAAGAAGCTAAGATAATTGTGGGTCAATTTCCAACACCCTGGTCAGGGATGGGGAGGCCAAAGCAGCAGTGATGCAAAAGGGCTCTAGCATTTAAAAATCTTTAAGCATCCATTTACTCAGAAAATCTCTCTCTAGCTACGTTTTTCCTTCCAGCTACGCACCAAGTGTCTGTTGCAAGCCACAAGGACATCACGCACATCATGAAATCATGGCTCCCCCCTTGCCCTACTTGTGGGAACCCAGGCAGCCACGACTGGGAGAATTTTCATTTGGAGAATTAGATCCTGACCCAATCTCAGCCCTCATTTTTTTTTTAAATAAAAGTGACCCTTTGCCATCATTAATCATTATTCCACTACATCGTAGGTTGTAAAGACTATGGACAAACAAGGTTGGTTCAAGATGCCCAACATTTCTGCTTTGCACTTGGGCTGCAGAGTGTCAGTTTATAGTAACCCTAATTATGATTGCAGTGAGCCGAAAAAACAGATATAAAAAATTTACATAAATAAAAAAGAAAAGTTTCCCAAAAACACTATAAAGCAGTGTTTCTCAACCTTGGCCACTTGAAGACGTGTGGACTTCAACTCCCAGAATTCGCCAGCCAGCCATGTTGAAGTCCACCCATCTCAAAGTGGCCAAGTTTGAAAAACACTGCTTTAAACCAGTGTTTCTCAGCATGGCTGGGGAATTCTGGGAGTTGAAGTCCACACGTCTTCAAGTGGCCAAGGTTGAGAAACACTGCTATAAAGAAAAATTAGTATCATTCTGGGATAAATAATTACGCCTGTTACCCCTTGCAAGCTGCTTGAGAGTGCGTCCCAGCGACTCCAAGGAGACTTACTGCCAAGTAAACAGCGCCAGGGAATTGTACCGTGAGGGTTTAATTTTGCTCCACAAACAGGAAACAAGAGCCAAGGCCATCCTCCAATTCACTGCACAGGTAGAGGTGCTATTGCATAATTAAATTCCAGAGCAAAAACCTGGATCCCCAAGACCCAGAGCCGCCCCGATTTCCAAAACATTTCCAAGACGGGGGCCAAAAGGAAGAATCCAAAAAGGCACCTCAGCTAAGCAGACTGACCCCCTCCGAGGTCAAGCCTCTCCAGGTGTGAAGGGCCGCTGCAGCTGGTGGCTTTCGGCTCTTCGCCACAACGTCCCCGAATTCCCTTCCCAGGAATGGCAGGGACGCATCCGCATCTGGATGACCGGAAGATGCTCCTTCTCCGCCTGGCCCCCCGCCACCTTCAGGTGTGGGGTTTTCCCAGAATGCTCAAGGAGCCCCGGGAGACCTTGTGGGAGAGCCACGCACTCTGGGGTCACACCGCAAGGCTCAGAGGGTCACTTTGTAGCTCAGCAGCCCGTCCGGAGAGCAAAGCTTCACCCTGCAGCCAATTTGTGCTGGGGAGGGCTTGGCTCACCCAGGCGTGCCAACTCAGCGGGCAAATGGGTGCAAGTGGCACTCTTGAGAATCGAGTCTAGCGCTCCTCCTCTGCGCTTCTCGTGCTAAGCCCCGAGAGACTCCTTTGCTTGGCCTTTGGGGCCAACCCAGCCAAGAATCACGGCTCGGTCAGCAAACCGCCGTTAAGAAGCCGTGGCCTAGCCCAACGTGTGAACCCAGCCCGGGCGTGCAAGGAGAACCACCTGCAACCAGATCACTAGCCAGAGGGCCTTCACACACACTTGCCCGCAGGTCTACCTCTTCCAGCCCGTAAATTTTCAGTTGACTTCAAAGTTTTTAGCCCTTCCTCCCCGCCCGCCTGCCCCCCTCCAGCCCAGAGGATGGGCCACGTCAAACTCGGCTTCGGAGCGAGCGTCCCCCATTTCCTCACCACCCCTGCAGGCTACGATGGGAAGGCAAGTCCCAACCCAGCCCTCAGCGGCTTCCAAGCGCTCAGCGCCTCTGGTCTTGTCTTGGTACATAGTTTGCAAGTAGCTTCATGCTCCCCCCGCCCCCCCCCCCTTGGCCCAATTCATCTGCCTGGTTTACACGCCAGCAACCCTGAGCCTCTGCTTTCATTGCATAAATCAAACTCCCGGGGTGGAGGGAGGCGCGCGCGCGTGTGTGTGTGTGTGTGTGTATGTGTGCGCAGGGAGCAGACCTGCAGGATTTCTAGCACCGAGTTTTGTTCTTGGTTTTGCTGGTCTGTTCCGGGTATTTTAAGCAGCGACACCTGGAGCCATGTGCCAAGGAATCTCTTCTACTTGCCACCCGCCGGCTGGGTTCCTGAGCAGCCCCAGGAGGCATACGCTCCCCCACCCCAGATTTTGCCCCATGAGGCCCAGAGGTGTTTCCAAGCTTCCTTCCCACTTGCAGCGTCAATAAAGCGATGTCCCCAAGATAAGGGAGCCGGAAGAGGGTTGCCCACGGAGGGCGCCGCCCCTGGATCAGAAGAGGGAAACCTGGCTTTGCCCAGGCCAGGATCACACGTTCTAACAAGCCAGAAGTCTCTCTGCTTCCATTGGGCTTGCTGCATTATGCCAACGTAGCCACTCATGACTGACCATGATTTCTAGCTTAGTGCACTGTATAACCCCCGCTGGGTATTACTCCACAAACCAACCGTGGCTTGGTGCACGTGTAAATCCAATCACATTGTTTACAAACGCTTGTGGGTAGAGTCCAGACTGGATCAGCTCCAGTGGTTTCGGGCCACTGTTATTATTTTTAATGCTATATTTAAATCCGTTCTTTAGAAAAAGCCAGTAACTCCAAAGCTGCATCCAGATGCGAGATACCATCAGCTGAGATTAAATCGTACCTTTGATCTGAAACAGTTGCCCTGTGGTGGGCACCGGCACGTTAATACTTCAATGCATTTTTACACAGGATATTGCATCATTGCAAAAGAGGTAATTCCCCAATGCCGGGTGCCCTTAGATTATAAATACTTATCTTCCAAAGTTTGTTTCTGATCTGGCGAAGCGTGGGACCCAGCCTGTGTGCTAACCACGCTCCAGCACTGACACATCTTCCCCGATAAAGCAGAAGAGCTGGCTGGAGCCAGGCAGCATCCAGTTGGAAGAATATAAATAAAAATAAATAAAGCTAAGCTCCCAACTTCCCACGGCTCCTTCTGGGTCCAGACTGGATGATGCAGAGCCCATTTGCGGAACAGGGACCCCCGCCTTGGACCAGGTCAAAGGGGGGCTAATATTAACCAACGCTGGATTTTCAGGTGGGAATTTTCCCACGCCCAACTTCAAGAGGCTCACAGCTGAAGTTGGGCCTTCTGCATTGAAAGCAGATCCTGCCCAAATGAATATGGTAAGAATTGTATGCTGGAAGCTTGGCTGAAAGCGCGTTTGCCTCTGCAAACGGCCTTTGAGCAACGGGGAACAACTGAACCAGCTTTTCTCGCAGCGCACTGGCTGCGTCACCAATAGGCAGTGGTCACGAAGGTGCACAGGATTCAAGCGCTGGCCCATGGTACAGGTAGTCCTCGATTTACGATGGCAATTGGGACCAGGGTTTCTGTCGCTAAGCGATGCGGTCATAAAGCGTGACCGCATCACTCAGCGACGGCAACCTCTGCAGTCCCAGTTGCCGTTGTTAATCAAATCCCGCGGTCGGGAGGCGAGGCAACTTCCTGCTGGCTTCCCACAACCAAAGTCAGTGGGGAAGCCAACAGGAAGTTGCAAGTCCCAGTCTCCGTGGGTGGGGGAGACTCACCTCAGCGACTCGCGACATTCCCTGCTGGCTTCCCCATTGACTTTGCTTGTGAGAAGTCAGCAGGGAATGTCGTGACCGCAAGGGGCGCTGGGAGAGCCGGAACTCTGAGGACCGGTCATAACCACCACTCGTTCAGCTCCGTCGTAACTTCGAACAGTCGCTGAACAAATGGTCGTAAATCGAGGACTACCTGTAATCCTCCCGAACCTCGAGGGAAAACCAATCCCAGCATCCCTGCAGAGACTCCGCCTTCCTGGTGCAGGCAGAAGAGAATCCAACTCGGGAGCAGGGGCCTCTGCAACCGATATTCCAAGCCTTTCTCCGCCGCAAGGGCGAGCCAGGCCATGGCCCCCCGATGGGCCTATCTCTATTTCCTCCCCGGCACTCGGGGAGGGAAAGCCCGAAAGCCCCCGTTCCAAAACCAGCTTTTGCCAAAGGATCGGTTGCTTCACACACCCACGATTACTTTAATCTTCAAATTGGATTGCTGCACAAAGAGCCGTAAACCTCACACACACACACACGCACACACACATCACAACCCCGAGAGCCACACCTCTTCCTTCCAAGACCTGGGAAAACAAAACAATGGCTTTTCAGGAGAGGGAGGGGGTAGACAAACCCTCTTTTTGCAAGCACGGTGCAGAGAACAAACCAGACCCGCTCAATCAGCAATTGTTTGTGCCGGGCGGAAGCCCCGGATGGCGCGCCGGTTTCTCACCCCCAGACGACACCGACTCTCCCTGGTGAGCCGCAAAGGTGTTCCCAATGACCAGACCAGGGTTATATAAAAGCTGAACACGCAAGGATGCATCCTGGTCCAGATCCACCCTGGTCCTGCAGCAGTAGGTGGAAGCCCTGGCTGATACAGCCATTGCAGCCATACCTATGGCTTCCACCTACTGCCCAAGAGGACCCCAAGTTGTTGACCAGTTCCTTCAGGGGAAATAGATCCTCTCTAGACTAGCACTGACGCCACCTTGGCCCATCCTGCTGGGAGTAGATCTCTGCTTGTTTCTATCTATCCATCCAGACCCTTCCAGCCACCAGATAAGGACTTCAGTAGCGCCTGAGGTTGAGCCTGGGGTGGCAACATAATGTTGAGAATTCTCAGCATGCTGATAGTTCTTCGCCCCAAACGGGTGGATGACCTCCCCCAGTGGCTTCCTGTAGATGTGAAAATTAACTTTGCCCCAACCTTTCCTGAGAAGCAACACTCCTCAAGTAGAGCTGGGCCAAGAGATGAATCCTTCAAGAGGGGCTGCACCACCACCCTTATCACCCTTCCTTGAAGAAGCACTAACCAATCCCCTCTCAAATCCAGCCACGGGACTCTCCCTTGGCTGCCCTGAAGCAGCTTGGGGAGATCTGTGTCTAAACACAGCTAGTGGTGCTCATGCTACAGATACCTCTTCCGAGAGGCTCACACAAATCCCAAGTAACATTGCAAGGCAGTACCCCAGTCATCACACCTGATTCTACCTACCTGATCCCTAACTCCCAGCAAATATGAACAATTTTATCTTGAAAGAATCTAGCAAATGCATCACAGCGGTCAATCCAGGCAATGGCTCCATCACTTCTGCCAAGGAAGGAACAGATTATCCTGAACGCAGCCACCAGATAAGAAGCTGTGTTTGCAACTAGGGGTCGAGCATTGTCCTAACTTCACTGCCCTTATCATCACAATATACTGTAGGTCCAAATATATTCACTGCAGTTAAGGAGCATATTCGCTCCTTGTTTTATGCCACTGTCACTCTATGGGTCTCTGCATTCACTTTGTTTCCTGGAGCACCTGATAAACCAAAAGGCATCCTGGAATCTGTACTTCATGAGACAACCTCTTGGGTATAACTGCATGCAGGACCCTGCCCACCTCTTCATTCCAGCAGGTGGTCAGATGCCTGGCATGGCAGCACCACGTGCCACTGGAAACCTTCTAGGCCCATCAGACCACTGGGGCAGACCATCCAAATGGATTTGCCACTTGTGGAGAAATCTCAGACGAAGGTATGAAAGAAGGCCCTAAGAATCCATTTCAGATGCTTCACCTGCATGCACAATTGTTCCATATTTATTTGTTTACTTACTTGCACTCTGAAAATAAGGCAAGACGAGTATTATGGAACAATGGGAAGTTATTTCTCAAAAGGAAAGATCATAAAAACTTTGCTTTTCTCTTATTATTAGGTATGAACAATTCCTAATAAAAATACAGGAGAGCCTAATGGAATTTAGGAGGACAAATTGACTGATTAGGGGCCATCAGGTCGGTGTTGGCTCCTGGAGACCACACAGATCGACCTTCTCCAGAAGATCTGTCCCCAACCTGGTCCTTCAGGTCTGCCAATGATTCTCCCATCGCCTCTGTAACTGAGTCCATCCACCTTGCTGCTGGCCCTCCTCTTCTTCTCTTTCCTTCCACCTTTCCCAGCAATAAAGCCTTCTCCAGAGAGCTGGGTCTTCGCGTCGTGTGTCCAAAATATAATAATTTGAGCCTGCTCATCTGTGCCTCGAGTGAGAACTCTGGATAAGACTGCAGAAAATCCACTCTTCCCTGCTTATTACCCCTCCATCAGAATGTGTAGCACATTTTTTACTTGTTTGGAGTCAGCAAGAATTTAATTCCGGTATCTAAAGCATTAAGCTCTTCTCCAGTTAAGCTCTTAACCACAACCTGGAACAGCCTGTCTCTGTGTCAGCTTCCCTTTCCAGCATATGTTTTTCATTCACAATGTATGTCTTTCAGCCCAGCCTGAGAGATGCAGCTACCACCTCCTTCTTGCATCCAGAAGCCCAGAAGTTCATCACTGGGGAAAAATCCTTCTGTTGTCTTAAACAGACCCACCCATGGGCCATTTGGGCAGAATCTCTACAAAATTCTCTGTCTTGGCTCATTGACTTGCACCTGACTTACGATTCCCAACAAGTCAAGCACGCAGACCCTCCCCGCTGGACACTCCAGGACCCAACAGCATGCCGGCCAACCAGGGACCGTGCATGCACGCTAGTTAAGGGCTGTGGCTAATGGAATTCTTCAGCCAACGGTTGCTGGATGCCAAGGCCGTGCCTCCCATCTTGATTGCAACACCACAAGGAGCGTCTCTGATGTCCCAGAAATGGCTGCTCCCCCAAGGTGACTTGGAGGGCTGATTTTTTTGGGCGTGCTGGTGAAAGCCACGAAGCTGGCCTAGCCACTTCTGCAGAACCTACGTCGAAAATGTTGGAGCCACCACCTCCTCTAACTGCCACAGAGCGAGGAAGGAGGAGCAGCTGTTCCAGATGCGCCAGACTTCGGATTCCAGAACAACCCAGCCAGGGTTCGACCATGCTGGCTGGGGGCTCAACATGAAAGCATCACAACAGACCTACAATCTCGAGATTTCCTTCCTGCCACTTCTGAGCAGGTCCATGCCTCTCTTCTCCATCAATCCTGAATTCTCACCCACATAGGAAGGCTCTTTCTACAGAGATACACCCAATGTCCTTTGGCCAATAATAGGCGATTTAACATGTGCTAAGCCACAATCTGTAACACTCAATCATGATTTGGTTTAATTATGGTTTGTTGAACAAGCTCATGTCCAAAACCACATGGGAGCTGCTCTTAGCCAATGGCTGTCTTTGCATACCACCCTTAACCAGGTTCATTACAAAGCTGGCAACTACATTCACGCAATGTGCTAAGAAACCCTGGGGGGGGGGGATGCCATTTTCAACCTTTTGGATTGTTTCTGGGGCTCCCATAAGCTTCCCTTTAACCATCCCTTTAACCATCCCTTCAATCAATGTCTGTCTGTCTGTCTGTCTGGAATGACTTGCTATCCAGAGGCCATCCACTCTTATTTCCATTCTTAATTTTGTAAAAACAGTAACAACAGTGTCCTCACAAATGGGCAGGCTACTTGTTGACCACTCTTTGTATGGTTAAACAAGGACTGTTTAACCATACACATAACACCCTACATCACCTTACAGGTTAGCACGATGTGTCAACCAGAGCTTCCAACAATCCAACCAAGATTCTTGGTTGATCTCCTGCAACTCTTTGTTGGAGTTTTACCTCTGGACCTGCTTCCCGAATGCTCTCCCTCCCCGGGTCAGGAGGCTCCTATCAACAAAGGGTGCTCAAGCTGGACCCATCCAAAGGCAGTGGATTGCAACTTCCATCGTCTCAAGTAGAAGACCCGGTAAGACGCCTTGCTGAACTTACAGTGTCTGGGATGGTGACTCTCAACAATAGGGCTGCTTACTGTATATATATACAGTAACCTTCTAAGATTTCTTCCTGGCACTTCCAAAGCCAGTCAAGCAGTGTTGTTCAACCTTAGCAACTTTAAGCTGTGTGGACTTCAACTCCCAGAAGATGTGTGGACTTCAACTCCCAGAAGATGTGTGGACTTCAACTCCCAGAAGATGTGTGGACTTCAACTTCCAGAAGATGTGTGGACTTCAACTCCCAGAGGATGTGTGGACTTCAACTTCCAGAAGATGTGTGGACTTCAACTCCCAGAAGATGTGTGGACTTCAACTCCCAGAAGATGTGTGGACTTCAACTCCCAGAGGATGTGTGGACTTCAACTTCCAGAAGATGTGTGGACTTCAACTTCCAGAAGATGTGTGGACTTCAACTCCCAGAAGATGTGTGGACTTCAACTCCCAGAGGATGTGTGGACTTCAACTCCCAGAAGATGTGTGGACTTCAACTCCCAGAAGATGTGTGGACTTCAACTCCCAGAAGATGTGTGGACTTCAACTTCCAGAAGATGTGTGGACTTCAACTCCCAGAGGATGTGTGGACTTCAACTTCCAGAAGATGTGTGGACTTCAACTCCCAGAAGATGTGTGGACTTCAACTCCCAGAAGATGTGTGGACTTCAACTTCCAGAAGATGTGTGGACTTCAACTTCCAGAAGATGTGTGGACTTCAACTCCCAGAAGATGTGTGGACTTCAACTTCCAGAAGAAGTGTGGACTTCAACTCCCAGAGGATGTGTGGACTTCAACTTCCAGAAGATGTGTGGACTTCAACTCCCAGAAGATGTGTGGACTTCAACTTCCAGAAGATGTGTGGACTTCAACTCCCAGAGGATGTGTGGACTTCAACTCCCAGAAGATGTGTGGACTTCAACTCCCAGAAGATGTGTGGACTTCAACTTCCAGAAGATGTGTGGACTTCAACTCCCAGAAGATGTGTGGACTTCAACTCCCAGAAGATGTGTGGACTTCAACTCCCAGAGGATGTGTGGACTTCAACTTCCAGAAGATGTGTGGACTTCAACTTCCAGAAGATGTGTGGACTTCAACTCCCAGAGGATGTGTGGACTTCAACTCCCAGAAGATGTGTGGACTTCAACTCCCAGAAGATGTGTGGACTTCAACTTCCAGAAGATGTGTGGACTTCAACTCCCAGAAGATGTGTGGACTTCAACTCCCAACTTCTGGAAGTTGAAGTCCACACATCTTAAAGTTGGTAAGGTTGAGAAACACTGCACTAAAGGCTAAACATCTATGGATGGATGGTTGAGCAAATTACACAACCAATATATTTCAACCACAAACTTAGCACAGTCCTGCTGGATTGGGCCATGGGACCCTGAGCCCATCGCTGTGATTCCAAGGGCAGCCAGGAACCTGGAGGGAGGGCCCAGACCTCATGGTTGTCAAACTATAAACGTCCACGGCCCCATCGGTGGTAGACATTCTGAACCTATGGAGATCTTTCCCCAGACAGTTGTACTTCCTGCAGATTTGAATCTTTAAATGCAGATTTATTGAGCCCTGAATGATCGTACACAATACACCAGCGCACCCCATCCACCAAGCTGCCAGCGAAAGAAGCCTACAAGGAGAAGCTGGGCTGTTTAAATATATCGGTTGACAATCAAAGGGAGAAGCTTGGAGTGCAGATTCCAAAAGGGTGGGGTTATCTGGGGCAGGCATTTGAGAAATCCCTCTTATATATAGCATATAGAAATGCTACATATTTATACTATATATAAATGCGTTGTACCATAAAGAAGAATGAGAGCAGAAGAAGCAAGCCTGTAATTTTAGCGAATTCAGCTCAAGACGCCGCCCTTCACCCAAAAGAGGATTCTCCCAAGCGAGACAAAGAGAAGCCCCATTTTTGTTCAGAATCCCATCAACCAGATTTCTTGAGAGGCAGGGAACCAGATCGCTCTAGGCAACGTCGTCAAAACGCAGCCCCTGTGCGAGTTCTGGGAATGAACGCCCCTTCCCCATCTCCAAAAGAGGTGGGGGTTCAGATGGTTCAAAAACTCCAGTGCAGATAGATTGAGAGCTATCTGGAGAACTTCACCCAGCTTGCAACGGGGAGCCCGCTTTCCCACAGATATTTAGTGTCACAAAGGAACCCACAGAGTCAGCAGGAGCCCCTTCCACGTGGAGCCTGGCATTGTCCCCACCCATCCCTGTAAGCGGAAGGACGGGCAGGGGAGAAGCCACTGTGGCATGGCACTGTTCCCTCTTCGGGCAGGGGGTGGGCATGCCAGGGGCAGGGCCAAGCAGGAGTGCCACCACTGGGACCCTGCCTGCTCCACAGCTCCAAGGAAGTGCTGCAGAACCGTCCTTGCCTTTGTTTCCCTGGAACAGGGTCTGGGCCAGTTCGCTTGCGGAGCCCGCCAGCTCGGCTTTGCGAGGCGTCCGGAAGCCGTCTCTGGCACGTGGGAAGGGGCAGAATGAGAACGCCCGGTTTATGCCAACAGCATCACCCCCTCAAGAGTCTTTAGTAACACAAGGGAGGGTAAGTAAAGGGACACTTTTGCGAAACTCTCTCTCTCTCTCGAAGGCCAAGCCAAAAGAACTGCTTTGCAGAACTGGGCAAATTGAGGACCTCTGCCTGCTCTCGGGGGGGGGGGGCACTCCGGAAAGCCACCATCAGCCAGGAAGGCAACACAGGGCTCTAAGCTGGAATAATTAAGATTTAAGTCAGGGAAAAATCAGCACGAGGCTTAACTGGAGGAAGGGAAAAAGCAGTGCCAACATCGTGCCAGGCAGTCACTCAAACGTGGCTGCAAACGGAGCACGGAGGAAACATAGCCCTGGATGAGCCCAGCAACCAAAGATGTGGAGATGCATCCGGGTCTCTTCCCAAAGGAGATGCATCCACCCATCGGGATCCACCGGGAGACCCAGCCCTCCCCGATGCGCCGATCTGCTGAAAATCTTTGCTAGCGACTGGAACAGACACGTTACTGGGTATCCGGCCCATCCACCTTTTCCACCAGCTAAAGGAAAACAGGGTTCCTTCCCAAAAATTTCTTCCCTATTTCTGTTTGGTTTTTCCCCTTTTACAATGTAAATATTTTGAAAGCAACCCAAGGAACTAGTTCCTTGAGAGCCGCTGACCCGCAATCACAGCTCTTCAGCCAGGGCTCAGCTCGTGTTCTTCCCCGCTTAGCCATTTCTTCCTGTTCCTGACACCCCGCAACATGTCCGAGCAGGCTCCGACACACAAACACGTCCCGTACAGAACAGATTGGTTGCAGATGTTCCCTGCAAGCTCCGTCTTGCCTCCGCAAGAACATTCATCTCCAAAACACACCGTTTCACCTACATCGCCTGCAGCCCAAACGCAGAGGATTTTTTAAAAATTAAATCTCTTCTCCTGCCTTTCCTTTTCTTTTTTCTTTTAACTCTTGATGAACCCTTTGACGTGTCAGAGAGGCAAAGGAAAGAGAAAGAAAAGGGCATCTGTTTCAGATGGGTAAATGGGAAAGGGACTATTTCAGAGGGATGCAGTGGGGAACCCTGGTTGCTCTCTTGTCCCTTCAGCCCAGCCTACCTTGCAGGGCTCTGGAGAAGACCGGGCTGGGGGCAAGATACTTGAATTGCTTGGAGGATGAATAAAAAATATAGGTATGATGGCACATGAAAAAGAAACTCACCTGAGGCATTATCAGGCCAGCACCAGTTTCCCCAAACAGTTTTGTTTTCAAAGGCCCCTAAATCAGTGTTTTTCAAACTTGGCCACTTTAAAAGGGGTGGACTTCAACTCCCAGAATTCCCCAGCCAGCCATGCTGGGGGGAAATTCTGGGAGTTGCAGTCCACCGCTCTTAAAGTGGCCAAGTTTGAAAAACACTGCCCTAAGTGGCTGGCTGGGGAATTCTGGGAGTTGCAGTCCACCCACCTTAAAGTGGCCAAGTTTGAAAAACACTGCCCTAAATGTTTCACACATTCTGGACTCTTCCTTTCTTCAAAAATGGCTCCTCTGTCCTTTCACTGTTAACAAAACAGTGAAAACTAAAATCCGTAAATTGCCTATCTCATGGCTAGAGTTAATTTTTAAAGAGGTGAAGCAGGGTACAGTTAAACACAAGGCAGAACCGGGTGTTACATTTCACAGCTAGGAATAAAAACAATTTTGCACTCTTTCGGAAAATGCCTTTTAAAAAGCTAGCCCATCTCACTCACACCCCCACGCCCCAGGAGTCCTGCAAAACACACGCACTGGCCCTTCATTTACAGCGGTGTGCTTCCTTTCCCAACACGAAGCCTTGGGGTTCTGCTGAACTACTGTTTCCACATGCCAAACCTGTTGTGACGCACAGCCACTGTGTTTCATTGACCCAGGTTTTGTGGGTTTTGTGAATCCAGCTACGGAGTTGGAACGGAGTCCTGAGATCATCCCTGCAGATGGAAATCCACCCTAGAACATCTCCAAACGCTTCAGTTGAAAGATGGCTTTTTATATGTGCCTTGTGAGTTGACATTTTAGCAAGTCTCTTTTGAGACGAACTCAACCTGTGGTGCCTTCATGATAGGTCTGTGTTGTTTTTCCTGGCAATAATCTGGAAGTCTTTGCCTTTTCTGCCTTCTGGATGTAGCTTGAATCATGTCAACTGGATTTCTATTTTCTCAGTGGAAACGTTTCGCTCCTTATCCAAGGAGCTTCTTCGGTCTGAGCAAAGTTCTGGATGTTTCTCCAACTTCCCACTCTAGCTTAAACTCCCAGGAATCCCTGGTGCTCTCCCATCCGAGAATGAACCAGACCCCAGCCTGGTTAGCTTCTCATCCAGACAAGGCCAGCGTCTGCAACAGCGAGAGTCCACCAATTTAAGCTATCAATTAGAAAGCTCCTAACCTGAGGTTAAAGCTTGAGCAGATGAAACCCACAGCCCTCCATTGGTCAACAGGGGTCCCAAGGAGGTCAACCAGGTCTCCTATGGTCCCTTTCTGATCAACGGTGCTCTTGGCGTTTCTTGGCTGCTGATTTCAGGAGATGGAACCACTCCACAAGGGCATCGGGAACCACTTCCATTGGGAGCAGGAGATACAGATCACCGGCTGAACACCGATCCACCAAGATGGATCTGGTAGAGCAAAGGGGAATGAGTGTCCTGGTCCCCCTCCAGAAACATGCAGGAGACAGACATTAGCTCATAAAGGACCTGGTGAGTCAGTGGCCAAGTGGGATAGATTTGGTCTCCTTCACATACCTTTCGGAACAGGATGACTAAGATGTCATGGCAGGGAAATGACACCATTTGTCATCCCCTTGAGATCCTTCCCCACCCTGGAGCCTTTCAGATATGTTTTGGGAGTGGCAACCTTTAAGATGCTTAACGTTTGAATCCCCGTCTATCTGGAGCACACCAGCTTGGAGAAAGCCTGCTTGGTCTACCACAGCTTCACTTGCGTCCTTTCACACAGCCCTGCTGCCCGTTTTAGTTGTGTGGATTAAATTGTACCTAGAGTATTTCTCAAGGGGCGTGGTGGCTCAGCGGGTAAGATGCCAGGCTTGTTGATTGGAAGATCGCAAGTTCGGAGGTTCAAATCCCTAGCCCTGCGTGCGGAGTGAGCTCCCGCACTAGCTCCAGCTCTTGCCAACCTAGCAATTCGAAAGCATGCAAATGCAAGTAGATTAATAGGTACCACTTTGGTGGGTAGGTAACAGCATTCCGCGCGCGTCATGCGGCCACATGACCGTGGAAGCGTCTTCGGACAGCGCTGGCTCTTCGGCTAACAAACGGAGATGAGCACCGGCCCCTAGAGTCGGACACGACTGCACAAATGTGCGGGGGGAACCTTTACCTTTACAGAGTATTTCTCATTTAAATTGTACGCCTCTTCCTTAAGGGTTAAGCGCTCCCTGTAAAATCCCTTGAGCTTACACGTGAGAGATAAATCTCAGAAAATAAATTAATAAACCCAAGCAGGCACTCTTATACACATCCCCCGCAGGCCCTATTTAATCAAAATAATGCATTGCAAACCCAGGATCCCATCTGAAGGGGAGATGCATCCTGACTCCTGCATGAGCCCAGAAAAAGAGGGGGGGAAATTAGCTCGCTACAAAATGTAGACTGAGCAAAACTCTTCAGCATTGCCACCTGAGCTGCAGAATTTTATTATACTACATTTGGAAGCTGGTTTAATTTACACAGACGCCCTCCCCCTCCCAAAATCTCAGCACTGTCACTTTGGAAGACTTGGTATGGCAGTCAGACAATTAAACTGAACCAAACTCGACTTCTATTTGTACAGGAGACGTGGGGGAATTCCAGGCTCAAAGGATTTCACCGAAATGCTTATTCCGCAGAACGAGTTCAAATTTCAGTCCCTTGAACACAAACATTTAAAAGGAGGCCTGCCAGGATTACACATTTCTCTTCTCCATCCATGGCCATGATGTTGTTTCTTTGGAAACTGTAATGAGGATTTGGCGATGATGGTCAGAGGTTCTCCTAATCCTGTGCGGACGTCCCAATTTGGGCTCAATCTCTGAATTTATATAAATTCAGATAAATGAGATTTCATTTCAGCCTCATGAGCTGAAATCAAAACTTGATAAGGAAGAGGAGGAAGAATTAGAGAATTAGAGGTGACAATATTTGAGAAAGAGAAGAAGAAATGGAGGAGGAGGAGGAATGGTGGTGAAGGAGAAGGAGGAGGAGAGGAGGAGGAGATCATCATCATCATCATCATCATCATCATCATCATCATCATCATCATCATCTAGTGGCTTTTTGGTAAACTGACAATTGCAGAACAACGAGATTGATCTTCTTGTGAAGACAAAGTCCCGTAAAATCCAACAAGCAACTCAATGAAAGCTGCAAACAGCACAATTTGTCCTAGCAACCTAGTCTTTCAGAAGAGGCAGCGGAAGCAGGATCCTTGAGCACGCAAGAACTGCTTGCCTGAACCTCAACCACCCGGGATCCACCTTTCCACCGGTCCTCCCTTGCAACCCTAGAGCCTGAGGTTATCCAAGGAGGCCGATTAGCGGAAGATGGAGAAAGCGAAAAGAAAGTCCTTCACTCAACGTGATTGTCAATTAAGGCAACTCATTGCCACAAGACGCAGAACTGGCTAGGCAGCCCAGCAGGCTTTGAAAGAGGTTTAGGAAAGTAACGGGCTAACCATCAGATTTGTTGCAACAAGTCCACGGCAGAAAACGGTCTGCCAGCAGCTACCCAATTCCTCCCGGCGCGGTGCAACCTCCAGACCGGAAGGTGTCTTATCTCGGAAGAGCCGTTGCCAAGGCTGGGCCCTGGTGGAATCCTCCAGCAGGAAGCATACAGACAGTCCTCGCTTAACGGCTGTTCATTTAACGATGGTCCGAAGTTACAACGGCCTCAGAAAAAGTGCTTTACAACCTGCACTCACACAACCGTCGCAAATCATCGTACCACCCCCATGGTCACATGAACACACTTCGAGCACTTGGCAACCAGCTCACATTTACGACCAGTTGCAGCATCCTGCAGTCATGTGATCACGCTTTGTGATCTTTTTTGCCGGTTTCCGGCAAAAAATGTCCATTGGGGAAGTTGGATTCGCTTAACGACCACACTGAAATGGTTGTAAAATTGGGTCCAGTCACGTGGTGACTCACTTAACGACCGCACAGCTTAACAACCAATTTTCCGGTCCTTACTGCAGTTGTATCTTCTGTGTCCGGGGAGTCTGGCACTGCAGATGCTCTGGAGAAACCCATGAGCTCAATCAAAAAGCCACCTTGGATAGTTCTGCCTACTGTTCCAGGGAGCTGTGACCCCATTAGAAGACCCCATCTGGATTCACTCATCGTGCTAAATCATGGTTTCTTCTGGCCACGATGGGTGGCTGTTCAGTGGTGCTACGCCATAAGCTACCCCATCACTGCTCCACGTTTTGAACACCCGCATCCCGCAAAACAGAATACAGAATGCAGCCGCGCGGGCGATTTTGGGTGCCTCAAGATCGGCACATGTAACAGCTCTGCTCCGTGAGCTGCATTGGGTCCCAGTTTGCTTCTGGATTCAATTCAAGGTGTTGGTTATCACCTTTACAGCCCTACATGGCATGGGACCAGGTTGCCTGAAGGACCGCCTCGTCCCCGTTCAATCAACCCGTCCCACCCGGTCCTGTAGAGAGGGCACGCTACGAACCCCGTCTGTAAGAGAGTTCCATCTGACGGGGTCTAGGAGGCGTGCCTTCTCTGCAGTAGCCCCCGCCCTTTGGAACACTCTACCTCCTGAAATAAGATCAGCCCCCTCTCTCCTGGACTTTAGAAAAAATCTAAAAACCTGGTTATGTCATCATGCTTGGGGAGGGGAGGGGAATAGCCAGTCTTGGGGTTGGCTGGCCCCTTAGATCTGCCGTATCCAGCCTTACCGACCGATACGATGAAACCTACCATTCTGGATCAAATTGTGTGATATATATATATATATATATATATATATATATATATATATGTGTGTACATTTTGTTTTTTATTGATATTTATAGTTTTTATTGATTTTAAATTTTTGCTGTTAACTGCCCAGGGTCCCTCCTTGTGGGGGAGATGGGCGGGATATAAATGTGATAGATAGATAGATAGATAGATAGATAGATAGATAGATAGATAGATGATAGATAGATAGATAGATAGATAAAAAAAACGTGACTCATCTGAGAAACAGCGTGTGAAAAAAAATGTCTAAACGATGCTGCAACCAGACTGAATACAGGTAGTCCTTGCTTAATGACCACAATTGGGACCGAAATTGCTAAGCGAAGTGGTCATTAAGTGAATCAGACCCGATTTACGACCTTTTTGCGGTGGCCGTTAAGTGGATCGCTGCGGTTGTTAAACGAACCATGTGGTCATTAAGCGAATTATGCAGTTCCCCATTGATTTTGCTTGCCAGAAGCCAGATGGGAAGGTTGAAAACGGCGATCACATGACCGTGGAATGCTGCGACTGTCGTAAATGCGAACCGGTTGCCAAGTGCCCGAATCATGATCATGTGACCACGGGGATGCTGCGACGGTCATAAGTGGACCAGTCACAAGTCGGTTTTTCAGCACCATCGTAAGTCCAAACTGTCACTAAATGAATGGTCATTAAGCGAGGACTACCTGTATCTTGGACACAGAACTGGGACTAATGCATAGAAATCGCTCCTGTGGTTCTAAAGAATTAAATAAATAATAAAGCTTCATCAATGCAAGTTTTAAAAAGTAGAATTTTGCCCTGCCAGCTCCAAAGACATACTGACGGAAAGGATGAATACTTCCAATAAAATGCCATTATTTTAAAGGGAGCTGGGGAAGGGTGTGTCCCTCTCTCCCAGTTCAACCTACCTTACAGGGTTGTGGTGGTAGGGAAAACAGGGGGAGGGAGTTTTATGGATGCTGCCTTGAATTCCTTCACGAAAGGTGAGATGCAAATCTAACAAAGAAATATTTTTTCTATCGGGGAAGCTCCCTAGTTAATTTCTGATTCCTCTCCAACTCTGATTTAACAAGAAAAAAATCTAATGCAGCAAAAACATTAAAGCGTTTGTCGGTCTCATCTCAGAACTAGCAAGAGAGGCAATGCGGAGAGGAGGGCAAAGGACTTGTGAGCACCCGGCCGAGGCCCTATAATGGGAGAGGCTGAACTGCTGGACCTAATCATCTACTTCAGCTGAGAAGGTCCACCACACCAAGCATCGCAGAGATGAAGCATTTAGTTTATTCCCAGCTCAGGTAACGAGGTTACTGAAATCCCGCCCCCCAAGCCAAGATTTTTTTTTTTGTTCTTTCAAGTTCTCCTCTCTTTTTGTTGAGGTGTGGTAGTTTCAATTCCCCCTTGGCAGGAACTCTTGCCTTTCCTCTCTTCCCAGCTCCTGAACTTCGGGTCCTCTAAGGGGAAATTTGGCTTGATGGCTTTGCAGCTCCCCCTCAGCAGCCTGGACGTTCCCATCAGGTGCTGATTTCTGTTCAGCTGGAGTCAAGCTATGGGCAAGAGGTCAAGTTGCTTGCTTTGTCCTTTCCTTTCCTTTCCTTTCCTTTCCCCTCCTTTCCCCTCCTTTCCTTTCCTTTCCTTTCCTTTCCTTTCCTTTCCTTGCCTTGCCTTGCCTTTCCTCTCCTTTCCTTTCCTTTCCTCTCCTTTCCTTTCCTCTCCTCTCCTTTCCTCTCCTTTCCTTTCCTCTCTTTTCCTTTCCTCCTTTCCTTTCCTTTCCTTTCCTTTCCTCTCCTTTCCTTTCTCCTCCCTTCCCTTCCCTTCCCTTCCCTTCCCCTTCCCCATGGAGGGCAGTTTTTGGGGGTGGGTTGTTTCTGCAAATCTGCATCAGCTCCAAGCCAGGCCATGACGTCTGGCCCTCGGCACCACCACCCATTTCTCATGGAATGCGTCTGACCCCCTTTTTAAATGGGCAATTAAAAATCTTTCACTCCAATTTGCTTAGAGATGCAAATACTTTGCAACTAGTTCTGAGCTACACTTTCTCTTTGCTAGTCCAGAGATGTTTCATGCTTCATGTTCCTATCATTTTTCGGCTCCATGCATACTTGCACATGTATGTTAAATGCTTTTACACTTATTTACCCCCGTTTGACTCTTTTGTAAGGTGCTTTGTAGAGGCCTTGTGTCTAGAAAAGTGAAAGATAAATTAAGCGCCTTGTGGCACAAAACACACATTTACATAGCTTTTATTTTTATTATTTATTTATTTTATTATTTCAATTTATTCCCCGCCCATCTCCCATGCAAGGGACTCTGGGCGGGTTACAATAATTACAATAATTTTACAAAAGCCATCGCCTAAGCTGTGAACATCAAAGCTAAACCTGAACATTTCTGTCCAAAAAACAACACAGCCTTCTAGAGACAAAGGCTGGGGTCGTACGTCATCATGCCAGACCATGGTTTCTTAGTCCTTAAGACTGAGACGGCTCGAGAAAGTGAGCCAAGTGACACAACACGAAGCTGACAACTTCACGACCCTCCAGAACCACCGCTCTTTTTCAACATTGAGGCAGGAGATTGGTCGGCTTCGGAGCACAGAATCATCCCGTTCACCACATCTTCCTCCCCAAAATCAGGAGGGGGGGGGACTTAGGCTACCTCCTAAAGGCTGGAATGGCTTCCCAGCAGCAGGAAGACGGTACGATGGAGCCAGATCCAGCAGACGTCAAAAGATCCCAAGGATTTTGATGGGGAGACGCAGAGAACCCCGGAGGGTGTCTTCCGAAAACAGCTTCTCTAGCTCAACGCTCAAAGGCCGGACTGTTTAGGAGGCTACTGTGATCCAAGAGCAGCTGGGAGGTCAGTTCGAGAGCCCGGTGCGACGTTTGCCTTGCTCAGCTGTTTGACAGGGAAGGTCTCGCTGACTGTCTTCCACCAACATCCTGACCTCGCTCTTCCTGGTCAAACCTGGCTTCCTCCAACATGAAGCCGCTGTCAGCCCTGCGAGGTTGTCCGGACAAGCCACACCACCAGGGGCACTAGCTCTATCTTTATTGTAAGGTGACATTAAAAGAATCTTGCAAGACTGAAGGCATTTCTCCCCTCCTCTCCTTTTACTCTCTGGAAAACCAGGGAGGGTCCCTTCTGAGACGCTTCCCACTTTTCCCCTTTTCCTTCTGTGGGGTGAGGCACCTTTTACACGCCGGTTGCCCAGTCTGCGGCTCTTCCTCCTGTCTCCCACGGTCCTTCCCACAGACCGTGACATCTGGCCACCTTCTACACCACGGAAACATGGCCCCGATGGCAAGGGAGTGGGCAGCAGGATCTCTTGAGCCAGGCCCCCAAACGGACCCCCCCCCCAAAAAAAAACCAGCCCCTTTACTCTGGAGATCCACCTACGCCTTCACACGTCACGGCGCGCCCGAGTCACTGCACCTTCTCTTGTGTCTCCTGAACCACAACTCGGATGCCTTTGCACGCTGTGTCGATTTGCAATTAAAAAAAAAACAGACCCAATGAGTTTGCACTGTCATTACGCCAGCAGAAAATTCAGAGCGCCACCGCCATGAAAAGCATGCTGGTTGAATAACATCCCCAACTTTTAGAGTCAACATCTGTCACAAGGGGGAACGTTAAGATACCAGATCCGACGAGGTCCAGTCTCCCCCCACGCCCCAATGGGGCAGTTTTATTCCAGAGTCCCAATGGGGGTGGTGGGTGGGGGATGGGGGTAGCTACCTGCAAAGATGTGTATTTCTCTCCTGGGGGTGGGGGCCAGCACCTTAGATGAGCCATGTTTTCAGTAATATAAGCAGGCAAAGCTTTTTTTCTCACTAGTGCACCCCCCCCCAAGCAGAATCACTACCTAGAATTTTCAAGTCACCAGGACAGAGTAACGCCAAAGCCCACCAACGCCTCCTCCGGGCCCCTCCCCAACGGAATTAAAAGTGCCAAAATCACACCAGACCTTATGCAAGAAGATTTCGGTTCGCTCTGTTGTTTTCCTAACCTCTGATGAAATTCAAGATTCCAATCACAAAATGTTCCATCTCTAATACAGAACACCCAAAGGTGGGGAACAGAAGTTTGGGTGCGACAGGAGAGGGGAAGGTGAATCTTCGGGCACCCAAACTCCTGATCTTTTTCTCTGGGCTTTTTGTACAACTCTCCAAAGAGAACTCTTCAGTGGGACCCCTTAGAAAAAGGGGGAACGGTCCACAGTCACTGGATTTCAAACCTGCTGCCACTGTTGATCAGCCTGGAATCCTAACACAGAGCTTGACTCATGCGCTGAACAAAATGGGGTGCCTGGAGAAAACCCCCCCATCCCCCTCCCTGCAAACCCTCAGAGCTGGATTTCTGCACTGCTCAGGAGCCTGGGAACTTAATTTTGCCTAATCTACCCATCAGGAGAGAAATGGTCCCCATCAGAGGAGCTCCCACTAGATTTAAGAGTTCCTTGGTGTGTGTGTGTGTGTGTGTGTGTGTGTGAGAGAGAGAGAGAGAGGGAGGGAGGGAGGGAGGGAGGGAGGGAGGGGGAGAGAGAGAGAGAGAGAGAGAATGCGTGTCTGGGGAGGAAGTGGGAAGAGGAGACAGATACCTCTTTAAAAAAAAAAGCCAGCCTTACCACTTAAGGCAGGAGATACAGTAAATCTTGTAAAACCTTAGGAGACAAAGCCCAATTTTTCAGAAGGGTGTTAATTTTGTGAACAGCGGACAAGGGTGCTCTTCTAGAAAGTTGGGGGGGGGAGATGGGAAGGATGTCTTTTCACAAAACCTCTGCAAAATAATAAAGGCGGGGTAAAAAAATCTTTAAAAAATGAAGCTTAATTATTCCCCGTTCTTTTAAAAGGAGGAAAGAAGGAAACAGCCCGGAGGAACCCTGAATGGGAACAGCAAATTCTGCTCCTCCTAAAATGGTCTCGCCTTCAAAATTAGTGCCAAGAGTTATAACAGAGACCAGCACAATTACTCCCATGGTATTCAGTGACCTCCCGGCACCTTCATTCTTAAAAACTAGAACCAGCTCAAATCTTGCATGATTGCAAAGTCTTGCATCGAAATCTCAACGAGGTTGCTGAACGTTCGCACTGAAATGGCTGAGCAAAGACTGCCACCGTATTTAAAATGTTTGTTTGGGGTCGGGCAGCCACTGAAAAATGGGCAACCCCTCTCCTACACAGGTTCCGACTGTAATTCTTACTAGTTTGACACCTGTTTGGGGTACAAAACGGTAGACTTAGGAGCAAACCCAGTGCTTTTTCTCGGGGGCAGGGAGGGGAAGAGGAAAAACTTGGGAGAGCTTTTCCCCTTCTTTCCACATGTTTCCTGCAACTGGTTCTTCCAGGCAGAAGCAGTTGCCAAACCATGTTCCCAGGATACCGCTGGGCAAGTAGGTGGGAAGCTGGCCTATCATTCCTTCCTCTTGCAGAATGAAAACACCAAACAAACGGAGTGTAGGTGCAACGCTGCTTCTCAATGGCCTCGTGAGAGAAGAAAAGGAAGACGCAGAAGGGAGAGGTTTTATGTGGGAATCCAGCAAGTCCGAAGATCTCACCAGGAGATGACGCTGGTGGCAGCTTTGCTGCAAGAGACCTCACACAAACGGCTTGTGATTAACACACCCTTAATCTATTTATGGCTGAGCAACCGCAGAATTCTTTGCTTCTGTTGTTGATGTTTTAAGGTTTGTTTGTTTTTTTGCATTGTGTTCTTCGGGCCATTTGCATCCTGCGTTTGAACAGTGGCCTTCGGTCACCTCGTGGGAGCGTCAAAAAATGTCAAGGTGGCAATTCAACGGTGCAATCCAAGCCCCGCCTCTTTTTTCAGGCGTTGCTCATGGGATGCACGAGTAGAAATGCCCAGCTGTGTCCATCATTTGGATGTTTCTGACCAACCTCATGGACGCCTGTGGATGTGACATCAATTTGCTCATCCCTTCCATGTTCCGCTCCTCTCCCTCAGAAAGTGCGTGTGGACAGCTTTACAAGCTTTACAAGAAGAAGCCTGAGATTCATGATCGCCCCCCTCCCCTGCATCCATACAGACAAAAAATGCAGTGCGGGGTCGCATCAAACAAGCAAAGGACGATTTGCACCACTTCTGACAAACCCCACGGGCAGAGAGTGGGAGAATTATTTTAGGTTATTGGAAATTAAACTGTTTGGTGAAAGACAATGTCAACAAATGGGTAGCTTTTCTGATGCCAGTGCACGTGCCCCCAATTCTCATTAAAATATAAACATAAATAAGATAAAATATAAAACAAAATGAAGCCCCAGGTCCATTGTCATTTCCTTTTCATCTGCATTATTTTCACATACCCTTCTCAAAAGGAGTTTGGTAGCGCCTTTTCCAGCTAACAAGTTTTATTCAAAGGTAACTCAAACTCAACAAGTTTGAATAAAACTTGTTAGCTGGAAAAGGCGCTACCAAACTCCTGATCTTTTTGCTATCACGAACTAACACAACTTTCCTCCTACAATGTCCTACCCCTTCTCAGGTCTTGAGATTGCAAAAAGCGCCCTAGGTTTCCATACATCTTCATCACAAACGTAAGATTCTGGGTTGCGTACTCTAGAAACAAGGGGCAAAAACACCAACTGGGTTGGCCTAAGTTCCCCTCTCCCACCAAGAAGGATGGAACGAATCCTGGAGAAGGTCTGCAACACATTTTATAGCAGCCAAGCATTGAATCTGAGAAGCTGTGTTGGAAAGGGATAGGGATAGGGTGATTAACCGTCACTCTTGTAACGATTTAATGAAATCTCTTGGCCAAAGTTCCCACTCAGGCATTCAGATCCTAAAAATTCCTTCACTGTTCCTTCTCCTCACTGTTCCCCTCAAGTCTAGAGAGAAATAATTTGGAAGACCCCATTCTTCTATCTGGAATGACTTCATCCCAAAATGGTCCATCTCCTTCTGCCTTCCCGACCTGCGATGTGCCAAATGTGTTGGGGATTCTGGAAACCGCTGCCCCAACAGATCTACCCAGGTTGGAGAAGTCGGTCTCCCCCACAAGAGAAACCAGGAACACCTAAATTTTCTTCCATGTGAAGCCGTGTCTTTCCCACCTCTCTCTAAGAGCTAGCAATCCTTTCCACTCAGCCCCCAACACCAGGATCTGGATGTTGTGTGACTCAAGCAGGAACTGGGCTTCATTTTCCTTGGTGGCTCTGCTACCTCTTGAAAAAAGGCCAGAGCATTTGCGTTCCCAACATGCTTGCTAACCCACGAGGGGAAAGAAATAAGGTCAAGAGAGAAACCTCAAGGGAAAGCAACATCGCTTGTTGCAATGCGAGTCACTCTTGGAGGAGCTGGTGGAAATGGAGAGAGGACCTTCAAACTGTGGGACTCTTTGGGTGGAGCACTGCGCAATTAAACTTTTAGTAGGTCATGGTAACCTAAGAGATACTTCCAGTTGGGTTGGTTCCTAACCTGTCATTAGGGAGAAAGGGGAATGACAACTGTTTGTTGAAGAGCCCTGAAGTCACATCAAGAGGCAAAGTGAAAAGAAGAAGCGGTCTACTTAAGCAGTCCGATGATGAGATCTTAATATCTTCTGACTCTGGGCCAAGTAAGACAACCCTGAGAACCAAGGGTGACAGCACAGAGGCAGGCTGATGAAAGCAACAGAGGCGGCCATCAGGTTTCATGGAAGTCTTCCAAGAACTTCACTTGCATCAAAAGTTGACGTTCCACCACTTGGACAAGTCATGGAAATCAACCAACATTCAGGAGATTAAGGATGCAGGCCAACAGATCTGGATGGGGCTGAAAGCTTTCATACATGATACAGCCCTTGAGCAATGAGGTCAGGCTTCCCCCCCCCCCCCGTTCTTCTAGATTCAGACAAACATATCTGCTTAAATTCTAGAAAGATGCAGCCATCAGGGTCTGCTTGGATTCCACCACCCATCGTTCTGGGTCAACAGCTCCTCAAGCTCAGGAAGAGTAATTTAAACCAGTGTTCCTCAACCTTGGCAACTTTAAGCTGTGTGGACTTCAACTCCCAGAATTCCCCAGCCAGCAACGCTGGCTGGGGAATTCTGGGCGTTGAAGTCCACACAGCTTAAAGTTGCCAAGGTTGAGGAACACTGGTTTAAACCAACCATACACCGTGTTCTCAGCCTGAATTGAGGGGAAGAAGGAAGACATCAGTCTGGGATGGAAACTGGCTTCCAGTTGGCAGGGACACTTTTAAGGAAAGTCCTGAGAAAACCTTTTCCCTTGCTTACTCCACTACCTCTAGATATAGAGGCCTGTTTCTGAAGCCCCAACTTCCCTTCAAAGCAATAACTTTCAGAGCTTTGGCCTCGAGCAGCAACCAACATTCCCAAAATCAGGTGGGATCGGGAGAAAAACCGAGCGCGATTCCACCCCACGTCTTTCTAGGTCTTCTCCTACCACCAGGTTGAAAACTACACTTCAGAGGCAACTTGGGGAGAGAATCTGGGTTGTCCCATGTAGGTATGGTCCCCACAACGGCGGCAGCAGCACAGAGTCTACCAATTACAGAAGCTACAAGATTTGGAATAAAAACGGCCGTAGCGTTTCAGAATTTGCACAAGACCTACAGGAATACGACCTCGGAAAATTACCACCTCTTTGGGGTAATGGTCGACCAAGCTTCTAGGAATACGGCCTGATGGGGTGTTGATGCATCACCTTTCAAGCCCTGCCCCACCGACGCCGCCTTGTGCAATCCCATGAGAAAACATGATCGGGAGTGATATACGGCCTCTCTCTTTTAACCGGTTCCCTTTGCAAGAGAACCTCTACGTTGCAAAATCTAGCTGGCATCGCCGTCCTCATTCTCGGGTCCCAGCGACCCAAGCCAGGCCCAACGCTCCTCCGGAAGCCGACTTACCGTCCATGTGGCCGATTTTGCAGTGCTGGACTGTTGAAATGAGACGTCAAAGCTGTGAGGCCCGGGATAATCTGTGTTGGAAGGGATGGCAGGAGAGGGGGAGAGCGCGTCAAACGTGGAACTGGGCTGGGCGTAGGGCGAAGGCGCCGTGACGCTGTTCTGGGCGTGCTCCGTGTTGTACGGGCTGGTCGATGAAGAGCCGTTTTGGATCTGCTGGTCCATGCTGTTTAGAAGCCCCAGGTTGGTGTACTGTGGCTAAAACAAGAGGAACGGAGGGGGCAGAGGTTAGTCGATGGAACACAGTGGCCGATCAGTTACCAGGATTTGGGTGTCGTTTTTAGGCTAACAACAACCTGGGACATGCAAAGGAGGACAGCTTCTAATTTATCTCTGCAAAGGGAGTGCAATGCCCTTCTGTTTCCACCCAGCATGACGGAGGTGGTCAAATGGGCAAGTCAGCCGATGAAGTGTTGCAACGCGACTCCAGGCCTCCGTGGGCCATCTTGAGCCCCACCTTTGCAGAGGCCACGGGATGGAGCCACCGTGCTGGCACTCAGCAAGTTCCCAACCCATCACGGCCCGGGACATCACCCTGTCCCCACAGTAAGCTGCCTTGAATTCCCCAGGCTTGCGAAAATGTGGGATGCAAGGGCACTAAATCGAATCGGTTCCCCATTACATGCATGTTCATGCCTGATCTCTCACCATATTACGGGAGAGGAGGAGAACGGAATGCTACTCCAAGGTCATCAGCTACAGAACTACACCGATTTCTTCCTTCGGTTGGCCTTCTGACATGTCCCCTACAAACATCTGGAGAACATCTTGAAACAAAGGCTGCCCCCTACTCATGGATTCCAAAGCTTGCATTCAAATGTCATTTTAGCTCGGGGCTAAATGCACGGGGTCCCTGCATTCCCCCCTTTCCAGCAGAAAACCGAGCTGTCTGCCACACTCATCTTTATTTTCATGGAGGTGAAGCGAAAACCTTCTGCGACATCAGAGGGCAAGTATGCACATGTACCTCAGATCCCACGAAATGCACAATAGAATTCAAGGAGTATAATAGGATTGCCACTTTTGTACAAAGCTCCAAGGCAAGATAAGAACAGTGACCATTCACAACAGGGGGGGATCAGCAATAGCAGTTTTCTTAGCTTTGGTATGTTATTTCGCAACGCGTGAGATAAAGGTTTCAAGTACAAGCTGAATGGAAAGTATCAAGTGTGCTGAAAAACTTCCTTTCCCCCCCCCCTCCACAGTTGTCCCAGCCTCAGTAACAGTCAAAGATATTTACCTAACATCTCCAAAAGACCGCTCTTTGAAACCCCCGTCAAAACTTTGGAATCCTGATTAAGCCGAGACCTTTCTCCTCAATGCGTTTTTGCCCTGATGCTCATATCGGATATGGAAGCCTATCGAATGTATCCTAAAATTCTTCCAATAAGGCAGAGCTGCAACTGCTTTATGCCCCATTTTGCATCCCTAAATCCCACAGACACGTTGAAGGTGAGCAAACAACAAGAACAAGGGGAACTTCCAAATTTTTGCTATCGAACTGAGACAAAGGCATTTCGGTTGCAACTACAAAGCCTTATAAACACCGAAAAGTATCCAGAGGTAATGTCTATCTTGAGGTCAGTGGAGAGCGCCTCCGAAACAGGACTATAAACGGGCTGAAGGTCCGTAATTATAAATGGAACCCCATCCTCCCTGAGATTTGTGAGGTCCTGACCTGCAAGCTTTTCAAAAGTCCCTGAAGACGTGGGGGCGCCGTCAGGTGTGGCACCTGGAGGCCAGGGGAGTTTGTGAAAAAAAAAATATTGGAGTTGGGTTATTCTTCTCGCTGAGTTTGGCTTGGTTTGAATCCCGTGTGTGCCACCCAGAGTCGTGACTGTGGGGTGGGCAGCTCTATAAATTGACGTAAAGTGACATAATATAAATGGACATCGGGGGGAAGATGGGCGGTAATATAAATTAAATATAAATAAATAAATAAATAAATAAATAAATACATACATACATACATACATACATACATACATACATACAAAACCAAACAAGCTGAGAGGAAACAAGAAATGGAGCCAGAGCGAAAAATGGGTGCACGTGCCTCCCTAAAACGGTTCAATAGAGGAGCCCGTTACACAGGGAGGCTTAGCGTTGCTGGTTGCTGTTGGCAACGCTGAATTGGGACCCTTGCCCCAAGAAGGGGGGGGCCTTGCAGGACCTCAACGGCCCTTTCCGGCTCCCCGATTCAATGGAGATGTGAGCCCCGACTGAAACCACGGCAGGCAGGAGGCGGCCCAGGCCCACCTCCATCATGCCAGAGAGCTTGACATGGAGTCACCATCTTAAATTAGAGGAACGGATTCCAGAGGAAGGCTGCAGAAAGCTTCCTAACCAGAAGACTCACAGCGGGTGGTCCTGCTTGGACTGAGCAGTTAAGGAGGTGCCAAGCGAGGCCTTTTGGCCAGCCACGGGCACAGCCACGTCCCTGAAGCAGAAAGCGTGGAGCTGGACTCGAAGGAGAAGAACAGGAGGAGAGCAGCAGCCCAGAGAGTGGGGGTAACGTCCCCTTTGCTGGATGTATTCAAGCAAAGGCTAGAGTGGACAATCCTCTTTCCAGAAAGATTTAATTTGGGCCAGATGACCTCAACAGCCCCTTCTGTCTCTCGGAGTCTATGAGAAGGACTTGCCTCTTAGGTCTCTCCAGACCAGGCATGGTGACCTCCGAGCAAAGCCACCTCTTCCTCCAGGGACACCCCCACAAGGGGCCCAACTCTGAAGGAGCTGCAGAGGAAAGCAGGCCCCTCTCTCGAAGCCCGGCCAGCCGAGCCCAGCTCTCTAACGCCTTCCCCGAGGAGGGGTCCCTCTGGGGAGCTCCCACAGGGTTACAGCCACGCCAAGGCCCGCAGAGGCCCAGCTGGTCAGAATCCTGCAAACGGTGCTGTGTGAGCAGACGGCCAGGTCTCAAGATGGGGAGACCCATGGGGAAGAACGGCAAGATTCTAGCGTCCAAATGCTGGTTTCTATTGCTTTGGCCAATTTTGGGACCACGATCCTAGGGGAGCTTGACTCAGTCCCAAGTAGGGAGAGACCTGACCTCAAGTCCCACCTCGGGAACCCCCCACTGTCACTGCCCCCGTCAGCCACCGGCCTCAAGCCACGGGCAGCAGAGGGCCATCACGAAAGGGAAGAGAGAGGACAGGTTCATCCATTACCAGGATCAAGCTTTAAAAAAACGAATAATCAAAGCAGGAGGTCCCTTTCCAAACTTCTAGCCCACCAACCCCAGGACCCAGCCCCATGTCCCAGAGGGGGGATTCCAGCAACCCCTGAACGGCCCCACTCAGCCAACTTGGGCTGATCTTGGGAAGCTAAGCAGGGCCAGGCGGGGTTAGCAGCTGGAGGGGAGACAGTGGTGGCAAACCATTTGCAGGCTGCTGAGTGGGTATGTCCAGGGTGCAAAGGAAGGAGCCTTCCTGTTTTCATCTTAACGCAACCCCTTCCAGAACCGTCCCTGGCCGACATCTTTGGTTGGGCAGCCACGCACACAGCCCGGTCGCGTCTCTTTTTCAGATTTTCCAGGCAAACCCCTTCCTGACTCAGCCTGAGCGATGAGCCACCGTGATCTTTTCTATGAAGCTCGCCCACTTCCTCGAGCAAGTGGCGCTCCAAAGGGCCATTGGGGCACCTTACAGAATCACAGAGGAAAACAAACTGCAAACATGGCATTCCGTGCGCGCCACAGGCCATCTGTCCCAGTGGCGGAGGGCCATTCCTCGGCACGCATCCGAGGCATTCCGCGGCCGAACCCCACCTCCTCGGTGCTATTTAAATAGCAATTAATCCTCTCCTTGACATGAGCAGCTGGAGACTTCTTCCTTGGCTGCTCCTGTGATCTTCTAACCCTGCTCCCCACTCCCCAAGCCCCCCCCCCCCGACAGGTGCAGCCCAGGGTCCAGGTGATCGGAGGTAAGTTAAGACACACCGCGGAGGGGAGGCTGAGCCTCCGGCCAGAAATGCTTGGAGGAGCTGCTGGTGACCAGAGGTCAGCGTCTGTCTGAAGCCTCCCCCACCCCTCCAGCGGCAGAGCCCCGGGGTCACCAGCAGATAGCTCTCTTGGAGGCGTATGCCTCCTGACAAGGGAACAATTAGAGGGGGCAGCTAACCTGGGGGGGGGGGGAAGCTGCATTGGAATTTGACTCGGCAGCCATCCCTGGCTTCAAATCAAAACAGGGCTGGCTCCCTCTCCCTCCACAACAAACGAGCCTGCGGTCCTTACACAACCAAACACACCGAAGGAGAAGCTCCAGAAAGGGGATGAGTTGCAAAATTGGGGTAGCTCCCAACTCTGACCCCGCTTCTCACCCCATCACACCCAGCCCCCGGCCCCTGGGCATCTAAGGAGACGCCTGGCGACTTGATAAACCAACGGGGACCAGAGCCGGGTCAGGGCCTGCTGTCCGCAATACGGCCACCTGAGTTCCTCTCCCTTTGCCAAGGTTTGGAGAAACCTTTTAGGAATGGTGGCCCAACGCTCCTTCAACCCAGCTGCCTTCCTTGAAGAAGAGTGCGCCCTCACCCTTCAAGGCCAGATCCTCAGTTCCACGCTGTAAAGGAAGGGGTCTGTTGCCCAACCCCACCCCTTGCCTTCAGGAGTTGGGAGTCACACAGATGCCCATGGCTCTCTAGGTCACCTGCATGATGTTTTCTCCTTCCACAGCTAGGGCATCTTGCAAGAATGTGTACTCTACTGGTGAAATCCTAGGTATACAGGATTACTCTGAGCACCCCCAGATATGTGGACTTCAACACCCAGAATGCCTCAGCCATCATGGTCCTTGCTAAGCCTTCTGAGAGTTGGAGTCCACACATCCAGAAGGATCCCAGGTTGGGAAAAGCCATGTATTAGTCTTCCACCTGGCCAATGCATAACCCCCGATGCATCAGGCAGCAAGCAAGCCATCAAACCACCTCGCCACACCGCGACCCGGGGCTGAGTTCACACACTGCACTGATGCATAATGTTGCATGTTTGGTTTTGCTTTGCACAATAGGTGAATCCAGCCAACCGGGGCTTATTCAACAAACTACAGTGCAAATAACGTGCAAGCCAAGGGAGAAGGTCAGAACAGGTCAACCTACTTCTTGGAAACCTTTTCAGCCTGTTGCCAGTTCCGTCGGAGCTCTGCAAGACGCAGAACTGCAGGTGGTTTTCCAAAAGTTCATTCAGGAGGGATACTGTCCTGACTTCGAGTGAAGGAACACGCTGAGACTTGGCGTAAAGGCTCTAGTGTTTTATTGTTCTACTCTGCTAGACAGAATCCAGCTAAACTGAAATGAATTAGTGATGCTCAGAGAAAAGGCCCAAGAAACTAGGGCGGGGCCTTCTTCAGCCTCTTGGGAGGAAGGCAAAGCGATTCAGTACTGCGCATGCGTTTATCCCCCTGGAGGGAGCCCCCTCCTTCTTCACCAGTTATCTCCCTGACAGATACCCCCTGGCGGACTCTCCTGGTGGGGAAGCTGGCCGTCCACAGATGTGGCTTGCAAGCTCGCTCCCAGAACGACCTGGAGAGCTGCTGTGGGGAGATGGAGTATCCTGATGTCATGGGGGAGACAGTCATTGCCCTTTCTGGATGTGGAAGGAGCCAGATAGGGCTGAAGAGGCCTCCCATGGCAAGACTTGGCTAGGCAGTCCAAAGGTCTGACTCCATATGGCAGTGTTTCTCAACCTTGGCCACTTTAAGATGGTGGACTTCAACTCCCAGAATTCTCCAGCCAGCATGGCTGGGGGATTCTGGGAGTTGAAGTCCACCCATCTTAAAGTGGCCAAGGTTGAGAAACACTGCCATATGAAGCAGCTTCCTATGATCTTCAGATCTATAGCCTCGAATGAGGCTTCTTCAAAACCCACCATTCCCTCCAAAGGAAAAAAAAGAAAGCCTGGAGACTTTTTTGAACCCAGAGTCCCAATTCTATAAACGAGTGCAAAATGGGACATTCAGCCTGCAAAAACTGTGGCGTTTCATCCAGAGACTGAAAACATCCTTTAGATGCATTCCAAAAGCTGCAGCAAGTGGCCACTTGGATTATCACGCCGTCTGCGCACACACTCTTACACACACACACACACACAAATGGCGTACCTCCCCTGCTCACAGCGTGCAAATATCAAATACTTTAAAGGAGGCATGACAGATATTACAGCCCCATGGGATTTTACGAATGGCTGTGCCCATTCATCAATTTCCAGGAGATTTATCAGCACAGGCCCTTTGACAAATGGAAAGCAATCAGTCTCGTATTTGCACTCCAGAAGCTAAGCACCAGAATATTAGCCCAATTAGAAAGCAATCCGGTAACTTTAGAAGGCTTTCTTCCAGCGAAGCGGCACGGATACCCATCTATCTCTTGTACAAACACAGGCATTCGAGGCAGCAAAACAGAAAGGAAGATTCTCTTTCCAACATGTACAATTAAGCCGAAGGTCCTCGGAGATCCGTCTGCAGCGCCGTTCAGGGCTCTCACAACAAGCCCCTAGAAGGGTCCACCAAATGGTCTGGAAGAATCCCAAGAAGCCCCCAGTTGACCACAGCCCATCGCAAGAAAGGGAAGCAGACTTGGTTCGTCCGGGGAGGGAAGCCCTGAACGTTGACCCGAGAGTGGGAAGAGGCCGTAGCAAACCACTATCCATGGCTGCCAAGAAACCAGCATGGATGTGTCTCTAAAGTCACCAGACTCAAGCCCAAATCAAACCTTAAAAAAAAACAACTAGCTAAAATCTTTTAGAAGTGCAACGTGGAAAACTAGCACCTTCAGGAAGAAACATTCCAGACTGGGAGCGTGCTGCCCAAAAGGATGTTCTTTTTAGAGACTGAGATGGGGGGAAAGTAAAAAATGCAGTCCCTGGTTATTACCAGAACCACCTTAACGTCAAGGCACTTTGCACGTCCTCAAGGCACCTCCGCACCTTTCATTTTCGGTTGGCTGCTTCACCCCTTCCCCTCCCTCCACCCTCTGTGGTTTAACTTGAAGGATTCCTAGTTTTAAGAATGAAACTCGCCAGTTGAGTATTTCCCAAAGAGGATGCTAATATCCCTCAGAGGAAACGAGTCCTGACCACCCCCCGAAATTTCAGGGCAAAATATTATTATACATTATATTATTATATTAAGAGTCACTTGTTGCGATGGGTGGCTATAGAAATTAAATTAAATTAAATTAAATTAAATTAAATTAAATTAAATTAAATTAAATTAAATTAAATTAAATTAAATCAAATCAAATCAAATCAAATCAAATCAAATCAAATCAAATCATACGAAAAAATCAAGAATCCTTAACTGGCTGCGGTATTTGATCGGTGCAGGCTGATTAATCAAGTATCAACCGAGAGGCCTAAAACTATAAATAAAATTCCACTTCAGTGAACATCAGAGCTAATCGCAAATTTTTATCTATCTATCTATCTATCTATCTATCTATCTATCTATCTATCGTTCACATTTCTATGGCCAAATTTAATGCCAATTTTATAGGAAAATATTACTCATTTTAGATAATTGAAACAAATTTTAAGAGACTCGGTTAATTGGAAAAAGAAAGCTACTCGAATTCTCCAGAGTTACATTACTTCAATAATAGTGTATCCAAGCAAAACTTTGGTTACACATTTTACTAATCCATTTTTTAAATCCCATTTACTGATTCATTTATATTCTTTATTCTAAACTGTATCCTTCATACAATGATCTGGGTTATTTTAGCAAACTTTGATCGTCTTCATTAACACCGATGGAATTTTTAAGCAGAAAACTGGGTGAAAATATTTCAAAGTGTTTGTCGAAGAATTTTGAAATTATTTTTAAAATCCTCTCCCCCAATATTGCATGCATCTACTGGTAACTTAGCAATATACGTGTGAACGTATGGAAAGCGCTGAACCAAGAAAAATATTGAAAAATGGCCGTTAGAGGTGGAAAAGGAAGGAAAACGCACAAGAGCAGAACGAGAAATAATTATGCTTTTTTTTGTCTCTTTCTCCAATTTTTCTCCAAGCGAGAACGCCAGAGTGTCATTACACAATGTGCTTTAAAACTTGGGCAAGTTATTCAAGTCAACCGGCTCACGGTAGTTTAAATTCAGAAGGGAAAAGTAAAAATTCTCTAAGAGTGAAAGCAAACTGGCGCAGCACGAAACAGAAAGCAGCACCGTGGCATAAACGCACAGCTTTTCAACACAAGACAGAGGGGAATATTGCAACTGTCAAATAAATGCATCTTCTAGATGCCTTGTTTCACCAAACCAGGGGGGGAACCAGTCGTAAAAGCGTAAAGTTACAACCAAGGCAGCAGTTTCAGGAAAGCATTTAGTCGGATGAGAGAAAACGAAAGCAAAGAGGAAGCTATTTTGCAATGAAAAAATGAGCCTGCTGAAGTGATCCAGGAAGAGTTGGGGTTGGGGAGAATTGCATGATCTAACTTTTCTTTCCTAAATTCTTGAGGTTTCCTCATCCATCCATCCATCCATCCATCCATCCATCCATCCATCGCCTTCACTCAAGAATCTGTGTTCCTTTCAAACGATCTAATTCTCTCGCTGGAAGTCAAATGGTTAAAGTTGGGGATGAGAAATTCTCAATCATCTAAATCAGTGTTTTTCAAACTTGGCCACTTTAAGATGGGTGGACTTCAACTCCCAGAATTCCCCAGCCAGCATGGCTGGCTGGGGAATTCTGGGAGCTGAAGTCCACCCATCTTAAAGTGGCCAAGTTTGAAAAACACTGATTTAAAGTATGACTTCCTACCTTTCTTGCCCTCTAGTCTGGTGTCAGTTTATGTCTTGTTTTTTTTTTAAATCAAATTCTGAAGAACAGTTCAAAAATATATATGTCTGTATCCCAGATGGCTGGGGAATTCTGGGAGCTGAAGTCCACCCATCTTAAAGTGGCCAAGTTTGAAAAACACTGATTTAAAGTATGACTTCCTACCTTTCTTGCCCTCTAGTCTGGTGTCAGTTTATGTCTTGTTTTTTTTTTAAATCAAATTCTGAAGAACAGTTCAAAAATATATATGTCTGTATCCCAGATGGCTTGGGAATTCTGGGAGTTGAAGTCCACCCATCTTAAAGTGGCCAAGTCTGAAAAACACTGATTTAAAGCAAGTCACCCAGAACACTTCTGTTCCCCCTGATGATGGTGGCTCACAAATATTTAAGAAGAAATGGAACATGGGCTGGAGGAAGTATAATATTTCATAGGTTTACCAGGGAAAGGATACCGGTTCTAAGATTGTATACAAGGCTGGGATCCGTGTTGGGGAAACAAGTTTCTGCCGGTTAACAGCAGGAGCTGACGCTGCACACCTCCGAATGGCTAGTGACAGAATCGTCACCAATCTCTCTCGGTTGCAGATTTGGCAATTTCAAACGGGGAAGGAAGAGAAGGGAGGCCTGCAGAGCAGTTTCTGCAATTCTCCCCCCCCCCCCCCACTTTAAAAATTAGAGGGTTCGAGGGAGCAATCCGGAGCATCCAAGCCTCTCCATGGAATGCACTTTTCAGGGTTTTTCTCTTTGCAGCCCCCAGCTGGATCTGGCCCATTTTCAAACTGGATGTTTCTTTTACCTGCTTCTCCCCCGCCCCCAAGGAAAATCTCAGCCTGTTCTGCTCAGGCTTGGGAGCGTTACCTTCCTGGCGGGTAGAGTCCCAACCCTTCTGCGCCATTTTTTTTCCAGCTGGGTTCGGAAAAACAGAAGTGAATCACGCAGCATTTCAGGACTGTTTTTCTTTAAGCAGGCAACCCGCTACGAAGACAAAGACTGAATCGATGAATCGATGTTGGAATTGCGCATCACGCTATGAATCAGAGCGGCCGGGGTGGGTAAGGACACATTTTCTCCGTGGGAGCAAAACTGGGTTCGTGCTGCTGAAAAAGTACCTTTGCACACCACCCTTTGCACTTTGGCCACACGAAACCGACAGGATCTGGAATTTCACTCCAGGTTGAGCCACGATGCTTTAAGGGGACCTGCTGGGGGTTACCCAGTCCCCCCACCCCACATTTTTTCCCAAGCAAGAGACTATGGTGACTGGCTTTCTCGGTGGTAGCTCCCACGCTTGGAACTCCCTGCCACTTAAGACGCTTAAGCCCTTTACAGGTAATCCTCGACTTACGATCATTCGTTTAGCGACCGTTCAATTATGACGCTAGAAAAAGTGACGAATGACCTGTCCTCCCACTTACGACTGTTGCGGTGTCCCTGTGGTCACATGATCAAACTTCAGGCGCTTGGCAACCGGCATGTATTTATGACGATTGCAGCGTCCCGGGGTCACGTGATCGCCATTTGCGACCTTCCCAGCCGGCTTCGGACAAGCAAAGTCAGTGGAGGGAGCTGGATTTGCTTAACAACCATGACAAAAAAGGTCATAAAATTGTGTGTGACTCATTTAACGACCACCTTGCTTAGCAATGAAAGCAACCCAATTGTGGTTGTAAGTCAAAGACTACCTGTATTATTCCTCAAAACTTTGGGGTCCTGATGGCGAAAGGACTCCTTTTCCCTACTTCTATTCTTCTGCTGTAGTTCTGCATACCATGGGCAGTACATAAATCCAGGGATGGATGGATGGATGGATGGATGGATGGATTCCTGAAAGTGCTCTTTTGGCCAGCTCCAGGGCCCTATCTTTCCCACAACCATGTTCCGTTCCAGGTGCTCACCCAACCTGGCCTGCACTTTTAGCATCTTCTGGGGACACAAGGAGAGGTCCTCCCGCTTGGCCTCCCTCCTCTAAGCCACCAGGGGAACCAGAGATTGCGCTGGATGCCCAGAGTAACCCAACAAGGCTTTTCTGATGCCACTCACAGCCACAAGGGACAGTCCAAGCCACAATGACACCGTCCTGCAAATAAATGAAGCGTGTGATTTGCATGATTTATGCAATGGTCTTAAAAAGCTGGGCAGCGTTGAACCTGGTTAATACTTGGATAGGAGACCACCAGAAAATCCAGAAAAAAAGGCAACCGCTCTCCACTTCCCTACTGCTGCCCAGGGAACTACATGGGGACGTCAACTCAACTCGAGTCTCTTCCTTTGCTTACTTTCTACTTTCTGTTGAAAACACTCAAAAGAACAGCAACTGATTATCATGCCAACCTGCAGCTTGCCCTAACTGTGCCCTAAATTGATCTTCCTGGCACAAAGCGTTCACGATTTAAGACGTTTTGCCAAACTTTTCCTGGTTTTTTCCCGTATCTGAAGGCATCAAGAATCAGGTCACAAAGGTAAGAAGAGAGAAAGGAGATAAATTATCTATCTGGTACAGCAAAAGAAAAAGAATGAAAAATGAATTTTTACAGAGATACGTAAGTCCAACTTAAGACTTCCTGAACACAGAGATGGGCTAACTACAAGTGCAGCCAATCTACTGCAGTTTACAAGCTCAACAAATACACACGCTCATACAAATACTAGGAGAACATATGCACGAATAAGACGGCACCCACAAAAAAATTACATGCACAAGTTTCAGTGCGTTGAGGGAGGCCGAGTTCATAAAAAGCAGGGGCGAATGGAAAGTCTCGTAAAAATGACAAAGAATCGCCTTTTCCTTTAACTAAGTTCCACCATGATGACTAACAGCTTTTTACGAGATTGCGGAGAGGTAAGGCAGATCTGTTGGCTCATCCTTCTGTTCCTGCAATGAACAGCATTTTCCCAAAACCACGTAGACTCTCTTCACAAACTCACAAAGAGTTTGCAAGCCAAGCCAACCAAAACATTCACTGTCTGTCAATCCAGGAGTCCAGGAAGTGACCCGGAGGTCCCGGAAACCCGCGTTCCTCCAAAAGTGGAGACGCTTCGAACTCCCTGGTAGACGCTACGGTGGTGTCACCATATCACCGTGCAAATGATGTCACGGGGCGCATGTCATCGCTTGCCCCTTCTGCGGACACCCACAAATCTTTAATAATGATTGACAAGGCATCGATACATGTGCACGGTGAAAATTAGGAGAGACTGGCTGTGAAATAACCGAACCAATTTTTTAAAATGTAATAAATTATTAAGAGTTAATGGGTGTCCGACACGACATTCACCAGGGACTTCTGCTGTTGTTGCTGTTTTTATCCTGGATCCTCGACTCAACTTACCATCGCAGAATGATGATAATAAGGAGGAAGAGGAAGAAGAGGAGGAAGAGAGAAAAATCAAAGCAAAGCAACAGGAAGTATTTTAACATGGGAAATGGTTTTGAGCCCTCAAAAGCAATGAATCTCAACACGCCAATTACAAAAAGCTGCATTATATGAAACAACACAGATGGTATCTTTCACTATCTAGATTTTAGGAAGGATCTGATAGTCAAAAGTACCAATTCCAGTCAGAACTATCTGGCAGACAGGGTGCTGATAGCAACAACAACGACAACAATGATGATGATGATGATGAAGATGAAGATGGTGACGATGATGCAGGCAAGCAGGACAGATTTCTAAGCAACAATCCACAGGGCTGAATTGCTGTGATTTTCCTAGCCCATTTCGCTTCTCCAAAACCGCACGGTTTGGTTCGCGGCCCCGTCTTTGACCACCGGATTCCCACCCTCTTTCTTCCCAGCAAAACTCTGTCCCTCTTTCCCGTTTCTCGGGTCTGCGATGAGCACAATAAGTGAGAAAATATCCGGGAATAAATAGGCCTTTTGCTGCCTTTAAGAACAGGAACAGGCGAAGGGTCCCAGGCGCGAGTCTCCCAGGGCCAGCCACGACCGAAATCGTTGGCATAGCCAAGGGTTGGACCCCAAGAACAGGAGGGTCTCCCAGAAGCCCCTGATGGGCTTTCCAGGTGATCACGCCTTCCGCCCCGGCATCAGCCGCCCCGGATTCTGCAGCAGAAGAGGCGGCAACGGACCCATTTTTCGGCAAGCCCCCTCGTCTGCAGCCGCACCCCAGCAGAAACTCTATTTCAGTCTGCCATCCTTTGCCTTAGCGCAGTGTTTTTCAAACTTGGCCACTTTAAGATGTCTGGACTTCAACTCCCAGAATTCCCCAGCCATGCTGAGAAACACTGCTCTTGCTTGACAGCAAAAAAAAAAAACAGAACTTGTTCACAAGCCGAGAACAACGCACACACGCCAACACACCATTTCACCAGTTGAGAAGGCTGACACTTAATTCGCAGGAGAGAACTACAGGTAGTCCTTGCTTAACCACCATTTGTTTAGTGATGTTTTGGACTTATGACAGTGCTGGAAAAAAAGACTTACGACCAGTCCTTGCACTTATGACCATCACAGCATCCTGTGGTCACGTGATCACGATTTGGGTGCTTGGCAACCAGTTCGCATTTATGACTGACACAACATCCCGTGGTCACGAGTGCCAATTTTGACCTTCCTGGCCACTTCTGGCAAGCAAAATCAATGGGGAACCGCATGATTCGCTTAACGACCACCACAAAAAGGTCGTAAAATTGGGTCAGATTCACTTAATGACTGCTTCACTTAGCAACCAAAATTCCGGTCCCAATTGTGGTCATTAAGCGAGGACTACCTGTATTTAGGAGTAAACCCTGGAGAAGATTCTCCTCCACACTTACTCCTTTTCACACTGGCAGAAAACCAGAAGCCCCTTGCAAAGGCAGACCTGTGCAAAAACCACAGGTAAGGGGGTATCCCAAAATTAATTTTCTCCTTTGTTGGGTATGGTGAGTTTATCTATTTATTTTCCTCCCGTCATCACGTGTGCAAAGCAAATGTTTAGGGTGAGAGAGAGGTTTTGAGCATAACGCTGTTAGCCACTGCAAGAACCGGTCCAGTTTCTCTACAAATAACCAGATGTGCACTTCTCTTAACTGCGTCCTCTACGTGTCATTTTGACTATTTCTATAGATTTATTTATTTTGCTTGCAACAAAGCAAAAATCAGCTCCTCTACCATTGTTAATCTTCTCTGCCAATCTTCCTTCAGTGGGTAGGAGCTAAATTTCTGAAAAAAAATTCTAAAAAGCAGGGGTGTCCACAGGGTATGGTCAAAAGAGTCAAGACGGCATCTGTGTTTTTATGCTTTTTATGTGCGTTGCATGCATAATTTTATCTACTTATTTTTATTTATTTTATTTTCTATCCCGCCTTTATTATTATTTTTTTATAAATAACTCAAGGTAGCGAACATACCAAATACTCCTTCCTCCTCCTATTTTCCCCACAACCACCACCCTGTGAGGTGAGTTGGGCTGAGAGACAGGGACTGGCCCAAGGTCACCCAGCCAGCTTTCGTGCCTAAGGCGGGACTAGAACTCTCAGTCTCCTGGTTTGCCATTGGCTCCTTCCTAGGGCTGAGAGAGAGTGACTGGCCCAAGGTCACCCAGCCGGCTTTCGTGCCTAAGGCGGGACTAGAACTCTCAGTCTCTGGTTTGCCATTGGCTCCTTCCTAGGGCTGAGAGAGAGGGACTGGCCCAACGTCACCCAACCGGCTTTCTTGCCTAAGGCGGGACTAGAACTCTCAGTCTCCTGCTTTGCCATTGGCTCCTTCCTAGGGCTGAGAGACAGGGACTGGCCCAAGGTCACCCAGCCAGCTTTCTTGCCTAAGGCGGGACTAGAACTCTTAAGTCTCCTGGTTTGCCATTGGCTCCTTCCTAGGGCTGAGAGGGAGGGACTGGCCCAAGGTCACCCAGCCAGCTTTCTTGCCTAAGGCGGGACTAGAACTCCGTCTCCTGGTTTCTAGCCCGTTGCCTTAACCACGCCTGAAAAACAGGCGAAGCTTCAATCGCACCATTGCGGCCACCGTTTTTACTTTTTTGACATTATCCTGCGGACACCCTTGCTTAAAACCCAAGAGAATCCACTTGAAAAGAACCAGGAAACGGAACCGTCCCAAATCACAACCTTAAAGTGCAAGTCTTCTCATCTGCAAACCAAATTTTAAAAAGCAAATGTTTCACTCTTTGCACGCAAGGATCAAGCAAACATTCCACCTATGTTAAATGTGCAAAAAGTTTGAATTCCTGGGATCATCTTCCCAACAGCTCCAATAATTTAGGGCTCTAATATTGTGGTTTTCTAAATGTCCTTGGCAGAAGCGGTGGAGGGGGCGTCTAACCTCATACCAACAAAAATATAGTTATCTCCAACTTTGTTTTGGACCACATCAGCTCTTGAAACTATTTCAGACAGTAACGCGTGTTCCTATCATCCTAAAATCCTGCAATTCCTATAAAGCTCCCTGATAAGAGAAAAACTGGATGTCCACCCTCCATCTCCCCACATCTGGAATCTCGTCAAGCTACGCCGTTTGGTTTCTGCAATTCCTGCAAGTTTTATCTATTGATTTCTTGTAGGCTGTTTCGGTCCCGGACGAGCCAGCCATGAGGGCTAGCACCCTGTTTTTTTAAGTGAAAATGCTCAAGCGGCTGAATCCCATGCACGACCACATCCCCGGTTTGAGGTAAGAAGAAAAACAAGCTGTGTCCAAGCAAAACAACACTGGTTTTTGAAACACGCCAGCCACAAATGGGCTTATCCGCATGTTTACGCAGGCAGAAATGAAAAGGTGAAAAAAACAGGAGGGATCTCTCGAGTCTGCCACACCTGTCATGGGTTTGTGAAGGGGAAGGCCGAGTTCAGAGACCTGTACGGAGGTCAGGGCCGGACAGGGGCCGTCTCGCTTCCCATTCACCTATTTTCTGCGACCCAGACGTACGTCTGAAGACAGCCTCAATTAGCAGCGCAGAAGGCAGAAGATGACCGGGCTGTCTCCGATTTGAATGCAGCGCTAAGCACTTGGAATGCATAAAAGATGATTTTCCTGGATGTTTAAAAAAAAAAAAAAAAAGCAAAGCAAAGCAATCTTTTGTCCAAATCCACAGGGCAGAAGATGTCACCCAATCTCTCCAAGGCTTCTTCAGAGAGGGAGAGAAACCTTGCAGGGTAATGCCGAACAAGAATCCGTGTTTGGTTTTTTGCACAAGGAAAAGTCGCATCACAGATCAGAGGTGGAAAAGGGGCGGGGGGGCGGGGGGGACCCTGATGCCAAAGGCCTGTTCTTCTATTCCTGTGCTTCGCTGCAGTGACGGTCACTTCACCAATCCTGAAGAAGACCCCTGCATCACAGCCAGCTTGGGGGCACATTTAAAAGCGCGGCCCCTCTGCCGAGTACCCCAATAAAGCTACTGTAGGTCTTTATCGCCCTCCAGCACCACTTCCAGCTCAGAACTATTAGGGAACCTCAAACTTCTCTCCACGTCTTGGGGAACAGGGACCGGGTGCAGGCAGCAGAGCTCAACCAGCGGCATCCCGGTTTGGTTTCACACAAGCCCCAATGCACCCAAACTGCCTAACGCAGGACCTTCTCGATGGCGTGGGACAAACGCTGAGGATCCCCAGACTTAACGCTCCGACGTTGGGCCGAGCAGCATGCTCGAAACTGCCATCTGAGCTGTAGCTTGAATCATGTCAACTGGATTTCTATTTTCTCAGTGGAAACGTTTCGCTCCTTATCCAAGGAGCTTCTTCAGACAAGCTCCTTGGATAAGGAGCGAAACGTTTCCACTGAGAAAATAGAAATCCAGTTGACATGATTCAAGCTACAGACAATTCCACCTGGATGACTGAGAACCTTCATAGACATATTGCCATCTGAGCTGGTCGGTGATGTGCTCACCTGTGTACCCAAGACCACATCTCAGATCTGCTTGCCTAGGTGAGTGCCTTAACCCCACTCACCACATGTAATCGATGGGCATTGGAACGTCTCTTCATCAGTGCTGCAATGATGCAAAGTCTTCTCCTAGTGTGACTCACAGGAGGACAGATGTAAATAGCAACCAAGTCCATCTCTTCGGGTTTCTAGAGCTCACGGAACAAGGGAGGGAGGATCTCACCCCACCTCCTTAGATGTCTGCTGCTCTTGCGCACTCACATACTTATTTCAAACTGACCTGAATTTATCCCCATGCCCTTTTCATCCTACACTAGGAATCCTCCAACTTTTCAACGTTAGAACAAGCTCGGCTCACCCCCACAGGTGTAATCACATTTAAATCTGCAATATTTTTGCATTTCCCAATGGAAAACTTTGATTTGGGTCCCAACCACTAATCCTTTTGCAAGCCTTCTAGGATGAGTAACATGGAACAGAGAAATGGGTCAAATTCCTATTCCTCCAGGGCCATATTTAGTGACCTTGCGAGCTTCTCCAACCTGGTTTCCTTCAGACATCTTGAATCCACAGCTCCCCCAAATCCTGGCCAAGTAGCAGAGGATTCTGGGAATTGTAGGAAGAACACATCTGGAAGCCCACAGGTTGGGGGAACGCTGCAAAGCAGCACAGGATGAGAACAGAGCAAGCTGTGAGGCCTCCACAGTGGCTTGTGATTCAAACTTGTGGATGCCAGATCTAACTAGCGTCTTCACAACACTGCCGCCTCTATCCTGGCATTGCAGCAGAATGCTTTGGGGCAGTTCCAAAATGGGGCAACAGATATGGAAGTGGTGGAGAGTTTCTGCCTTTTAGGATCAACCTTCAACAGTAAAGGAACAAACAGTCAAGAAATATGTCTATGAAGGTTCTCAGTCATCCAGGTGGAATTGTCTGTAGCTTGAATCATGTCAACTGGATTTCTATTTTCTCAGTGGAAACGTTTCGCTCCTTATCCAATGACCTAGCCCCAGGTGTAAGGTCACACAGCTACCTAGAAACATATTTAGGATTCCCTTACCAACTTTGCTCAGACTGAAGAAGCTCCTTGGATAAGGAGCGAAACATTTCCACTGAGAAAATAGAAATCCAGTTGACATGATTCAAGCTACAGTCAAGAAATATGCTGTGGACGAGAACTTGGTAGGGCAGCCACGAAGGCGCTGGAGAAGATATTCAGATGCCGGGATGTGTCTCTACCTACAAAGATCAGAACTGTGCAAGCCGTGGTGTTCCCTGTGACCCTCTATGGAAGCCAAAGTTGGACTACGAAGAAGCAGGAGAGGAAGAGTATTGATGCCTTTGAACTTTGGTGTTGGAGAAGACTCCTGAGAAGACCATGGACAGCCAAGAACACAAACTGATGGATCATCGAACAAACCAACCCAGAGTTCTCACTCAGGGCACAGATGACCAGGCTTGAATTCTCCTCCTTTGGACACATTATGAGAAGACCCAGAAGTTGATAGTGCTGGGAAAAGTGGAAGGAAAGAGAAGAAGAGGACGACCAACAAGGTGGAGCAGCTCAGTGACAGCAGCGATGGGGGCACCACTGGGAGACTGGACACACATCATCCTGGAGAAGGTCCATCTCTGTGGTCACTAAGAGTGGAACTTAAATGATTTGATAGAACATAATCAATCAACGCAAAGACACAGCTGCCTGGAAAAGGCTCTGATGCTGGGAAAGGTGGAAGGAAAGAGGAGAAGAGGACCACCAGAGGCAAGGTGCGTGGACTCAGTGACAGTGGCGAGGGGGGCACCACTGGAAGACCTGCACCAGGTATTAATGCTCCGAGGAGGAGGAGGAGGACAGGCAGGGGTAGATGCTCATGGAGAAAATCCATCGAAAATGACTTGATGGCACTCACTCACTCACTCAGATACCCAGCAAAAGATTTAGCACTAATGGGGGACTTTCTCAGATGGGAATCCCTCCCTCCCTGACATGTTTGGAAACGTTGTCGCTCCTGCGACTTGCAATTTCCTGTGGGCAAATTCGCGTTTCAAAACCAAGGAACAGGTAACAGCCCCCTCCCAGCTTTCCTCCGGAAACATCCAGCTATGAACCTTCCTTGTGGTGCCTCCCAGTTTCCCCCAGGCCCCGTCTGCCACCCTCCTCCTCCTCCTCCGAGCATTGATCCGTAACAAAGGCTTCTCCCAAAAAACTCCCCCCCCCCCCCGTTGCTAGCCAGCAGGCCCAATGGGGGATGCTTGCTGTGGAAGATGGGGAGCCGAGTCCAGCCTCGCTGGAAAAGCACTTGAGGCAAGAGCAGGATTTATTTTCGGTGCCAAAAAACTCATTGTCGGGACGGGGTGGGGTGGGGGGAGGGCTCAAACTTTGGGAGACAGACGGCTAAAATATTCCCAGGGTCCAGGAGAGAACAGACCAGCGGTTTCCAGACCAGGTGCTGCCTGCATAGGTGCGGCTCTTAAATGTTTTCAGCGCCGAAGGTCCGATTATGCAACTCAAACCGTGCGCAGAACATGGCGCAAACCTGCCTTTGCGGGAAGCGGCGTTCTGCAGGGGGCACAGCCCCCCCCCACACACACACTTTGGGCTGGAAACGCCTTGGAGGCACCCGGGAGGACGGAAACGCCTTGGAGGGGCACAGCCGAAGAAGGAACAGAGAAACCAGCAAGCCAAGCCAGGATCGGAAGCCTCCTCCTCTCCCCGTGCATCGGCCCCCCTGCAGCCCCCCACTCCCATTAATGCAGAAGAGCCACTGACCAAGGGGGGGGATGTGTGGAAGAAACTGCACTTCACACACAGACGCCCAGGGAGGTAAAGGCCCCTTCAAACTGAATTCCACTCCTGGTGACTTTTTGGGGTACAGCCATGAGGTCTTCCTGGCAGCAAGGGTGGCCCCCCGTCTTGTTCTGGGATGCCTTTCCAATCGAGCCTCCCGCTCCGGGATTTCCTTGGGGTCTCCCATCCAAGGACTAATCAGGCCTTGCTTAGCTGCCCGAGAACAGCCAAGGCCCAAGAACCATCAGCCTCTTGGCCTTCTGCGTCCCTTTATTTCGTCATCCCTCCCTTAAAGGAGAGGAACTTAGGGGAAATAAAACGCCCCCACTTTTGCAAAGACCGACATGGAGAACTGGGCAGGAGCTGAACCTTTCCAGAGGTGCGGGAGCCCCCTCGTCCCAAGCCGGCACCAGATGGAGTGGGGACGATGGCCTGGCGGTCCGGAGCATCTGGAGAGCGGCTCCAAACCGCTGGGACAACCACCTTGACCGTGGGGGCTGAGAAGGATGGGGTTGGTGGTCCAGTTTGGGAAGACCAGCCCAGAGAGCCAAGGACAAATAAGGAGCCGGGCAAACGAGCCCGGGTCATTTCTGGAGTCCGGATCGGGCTCAGGAGGCCCAAGGAGACCTGGTGCTTGGCTTCGCCCGGTGGGCACCCAGATGCCCGATGGGGCAGCAGGCAGGCAGTCCCTCCCTTTGCATATTCCAAGGGGCAGCCCCTCCCTGCCCGGGGCTGGTTTCAGAAGCCGAGCAGGGGTTAGTCCACAGAGGGGGGGCCACCAGGAGATCCCGGGGCCGAAGACTGGAAAGGAAAGAATAGGGCAACAGGAAGCCACTTCCACAACGTTGCCAAGAAAACTGCGGGAACATGACCTCACCAGGAGCTGAGCTGAGGGCATCTTTGCCTTTTTTTTTTCCCTCTCCAGTAAGGGATTGATTATCTGTCGGTATCGACTCTCAGCGACCACAAAGTTAGGCAGAGTTTTAGGAAGCAGAATGCATCAAATAGGCAGAGGTCACCTCTGAAAATGGAGGCTTTGTTTAATCACTGGGCCAGAGAAAACGGAGCACATCCAGACCAGTGTTTCTCAACCTTGGCCACTTTCAGAGGTGTGGACTTCAACTCCCAGAATTCCCCAGCCAGCATTAGCATTAGCTGGCTGGGGAATTCTGGGAGTTGAAGTCCACACCTCTGAAAGTGGCCAAGGTTGAGAAACACTGATCCAGACTGACTGCCACTGTGCTTTTTTAAAAAAAACTCTTTAACTTCGTTCAGAGCAAGCACCCTGTCTTCTCCTTAATCCTCAAATGCTACTATTTGATAGCATGATTTGCAGAGTCCCTCCCTCTTGCCCCCATCAGACATCTTCGAACGCATTCCCTGGGGAGCCGAGTCATTCAGGAAGCTGGAACGCGCTAATCCCACCGGGGCCGAGTTGCCCCAAACAGTCGATGCTCCAGCCGGGGTTTCAGTGCGCGAGAGTCAACAGCAAGCCAAGGCTGTCCCTCCCCGGAAAGCGAAGCTCAGCACCAGCCGGCTCCGCGTTGCCCAACCACCCCACGTCTTGGTGGGGTTACCGGGTTCAGCGGCCCACGCCCCGTTCCTTGCGAGCGCCTTTCCCCCTTCGCCAGCGGCTGCAGTCGGGGAGCTGACGCGGTGCGCCGGTGAGTCAGGGCAGAGAAGGAGCCGCATGTCTGCCCGGCGGGAGCAGCAGGCCGGCCTTGTCTCGCGGGGAGCATCGTGACGTCACCCGCGCGGCACCGGCCCTTCACCAGCCGGGTCGGGGCTGCCACGGGCCAGCTCCTGGGCATTGCTCGGACTGGGAACTTTAAATGAAAACGGAGCTGGAAAAGGCCAGAGGCCTTCCCGCTTCCCTTCCCGGGGTTTGCACAAGATCCTGGGTGGTGCTCGCAACGAAGCCAGGCCAGACACCTGCCTGCAAAGCAGAGGCAGCGACAGCCGCCACGCCGAGGAAGGAGTTACGAAAAAGAAACCGGGGGAGGGATGGGGGGAACCGTGGCCCTTCCACCCCCTTTTCTCTGCCACCCTGCAAGGGATCTTCGCTCACTCCTGCAACGTTCCTGCACTTCTCCTGGTCCACAACCTTCCACCTTTCCCTCCCTTCTCCTCCAAAACGTTGTAAAGAAGTCTCCAGCCTTCCAGGTGACTTCTCCCCAATGGGGCACCAGCATCTAACAGGCCCGGTGGCCCTGCAAAAGCAGGACACTTAAAATGTCTTTGCAGGTCTTCTCTGATTTTGGAAACAGGTTGAATCAAAGTCGCCAGAACCATTAAGGGGGCCTGCCCGTTGGGCATCTGGCCCCCATCAGGGAAGCTGGAGTGGTGCCAGCTGTCTGGAAGTACGGCTTTCACGTTTCCCCACATTGCAAAGAAAGAGGAGCCCACGCCAAATCCGTGCAAAAACAGCGCACAGCTCCACAATTCTCCCCGCCATATAATTTACTTAAATCTGCTGAGCAGCTTTTTCCTTTTTAATTATGGATATGACAGTACAGGGAGAGAGAAAATAATGAACGAAGTTGGCTTTTTTTTTTTAAAGGGGGAAAAAAAATCCTCCTCATAGGGGAAGTTGTGAGACCCAATTTTTCACGAGCTGTAGATAGGCTGAGAAGAGAAAAATACACAAACACACACACACACACACACACACACAGTTCAAAGTAAACTTAAAGCTTTTCTAAGAAAGGCTGTTGTGATGCATACAACTTTTAAAGTGTGTGAATGAAGGCTGCTGAGCGAGCTGTCAAGCGAGGCAGGTGAAGCCGCCCAGTAAGCAATATCAAAGGTGCCTCCGGTCCGAAAGTTGATCAGCTAGATCACTTTCAGAGGGATTCCTTTCACACAAGCCGTGGAGGTGGAACCCATTTAGCAGAGAGCAGGAATCAGTGAACAAAACACAGCAGAAGTTCCAGGAGACGTGCGTTCGCCTCCGGAGAGAAGATCCCTCAACGGCAGGATTCCCGGGGCCCCAGGGACAGACGCTGCACCCCTGCCCAGCAAAGCCAGCTCCCCCCGGGCGGAACGGGGCCGTGCCACGGCGCCTCCATTTTACAGACGGGCCACACAGTACGTGAAAAATCACTGCTGAACAAAGAGGCATCAGGCTGGCCAGCCTCGGAGACACAATCTCCGGGATTATGCCAACCTTCGATGCAACCCAGCAGAACCGTCCGGCCAGGACTTAAGCCCGGGCGGTGGAAGCTGCACAAAACCTGGAAAATTGAGCGAGAGGTGAAATTGAGCGGGAGGGAGCGATTCTCTTCCATCGAGGCAGCCCGAGCAAGTATCATACGCACCCCCTTGCCCTGTTTCCAAGTGGGGTTCACTGCAGGGTTGGGACCCACCGTTGGAGTGAGCCCCCACGCAAATCACGGGGTTGCAACCCTTCGATTTCGCCTACGGCATCAACGGTGACCCTCTGCTCTGGGATGGGATCTCATCTTGCTGTTGTGATCCCTGGGCGGGGGGTCCAACACCCACCAAAGGGAGCTCTTTTTCTAGAGGGGGCACCCCCCCCAAGCGTGCATTAATCCAAGCCTTAAGCCTATCCTCTGTACACACAGCAGCTCTTTTGCACCCCAAACAAAGCCGGCACCTTGGGAATCCAAGTGATGCTATGCACGCGCGCGCGCGCGCGCACACACACACACACACACACACTTTGGCCACATTAGACACACGGTTTATTGACAGAATCAGAGAGGAATTTCTTGGTCGGGATGCAGAGTGGCAAGTGGGTCCAAGAAAGCCGGGTCCGTTCACTCACTCTGTATCCGGAGACTTTTGGGCATCGCTTTTTAAACCCGGCAGAGTCCTCTGCAACCTGCCTCTTCACCATAGCTGCGTATTACGGCCCCCCCCCACCAAAAAAGTTACAATGGTTTACAGTCAACACAGACAAAAGCTCATCACTTCTCCAAACCGAGAGGTGTTTCCTCCGAGTGTGTTTTTCCTCTGCCCTTCCCTGGTCAAACATTACTCCGCTGGCTGAAATCAAGGAAGATGACAAATCACGACCATCGTGTCAAGAACAACTGAAGCAAAAGAACAAAGCGTGGCCAACGTGGTCCATGTTAATGGGGGGGGGAGCACCTTTGGAAGAGCCAAGTCTTGGGTCTCCTTTAGAGAGAGGGCAACGAAAGTGGAGGAAAGGAGAAGTTCGGTGGCGGAGGGAAGACGGGAGATGCCTTACCTCATTGTATTGGCTCTGGGCATTATTCTCAAGGTACAACATGTTAGCAGTGAGGTTAAGCAGAGCCGCCGTCCTCTCTTCAGGCTCCACGGTGGGTCTCCTTCCCACCAGACCCCCGCCCCCAAAGACACCCTGCAAGGGAAAAAAAAAAACCCAACCCAACCAACCAGCCACCCACGGGTGATGCCACCTGGAGGCTCTCGGGACTGACTCTGCCTCTCGCCTTAACTCCAGATCCCCTTATATACCTGTCTCTGGGCGAGGAGGGGGCAGGGCGGACCTGCTCGGCTCTACCTGTCAAAACTCTTGCGCACCTGGACTCCTCTCCCAGTGGGAGAGGCTTGGCTCCCAGCTCATTAAGTGGTTAAGGAATCCTTATCGCCCATCTTGAGAAGGGAAGGAGGGGAGGCACGCGCACAGGCGCACACACCCCCGGCCAGAGAAGAGGGCGGGAAAGAGGAGCTCAAGGGCTGGGGAGCGGGGAGACAGGCCACGGGGAGCTCTGCGCGGCCTTTGGCTAAAAAGCAGGGCTCGCTCATCCTCTTGGCAGCGGGCAACTGGGTTTTGCTGCAAGAAAAAACACCCCTCTTGCCCACCTTTTTTTCCTGGGGGGGAGAGAAATGCTACGGCTATTGATAATGCTTACCCTTCACAAATAAAAGGACCAGAGTCAGAGGCGGTGTGCCTCTAAAAATCAGCTGCTGGGGGGAAAAGGGATTTGCTACTTTCAAACATCCTGGATGGTCACTCCTGGCCGGCTTAAACAGACCTGTTTACAGTTTTATGCACAGGCATCAACGGACTGGATGGGAAGCGCTTTTACCTGGTTCCTAAGACAGGAGCATCACTCAAAAGCCAGACTATTCTTTAGTATATATTAGACAAGAAATACATATGAATGTTATATGAATAGCCAGCATGTAAGAACAAACCATCTATTTTACTTTTATGACCATAGATAGATCGGAAGTTATCTAATTTCTATGTTTGTTTTTTTCTTTCTTTCTTTTACTTTACTACACTTTTCTTTTCTTTTCAATTTGTATTTCTATTTCTGTTTCTTTTTCAACTTTTAACTTTGTATATTTAAAACTTTAATAAAACTTTATTTAAAAAAAAAAAAAAAAGCCAGACTATTCTTGAACACCGGAAGGTGCAGCCTCCCCAAAGGTGAGATTGACTCCTGGTGATGTTATGAACACATCTATGCATCTTTCTTGGCCACAGCACCAAAGTTGGTCACTGCCTTCTTCCGAGATGCCTGTTCCACTTCCCAGTCTACCCTACAGCCCTGAGATCCCTTGGTGGTCTCCCTTCCAAATACTAACCAGGTCTAACTCCGCTGAGCTTTTGGTCATGGAATTCTTTACTAGTCAGAGCATCCCATCAGCCAAGGGGGCCCTCAAGATGCGCTGGACTGGGTCTTCACCGCATGACCAACGTCCATGACTAGGGACACCTTTTGCAGACATACATGGTTCCACCAATATACCAGACATTTCTACAGTATGTGCATCTCTTGAAGGCACACCTCCCTGCAGGCATTAGTAAGAGCTGGTGTGGCAAAGTTGCGAAGGCAGTGAGCAAGGAGGCAGGAATTCCTCCTGTCTCACCTTGGCCTTGACCAACTCAACGTCTCCCTTAGTCACCATCAGCTTCCCAACTGCAATATGGGGAAAACACTCACGGCTCCTTCCCTGGTACCTTCCCAACGAGCAGGGAGCCGCCCAGGTCAACCCAATGAACAGCGGGAGATTTGAGAAGTCCAACCCCCCTTAAAGTAACCAAGCTGAGAAAAGGTGTCTCAAAGGGTTTCCGGATCAAGCTTCCACCCCAAGCCGACACTCAACACCCTTTTCAATGCAGCTGGCTGGCTGGCTGAGCTTGAGCAAGAACAGCTGGAATCCATCCAAGACTTGTCTTCCCCAAATTCTTGGGTTGAGGGTCATGGGGGAAGGGGGTTGGAGATCACGTTCCAAAATGGCTGCCTGGGTGAGTTTGGCTAATCACAAGCTCCCATTCGCCGGAAACGGAAGGGGCGAGGCTGCCCCCCCCACCTCCTCTAATGGCCCCATCCTACGAGCCTCTTTGCGGTCATAGAAATTTAATAGATAGATGATAGATGGATGGATGGATGGATGGTAGATAGATGATAGATAGATAAGATAGATAGATAGATAGATAGATAGATAGATAGATAGACAGACAGACAGACAGACAGACAGACAGACAGACAGACAGACAGACAGACAGACAGACGATAGATAAGAGCTTTCCAAACTTTTCATGTTGGTGACACGCTTTTTAGACATGCATCATTTTGCAACACACTTACAGCAGGGCATCATTTCGCGACACACTCTTACAGCAGGGCACAAGGCAGGCACTAGGACCTGCGCGGAATCACAGTATGGCTGGCTGGGGAATTCTGGGAGTTGAAGTCCTCACATCTTAAAGTTCCAAGGTTGAGAAACACTGTTCTACTTTATTTATTTATTATTATTTATTATTTGAATTTATCACCGCCCATCTCTACAACAGTAGACTTTGGGCGGTTTATAACGATATCATGAAAACAATCAACTTACACAACTTTATCACAGACTTCCGCACGGTGCAGAGGGAATACATGCTCACAGGATCCAAAGCCTCCATCTAACTTTGGACAAGGCACTAGAGAAGCTCATGGAGAAAGAGGTCTACATGACAATATTAGTTCCATGGGACCACCATGCTCAGGAGCAGCGAACCCGATGGGATGGAAAGAAAAAGCAAGGGTTCCATTTTCAAGGTTCTAGATTTCGTTCCCTGCAAGAAACAGGAGGTTGGGTTGGATGGATCCACTGGGGTCTAATCCCTGCAGGGATTCTCAAACCCAAGCTGGATCTGTCCAAGGATGAACCTAAGACTTTACACATGCAAACCATCGTATGTTCTACAAAGCTACACCGCTATTCTTCTGGAAACTGAACAATCCTTTCTTAAGATACTGGCTAGATTCATACATATGGAATCATCCCAGCCGAAGGCAGCCCCGGTTGAGGTCCCAGGACGGACGGGAAGCCGGCCCTCCCCCGGAGCTGCCCATCCGCGGCAAGTTGGCCAAGCTGAGCTGGGGAGCTGTGAAAGGTCAGCAGGGAGCAGCTGGTCAAAAGGTCCCCGGGTGGTGAATCACCCAAGAATGCCTACGGCCTTGTCTTGATGGCGGAGCATTTCTCTCCTGCTTGGGGGGAAGGTGACCCTCTTCAGAGGAGAGGGCAGAGCAGGAAAAATACAGCCAGGAGACAGAGATGGGGCCGAACGAGCAAGAGGCTGCAGGGGAAGGATGACCACTGTAGCTTTGCTTGTGGATACCTAAAAGCACAGGATACCGAACGATGCCTCCTGAAGCCCGTCAGAAATGGGAGCACCAGACCCACAAAATATTACAAAGGTTGAAGGTCCCATTTTTCTTGCAGCTGGCGGGGGGGATGTGCCAAGCAAAGGAGGCGCTCTGCGCCGGGCAGAGTTGGACCCAGGGCTCTGGACGGACCTTTCCCACGCTGGGTTCACGGCAGCGAGTTTGCCCTCAAACCGGCAGGCGACAAAGGGCTTGGATGCGGCACCTTCTGGGCTGGCAACCTGGCACTGCCGCGAGGCCAGACCTCAGACATACAGCAGAGCCGAGCCCAACTCTCGGCCCCCGAAGCAATTTTGCGGGGTCGAGATTCCCGGCTCCATCTCTAAAGGAAGAAGGAAAAGCGTTGCGTAGCGTCTCGGATGCTGCACGGAGATAGGTGAAAACAACATCCAGCCAAGAAACTGCCTGTCTTTCTTCTCTCCCCTTGTGTGGTTGCCTCCCCAAAGAGTAATAGCCCCCCATCACGAAAGCCAGGCTGCAACAGAAGCCCTTTCTGCCACCCCCTTCCTCCAAGGGGGGGGGGAAGGGAGGTTCCCGAAGACCTGCCAAACCAAACCGGGGCCTGCAGAGCTTTCAGAAAGCTCGTACGCTGCCACCCCATTCCTTTCAGTAAGACGGGCGTCTCCCCAGATGGCACCCTCCTGGACTTCGGATCGGGGACTATGAAACTCGCCCAGAGTCCCTTGCAAGGGAGATGGGCGGGGAATAAATTGAAATAATAAATAAATAAATAAATAAATAAATAAATAAACAAACAAACAAACAAACAAACAAACAAACAAACTCAGCTTAGCCAGAACCAGGAACGGGCTTTTCTTAATGATGGCGCCACAGCCTTTGCCAATCTGGGCTGCAAGACTCCATGGGACCCAGAGAGGGCGCCAGAGTTCAGCTGTTCTCAATCTCTTCACTGCCCCCTAATGGCTGTCCAGAGTTTGCGGTCCAGATCGAAAGCCCTGGGAATTTTCTTTTTGCTCCATCCAGAATCTTGCTGACTTCTTTCTGGCTCGCTTGTTTTATGCACTCTCCCGATATGCGCTCCAATATAATATTTTCATTCTGATCTCTGCACCTGCAAGAGTTTAGCTCTAAAAGGCAGGATTAACCACCACTTTAAAGTAAACATAAATAACGACGGATAGTGAGAATGACGGGAAGCATAACCGCACAGCCATCCATCTACCTCTCCAGCCAGGAAGCGATCTTAAAAAACAGAGGTTTTTCAAAATGATTGTTTTTATGATTCTGGGTATTTTTAAGGAAAGAGAGAAAAGAGTAGCGGTTGGATGCTGAACATCACTCTCACCTAAGCAACCGGAAACACAACGCCCGCTTTTTATGCCAATTTTTTCCTCTCACCTTGTGTGCTTTGCAGATTACCGACAGGAAGTGCACAATTGATATATTAAGAACATTATTAGAAACTTTTAACACTCAGCCAGGCTCTCTCAGACAAAGCAGTTAGTCACAAAAAGCTACTCCAAGCAAACACTCAACAGCAGCTTTCTCTAACGGTCCGGCTTCTGTCCCCAGCTGTGCAGGGCTGGAATTAGGATTACGGCAGGTCCCCGGTTTAAGGACGTCCCGGTTTACGGACGACTCCTAGTTAAGTATGGGCTGCCATAAAGACTATTATATTAAAATTCAAGTTAAGTGCAATGTTTCAGGTTAAATACACAATACTACTTTGTGTATTAATATGTTTAAGATATTTTAGTGTATTTGGAAGTGCTTCTTAAGTTTTTTATATGCATAGAAAGGTAAAATATATACTATATACCGAGACATAAATAACTGCTAAATAACGGTTCCGACTTGCATACAAATTTGACTTAAGGACAGACTTAGGAACGGAACGCGTTCTTAAACCGGGGACCTGCTGTATTTTTGTGAAGCCGAAGTGCTAAGCGAGGCAATCTTTTAAAAAGGGAGTTAAAGCCGAGCGGTTTGCACAGGAGCAGAATTAAGCCGGCACGCAGGACAGCCCATAAATCTGACTCTTCTCACAGCACGCAGGGAGAAAATAAGGAATCGATGGAAAACGGCACCAGAGGAATGGCAGGAAGGGACAGGGAGATGTGGAAGGCAGAGTCAAAAATGTGAAGTCTCCAACAACCCCGCTTAGGGCAGCTGGAGCGGAAAAGTCTTGAAATTTTCAAATCGCCTGTATTTTTCCCTTACCGATTCTTATTCTGGATCCGTGTTTCTCAATCTCAGCCACTTGAAGATGGGTGGACTTCAACTCCCAGAATTCCCTAGCCGGCAAGTGAATTCTGGGAGTTGAAGTCCACCCATCTTCAAGTTGCGAAGTTGGAAAACGCTGGGCTGGGGTGAAGGCACCCGGTGGTTGGGCGGGGGGTACACAGCGGGCGGGGAAAGGCCCAACAACCGGGCTTGGACCTTCTCCCCCCAGAGCCGGCACAGCCCGGACCCTGCTGTCATTCGGGAAAGCCCTAAAAATGCGGTTTTTTCAGCTGGCCCTGGAGCAGGGCAGTTGGTGGCCCCACGCTGTGTTCGGGATATTAATCCCTCGGGGTTACACCCCGCTCTCCTCCCCAGATAGGATCAGGCTTTGCGTTTGCGCCCTTTAACTTGGTGCTCCTGTCTCAAGGGGTCGCCCAGGACCGCTTGGGCGATGGAGGGGGGCTTGCCAATCCAGCGGATAAATAAGTACATAAAGAGCCGGGGGGCTCGCTGCAAAACCTCCGCGGTTCCCCTTCCATGGGCCGGCCACCCCAGCCGGGGGCCAGGAGGAGGCCCTGCCCGCATGGAAGGGGGCACAACGTCCAGAGCCCAGCTAGGAAAGGGCATCGCAGCCTTGGGGGAGAGAAAAACCCAAGTCACACCTCCCCAATCACGTTGCCCAATGGGGGAAAATAGGAGTATTTCGCGGCCTCCATTCCCACCTACCCACTCCTCCAATCGCCCAGGAACCTGAAATGACTACCAGAAACAAGTAATTCTTATTAAGGATTAAAGAGCACATGTTGGCCATTCTCTCCCCCCTGCAAGAGGACAGCACCCCCCACTTTCTAGTCCCCCACCCAGGGATGACCCTTTTCCTCGGCTTCGGCTTGGCTCTGGCCAAGCAGCTGCGTCGGCTGGATCTTTGCAGCCCCCGAGCGCCTGGGCATTCACAGAAGACCCGAGCCACGCCCCTTTGCTTTTGTTTAATGGGGTGACCCCCACCCCCCAATCCAGATGAATGCTGATACCAAGCCGATAAGAGACCCGGGGGTCCTTCATGACGATACCCAACTGGGCAGTTTAACGCCACTTCCAGACGCCGTGGTGCTTCCAAGGTATCTTGGCTGCATTAACGGGAATGGGCACCGTGAAGGGCCTGGCACGGATCACGCCTTGCCCTCTGCCCTCCCAGGGAGGGGGCTATCTAGGTGTGAATCCAGCCTCTGCAATCTGCAAAGCACGATCTGTGGCTGGTTGGCGCAGGATGGACCTCCAAGCCAGCGAGGCACATTCGACCCATCGGCAAGTTAAACCAACCTCCGCTTAAGGCAAGGTGCGAGCTCAGGCCATCCATCCGGAGGGGGAAGCGCTGTTCCTCGGCCACCATTTCCTCTCCTCCCTTGCCCGCGTTCTCCCAACCCAAGGGCTTCAAAACCTCCTTTGTAGTGGAGGATCAAATGTTTTTAGGGCCTCCGAGGCTTCCAGCAATAAAGCTGACGGGCCCTTTGCCCAGAAGCAAGTTTGGGGGACGAGGAAGGCATTAAGAGCCACTTGTGCTGAGAAAGGTCTCCAGCACCAAATCCAGGTTGCGAAAACCAAACCTGGGCTTTTCCCATCCTGGCTTAACTGTCGGCTTTCAGCTTTCTTTCTGTCTCAGCTCGCACAAGCTTGGCATCTCTGCCACAGCACCCAGAAATGGCCCATCCGATCCATTTGGCCAATGCAGGATATTTCCTCTCCACTGCCATTCCCAAAAAAAGTGTTTCTCCACCTTGGCCACTTTAAGAGGGGTGGACTTCAACTCCCAGAATTCACCAGCCACCCATGCTGGCTGGGGAATTCTGGGAGT